>JAHRIK010000020.1:0-600000 GCA_020085045.1 Pythium oligandrum
CACCCTACACGCCCTAAACCTAACCCTGGAAACCTAACCCTAAACCTACCTAAACCCTAAAACCATAAACCCTACCTAAACCTAAACCCTAAACCCTAAACCCTAAACCTAAACCCTAAACCCTAAACCCTAAACCCTAAACCCTAAACCCTAAACCCTAAACCCTAAACCCTAAACCCTAAACCCTAAACCCTAAACCCTACAACTGCCCGGTTTGTGCTTCGTAACCCTAATGAAACCTAATACGATTCTCGAACTTCAGTTTTCTGAATTTTACCATCTCCACGTACAAAGTCTGTTATAGGATCCATCACATGCAGATGGGATCGTTTTTACTGTCGCTTTTCTCTGCACCGTCAAGCATTTTCAGGATGATGGATCTTCGTACGATCACTACTTAAGGCGTTTGAACCAACTCAACCGTCGGTATTTATGTCTTGCAGTACGCTACTCAACAATTCTTTTTTTGGGCGCTTCCATAGCTCCCAACTCTGGTCTTATCATAGGAATGCGTTGTGACTGCTTTACGGCCCACATCGCCACCCATTGCTTGGATATAATATGGCTGGCGGTGGCTCCCTCTTCCACGTGGGTGACAACGTTTCCCTAGCGCGCGTTCTCGTATTTCTCTCGGTACTGGTTGTACTAGTCATCATCTTTGAGCAGCTCCTCCATAAACTGGAGCACAAAACCAAGCGATATCGAAAGTATGAAGAGATGCTCAGTAAAGTGTACCGAGAACTTATGATCCTAGGGTTTATCGGCCTCGATATCAAGATTCTCAAGGAAGTCACCCACATTAACGCGTACAGCCCTTCGATTATTGCCTTCCAAGTGGCTGACCTCACTATCTTCATATTGGCTTTGGCTCTCGTGTTTCAAGCAACCTGCATTTTCGTCTTACTACGCCGCAAAAATCTCATTGTAGATCGCGCTGAGCTCATCAGTACGAACGACTTGGCTGATTCTATCACTGCACGACAGCAAGCGGTTGGAACAACAGCACGTTTGAGATGGTCACAATTCAACGTAAGGCGAGGAGGCAAGACGCACGGCGATATCAGCGATGCTGCTTATGACGACATGGTGCAATTACGCGTGCTTCGCCACTTATTCTTACGTCGGTTTGGCTTACCGGAGCTCTTTCCGTTCTCAAAGTATCTCCGCCAAGCCCAAGACAACCAACTCACCCACATGATTGATGTGGAAATGTCAACCTGGATCTTGCTTATCGCTGTTGCATGGGGTCTGGACGGTGCAACCACGCTACTGGAGGCGTCACATGCTATGTCAGAGCAGCGCGCTCTTATTGCCGTCTTCGTCATATTCTCTTGGGCACTCACGTTGCTTCACCTGGTTGTTGCGTTGTATTTTCGACGTTGCGTGCAGAAATTGCTGCTTGCTGGTGGGTACCAACCCAAGAATGGTGTGGCCGAGTGTCTAAGAGCCATCGGACGTGATGAAGCATCGACTCTCAACACTGAGTTAGCGGGTGAAGCCATAGAGGCGATGCAAGCCGTGCAAGAACACCAAGAAGGACTTCGTTTGCAACGGCAGCAGCAACGACGTCGACACCACTTGTTGGAGAATGATACTGGGTTTCAATTGATTGCCACCTGCGTTCGAAACATCGCTCAGCTGTGGCGAACGCGAACTCCAGACAAGTCTTCGAGTGCGGCAGTCGCATCCGGCTATTCGATGCCCATCACCGGCAAATCCGAGATACGGCGTGCTTCATGCATTCTTCCTGTTCACATTCGTTGGTTTTCTCGCAAGGCGTGGCATTTTATTGTCGTGTTTCTTCTCATGCTAAATGGATTCTACCTCGCGCTGCTCTGCCAATGTGTTCTTTACCAGATGAGCTCGATCGCGAGCTCATTTGGAGTCGTCTTCATGCTCAGTGTGCCACTTCCTGTGCTACTCAACATTATCGTTTTCCAGCCTCGCATCTTCCGCAACTTTATGATCGTGTCCAGCATTTTTCGAGTGGACGTGACCACGCTAAGCGAAGTCGTGAACCACTTCAGCGAAATCGTAGAACTGCGATCAGAGTTTGTCGGCACTCTCCACATGTGTATGCAAGATGCTGGAATATCGATCCAGGAAGTCGAGCGACTACTACAGATACGAGACCCGCAAGGTAGCGGTATCATAGAAGTGGAAACATTACGACTCGTGCTGCAGTCCCTTGGCTTTCGACTCTCGCACTTCCGCTTCAATAGTGTCGCCAAGCTGCTTTTCCATTTGCGAGGAACGACACTCGAGTACGCACAAGTCATTCGACTGCTGAGGCTCGCTCAGCAGGAACAGCTAACGACTACTGATGAGCATTCATATCCCAAGCACGGCTGCCACATTCTTCTCCGTCAGAGTGTATTGGAGAGTGGTTTTGAGGAATCGGAATGCGAGACGCCATCGTATATCCCTCCAATTCCACCGTTACCCTCCTGTAGGGACCTCAGCCATCTGCTGGACCAACCCGCAGTGATGAAGGCCCCAATCGGTGCTGGTTCGACGAGACGCATCCTTCGTCGTCAACAAAGCAGCTTCCTGACCACGAGCTCGCGCGCACTTCGCTCGCTCTATCGTATTGAGTGTGAAGATTCGACGATTGATGTGGAGCAAGAGCCAACAACCCCACGCGCCACTGTCTACGTGCGTATGTGAGCATCGATTGCTGCGAGGGAATTAATACTTGAAGTACTATTGACAGGATCATCGTCGTCGAGTTGAAGAGGCATCATGGGTGGCAAATGCGCAGAGAATGCACAATACTCACTAAGATAGTCCATTACTTGGCACTCTGTCAATGCTACACTACTGTGTACCTGGATAAGTGAATATCGGTCTCCCATGTCAAAATCCCGCCTAATTGTGAGCGAGTAATGGTGCAGCATTGCCTTTCCAAGATTCGTTGCCTTTGGATCGACAGCTGTCAGATGCTGATCCGGCTCAATGAGACGGTCTGTCCAATATGGTCAGCGTACGGCTCGGCTCAACACCGCGGGAGAGAGACCGACTGTGGTTTTCATCGATCTTCAGTTTTTCTTCAGCTGTCATTCGTAAATCTATCAAGAAACCACTCGATCACTCCAGAATGAAGCTCTTCACTGCTGTCTACGCTACAATTGCGTGTTTGTTTGTCTCAAGCACATGCGCTGCCAGCACTATCAATGAGGGATGGAGCTATCGCACAAACGATCCAGTCACGCACGGTCCTGCTGATTGGGGTGCCGAGTTTCCTGTGTGCGCTGGTTCTCGTCAGTCACCAATCGACATTACCCAACGAGATGCTTGTGGTGAAGAGAAGCGTAGGGCTCCTTTGTCGTTTGCTGGTGAATGTTCCAACTTCCACATCAAACAACTGTACGAGTCGTACAAGGCTGAAATTGCGAACGGTACGTCGCTTTGTGATATCAAACGAGATCAGATAAATATGTAGTTACGTTTGCTTTCTTCGTGTTATAGGCTCCTGCACTGTGCTGGCCAAGAATAAGTCATACAATTTTGCTCAAGTCCACTTCCACGCTCCGTCGGAACACACGCTTAATGGTAAAACGTTCGATGGCGAGGTGCACTTCGTCCACCAGGCGGCCGATGGTAACATCTTGGTTGTTGGACTGTTCCTCACCAAGAAGCAAGGTGCTACAACAGACCCATTTGTGGCCAAGTTTTGGTGGGCGTTGCAACAAGTGTCGACGACCAATCCAGTGGACGTGGCCCTTGGAAGCTACGCGTCCTTACTCAAGTCAAAGACCAGCAAGGGTCATGCTTACAACTACCCGGGGAGTCTGACGACACCTGGATGCAGCGAGACTGTGGATTGGTGGGTGCTGGAGCGAGCTTTGCCTGTTGCTGCTGCTGATTTCGCTAGCTTCCAGACCAGTCTTGCTCGTATTGGTGCAGCAGCGAACGGCACAAACGCCCGCCCAATCCAGGCGCTTAATGGACGCTCCATCATTGTGTACTAAGGCAGGAATAGGGAAGATCTGGCAACTGATGACAGTTCAATAAAGTTCTCCATGAATCAACACGGTGGTTACAGAAAACAATGCGGTTGACTATAGTCTATTCTGGTCTCTCTTCCACACCTCATTGCTTCAGTTGGGCGGATGCGCGTAATGACGCGGACTGACGGGCCATGGTTAACCTAGAAGATGCCAGAGCAGCGTTTAACCTATTCTGCTGTGTGTATGGCATAGGCACGCTTGGTATGCCAGCCAACTTTGCTCGCGCTGGTCCTGTGTGTGCGACACTAGCGTTGGGTTTTATGGCATTTTGCAATGTCTATGCGTCGGTCATGGTGTCGCGCGTTATGCTTGCGGCTCCTTCATCAGTCAGGACCTACAGCGACCTCGGCGAATGGGTCATGGGGAAGACCGGTCGGAATTTGGTCGTTCTGTCGCAGATAAGCGTCTGTCTTCTCGTGCCGTGTGCGTTCCTCGTACTGGGAGGGGCATTGCTACAAGTTTTGTTTCCCGAATCTTTCGACCAGTCGACATGGATTATCTTCATGGCATTGATGGTGCTTCCAGTTTGCGTAGTTCCGACCCTAAAAGAAGGTGCGGGCATGGCTTTTGCTGGATGTCTCGGTACAATTCTGTCGGACGTTATTGCCGTTGCGGTGCTTCTCCGCGAAATGATAGGCCATCCTTCCCCACCGTCGCCTCGTGTGTCGCTGCATCAAGTGCTTACGACCTTCGGAAATCTTTCGCTTGCTTATGGTGCTGCTATTGTCATTCCGGATCTACAGCGTCAGCACTCGCAGCCGGAGCGCATGCCACGAGTCGTTCTCGTTACACTTTCTTTCATCTCAGCTCTGTTCCTTGCACTCGCTGGGGCTGGATACAGCGCGGCCGGGTGTCAAGTCTAGGGCAACTTGCTCTTCTCCATTGCAGGCGTGGGATCAAATGGAGTTGCACCACTCGGCTTCCAAGCGCATCGAGGCGCAGTGGTCATGGCGTATCTCTTTATGCAACTCCACATCACCATCGCATTCTCTGTACTACTTCACCCCGCATTTTATCTCGCTGAGCGGTTAGTTTTCGGAATGTACTTGGATGCGGACACACAGTACCATCATGTTGAGGCAACGATCGACAAGGATGAGGCCATACATGTCGACATGGCTGAACAATTGGACGATGTGGATCTCTCAGAATCAACTGGACGAAGCGACTATTATGGTACCCGCAACATCGTCCGCTACGTTGCTCTGCGCGCCGCAATCGTCATGATACTCGTAGTGGTGGCTATCGTCCTTCGAGACCACTTCTTGGAATTGGCTGACTTTATTGGAGCATCTGCCATCTCGGTGAGCTGCTTGATCTTGCCCTCCGTCTTTTATCTCAAGGTCTTCGGGAAGCGACTACCGCGTTTCGAGCGATGGCTCAGCATCACGATTGCCTGCTCGAGTACCACCTTCAGCGTCTATGTGGTCGCTTCAATCGCGATCGGCCTTTCCGAGGCACCTGAGACGGCCGCTGTGGTGTTTCCGTTTTGTACGGCTGGAGATCTGCAGATGAAGCCATATTACATTTCACAATAAAATACTACTGGATGACTTTTAAGGCGTTAGAAACTCCATTCTAACCGTTAGAATAGAGTTATGTGGCCCACACACTCATCCACTGGAGTGATGAGAACAGAGAGAAAGAAGCCATGGCGTCTCCGAATCGCGACGCCGCGCTGCTCTGGACGCTGCATCAATGTCTTCTACGCGTATGGACACTAGCAGATGCATCGGCGGAGACACGAGAGAGATTAGATGCAATCCGATCCTTCGCAGGCGACGTGAGTGTGTTACCCAGCGCGCTGTTTTCTACTGGCTCAGAGACAGTTGAGGTGCGCGCAATGGCAGTCGGTAACAAGCTCTTCATCCATTTCGTGGGCAATGGATCTTCACATCGACTAGATCTAGTGTATGTGCCATTCTGTGAACCTGACAGCGTAATGGATTTTTCTCAGCGTCTTGTGTCGGAGCTAGGACTGCTGATTATGTGAAGACGCACACTGAATCAGTGACCAAGTCAAGCAATCGTCAGTTATCTGAGATAGGTCATTGGGTTGTGAACGAGGAGATGTTACTGTGGCGGTGCGTCTACTACGGATTTGTATTGTCGTCCTACTACGCCCAGACTGACGAAGTGGTTGCACAGATTGGAACGAAGCATTTTTCCTGTGTATGAGAATATGCAGACAAGGGCCCACGCACAGATTAAGGCAGCAGCCGAGCTCGGACGACTACCGGCGCAACTCTTTGCTGATCTAACACAATTTCTCACTGCTGAAGAGTTCGGTCGTTTGACACTCAGTAACAAGGTACGCCATTTCGATCCTGCACGTTCGAATTGCATACATCTCAACTGTTTCCCAGCATCTACGTGGCCTTGCGCCAGATGACAAGCTATGGCAAACCTATATCCAGCGTGGTATGTCTCCTCCTGTCCAACTTCACGGACTTTGTGCTGACTATCTTACTACTTCAGATTTTCCCCATGCCTCCATTGCAAATGGGTGTCCGATGCGTGACGAATATCTACAACTCCAAGTAACTGCTAGACGCGCAAGGCAACGGCATACCGAAGCGCGGCGGCGACAGGATGGGGATTACTTCTTCTCTGACGATTTTTTCAACGTGCCAAGGTTTCCTCTTATCGTCCCACCTCTTCGTCCGCATACGCCAGATCTCTTTCCACTGCACCATCGAGATCGTTGGATTAGATTGTGGACTGGCAGACGTGCGTTTCCTGGGGGCGGCTACATCGACACCGATGAATTTATCTAACATCCAACAGTATGTACCTATATGCTGCTTCAAGCAAGTTCTTTGATTATTATACTGCAAAGCCTCTATTTCTAGCCGCATGTGCTTCAGAGGCAATCAAGGCGAGATAAATCGCAGTGATGCGTTGGGGCTCGACGAGCAGCAACGCGACAGTATGGCGACCTGGGCCAATGCCTCTGAGCTCCTCCTCGCGTGATGAAGATATTAATCCAGGTGTGCTGTCGACATCGCTTCCTTTGCGCGGGAGTTCGCGAAGAGAAACGACAAAACGCATCGTGATACCACGATCGGACCGACCAATTCCACCGCAAAAGAAGCAATCTCGTGTCCTCGGTAGTGCACGACGCGAGTCTCTGGAGAAGCCAAAAGAAAAAGAACAAATCGAGGACCCTTCACAAAAGTTCCTAGTTTGCGCAGGCAAAGGAGTCAGCGGAAATGGAGAATCTCAGAAGAGCAATAACGATCCCGAGCAAGACGAACTGCTGTCTCAATTAACAACCCGTGGGGATCTTCCGACGCCACGGCATCTCATTCAGTCCATAGCAGTGGTCCATGACGATATTCCGAAGTTGCATCGTGGTCTGCACCGCTCGGATTCGGAACTTGAGCGAATCATCAATGAGTTGCGCGAGCAAATCGTGGTACAACAACGAGAAGAGGCTAGAAAGGCGGTCCAACAACATGCAGAGGATGTGAGCGGCAACTCGTTGTCACGAAAGCATCTAAAGAATCCTATTGAGCGCATGAATCTGGCCACCCAACCAAGCTCGGGGCCGTCGTCGACGACGAATTTGCTTCGGCGTCAAGCTTCTACAAGTCATGTTCATCGCTTAGTAAGCGAAAGCTCGGCTACAATGGTAATGCCTGCAATCATATCCACCTCATCTTCTCGAGGCTCGCTTTCGACGGCATCCCAGTCAAACTTTCATACAACACCGCCCAGCTCTCGCATGGACTCCACCGACATCACGATCTCTCAGGCCGCTTCATCAAGTGATGGGTTTCGCATTCGATCGTATACAAGTTCACATGGAAATGTGCAACATCCTCCACACTTCGTTAGTTCTACGTCTTTGGGACGTTCTACGCAGGCAACAGATACCGCAACCACGACGATGGCTACAGCGAAAAACCTCCAGCTGCCCCAGCGCAAACCGTCATATGATACCAATCTCAAGCTGGACGTGCCCGACTACAGTGACAACGACGAAGAGGACCTAGAGGGCAAGAACGGGTCGAGTAGTGACGAGGGATCTTGTTCTCCAGTCGGCCCTTGGATGCTCGGTCATGACTACGACTTGAGCCTGTCGACATCCAGCTCACTGCCAACATCCCGATCTACATCCTCTCTCTCACCGTTGCCATCAAACGTAGTTTCTCCACCTGATGAGCACATGGTCCAGCATGAAGACATGTCGCCCCGTAGTCGCCTGCTTTGGCTCTCAGACTGCTCCCTTAATGAGGTGGGTAGCTCGTCAACTCGACAAATGCTGGCTTTGCTTCGTCCTGGTGACTATGGAGAGGGGCGGTGGGATAATAGGCCTCAGAGTGCTCGCACTGAACGACGGAGGCGGAGCGATATAGGTCCTCGTCCAAAATCGTCTGCCCCACGGCTTAAACTCACTGCTATACCGCGATCTTCAGCAAGCTTCCGAAATCAGCTGAGCAGCAATGGCACTCGTCCAACTACGAACGCCCGCCTACCTGCCTCTCTTTCTTCTTGTGCGAATGCCACTAAGTCAACCGGTGTAAAAGCCAGGCGTAATATGCAGTAGGCAAACCAGCATCGAATAGAGACAGCATGAGTGACGAAGCATGAATTGACTCTACTTTGTATTCCTTGCCTGTGCTGTTTCACTATGCAGCCAAACTTGTGTGAACAACAGGTCGCGATTGACGATTACCAACGTCGTCACACTCGGGAACGCGCTCCTTGGTATTGAACCTTCCATGTTCTTGTTGGTACACCTCATCAACTTCGTCATGTGCGTCTTCATCCGCCTGGTTTCATCAGCAGAGGTTGCATCACTGTCTTCAAGAGACTCGACTGAGAATTCGGCCAAGTCTTCTTCTGGTGCCATGTTTCGATCCACTTGCTTTGGGAAGAAATCGAATCCAAACGCACGTTCTGCTAAGGCAAACAGCCTTCTGAACTCCTTTGTCAGCATGACATCTTCGTCGTCATCATTCCCTTGATCACGGGCGCCATCATCTCCGCTGTTGTGGGTGTGAGTGTTGGCTGAACGTACGGTCTCGTGTGGATCCAGGTAGTTCCCGAGCCAGTCCTTGATCCACGCAACCTGGCGAATGATTTCGTCCTCCGTTTGCAAATACCGCTGAAGTGTACAAGAATCACCTGCTTGCAAAATCACGAACTCCACGAGTAGAAATGCATACTCATGCAGCGTTTTATGATCACGATAGTAGGCTGCCGCCTCGAGAATCCCACTTGAAGGAGAAAACAATTGCTCGTGAATCCGTAGCGAGGGCACCGCAGCATCAGCGCACAAAAGCGCACGAAAAACGGCCAGCATTTGATCGAGAAATGACATTTTCACATCTTCGAGCACAGCAATCAGTTGAGTTACTAGCTTGTCACGTTGGATACGAGGTGCAGTCGTAACATAGGAGACCAACACGGGCGTCATCACCTGGTCGAACTGATAGATAAAAAGGTTCTTGAGCTGTGCTTGATTCGAAATCAGGTTTGTGTCTACCGGACAAGCTGACTCTGGCAAGTGTGACGATAACGCCATGAGAATCTGCCTCTCGATGATGAACGTGCATGAGCGAACTCGACTTGTCTGCGACGACACACCTCCCGCATGGCTACTGAACGCTGAGCCATCGTCTACTTTCCCGGATGCTGCAGCTTCACTCCGTAACGAGAACAAAAATCGATCTAGGAATCGAACTTCGTTGAGCAAGATGTCTTGTATCTGGATCACCGAAGCTGACTCCACCCGAGAGTCGTCTGAATATGGTAATTTGCCTTGGACAGGCTTCTCCGCGATCACACAATCCTTCAGAAAAGAGCCGAGGTAAGTGACGCCGTTTATGATCATACTGTGAGTTATCGGAAACACAGCGCCACTGGAGACATCAACGAGTTCGACGTCTTCCCGATCGTAGAACATCTGCACTGTAACACGGAAAAAGTCACCTAGTGCACGTCGTACGCCTCTAATCGCGCTTGTTGGGTGTTGAAGTCGGTTCAAGGATACTTGAATCAGAGCAAAGCAAGCTTGAACGTAACTGGGTGTCTTGTCCATCAGAAATACAATATCGAAAAGCCAAGATCGCCGCGTGGAGGCCGAGATAGTGGCAACTGGGTCAGCGTGTGGTGCTGCAGTAAGCTGCTTGAGAAGCCATACGCAGAAGAGTTCGCTTTCTGCAGAGTCTCGTACCCATCCAGTGATACAAGCCAATAGCGACGTTGATACCGATAACATGGGCGAGTCCTCAGTAGGAGCGGTTGTACCCGTTTGTCGAAGTGATAGAATGCCCATTACGTGTTGGCATACAATCATGGCGGCCAAAGATGATGGGCATCCTGTTCGCAGGAGTATATCGGTCACTTGACACACTCTCATTGTCTGAACGTCCAGCGCTTCTTGGACCACCTTATTTGTCTCGCAACTCCCTCTACAGATTGATTTTTCTGCAAGACGAAGAAGAAATCTTGAATGGTCCGCATCGAACGCGCGTAGAAGTTGTCTGAACGCAGCATTCTCCTTTCTTACCGCATCCACCAGTGGCCCCACTGACTGTGGAAACTGTGAGATTGTCTTCAATGCACCAGATTGGAGCGACGATACACGAGCTGCATCAGTTCGTCTCTCGTAAATGAGCATGTAGGCACTTCTTCGTTTCATTTGCACCACAGGGACCATCGCACGTGTATGAACATCCCAACGCTGTGTGACCTCCTCTCCACCGAAACATTCTTCGTCCATCGTAGTGGGATTGAAATTACGTACACTTTGATCGTTGAACTCGAACCATGCGCCTTCAGTGTTTCGGTCACGAATGAATGAATAGTAGTGACCCATATCAGCCGTTCCGGAATGCACAACGACACCAACCAAGTCATACATGCGCGTGTGAGACTCGATATTGTCAGTTGCTTCGCCAGAAGCGGCCGCAAATGCATCACTTGTGTACGGATACATATCGAGCTCGGTAGGGAACTCGAGATAGTCGTTGATTTTTACCTTCTCCATGGTGTCGAAGTCGAATTCAAAGCGCTTGAGGTGGCAAACGAGCGTTCTTGGCAGCGTCTTGATACACACGCGCTTGATAGCGCTGACCTTCCGCTGAGCGTGGTCACAATAGTAGGCATTTTCGCCATCCAGCGTTTCGCCTTGCACGTAGAGCTCCAGGGATTCAGTCAGATGGTCCTTTTTGGCGACTTCAACGCTGAGAGCGAAGAATTTTTCCTCTCGCTCTGACATATGACCTTGCTCAGTCAGAATCTGATTCACCAACACACCACCAAAGCAGCCATCGAGAAAGGTGGTGGCTCGGGGTAGCAACGAAGAAGGTGACATTGGTTCAAGAGCGCGAATGAACGTCTCGACTCGGTCTAGTAACAGGCAGAAGAACTCATCAGCATCCATTTGAACGTGAAGATCTGTCGGCTGGCCATCCAAATCGTGGTGCGATAGAGCGAATTCGGTCGGATCAACAGCTTTCAGCTCGGTCTCAGCAAGGGACACAAAGAGCTTCTGTAGCTGCATTAATTCTTCTCGCCAAGGTGCCGAGGCCGCAGGACTGTTCCCACACTCCAGTGATAGCATTCCGTCACGGAAAGCTGGAATCATGAACAGCTGCTGAAGGAGAGAGTTCATATAGCACACACAGCCAGGATTGACAAGGCCAGCAAACCCAATTCCCTTCGTCCGATCTTGCAGCTCGTCTTGAGGATGGAAATTCCACGGTCGCCCAGAGTCATTGAGCCGCTCTTCGACCCTCTGAGTAAACGAGTGAAGTGTTTGAAGCATAGCGGCCAAATTGCGGTCACATGAACGGGAGGAGCGAACAACAAGCTCGATGAGTAGTTCTTGCGCTGCACGAGAGAGATCTTCAGTACGAGTGGACTCTATTTGACTTCGTGGCAATGAGCGACGAGCTGATTCTTCGCCCCATAGCAATTGTGAGATGAGGAAATCTACAATCCATGAACTCTTCAGATTCGATACTCCCAATTTTGGCTCGTACACCAAGACGGCGCTTTTGAGTACGTCGTCTACTGATACCATGGCTTGCAAAATGCGAAGAAAGCCAAGCAGATGCTTGTCTTCACACGTGATTGAGAGTGTTTTCTCGATTCTTTCCAACAGGCTTGGAACAAGATAGAGATCCTGTGCCCAAGTACTGGTAGCAAAGCGAGAACATGAAGATAAATGAAGAAGAAACGAGCACACCACGTCATACAACTCCCCTGTAAGCTCGTTGATGTCGAGCTCGAGCAAAAGCAAAGTAGCCGTGTCCAAAAACTGCAAAAGAAATTCCTCGTCATCTGTTGTGTGTGCGGTGGCACCAAGATATCCGAGAGTTTTAAAAGCACTCGTACGAAGCTCACAAGAGGCCGCGTTACTGAACAGTGACAATTGCCAGGCTCTCATGCCACCATCGACGAGATTGAACGACCTCACTGCTGCTGACGCGTCGAGAGATGTCAACGCACAAAACAATTCCAGGGCACAACGTCGACACTCGTCTTGCTGCCTCAAAAGATTTCCTTGACCGCATGATACTTGTAGTGCCAAACCCAAGAGCTTTTCCAGCCCAACTGATTCCTGAAGAAACACCGGAAGGGATATTTGGAGGAGCCGCTTGTCATAAGGCGATGCAATCGACTTAGCTGACGATGAAGCAAGTTTGTACAGCTTGACGAAGTACACGAGGACCCTCATGATTGACGCCAGGCACGTTAGAACAATTTGTCGAACTAGACTGTGGCTTGATGCTTCTCGCATTGTGAGGAGTATAGTGTGTCCGGTTTGGTATAGATGATGAGTCCCACCCAGACGCACGAACCGTTCGCGCCATTGCCGGCGAGCTGCATCTTCTTGCTCAGGCGCACCGCACTCAAGAGGCAAGAGAAGCGCTTCAATTAGCCGAAGTGCATATTGGGTCCGATACACACGAGTCGGATCAATTAGGTCTTCCCAGACGACTGCTGCATCAGTCAAGTCAGACATTTGTGGGCGTAGCCGCACCATCTGTCGCAGCAAATGCATGCTTGTTGGTAGTTGACAGAGTAGCTCCCATGCACGCTCTGAAATACTCTCTTCCTCTTCGACGAGATCAAAAAGCAAATTGAAGTACTCGCTTCGACTCACGAGGACTTCGGCGACGGATTTCACCTCACTCGACAGCATCTCAGCAGCAGAATATTGTCTGGGGCTGCCTTGGAGTGCGCAACTAATTTCATCTTGATGGAGTCCTGGTCCACGCAGTGGTTGCACCCCGAGGGCAGACCAATCCAAACTCGGACGTGTGCGAACTGTTGGCGACTTGGTCAACTGAGTTGGACGTACATTTTCCTGTATCTTGATCTCTGTTGAAAGCCGCCGCTCCGAACTGAAGGGAATCTCAACCGTCAGATCAGTCAATTCGATCTGGTTTGCCTCCACATCCATTATTCGTCGGTTCAGTTCACTCATAGCACTTTCCTCGTCTTCAGCCTCATCACGAACCGCTTCCAGAAGCGCATGATGCTGCCGGAACGTCCAGCTTGGCCGACGTGGCCCCGTCATCATGGCCAAGTCTGCACTTATGCCTTCTTTCATCGGTGACGGACATGTTTCGAGCTGTCGCAGCTTTTCTTCCAGGTTTTCCAGCTTGAGACGTTGCAAAGCATCTGAAGAAGCAGGTGGCAACGGTACTATGTCTTGCTCCTCGGCCACCTTACAAGCCTCTAGAAAGTACCGCAAACAATCAAGGCAACGTCGAACGATCGCAAGAGCTCCGCTCGATCCACTATCCAAAAGTGTGGCCTTTGCTTGCACTAGGTGCTGCATGCAAACGTCGATGAACTCCCCCTGTCGCGACTTTGCCTTGTCAGAGTGTCGTAAATCCGGAACAAAATCCAAATGACATCTTGCCAACAACGTAATTGCCTCCTCGGCGACAACAGCGTCCGATGCATGAAGTGACAGGTGCCAAAGCTCTTCAATTCCGATCAGAGGTTCACCAGTCATGAGATCAGCAACGCTGTCTTCGCTATCGTCTTCGTGACCTGTCTTGGTAGAGGTTGAAGTCGAGCGATCATTGTGAGACACCAACCCACCATTGTGCACATTGAGTCTTCGGAATAGTGAATGGAAACAGCAAAGAGTTGAAAGCGTAATCTGTTGATCTGAGAGTGACCGAAACTTCGATAAAATCAGTAAATTTGCAGCTTCGAGACTCAAGAGACGATCTTGACCGTGTGCTTCAGTGTTGAAGCAGTACTCAAACCATTGAAAACAAAGCGATACTTCATCGGACTGAAACGCGTGTTGAATGGATTCTTGCCAAACACGTTCAAGGTCTTCGAAACGCATGACCGGGGTGTTTCCTGACATGACGTTGAGAAGCCAAGCAGCACGCAATGCCAAGAGACGATGACGAATTGCATTGAGATGATCATCCGGGAAAATGAGTCCGCAATCGCGTCGTTGATCTTCACTAAGTGATAACCAAGACGCTCGACTCACGAGCGGAGTCGGGGATCGATGACGCCATGCAGATTTCCACGTCTGGGCTTTGTACTCCTCCAATTCGGATAAAATACACTTGATCAGTCGCTCGGCCACAGAAAAATCGGCAATTACCGTATCAAAACTCTCATGCGCAATGGCACCGATTCGTTCAAGCAGCCGAAGCGACAGTTCGACGCACTGTCGTGATTCCAGATTACTGAGGCAGAGGCGAAGAAATTCCAGGACGAGTAAGTGACCACCATCACGTTGTTCACCATTTTGTGATTCACTCACGCGCAGTATCTCTTCGATCCGCTGAATGGTCGAGTCAATAACTTCTGGTTGGCAAAGAGTCGGTAGAGTCAGCCACATGTGCATCAAAATCCGGTCTCGCAGCCCCATCGCAGCGAGAGAGCGTGTGGCCATGCACGACAAAAGTGAGAGCACATGAAGATCCAGCGATCTCAAAGATCTGATGAGCTCAAACACAGTGTCAAGGCCACCATGGTCAAGAGACTCCACCAGTTCCGAAAGCACATGGTGAGCTGCGGCGCGGACGCTCTCGTGACTTTGGGTCAGCGTGGCTTGCTCTGAACTCTTTTTGCCGACGAAACAAGACCACAACGCAAGCATCCATTCCTTGGGGATACCATATCCGGATGTAGTCCTGTGAGCAAACAGGAAGACTGGCGTCGACCGCTTTATAAGCTCTGGATGTTTGGTGTCTCCGAAAATCGTCTCTATGAGTTGATGATCACTGATCCACTCCACCATACTGTCGGAGACCGCGTTACGCGAAGATACGTTGCCCTCCACCTTCAAGATTGTTGCGATCTCGGAGAGCCCATAAATCCGTTTCTCCAGTGATGAGCTGGTGAAAAAACGAAACATCATATCTAGTCGGAGAAGACGCACATGCAGACGTGCTTCATCGAGGGCTTTGGTCTGATATGTCTCGCTGGTTTGAGCTTCATCGTCGAGGACTTCTGGGTATTCGTCAACTTGAGTGCGTACATCTGCAGGCAAGTGAGGTAGGAACGCCTCCATGACCTGAATGACTTCCAGAAGTGCCTCGCGGGGCACACCATGCAACTCAGATGGCGGTAGCCTTGAGATATAAATCCTGGTCGAGTCGATCAGCATCGGGAAGTATCGAACGAGGAACTGACTTGACAGATGGTCTTTGACACAATACAACGCACGAAAAATGCACTGCATTGCCTCAAAAGCAAAGTCCACATCGCTACTCGTTTCGACTTCCTCGCCTTCTGCAGAGTTTTCCTCATGTTGCACCGCATCACTACCAGCTTGCAGACAGCGCAAGAACAGGGTAAAACCGCCGAGTTCCCCCCAACACACAATGTTCCGAAGAAACAAGATGGATGCAAGACCAACACGAGTAGACGCAACGAATTGACTTGTAGTAATCGACTTGTTCTGCTGAATCTTGGTGGCAGTGTACTCTGAGGCGTCAGTGATGACTTCGTCTTGATCACCCAGGTGGTAAAGGTAGAACGGGCGATGCTCGTCAAAGATGCGCACGAGAGATGGAAGCAAACATGGATCACACTGCAGAAGTCGTAGGGCGACGCGCTCCAACACGAACTGGAAAAAGCTGTTGACTTGAGTGACATCACCACAAGCGTTTTCCACAACAGCTCGAGACAATAGCAGCTGCACGATCTGCGGCAGAAACTCGCTTTCTACTCGCTCCATGACATCGTTGGGGAGCAGCTCGTCGCCTCCACGGACAACGTCCATAATCATCGTAAGCTGAGCTCCCGGATCGGCATCAGATAGCAGTGTGCTCGTGAATACGGCGCATGCGTCGTCAAATTCTTGCACCAAGTCATCACAGAGCCGTTCCATCTCCAAGCTTGCCTCGTCCACACCGTCATCTGGACGTCTGTTGCTGGAATCTCGCGGCATGACCACACTCAAATGCGTACAGGAGAAGAGACGAGATCAAAGCAGCACTGCGTCTTTTGTTCTCAACACCGAGCGAGATGAAGACGAAGTAGCAGCGACGACAAAGACAAAACCACTGCGTTGCACTTGGGCGATATAGGAAACCACAGAAAGACCAAGCCGCCGCTGAAGCGTCGTTTACAAGCATGAAACGCCGCCACCAGTGACCCATGGGGCGGTAGAGCAACCTCTCCGGCCCGTCAGCACATTTCAGCCAGCGATGATAGCACATGCTCATGGGGAATTCCATCCGGAGGAGGCGTTGACCCGCGATGGATAACTCGCGCTTGCGCCCCAATCGCCAAGGCGCCCCGATAGTCTCGCTTGGCGTGATCACCAACATGGAGTACCTCGGTGAAGAGCACGTCATTTTCAATGCCCAGTCGGCGGAAGGTCCGATCAAAGATGACAGCGTCTGGTTTCATCACGCCTTCATCCCAGGACGTCGTGATCGTCTCGAAATACGACGAGAGCTCCAAGTCCTGTAAGATTTGCGGTAGCCGTTCATCAAAGTTGGAAACCACTGCCATGGGTACTCTCTTGTCTCGCAGAATATTGAGCGTCGGTCGTACATCATCGAAGACGTGCCATGCCTCGCCGGTTGCATAGTGCGCGTATAACTCCTTCGTAAAAGTGTCCTTGGCGTCCGAATCGAGTGGAGCGACGAGTTCTGACGGCAGAGAGTCGAGAATCAGCTCCCTCCACCAGGTGTACGCTGTGTGATCGAGATTCGGGGCTTCTGCACGTCCGAAATTGGGTCTTGCGAGCGAACGTCGATGGAAGGCAACGAGAAACCGAGTCGAAATCTCTTCTTCCATCGCATTCTTGCTGTTAGTCGCCAGCTTCTGCCCCGTCAGGCGCTGCCAGTATACCAAGTAGATTCTCCCGATGGGTTCTCGAGGCCGCATCAGCGTGCCCGTGGCGTCCAGCGTCACATACTTGTAGCTCTTTATCGCGCGCATGATCGTCTTCTGTGCAAAATCTGCGAGTGTTATGTTGGTGTGGTTGACGTACCTGGTATCCAATAGAACAGCATAGTGTGGTACACATTATTTTTCTTATCGGATTACTGACCATGATCACTGGCGATCTTCTGGCGTCGCCTACGCGGCCCAAGTCATTTGGCAATCGGAGATTATGACCGTCAAGACGATCTGCTGCATCGGTGCTGGCTACGTGGGTGGATCCACGATGGCGGTGATCGCGTCACGCTGTCCAGACATTCGCGTGCTGGTCGTGGACAAGGACGCAGAAAAGATCGACCGATGGAATAGCCCTCACTTGGATCTGCCCATCTACGAACCAGGTCTCGAAGAACTCGTCGGCAAGACACGTGACACCAACCTCTTCTTTCGTGACGATATCGACCAATGTATCCGCGAAGCTGAGATGGTCTTCATTTGTGTCGACACGCCAATGAAGTTGAGTGGTATGGGCGCTGGAAGTGTCTCCGACACGAGCAATTGCGAGGACTGCGCTCGACGTATTGCGCAAGTTGCCACCGAGCACAAGATTGTTGTGGAAAAGTCAACTGTCCCAGTGCGCACGGCTGATGCATTGAGAGAAGTCTTGCGAGCGAACTGTCGTCCTGGTGTGAGCTTTGAGGTGATCTCGAATCCCGAATTTCTCGCCGGTGGCTCGGCCTTGGAGAATTTGCTCACACCAAATCGCGTGCTTATTGGTGGAGAAGACACTGAAGCTGGGAAAGAAGCTGTCGAGAAGCTTGTGCAAGTCTATTCTAACTGGGTCTCGCGAGACAACATCCTGACATCCAGTATCTGGTCCACGGAGCTTACCAAGCTTGTCGCGAATGCCTTCTTGGCGCAACGCATCTCCAGCATCAACTCAATCTCAGCAATTTGCGAAGCGACTGGGGCAAATGTCCACGAGGTCGCACGTGCTGTCGGAGCTGATAATCGTATTGGAGATAAGTTCCTCAATGCGTCACTAGGATTTGGCGGATCCTCATTCCAGCGCGACGTGCTAAGCCTCGTGTATTTGGCTCAGTCGTTGTATCTTCCTGAAGTGGCTGAATACTGGAGACGCGTCGTGGAGATCAACGACTTCCAGAAGCAGAGATTTGTTCGAAAGATGCTCCAGACCATGTACAACTCGGTGACAGGGAAGAAGATTTGCCTCTACGGGTTTGCTCACAAGAAGAACACTAGCGAGGTGCGTGAGACGGCGGCAAGCTCTGTGATTCGTTTTCTCCTTGCCGAGAAAGCTGTCGTGTCTCTCTTTGCTCCGTATGTGAAAGACAGCGAGGTTCTCCATGAACTAGAGCGCCAAGGTCTCGAAGCGGAGACACTGCAACAACTGCAGTTCTTTCCTGAGCCGTACGCAGCAGCAGCAGACGCACATGCTGTCGTGATCATCACTGACTGGGAAGGATTGCAGAAGCTTGACTATGAGCAGATTTACGCATCAATGGCCAAACCAGCTTTTTTCTTTGACGGTCAGAACGCTTTGCCTCATGACCACTTACTTTCGCTTGGAGCGGAAGTGCACGCCATCGGACAAGCGTCGTTCAAGTAGCTCAGATGAATTAGCTTCGCTTTTGTATCAAACTTTTGTGGGCGGAAATCGCAAGGACGATGTTGTTGTTTTTAATATCTTCTGTCTACCCACTCATTTCGTACACATGCAGGTCAAGCTTTTGGTTTGCCTGAGCACAGACGGATCTAGTACACCAAAACGGTACGGCCGTTAAGAGGCTGGGTTGGTCGAGCTGTACGACCGTCGTCCGAGGCCTCGATGCGCTTGAGATGGCTCTGAAAGTTGCTCAGATCCTCCTCTGAGATTGCGAGCGGCTTCTCCACGACAAACCAGTCCACAATTTCGTCACACTTCGGAGCCGTCAGACTGCCAGGGTAGTTAAATACACGCTGACGTGAGGCAGCGTCCTGGACCAATGGGTAGAAGGATTCCCTGAGAAAACAAAGTGATTGTCAGCAAAAAAAGGCACCCTAGAAGGCACCATCGACACTTACAACTCAAAGTCCACAGCGTTAGTAGTGTTGACCCCCTCGAGCCGATCCCAAAAGCCAGATAGGAATGGCGGTGTGGTCGCGTCTTTCTTCGCATCGAGGAAGAGACCAACGACGAGAGCATTTCCGTCATCCGCCAAATGAACAAAGTGCACTTCGCCGTCATGCACCTTGCCATTGATGGTGTGCTCAGCTGGGGCATGGAAGTGCACTTGGGCGAACTTGAATTCCTTGCCCTTGGCAACCACCGAACACGAGCCTACATAAAGACATCCAGTCAGCTCAACTCAAGAACTATCTATCTCGTATCTATAGTCGTACGTACCATGCATCACCTCAGCCTTGTGCGCATCGTAGAGCTGCTTCAGATGGTACTCTGAACATTCACCCTTGAACTCGAATGGCAGCTTCTTGGCTTCGTGTTCACTCTCGCACAGGTCCTTTGTCTTGATGTCAATCGGCGACTGACGCTTGCCATTGCAATTTGGGTTGGCGATGCCCCACTCCGCTGGGCTGTAGACGCTTGGGTCGTTGGTCTTATAGCTCCACGCCTTCTGACCGTCCTGAGGCGCACCGTCGGCACGCACGACAGCACCAAGGCAAGCAACTGAAGCGAGCAAGGAGAAGATCTTCATGGTGGATAAAAGGACTTGGTCGAGACTGAGCGTGTTTAGGAATGAGTCCGTGCTCCAACACGACAGGAGGCACTCGAATCTGCGCCGGGTGTCATCAGATCTGGAGATGAGCTCCGGCTCTCAAGGGTGCGCACCCGTTCGTGCTGCAATGTATCCTATTCTAGTAGCCGACCGTGCCTCCTGATTTGCAGCCAGTCAACGCGTCACAACTTAGCGTGGCATGTATTAAGGGTTAATCCGACTAATTGTCCCCAGGATGACGGTTGATGGAGAGAAACTCGACGCAATTCCGTCGGGAAATTCGTGCCACCAGATGTTGGGACAGCTGGTCACTCACTCAGCGCATCACGCATTACTACACAGGATTTCTTCTTGGGTTTGTCCCTTCCTTGAAGTACGTGGCAACAAATACACGAAGATTGGCCCCCTGCATCAAGATCGTATTCATCTCTTGGATAATTATCCGTTGATTACCCATGGGACATCCCAAGTTGCCGCGATCTGGGTTTGGACGTGTCCTACCATGGTGGTGCTCCCATTATGGTTGGACACACATCTTCAACATACTCATCCATCGGGGAAAAGTTGGCTATAGCACCAGTACATCAGCTTCAATGACATTACGTCAAAGAAGTTGACCGGGTAGTCTAGCCCATGCGAAACGCGTTCTATTACTTGAGCGAGTGTAGAGGCAAACACGAATGAGGGTCATGGAGTGTACTACATGATGTAGAAGGAGATTGCCAATCCTCGTTCGTTCTATTCAGCAAGCTGCTACGTCCAGACAATAACTAATAGTACTTAAAACACCTGGACCTTACGTCCGTTCAACGGCTGAGTTGGACGGGAACCTTCGCCATCGTCGAGAGCTGGAAGGCGCTCCGTGTGTTCGATGAAATGGTCAAAGTCGTCGGCCGAGACCGTAATGGGCTTGCGAAGCACCCACCAGTCGACAGTCTCATCGCAAGGCGGCGTGGTGAGGCTGCCTGGGTAGTTGAAAATTGGGCCGTTTTCGGCGCTGGTCGTGAGAAGCTTCGAGTACGACGACCTGAGAGAGACATCACCAATTAGATCGTCGGCCAGCAATCAGAGAAGGGACGAGAGTAGCACTGCCTTACAATTCCAAGGTGGTAGTCTTGTTGGCGTGAACGTCGTCGAGCTGCTGCCATACTTGCTTCAAGAACGAGTTCGTTTCGGCGCCATCCTTCTTTTCAATGAAAAGACCAACGACGAGAAGACCATCGTCGTTCTTGTGCACAAAGTGCGCCTCAGCGTCGTAGTACTTGCCATTGAGCGTGTGCTCCGATGGCGCGTGCATGTGGAACTGAAGCAGCGAAAATGGCTTGCTCTTGCCGGCAGTCACGGTGCACGAGCCTGTTCAGAGATTAAATAGAAGACAACAGAATGAGAGACTTATCATCGAAAGCCAACTACAACTGATCTCACCTTCAAGTACTTCGCCCTTGAACGCATCGTCTTGCTGCTTGAGCTTAAAGTCCGAGCAGGCGCCATTGAACTTGAGTGGAACTTCACGCTCGTCATCATCAACACCGCAACGACCAGTGGTGTCAATGTCGATGGGCGACTGGCGCTTGCCAGCGCAGGTTGGATAGACAGACGCCCAGTCGGCTGGGGCCAACATTTCCGCGTCATCTTCGTCGTAACCCCAGGCTGGTTGGTCGCCACTCGTGTCAGCCGTGACAGCGGTGGACGCCACACAGACAAAGGCGGCGAGAGCAGAGGCAACTGGGATGATCTGCATGGTTCGTGGAGGAGCTTAGCTTGGTGAAGGAGGTGGGAGATTCAACACTGGCGTGGGGAGGAGCGTAGGCCCTTCCTTCCTTCGTGATTTGATTAGACAGCGTGTCCCTCATGGCCCCGAACAGCGATGAACGGCACATGGTGATCATCTCCCACTCCACAAGTAAATGGATCCACTCCTGGATGGGCTTAAATGTCAGAAGAGGGTGTGTACTCTGATAACGCACTGGGGGATGCCTCCACGACCTACCTGGATTTGAGTCAATGGGGTCCATTTCCCCCCTCTCTTCGAACTCTTTGCAATTCTTTGTCGCCTGCACACGCCAGTGGATTAATTCTGTGCCACCTCAGCTCCAGGTGGCGAAGTGAGACTTGTGGACGGCCCAACACGTGGTATCGGCTGTTCTGGGCTCGTGCTTCAAAGCCCCAGGCAGAGGCCACCCGACTCATGGTGGTCCACTATCTCAGGAGCCACTCCCGCCTCAGTTTGATCCGAAACAGTCGATCGAGGCTTTCCAGACCAGGCAGGGGTCGAGAAAGACAAGCCCGTGTTAAGCAAACGCCCGCCAGTGACTCAACGAGACGAGAGGTGCTTCCGCGACGGAGCGAAACGCCTTCCAGCACTGGAGTTAGATCCCTCGCCCAAAATGATGCGCTCAGCATCTGAGAGAAGACACCCAACATCTGGCGACTATGCATAGTGCGAGGTTGAACTGATCCATCTGCAAAGGTTCGAGCAATGATTCCGAAGGGAATGCAGTCCATGAAGCCTCAACCGCCCGATCGCAGACGCCATCACATTCCGTAACCACCGACGGAGCTCCATGGAAGGCGCTGAGCTGGGACGCGGCTGAAGCGGCGCGGCGCGTCGCCCACAGCGTCTTTGCTCAGAGTCGTCACCACAAGCCAACTATCTCTCCTTCGCTACTACCAACCACGTTGCCGCCTACGATCCTCCGCTGTTCGTCGTCTCCACAATGGTCCCAGGCATTGTCTGCGACTATATTGTCTCCAACATGTACGAAGAGCCGCGGCCACCTCGACGTGGATCTCACCGGTCGGAACTATCGTCACTGGAAGCACTGAGCGCAGAGTCGACACGTCAATTGCTGCCGTCTCTAGCATCCCATCTGAAGATCCATCCAGGTTGTCGGGAAGATCTTCGTCGTCGGCCATTTTCAACGCTCCTCCAAGGAACTGGGAATGATGAAACGCGTCCCCAGCCTTGGCCTGGTCAGTCATTTGATCGTAGGCTCGATACTTTTTCTTCAAGCAACAAGCCCACGCCCACAAGTTTGAATTCGACTTCTTATCAAGATTCACTCTGCAGTGAAATGCCGCCAGCGAAGAAGCTGAAGTCTGCGACAGTGGGCAATCTTCTTGCTCCTCCACGTGCATCCACTCTGGTGGGCCACTATGATGGCTTTCCGCTGGAGAAATCCATTTTGGAGAGTTATGCTCGCTCAGCGCCGCAGTCCATCTCCTGCCAGAGCATACAGAAGCGATGCATGTACCCTAGCTGCACGAAAATCTCCGTCAGCCGTGGGCTTTGTCGAGGTCACGGTGGAGGTCGCCGGTGCCATGTTCCTGGTTGTACTAAGAGTGCCCAGAGTCGTAGCAATTTTTGCTGGGCTCATGGTGGTGGTCAACGATGTGACGCTGAGAACTGCATGAGATGTCGAAAGTCCAAGCGCTTCTGTGTTGCGCATCTCCACATGGAAAATGGAGAGACTTCATCAGCAGTGCAAAGCCCAGACAAGACGAAAGTGGCGTCAAAGCCGAATGGAAAATGCTCAGCCAAGGCTGCAGAGGGGTTAGTGAAAATGAATTCTCGCGCCAAGTCGCCCCTTCCTCACCGCGCTCTCCCAAGCCTTGGGCAAGCTCTCAGTTCTGCGTCGCGCTCCCCGCCGAATCTACCCGTTCGACACACCATCGAGTTTTGCCTCTGAGCGGATGGTTCGAACTTTGATGAGAATATGGTACTTGGCGCCATCTATCTTGGTACATGTCACTTCCAAATACTTGCCTTCAATTACCAATCATCTCATCTCTGTCTCACAACGTATATTTCCACATACGAACACGATCATAACCATCCTATGGTGACGGAGCACCCTTGCCTGTTGTAATCTTCTGGCATACTCACTAACAAGTTGGCCAGAGATGCTCTCGCGTCTGCGGCAAAGTCGTGGATCGGTCATTCTTCATAGCCGTGGCCTTGGCTGCTGAGATTGTGCGCTTGAGAGCGTCCGAAAGGCTCGGGAGATGGTGAACAATGCTCGCCCCAGATACTTGAGTAGACGTTGTGCTATCCGTGTCCGAGGTTGGGTAGGAGCCGGCGATGCTGTCGTCAGAGTCCGTCGCCAGTGGTACTGTGTGTTCCATTTCGACATGGTCGACACAGAAGCGTTTGGTCTTGCGGCTTCGTCGACAGTTTGGGGCCTCGCACCGCTTTCCTCCTCCATGTGCCCAGCAGAATGGGCTACGGCTCTGAGCGCACTTCGTGCAGCCTGGGAATGTGCATCGTCGACCACCGCCATGTCCTCGGCAAAGTCCTTTGCTGACAGCAATCTTGCCACAGTTGAGGACGGAGCAACGCTTGGGACCAGAGCTGGTGGAAGCTGGACGGGCGACGACTCCGTTTGGCGGGACGGTTGAACCACTTGGGCCACGCTGACGCTTCTTACTGGCGGCTGGCATGTCGATAGGCGAAACACGTGGGTGGACCGGCGTGATGTCTATGCGGACCATTTCGACGCGCGGCGAAAGCCCCGTCGGCGTCGACATGATAGGTGAGCTCATCTGAGGACTGTTATGAATCACATGTGAATGTAGTCGGGAGGCATACTCTTGCGGAACGTTTCCGTCGAGCCACTTTCCGATCGTCGAGAAGAGTCGCTGGCGATCGTCGGTGGTGGGAGGTCGTGCGCCGAATGGGAGTGCTTGGTCTGGGGTAGGTTGGCGATACACATAGCGTACTGGGGTTTCCGTGTGTTGTCTCTTGGCAGGGAGGAGTCCGACGCCCTCGAGTGTGGGACGGAGAAGCATCGGCGCGGGCACTGAGCCAGCGAAGCGGGCAGTCTTGATCGTGTCGTTGGCGGGCCCCCCCTCCGCCGTGGGCAGGGTGGCGGCGACATTCCAGGCCATGGCGCGCGGGAAGAGGCGATGACGCAGCGGGAGGGAGGTCTCTTCTACCTGCATGTCGGTACGCGTGTCGTCGTCGGCGGAAATTGCGGTCTGTGGCTCCATCTCACGGCCCAGGGAGGAGGGAGCGAGTCGGTTCTTCGAGTGGCTTGGTCGAGTGGGAGGTCGGCGGCGACGATGATGATTAGAGCAAGCCAGCTGGGACACGTTCCGCTTTACGCGGCCTGTCACCCCTGATAGTGGGTGGGAAGAAAACCGTTTTACAATCTTAACCCTTCTTAAGATGATTGACAACCCCTTATAAGGAGCAGTAGCCACCCGAGCAGCTGCTGTCGTGAACTCGAAGCCCGGCTCAGGCCCTAATCACTGGTCGTTCCCACCACAAACCACGAAAACCTGTCTTTAGCGTCACCAAATCGCGTGTCTTCAGGTTTCTATCGGTTTAGTAAGACAAAAGGTCGACCAATGTCACTAAATCCGGAATTTTATCGCCTTAGTTGATGGGTGGCCGTTCTCAGCCGGTTGTTGATTGAGGTTTTGAAGCTACGAGATAGTCTCGAGTCACCGCCCGTGATGACTGCGACATGCGGTGAGTGGCGCCATCAGCTCGCCGTGGCTGTCGCAGAGATCTCCTGAGCGCGGCCACCATGAGGCTGCCGGGGGACGATACGTTTGACTACTCACCGGCTTCAAGCGTGACGACTGCAGCAGACTCACTGTCTAATAACGGCGAGTCAGTGAAAAGATGGCCGTGCTCACGGTCGCACCTCTTCTGTGCTGTCTCTGGCGGATGCAACCAGCGCCTGGGTGCATCGCAGGGTTGTGAGCAAGCTTGCTTGTTGCCTGCAACAAGCTCGACGTTGACTCTATCTCAGTGCAAACATCGCCGTCATCTATTGTTGCACAACAGTCTGATCTACTGCAACTATCTACTCGGGCTTGGGGAGCAACTGGATGTGATACTCCTCCAATTGCTCCGTCAACACTGGACCAGGCGCACTTGTCATGAGCTCGTTGCCCGTTGAAGACTTTGGGAAAGCGATCACATCACGAAGAGATGGAGCGCCACACAGAATCGCCACAAGGCGATCGAGTCCCAAGGCAATACCGCCGTGTGGTGGAGCGCCGTGGCTCAACGCCTGCAGGAGATGTTCAAAGCTCTGTCGCTGCAAAGGTGGAAGATCCAACACATCCTCAAAGACAGCCTGCTGCAACGCAGCGTTGTGGATACGGATCGAGCCACCGCCGAGCTCCCAGCCGTTGCACACGATATCATAGTGCTGCGCACGCAAGGCCAGCAACTGATCCACCGTCTCCGGATCCTGGAGCAGCGACCCCTCACCATCTGCTCGCTGGAGTAACTCTTGAAGCACAACCGCACTCTCGTCCGTTGGGGCCGTAAATGGATGATGCGTGGCCGAGAGTACGACGTCGCCGTCGTCGGAAGCGTCTTCACTGCGTTCAAACATTGGGAAGTCGACGACCCAGAGGTGGTTGAAGTTGGTAGGCGAGAGCTCGTCTCGCAAATATCCCTTGGCGTAGAGCAACTGAGCACAGTGCGAGCGCATACGTCCGAGGAGGTTGGTCACGTCGTCGTAGTGACCAGCTGCGAAAAGCAGCACGTCGCCCCGCTCCACATTGAGACGCTCGTTCAAACGCTCAATCTCAGATGCCGATAGCTTCTTGGCAAATGACGACTTCCACTGTGTCACGTCGTCCTCCACTTTGACCACAAAGAGCCCAATCTTCGATAAACGCCTAGCAGTTTTCTCCAATTCGTCAAGCTCCTTGCGAGAGAAACCGTTGAGCGCAAGTGCCTTGGCATTGATGGCGCGCACCGTACCTCGCTTACCACTTAGTGCGGTCTGAAAGTGCCCGAATTCCGTAGATGCAAGCAAGTCTCCAACGTCCTGGAGTTCAAGTCCGTAGCGCGTGTCTGGTTTATCCACGCCGTAGCGATGCATCGCTTCCTGAAAACGCATTCTTGGGAACGCCGTGGTCGAGAGTTCCATACCGGCAGCCTTCCAGATGGTCTTGACGAGACGCTCGATGAGTCCCATGATATCTTCTTGCTTAATAAACGACATCTCCACATCAATCTGCGTGAACTCTGGCTGGCGATCGGCACGACCACCTTCATCACGATAGCACCGAGCCAACTGGAAGTACTTGTCCAAGCCGCCCACCATCAACAACTGCTTGTACTGCTGCGGACTCTGCGTCAAAGCGTAGAACTGACCACGGTTTCGCGTGGGCACGAGAAACTCACGAGCTCCTTCCGGCGTGCTCTTGAATAGTGTAGGCGTCTCAATTTCCAGGAATCCCTCTTGGCAGAGAAAGTTGCGTGTGGCCAAAGAGACTTGGGAGCGCACCACGAGGTTCTGCTGCAAGTGTGCGCGGCGCAAGTCAAGGTAGCGGTGACGCAGCCGAGTTTCCTCGCTTGCTAGCTCGGAACCAGTCGCGACTTGTAGCGGCAGACTTGCTGATGAATTGAGTTCTTGGAGTGAGTCCACAAGCACTTCGACGTCGCCTGTGGCCATCTTGGCATTGCGCATGGAATCTGGTCGCGCACGGACGACACCTGTAGCCTGAAGCACCGACTCAGGCCGAAGGGCATTGAAGACAGCAGCTGCAGGGCCACCGTTAGCAATCACCTCATGTCTCTTGCTATTGAAGTCGACGCACCTGTCTGAGCATCCAGAGCCGCTTTCTCGACGACGAGCTGCGTGATGCCATAGCGATCGCGCAACGAGATGAAGGAGATGGGGCCGAACGGACGAATGGCGTCAACCCAGCCACTGAGCACGACGCGTTGTCCCGTGTGCTCGCCGTCACGCAGCTCACCGCACGTGTGCGAGCGGAACGCCGACGAGGAGGTCGCAGTTGCGGAGCTTAGAGCACGAGACGCCTGCTGCCAACTGCCAGAGCGCACAGACACAGTCAGTGATGGCCATCAAGCCTATCAGACCCATCCACGTAACACGCACCGAGGGCGCAGGAGCGGCGTGAGCAAGCGCATCTCGACACCGCACGTTCACACCACTTCTTTGTGTGTCACGATTGCCCAAGCAGCACGACCAGCACTCTGTGGTCGAAAACCGGTATTATAAACGGATACCGGTTTTTCACCGATATGACGAGTGACTGCTGGATTGGATGGAAAAGAGCGCCAAGCGCCAACCGAGGACGGCGATGACGAATGGAGTGGTGCTCACGGCCGCGCGCGACGCGTTGGCGCTGATCCGACACACGACGCTGCTGCTGTTGACGCTGACTGACGGCCAGCCATCGCTCCGTGTCACGTACGACCTCCTCCACGAATTGCCACAGCACGAAGCCACTGCCTCGAACGATGCCGCCGAAGGCGAGGACGAACCCAAGGAGCAGACGCAGAGTAAGCAGCGCGTGACGGCCACGGCCTTCTTCCAGCCAGAGCCAGAGCAAAAGGACGTGTATGCGCTCCTCGCGCTGCTCGACGAACGCAAGCTCGTGCACTATGAGGCGAATGTTGCGACCAATACCATCACCGTCCGCGCTGTCCGGGAGATGCAGCGCAACTCGACCTCCATGTCCGTGAGCTCGCTGCGTGTGAATGAAGAGACCAAGCATGTTGTGATCGTCGGCGAGAAGACTGGCGAGGCTGTCGCGATGCCGTTCCCACACCTGAACCGCGATCTGAGGACACTGTTGGGCCACACAACGTCGATGATCACACACATGGCGGTGAACCACGACCGCTCGCTGCTTCTTACGGCCGACCGAGATGAAAAGATTCGTATCTCGCATTTCCCACGCACGTCGCTTGTCCAGAGCTACTGCCTGGGCCACAAGGCCTCCGTTACCCGCATCGCCACCAGTGCCGTCACGCCTCAACTTGTTGTCTCGACCTCGCTGGATAACTCCATCAAGCTCTGGAATGTCGAGGATGGTACCCTCTACGACTCGCAGGCCCTTTTGAAAGGAGAAGATTTGAATGCGGCCCTGCTTAACGTCTCGCTTGCTGTCTGTCCAGTGCGAAACCTGGCGCTTGTTGTGCTTAACAACTCGGAACTGCGCTTCTTCGCGATCGAGAACGTTGATGGCGACGCTTTTAAGCTTGTAGCTAAGGACCTCTCGCCGCAGGTTCGCGGCTTTGTGAGCGCTCACGAGCCAAGCGAAGCGGTCTTTACTCCTGAGGGATCCCTTGTGCTGGCGTATCGTCGATCCCCGTTTGTGCGGCTCTTTGACGTCTCAAGTGTCACGGCGAGCAACGTCGGCTTGAATGAGCGCAGCGCCCATGATGAGCTTACACGCCTTCGCAAGGAAGCAGCGGCTATCGGTACGTTTTCCACAACTCTAGTGTACAGAAGCGAGAACTTACTTTCACTATGTGTTATAGAACTGCCAAAGGACGAAGACGACAACGCCGATGACCTCGAAGGTGGATTGCAAAAGAAGAAGGTCAAGCTGAACGAGTGGAAGAGCAAGCTCCCATCCACCAACTAGAGCGATAACACATAGATTCACCTCCTCGAAATACTCGATTGTCTACTGTCACACCAACTCAACTTGACAATAATCGCGCGTGATTTCCTTCAAAACGCGGTCGAGCTGCTGCGTTAGAGCCTCCAACTCTTGCTCGCTGACAGGCGCAACGGTATCTCTCATGGAAAGTGCTGTGCTGGGCTCGAGTGCTTTGGGGTTTTGCTCTAGGAAGAGTCGTTGGGAATCCCACAGCTCTGTGGTCGCGACGCCATGTGCGAATTGCTCCATTTTGGTCTCCATTGTTGTTGTTTGTGTCCTCGTCTTGGGTTTCTGTTTCCATTTCTTCCATTCACCATCATAGAGCACTGCAATTTGATGATACAATGCCGCATTCTCCTTGAAATGATTATGTGTGGTACGAATTTCGCCATCGAGCACCGAATAATGATCTTCGAGCACTCTTGATGCCTCGGCAGACGGCAGTTCACCGCGTGGGAGCTTCATCACGATGCCATTAATCCACTTGTAGAAAGTTTGTTCATCCTCCAACATCTGCACGCGCTCCGACAGCAACTGGATGTGGTGTTCAAGCACCGTCTTCGACTTCGAAAACACTTGCAGTGCGTATGCAGGCAAAACTTGGTCCGGATCCGCGCCGAGCTCCGTTTGCTGTTGCTCCGCCACTCTCACGAGCAGCCGGTCGTAGTAGCGCGTGTAAGACTGCAGTGCCTTGAGATGTTTGTGTAAGCGGCCTGCGATCGACTGGATCTGATGCATCACACCGACAGAATTGCCTCCGCTCATGGTAACCTGTGTTAGAAGTGCTGAGGCTGACTGGGCAACTTCGTGCATCGCTGATTCCGTTGCTTCAGCTGACACAACGACGGTGTTTGGGTACGGAGGGAGCCTTGCTGTGGCATTGCTCATGTATATCTAGGCAGTGACAACAACTCTCGTCAGACTCGCTATCTGGACATCGCCAGCGACACACACCTGCAGTATCTCCCTGTGTTGACGCTCAAAGAAGCGTGAATGAGCAAGAAGCCATGTCGTGGCAAACAATAGCACAGTGTCCGGCGGCGGAGCGGCTACGACGAAGAACGGGGTGCACACAAAACCCCATTCAAAGAGATAGAAGCGCACGAGCTCCTGGCGAATGGCTGAGGCTGTTAGCCAGATGCTTACAACAGGGAGAGCAGCGAGTAAACGCACCGTGGTCGCCTGGATCCAGGAGAGTCGACTCCAGGGTTTGCCCTGAGTTGACTCGCCGCATTTCATCAATATCTGCTTGGAAATTTAGTAGAACGAGCATCACGAGATCGTATAACAGCTTCCATAGCTCCAGGCGCTCACGCTACAGCACATAGACAGCAATGAGGGACCGTCAATGACAATTCAGAGAGCATCTGTGGATACGATACCTCGCTCAGGACGTTCTTTTTAGCCTTACGGAAGTGATCGACAGAGACGTAGCCGACGCCGACTGACTGAAAGCCTGCTTTGATGAGGCGACTGAACTGCGGCGCAGACGCAGACGACGCCGCACGCGTCGTGCCACTCGATCGACGCATACCGAGGCTAATCGAAAGCTAAAATGGACGATCAAACACACAATGCAAAGGCTAGGCCAGTTCAACCAGACTTTATCGAGTGGGCTAATCCAGTCTAGCCAGCACCACGCTGCTTCTCGCGCTTCATCGTGCGCTTCTTGGCCTTCTCCTTCTTCAAGCGCTCCTTCTCCTGCAGCTCCTTATCACGAGCCACTTTCTTCTCGTGCTCTTTCTTCATCTTGTCACGCATCGCCGCCTGGGCTTGGTGCACACGCTGGCGGTTTGTGTTCTGAGCAACACCTTCCAGATTACCTGCGTCCTTGTCCTGCAAACACGGTGTAGTTGATGAGCTCAACACACGCACCGAAGTTGTCAACCCTACGAACCTTGTCGTTAGTCTTGATGATGTTGCCTTCTTCATCAAACTCGGAGATGGCACTGAAGCCGTACTCGCTGATGAGCTTCTCGCGCTGAGCCAGTTCCTCTCGAGACCTGTAGCATGACCAACGTCACAGCTTTGTCCGACATCACACCCCTTCGACAACAAGCAACGTACATTTGCTGTCGCGCCAGAAGCTTCTCCTTTTCTTTTTCCTTGGCGAGCTCGGCCTCGCGCTTCTCCTGCTCGCGAATCTGCATGTCTCTCAGCTGAGCTTCTGCTCGCTTCAGATCTTGCTCCTCTTGTTTCTTCGCCTTGGTCTCCGCTAGGATGCGCTCAACAGCATCCACTATCTCCCGCTCGTTAAGCTCCTTGGCCACCACGTCGTCGCCCACAATCCCATCAGCAGCTCCCGTGAAAATCGCGATCACGCTCTGGACGCGCTCCTCCACGTCCATGTCGTCGTCTTCGAGGATGCCGCGGCCATAGTCGACATACACATCAACATCCAGACCGAGCGCGAGCACTTTGCTCCGCACCCAGTCCTCCATCTTGCGCCTGCCAAAGTGATAAGCTGTCGGAAACAACACCATTTAGTGACACGTCGAAATTCGGATATCGACGATTTTGGGAATTTGAATAACGTACGTGTGGGACTCTATGAATCATATACATTTATGCCCATCCATTTGTTTCAAACCAGGTGTGGGATTAATTCTTCCTAGAAGTTCTAATCCCAAATGATGAAGGTTTGAAACAACTGCTGTTGTTGAGATGGTCGGGGCTCCTATTACCTTGTTACAATTCCGTCCACAAACCAACTGATCCACACACCTCCTCATCATTGAATGGCCAGCCCATCTGGGCTTTGTATGCACTTCAATACCAATCGTAACGCGCTAAACAACCACGTTAAACAGCTGCACGTAATTGGATTGTGATAATGCACTAGAACTGCGTTGGTCGTACAAGTAGCCGCCATTCACAGAATCTGGATGGTTCACGCGCCTTGGTCGTTACAGAGATGGACGTCGGGTCATGCGTTCACGTGCTCCAATGTGTCGTAGTTGATCTTGTTGTCCCGAGAGAGTTATTCTGCCTGCTTTCCAGATCCCTGTGGGCAGTAAACGATGAAGAATGAAGCAGACACATTCCATGGCGCTTGGCGAACCTCGGGCACGCAGCAACACAACACCATGACGCATCGCAAGGAATGGATTCGTCTTCAATCAGCGAGAGCCGTCGTTGAGAGAGAGAAGGATTACCCAAGTAGGGCCACGCATGCATGCCGCGCCTCTCCAACGCGCTTACAACGAGTGCAACCAGCCGATCCGATCGCCGTGTAGTCAAAGGCCATTCCCAGCGATGATCACTAAAACGACCCACATGCGGCGTATGGGACACAAGCCGATTGGTATGGGCGACACCGTCACTCATGGCTCGCGGGCGAGGTACATCCTCTCGATTGATGCGACGGATTGCCGGTAGAACTGGATCAGCTCGAACTAATATTGGTAACCTTGTGACGCGCTGGGATATCGTTGACAACTTCTCCTCTTCAACAAGATGAATATCAACTGAGGTCAACGACGGCCGCGCGTCAATGGGCGTTTCTGTCACGACTAGTGAGTGATCAGCACATAGATCACCGTGCACAGCCTTCCGCTTGCAACTAGAAGCGCGACATCGCGTGTTGCCACCATGCAACGCACAATACCCACTCGATAACGCCTTCTTCATACAATTCATCGACAAACACTTGCGGTACCCGCCATGGCCCACACACAGACCCTCATACTGCACCACCTTGTTGCATCCGTCGATACGACAGCGTTTCCCACCACCGTGAGCGATGCACGCGCCGCCACTTAGTGCGCGTTTCGTGCACCCGTCGTGGCCGCACTTCTTGCCACCGCCGTGAATCCAACAGAAGCCTCCTGTTTGTGCGCTCTTGGTACAACCTTGGTGCTGACAGCGTTTCCCACCGCCGTGGGCGACGCATCTTCCTCTGCTGACGACGCTGGTGTTGCATCCTTCGACGCAGCACTTCTTGCCTCCGCCGTGGGAGATACAAAAACCACCAGTTTTAGCTGTTTTCACACAGTTGGGAAATCCACATCGCTTTGGCAGTGGCCGAGGCTTGACAAGGGTCTTGGTGTGCATGAGAGAAGTTGGGTGATAATAGTGACGGTTGATATCGTTACTACCACTACTAGGCATTCGATGAGGAATGGACGGGAGGCGCACTAATACAGCAAACAGTCTCGATGAGCAACAGTGCTGTGAAATGAGTTAATTTCCATGACGCTCACTACTACCTGCATCCAGTGCTTCATCCCTGCAACTCTCCATCTCGGCGCTGATTTCTCTCGTTCCACGAGTTGTCTTGGGAAGCTGTGAGTTTTCTTGACGAAAGTGCCCAAAGTTGGAAACGGAGCGCGTGAGAAACTGAGAGTGAACCGAGTGGAGTTCCAGCGAGACACGATCTTATCGCTATCCGCGTTCGTGGGAAAGCGACGGTTCCGTCAAAATGAGCTCTTGGGGGACAAAGAGGGGGAGCGAATCATGCGTTGACCAGGCGTGTGGCTAAATTTACGTACGGGACGAACTCGGGTGAGGAGATCCTGTACCTTGTAACGGATACCATGGTAGTCAACATGTCTGATATCATGCGAGACTTGGTCGACATTTGATAGAGTGCCTATTTGTTTAAAGCCAGTATAAATGTAGAGCCTTATCCAATCCATCGGCTCACCAACCACACCGAATGCATGTACGAGATCCGTAGGCTCACCCGTCTTTACGCTATTAGCTCACTGACACGATAACCATGATCTGCGTTCGTCTGTCCGTTCATCATCTTGGTCGATCATCCTTGCAGCATTGCGTGCTGGAGGCATCGACCATCAACCTTTGCTAGTCGAGAGCACTGGTGCAGAGCGCATGGTCGCGTGAGCTCGTCCAGCGAGGGAAGGAAGGACTTGGTCGTACCGACTGCCGCGCGGATCTCTTCGCGAGGTGAATAAACGTACCCAGCACACAAGGAGGGAATCGCCTGGGGTAGACTTCTTCTCCACACGCTGTTTTTGTGGAGTTCATTCAGGGTTGGGAGCGGCTTGAAAGCCGCCAGGCGGTGGCCACCCCCAGGAGCGATCGGTTTCTCGACTGTAGCGTCACAGAAGAACGTTGGCTTGATGGATACGTTTCTAGATGAGTTCATGGATGCAGCCCTTGGTTGCTCGTGTGGCAACGGAGATGGCCAACTGGATTTCAATACATCAAATGCGGGTGCAAGCGTTGAATTACGGGCTTGATGGGGACTTTCCAGCAGTCCGGAGGCATCACAATCATGCCCAGGACTCTCAGGATGCTGATGATTAGCGCATAGATCACCGTGCACAGCCTTCCGCTTGCAACTAGAAGCGCGACATCGCGTGTTGCCACCATGCAACGCACAATACCCACTCGATAACGCCTTCTTCATACAATTCATCGACAAACACTTGCGGTACCCGCCATGGCCCACACACAGACCCTCATACTGCACCACCTTGTTGCATCCGTCGATACGACAGCGTTTCCCACCTCCGTGAGCAATGCACGCGCCGCCACTTTGCGCGCGTTTCGTGCACCCGTCGTGGCCGCACTTCTTGCCACCGCCGTGAATCCAACAGAAGCCTCCTGTTTGTGCGCTCTTGGTACAACCTTGGTGCTGACAGCGTTTCCCACCGCCGTGGGCGACGCATCTTCCTCTGCTGACGACGCTGGTGTTGCATCCTTCGACGCAGCACTTCTTGCCTCCGCCGTGGGAGATACAGAAACCACCAGGTTTCGCTGTCTTGATGCACTCGGGGAAACCACAGCGTCGAGTCATTGGACGAGTTGACGTCGGTTGCTTTGAGGCGACGGACATCAGTAGAGAGCGAGTGGTCGCGATGGCGGCTATTACAACGCACAGCATACACACATAGCGACTGTCAGATCTACGCTTTAGTTTTATCCCTCCGCACTCGACCGAGCTCCTAACCTACCGGCGGCACAGTCTTCTTCGCTCAGCATCTCGCGCGACCGGCTCAATACGCGTGGAATATCGTACTGGACGCCGAAAGACGCAGCCCAAGCGTCGCGTCGGCAAACGCCAGGCGTTTCCGCCAGAAAACGCGGCAAGATTCCGCACCCACAGCCCTCGAGACCGTTTCCGTCGACGGCGCCGCTTTTTTCGGACACACCGAGTCGTGAGAAACGACCAGCAAACGCCTGCGCCAGTGCTCATTGGCCAGACCAAGCGACACATAGTACGAGAAGGTGGAAGAGACGGATTACTGTTTACGACTGCCATTCGGGGGCACGAAATCGTCGGAAAGAACACGAATACCTGCAAGAGAACGCCAGGAATACAACCGCCGCGATGCGATTGGTATCTTGCTATCTTGGGGACGGTCGATGGCGCGGGATCTATGTGTATAGGACGTTGCATCTGCCGGTGTCGCGATGACCTGAGCCCGAGCGTTTGTTAAAAAGCTCCTGGAACATGGATGATTTCGGCAAGGCGACAGGACAGCCCCATTACTCGCCCCTTGGGAGGAAGCGACGGGTGGGGGTGGGCGTTGAAGATCGCACGAACGACCAACGCCTGTTCCAAGTTCCAGGTACTATAGCGGCGTCAACTAAATCCGGTAGAGTGGTGGAATTCGCGAGAACACAGACCGGAGCGGGTCTCATCGCCACGGCACGATATGTAAACTGTTTAAAGAGACTCGTAGCGACGCTGTGTGGCTTTGCGAGGACGTGGTTCCTCGTCTACTGACGACCCTACATCTGCGTAATAATCGCGTGCCGTGTTGTCTAGCATGCATGGGTGTTGACTGGATCCAGTGAAGGGCCCTAGCCCGCGCCTCTTGAGGATCCAACTTTCCATAAAATGGTGAACCAGCCGCAATAGATGTGAATATCTCCTGTAGCATATCTTGGAGTGAAATAACACTTCCTAGTCACAAGATCGCGAAAAAAAGACAGTTCAAGGAAGAACTTACCACTGAATTACAATTTTAGTCGCTTTTTGGTGGTGCGCAGATTCGCGCCACCAGCTGGTTTGTGGCTGCATTGTACCGACCGCCCATCACGCCGTTTGTCTAAGTACGCGCGTACTTAAGGCCTCCATGGGGCCACGTCGACGGCCAGCAGCTCTGAAGCAAGAGACACGAAGCCCTCGCTCGGTTGCGTGTCCATCGCGTGCGCACGTCGCCCTCCGCGTCTGCCGTTCATTTCCCAAGCTGCCCTCCGGTCCAGCATCATGCGTCATCTCCATCGTCTCGTGAAGAACCCGTCGGCCCGCGCCTGGCTGGTCGGTGCGGTGCCTGCCGCGCTCGGCGCCGCCGCGCTGGTGAACCACCAGAACGAGTCGCAGTGCAAGGCCTCGCGCATCCCTGCCGAGGCCTTCATGTACTCCAAGTTCTCGCCTGACCGCGCTCCAAAGGACAGCATCGAGTTTGACACCACTGCGCCAATGAACAAGCGCATGGAAGCCATGATCCTCCGCGTGCAGGATGAGATCTGCGATGGTATTGAAGCTGTGGACGGCAAGAAGTTCACCACGTCGCAGTGGGAGCGTGAAGGCCACGGTGGTGGTGGTCGTAGCCGCGTCATGCAGGACGGTAACGTCTTTGAGAAGGCTGGTGTCGGTGTTTCCATCGTGCATGGTAAGCTGCCGCCTGCTGCGCAGAAGCAGATGCGTGCGCGTGGCAAGCCGTTGGAAGAAGGCAAGGACTTGCCTTTCTACGCCTGTGGCATCAGTCTTGTGATGCACCCGAAGAACCCAATGGCGCCAACGATCCACTTAAACTACCGCTACTTTGAGATGGAGACTGGTCGTTTGAACGACAAGGGCAAGCCGGAGACGATCGCATGGTTCGGCGGTGGTGCGGATCTCACGCCATCCTACTTGTTTGAAGACGACGCGCGTCATTTCCACTCGGTCTACAAGCAGTTGCTCGACAAGCGCGACCCAACGTGGTACAACAAGATGAAGAAGGCTTGTGACGAGTACTTTTACATCCCTCACCGTCAGGAAGGTCGTGGCGTGGGCGGCTTCTTCTTTGACGACTTGGAGGACACGTCCGAGGAGACTTTCCAGACCATTCGCAGCTGCGCGAACGCCATGCTCGACTCGTATGTGCCAATCCTCAAGCGCCGTAAGGACCTGCCGTACACGCAGAAGCAGAAGGAGTGGCAGCAGATTCGTCGCGGTCGCTACGTCGAGTTCAACGTCATGTATGACCGTGGCACCAAGTTCGGCCTGGCAACGCCGGGCTCGCGTGTCGAGTCGATCCTCATGTCGTTGCCATTGACGGCGCGTTGGGAGTACATGCACACGGTACGTTCTATCGTGTCTTTATACGGTTTTGTTGCAGATAAACTGATTGTGTTGGTGTTGTTCATTCAGCCTGAGAAGGGATCGTGGGAGGACCGCACGCTCCAAGTGCTCAAGAACCCAGTGGATTGGCTCGATGTGCCCGAAGTCAACCTGGAGACCTTATCCACGGCTGAGCTGTTGCAGGAGATTGCGCGTCGCAGCGAATAGATGGATTGAATGCGTCTACTGTCGTCCGGTCATTACCAATAGAAAAAGCAATACACAAACATTGTTGTTCAAGCCTCGTCAATACTCGTATTCAACGTGGAGATATGGATCCTGTCGTGGTTGGTCCTGACAGGTCTCGACGTATTTGATCGTGATGACCTTGCGTTGCGTTGCTGCGACGCGAGCGGCTTCGGCGATGATGGTAGCCATGCGGGCAGCATTCCAGTGTACGCGCGGCATTGTTTTGCCGTCCAAGACATCGACAAAGTGGTCGAGCTCACGTTCGTACGCATCCTGGAATCGCTCGGGGAACGAATGCACGAGGGTGTCACCCTGTACGCCGTGGCCACCTGAGTGAACGATTTGCGTTCTCGGTGGGTTCAGGACTTGTAGCATGCCGAGCTCCCCACTCACTTCAACGCGTTGATCGTAGCCATAGTCAGCGCGCCGACTCATGTCCATCGTGCAGATCACGCCTGTGCGAGGGAACTCGAGCCAGACACTGGCTTTGTCCATGACGTTGACGGCCTTGAGCTCATCTGAGAGACTCATGCCGTAGGCGTAGACACGCGTCGGGTACTCACCAACAACAGTACAGACATAATCAATATCGTGCACAGCGAGATCGTGGAACGGGTCGCCGCCAGTCTTGAGATACTCGACGGAGGGGCACGGGTGATCGCGGAAGACGGTATGGATGGACTGAAGCCGACCGAGACGACCCTCGTCGACGCACTGGCGACGCAAAGCCTCGTAACTCGGATCGAAGCGACGCTGGAAGGAGCAGACCAAGTGCACATTCTGCTGGAAGCAGTGGTTGTACGCTTGGTCAATCTCCTCCAGTGTCCCGGCGACTGGTTTCTCGATCCCGATGGCCTTGAGTGTCTTGGAGTTGGCGAGTGCATCCTGAATCACAGGGAGATGCGTTGGTGTCGGCGTCGCGATCCACACGCCATGGACGTCCTTGAGTGCAGCAGCGTCTGCGAGTGACAAGAAGCATGGAGCGTTGTACTGGGCTTCGTAGCGCGCAGCGTTGGCGCCCGTGAGTGAGGCGTCAATGATCGAAGCGATCTGGATTCTCGGGTGCTGCTGTAGACCACGCAAGCGGATCTGGCCCATGCGACCGACGCCCACGATCGCGACGCGGAGGCATTCGGATGGAGTCGAGAAGCATCGACTCTGGGTGATGACAGGGCTTTTGCGCAGCCACGGAAGCGCCGAAAGTCGGAAACGTGCCATTGCCCCTCGTCCCTGCAGGAAGATCGCGGAATGATAAGATCCATCACCTCGATACAATGACATGTTATTGTGTAGCCATCCTCTCTACTTGCTCTGCTTCTTCTCCTTCTCGTACTCGGTGTAGTTGCCATCGAAGAACACGACGTTGCCATCGCCCTCGAACGCGATGATGTGTGTACAGATACGATCCAAGAACCAGCGATCGTGCGAGATGACCATCGACACGCCGTTGAAATCGGCCAGGGCGTTCTCGAGCGAACGGAGAGTATCCACATCCAAGTCGTTCGTCGGTTCGTCCAGCATGATGATGTTGTGGCCACCGAGCAGCATCTTGGCCAGGTGCACACGGTTGCGCTCACCACCACTGAGACTCGCCACCTTCTTCTCCTGCATGGGGCCACGAAGGTTGAAGTTGGCAATGTACTGACGGGTGTTGATGCGATCGCCGTTGACCTCGATGAACTCGTTGTCGCCCGAGATCTCTTCGTACACCGAGTTGCGCGACTGGAGTTCTTCGCGGCTCTGACTCACGAAACCGAGACTCACAGTCTTGCCGAGCGTCACAGTACCCTCGTCTGGTTCCTCGTGACCCGCGATGATCTTGAAGAGTGTACTCTTGCCCGTACCATTACCACCGACAATACCCACGATAGCGTGTGGAGGGATAACAAACGACAGGTTTGAGAAGAGCACACGACCGTCGTCTAGCGTCTTCTTGAGGTTCTCAACCTTGATCACACGGTCACCGAGACGTGGACCCGAAGGAATGATGATCTGACCGTCTTCCAGTCGAGACGAAGCCTTGAATCCGCTGGCTTCCAGCTCTTCCAGCTTGCGCAGACGTGCCTTGTTGGCCCGCTTGCTGCCCTGATGGGTCTGCGACCATTCCAACTCGGAGGCGATCTGCTTGGCACGCACAGCATCCGACTTGCGCTGCATATTGAGACGGTTGCGTCGCTGCTGGAGCCACTTGGTGTAGTTGCCTTCGTACGCGTACGTCTCCCCTCGATCCAGTTCCAGCACCCAACCAGCGACATTGTCCAAGAAGTAGCGGTCGTGTGTGATGGACAACACCGTGCCCTTGTAGTTCTGGAGGAACTCTTCCAGCCACGCGACCGACTCGGCGTCCAAGTGGTTCGTCGGTTCGTCCAAGAGCAACATGTCGGGCTTCTCCAGGAGCAATCGACAAAGCGCCACACGACGACGCTCGCCACCCGAGAGCACTTCGACGTCACCATCGCGCGGAGGCACACGCAACGCCGCCATCGCCTTTTCCACTTCGTGCGAGAGATCCCAGCAGTTCAAGTGGTCAATCTTGTCCTGTAGCTCGGCTTGTTCCGCCAGCAGAGTGTCAAAGTCGGCGTCCGGTTCACCCATGGCCATGGAAACCTCGTCAAAGCGCTCAAGCAGGTCGGTTGTCTCCTTGAGACCGTCCATGATGTTCTCGTAGACATTCTTGTTGGGATCCAAGTACGGTTCTTGCGCGAGATAGCCGACACGAAGACCGTCCTTGACCCAGCGCTCGCCGTCAAACTCCTTGCGCACGCCGGCGATGATCTTGAGTAGCGTCGACTTACCGGTACCATTCGGTCCCAAGACACCGATCTTGGCGCCACGTAAGAAGCCGAGACTCACACGTTCAAAGAGCTTCTTGCCACCTGGAATCGTCACGCCCACGTCTTTGAGATGACACACAAAGTCACCGGGCACGCCACCGCCAGCGTTGCTTCCCGACGCCGGCGCAGCGAACCAGCGCACACTGAGCGTCTGAGCGGCTGCTGTGGCCGATCGCAACAGCGTCGCTCCGCTGGCGCCTCGCGCAGGACGCGCATGCGGCAGGCGATGCAGGCGCAGCATCTTGGATTCGCTTTGGTTGGTGCAACCACCCACGTGAGACCATCACTCGGATGATGCTATCGGTACTACACTGGTTGAAGGTGGGGCTGATACCGGTATCTGCCAACCCAGATCCCTCTTGACACGCACAACCCAACGACCTTGTGGCTAGGGGTGCGTTTGTGGTCCGGACACTGCTGGCCGTGTGATTGTGGACGCGCTGGCCACACATTGCGGCCGAGGGATGGGGACTGGATGTCGATCGTCAGATCCGGACGCCGTCCGGAAGTCTGGAAGAGGACGTCGACTCGGCGCCATGCCACTCTAGCGATTAGTACGCTGGACATCTCCATTTCGCTTCCGTCATGACTCTGCTGCTGCGCGTGCTGCTCGCAGTGGCACTGGCGCTGAGTGTGGCGCGCGCCGACACGGAGCTCTGTGCCGTCGAGAGCTGTCAGTACAAGGACGGCTCGGTCTGCGACCGCCTCACGCAGTCCTGTCCGGTATGTGTCTACTTTGATGAGAGTCAGGACATGTATCTCTGTCGAAACAAGCAAAAGTCGACGCTCGCGTGTCCGACCGACTATCTCGAATGCCCCAAGGGACCAGTCGGCAGCTCAGCCACGGCGTCCGGATCCAGCGAGACGACGACCAGTGGAACCAGTAGCGGCGCCAGTGGCGCGACCCCGGACACGCCGGCCTCCGCGTCCGGCGCCTCCACTCCGAGCAGCTCGTTGCCAGCGACATTGACGCCGTCCGGAGGAGCGTCCAGCTCCACAGGCACGAACGAGACGGCCGAGGCCAATGCAGCCAAGAAGAACGCGGCCGGCGCGGGCGGCGGCTTCCCGTCCTGGGCAATCATTGTCATGGGTGTGACTGTCGGTGCTGTCTGTGGTCTGATCGGTGCTGTCATGTTTAACCGCCGTCGTAAGCTCGCAATGGCTCAGCAGAACGAGAACACGCCGTTCGATGAACAGAACTACACGTACTCAAAGCGTGACTTTACGCCAAGCAACACGCACAACTCCAAGTACGGCAACACCAACTCACCAGGTTTCGGTCGTCAGGACCCACATGCCTCGTTCCACCCATCAGACGACGACTACACTTTCGACAACCTCAGCATGTCTGTACCTACAGTTCCAGCACAGGATCACCAGTCTGCTCCACGACCAGCTCCACAGTCAGCCCCACAGAAGTACGAGCCAGCTGGACAGCCACGTCAAGCCCCGCGTGATGGTGTCGTCCCAGTGCCACCGCTTCACAACCGACCACAGCCTCGTGATGGCCAACTCGCGTCCTTCGGTCGCCCGAACTCGTCGATTCCACAGCCACCAGGTTCGCAGCAATCGGGAATGTCTCGTCCAGGGCCAGGGGGCTGGGGAGCCAGCGTCCCAGGAGGAGGACCAGCCGTTCCTACCAGAACTGCCAAGGCGCAGTCGCGTGACTCGTGGGATCTCAATACGAACGACTTCGCGACCAATGCATTTGCGACCAACAACTTTGAGACGATGCGCCAGAAGAGCGACAGCAATGACTCAGCCGACTTCACCAACACGAACACGGCGTGGCTCGACACCAACTACATCCAAGCCAACTATCTCGATGTCGATGAGCTGCGAACGACGAACGGTCCAGCAAGCGGCTCGGCACCTGCAGGTCCAAAGAGACCCAAGTCAGCCGCTCCAAGCAGCTCATACCCTGACACTAGCTACCCTGACACCAGTTATCCGGATACAAGCTACCCAGACACCAGTTACCCAGACACGAGTTATCCAGACACGAGCAAGTCAAAGTACCCAGACACCAGCTACCCTGATACCAGCTACCCAGACACGAGCAAGTCAAAGTACCCCGACACCAGCTACCCAGACACGAGTTACCCTGACACTAGCTATCCAAACACGAGTTACCCAGACACGACCTATCCAGACACGACCTATCCAGACACGACCTATCCAGACACGACCTATCCAGACACGACCTATCCAGACACTACCTACCCGGATACTACTCTGAACACGTCGCGTTTCGTGGCCGACATGGACACCCAGCGCACGCGTGACACGGCCACATTCGACGACGAAGTCATTGTGGATCTCTCACGACGTGACAATGGATCGTTGTTGTCGCCGAAGGGACGCAAGAAAGACCAACAGGAGCGCGTCGCCAAGTTCAAGGATCGGTATTATATGGAGCTGTAATGTGACTCGGGTGTAGTCTCTGAGTGAGCCATAACTTAAATACACACGAAAACGCACCCACGTCAGTGCATTAATCGATGCGAGTGCTCAGCGTAGTCTTCTTCTTGAACACGAAGGAAGAACACCAGCGCGCCGAAGAGCAGCACGTAGAAGACACACTGCAGTGTCGCCCAGTGGATGCGACACCAATGCCGCCATTGCTGCAGTCGAACGCTGGAGAGTACTTGCTGGGTGCGACGTTGAACGTGAAGAAGCCGGTCGTAGATCCTTCGAGGGAGTGAGCGCTTGTCCGTGGGCTCATCGGTGTCGGACTCGTGCTCGACGCCGTCGTCCTTGATCGTGATGAGGACTTGATGCTCCGAAGACTCGCCCTCGCTCTCGGTCTGGACGTGCTGCATGCGACCCAGTAATTCTTCCAGTGCGCGGTTCCTGGTCATTGCATGCTTGCCCGAGAGCAGGGGCTCACGACACATCGGGCACGCGTCCACTTTGAGAAGCGCGTTATCCAGACACGTCTGACAGAAGCTCTGTCCGCAGCATGTCGTCAACACAGGTCGATCCAATGTGTCCAGACAGATCGGACATTGCCAGAGACGACTGGCCTGCAGCGTCGACGCAGACGAAGGCGCAGACGGCGTTCCGGTCATCGAGCTCTTCTGCGTGTGGTCAGCAGTGGCTACGTGAGTAATTATGCAGTAATATACGTCTATTACGGATCTAAACTAGGGCTTCGCGAAACCTGGGAGAGCGCAGTTTTAGTGCATTATGGAGAAGCTTTTGCGAGAAACTATAGCAGGCCGTCCCTGGTAGGGCTACAGATACTCGTGGCGTAGGTCACAGTCGTAACATGCATTAGCATTCGAGTCGTGTTTGTTTCCGCCTTCTTTGTGACTATGAGCCTGTGATTTATTATACTTTGTAGATTTTACTTATTGCGGCCCATGGAAATGCCGATAATAAAGACTGTATAAATACATACATGTGATATATAATGATACTATATCGTAGAGAATTGTTTTGTGAATGGCGATCGCCTTGGTTCATTCGTACGTGAGCCTGCTGGAAGCGGCATCACACTTTTATGCTGTAGTGGGGGAAAGACAGAATCGCACGCGGCCAGTAGAAATACATACGCTGTCGAGATGGCAATGCCAGACTTCCCAGGTCTCTCCATGCGAGATCTCGGCGCCGAAACGCACCAGGGTACACCCATCTAGAGTCTTCTCGCCACTCCAGACACGAGCTGCTCAGCCAATGCGTTGACTCCGCTCGCTCAACAGATGAGTACAACAATTAACAGAGTGTTCGCCGGGACAAACTTCGTGTGTGAACCTTTGGTGCGATCGAACTGATCTCCAGCGCGCTGCTAGCGCATTTCCTCGTATTCTCCGTGACATTGCTGCAAATTCTTGGAAATACCATCAATGAGACGGTTTCCTTAAGTCAATTAAAACCCAAAAACATCAGATTAATACGGCTTCATCACACATGGAGATAATCCGATTTAGGCTGTCAACAGTCACCTGACGGAGTACTGCTATCCCAGAAAAACTAACATTTACGCAATTCTGAACCTTACGACGTCCTAGCCGTCCTAGGTTGTCTAATACTGGCCGTCGTTGAAGAACTTGTCGATCATGACCCACGACACGGCTGGCTGGTCCGTTGGCACCATGTGACCAGACTCGTAGAGACGAATGAAAGCAAAGTTCTTGTACTGCCGAGCCACACCCGCGTCCACTTTCGAGGCGCCGTCCACAAACGGATCCACCGCCACGAACGCGTGTTCCTCGGCGGCGTTGAATCCCTCCTTGTTCTTCCAGTCGAGCTCGAGTGTCCAGGCGCGGTTGCCGATCCAGTTGCACATGAGGTCGGCGTCACCAGCGTAGATGAGAACGCGGAGTCCGTCGTTGAGGAGATCAGCGACGTACTCGTGATACGAGAACGACCAGTCGCCAGAGTCTACGATAGCTCGATCGACAGTATCATTCAGTTCGATCCATCTTTTCGTGGTGAAGTTGAGATACTGGGCTACGGGCTCCGTGGCAAACCATTCATCCAGATAAGACGTTTGGAGTCCGCAGGACTCGGGCGTATCTCCCGAACATGGCTGGCGGATGTCGTAAAGGTTCCGACGGGCTGAGTAGAACGGCATGATCAGCTTTTCTCCCCAGCATGCAGGAGCATCCACACAAACTGTGTCATTATTCGGCGCAATCTGGCACAGCTTCGTCAACTCGATACACTCCTCACTGTCCGTCTTCATCTGTGCCGCCTGCTCCTCCGTCAACAACGAGATGTTGTACTGGTTGTTTACCATGTCCTGGTTGTACTTGTACTGTACGAGCGGGTTGGTGAGTCCATTACCGATGGCGATCCCCTGAAGGTTGATGCGCTTGTCTCCACTCGCCTTGTTTTGTTGCCAGATGTAGTGTGACGCGCCAGGCACGTAGTGACCGCCGTAGCTCTCGCCGGTGATGTAGAAGTCTCGTCCTTCGAACTCTGGGTGTTTGTCCAAGAATCCTTGCAAGAAGGCGTAAATGTTTGCACCCACGTCCAACTCGGTGTAGTCATCGTCATCGGAGCCGCCATCGTACGAGAACCCGACACCAGTAGGCTGATCCAGCCAGATGACGTTCGCATTGTTCGACCACGAGTATACGTTCCGTTCCGTGGACACATCGGGCTTGACCATGCAAGGACCGTTCTCCGTCAGCATCGCTAACATACTGGATCCACCAGGTCCTCCCGTGAGCCACAACACGAGTGGATCCGAGCTGGGGTCATTGCGCGACGCAGCGAACCAGTAGAAGTAGTAGTCGTCTTTCTTGTTGGCGAGCTTGATGTAGGAGGCTTCGAAGCTGGGTTCGTTACAGAACCAGTCGTTCTCAGTAGCGTTGAGTAGACTGGAAAGCTTGGCGGACTCGGTTGAGGAGGTAGAATATCTGTTGCTGATGGCATACAGCACGACGCCAACGGTGGCACTGACGAGGACTACAAGGGTGATGCGGTAGAGACTCTTCTGTCGCTTGGTGCCTCGCACGTTCGCGTCTGAATGAAATAGCGGCGTGCGTTCTCCAGCCATGCTGATTGTAAATCAAAAACGACTTGCTCGTGACTGGCTTGTTTCGGACTGACGAGTGAGAGTCGTAAACTGAGACCCTCGAGAGCCAAAAGATGCAACTGGACACGCAGACAGTCATTCATTGCTTTGTCGTGCTTTGCAGATCAACTCGGGCAAGCATTCCGACTGAGAATGTAGGTTGCTCTCAGACTGAGATCGCATTCCAGATGGTCGCAGATTTTAGGTTAAGCAATCGGATTAGAGAGGGATTGTAGGTTACACATTCGTAAAACACGATGTTTGTTCACTCAAGCACGTCGTGTTTCATGAATGTGTCGTATCCTTTGGATCTCATCATCACGAGTGTGGTGAGCTTCTGGCGGACATGACCAAGAGCTCACTTCGGATTTCGCAGAAGAACGCTCCAGTCGACTCAGCATGGCGGGAGAACGCACGCCGCTCGTCAACGCCGGAGGGCCTTCGCGCGCCCTCGCGCGCCGCAAGACCCTCATCCGCATCGCCATCGGCGTGCTCGTCGGCACAGCCGTTGGTGCCGTGCTTGTCGCCATCAGCGGCGGGTTCTCCGGATCAAACAAGTCCGTGCTTCCGTCCAGTCTACCCAACACCACGCAGTACGACTGGTTCTGTAACGAACCCAGCTTCGAAGCCTCCTACATCAAGCTCGCCAACAAGAAAGACGACTACTACTTCTACTGGTTCGCTGCGTCGCGCAATGACCCCAGCTCGGATCCACTCGTGTTGTGGCTCACGGGAGGACCTGGTGGATCCAGTATGTTAGCGATGCTGACGGAGAACGGTCCTTGCATGGTCAAGCCCGATGTGTCCACGGAACGCAACGTATACTCGTGGTCGAACAATGCGAACGTCATCTGGCTGGATCAGCCTACTGGTGTCGGGTTCTCGTACGATGGCGGCTCCGATGACGATGACTACACCGAGTTGGACGTGGGTGCAAACATTTACGCCTTCTTGCAAGGATTCTTGGACAAACACCCAGAGTTCGAAGGACGAGACTTCTACATCACCGGCGAGAGCTACGGCGGTCACTACGTGCCTGGCGCGTCACACTACATCTGGCAACAAAACAAGGCGAGTGGAGACAAGCGCATCAACCTTCAGGGGATCGCCATCGGTAATGGACTCACCAACCCGCTCGTACAGTACAAGTACAACCAGGACATGGTAAACAACCAGTACAACATCTCGTTGTTGACGGAGGAGCAGGCGGCGCAGATGAAGACGGACAGTGAGGAGTGTATCGAATTGACGAAGCTGTGCCAGAGCGAGCCAAAGAACGGCACGATCTGCCCAGAGGCCCAGGGCTGTTGGGAGATGAAGCTGATCGAGCCGTTCTCGGGCGCGAACCGTAACATGTACGATATCCGCAAGGAGTGCTCGCCGGAAAACCCGGTGAGCTGTGGTCTGGACTACAGTTATCTCGGTGATTTCTTTGCGAGTGAAGGTGTGAGTGAATACTTTAACTTTACCAAGCAGCAGTGGATTGAATCGAACCAGGTGGTGAACAAGCACTTTGTGTCGTCCGGAGACTGGTCGTTCTCGTATCACGAGTACGTCGCCGATCTCCTCAACGACGGACTCCGCGTCCTCATCTACGCTGGTGACGCCGACCTCATGTGCAACTGGATCGGCAACCGCGCCTGGACACTCGAGCTCGACTGGAAGAACAAGGAGGGATTCAACGCCGCCGAGGAACACGCGTTCGTGACGGTGGATCCGTTTGTGGACGGCGCCTCGAAAGTGGACGCGGGTGTGGCTCGGCAGTACAAGAACTTTGCCTTCATTCGTCTCTACGAGTCTGGTCACATGGTGCCAACGGACCAGCCAGCCGTGTCGTGGGTCATGATCGACAAGTTCTTCAACGACGGCAAGTACTAGGCACCGAGGCTAAACGTAAACTTGAGGAATCAAACGTAAACTTTGGGTTTTCGACTGAATGAAGTGGTCTGCTTTATTGGAAATTTCGAATTCTTCGTCGAGAGGAAGAACGCATTGGAGTGATGCTGCTGGCGTCGGCGCTCGTGGCGACGGCGGACCGTCCGCGCGACATGGAGGAGGGTGCGCGGAAGGAGGGAGGCAATCAGCCGGCACTGGACCTGCACGCGCTACTGGAGGAGATCGATCGCATGGACAACAAGCCGCGTCGACAGTCGAGTGCTCGACGACGTCTCTCGTCACGAGATCCTGAATACTTGGAAGACGACGAAGAGGACGAGCCGCAGAGGGAGAAGAGCACGCGCGTGGAACTCCGTCACGCAGAAGAGCGAGTGCGACAACTGGAAGCACAATTGCTGGACGCGGAGGAGACGATCTGTCATCTCAAGGCCGAGAAACTCGAAGCCTGGCGACAAGTTGAGCGTCTCTCGCAAGCACTCGAGCGACATGACGGCGCGCTTTCGGATGACACGCAAGCTGACATGACGAGGGGCCATGGCGAAGGCGCGTTGCAGTCGCTGAGAGACGCGAACGACGTGGTGGTGCGCTATCGGAATCAAATCTACGAGTTGGAGAGTCGACTCAGCGATGCGCAGCAGTACCACACACTGGAACAAGAGGAGCGAATGGCTGTGATCCGAGAGCAAGAACGCGAAATTCTCGTGTTGAAGGAGCGACTGGATGACGTGCATGAGCATGCTGAAGAGTGGCAAACTCGGTACGAAGAGCTTCTCGCGGCCACTCGCCAGCAACGCAAGCCGTCCCCGCCACCTCGCACAAACTCGTCAACAGCTCTTCTCGAGGAATTTGACGATACTCCGACCTCGTCGTCTTCGTGGCGCACACCGCGGTCATCTGGAGGCATAGAGTTTGCGTGGCAGGAAGACCTCATTCGCCATCCCACGCCGCATTTCGACTTGGATTCGCCCGAAGTCCAGTATTTGCTGCAGTCATGGACTCAAAACATCAAGAAACTACAGTATATCCGCACGTGGCTGACTCATGTTGTCGTGGAAACTGCCGACCTCCCAGACGACTTCCCCATGGGTATTGAGCTACCGCGTCTCTTACCCGAGATCCGAGATGGCTTCCTCACCCTTGTCGTGCCGTTGTTGCGGAAGCAAACTCGACGCGAGATCCAAGTCCACACACGGCAATACAACGACGACTATCATACAGATGTTCGCATTCGCGTTGTGCCGCGACTGCCATAGTTGGGAAAGTCAAAAAGTAAGTATTGATATACAGCCAAGTACAAACACGAGTTATCATCCGTCATGTTCAACTCTGGTTCGTGAAGGGATCGAACGACTATCGAACCGGTCGCAGCTGCCACAAGCAACTTTCTACTAGGTGTGTGGACGGATGTGAGCATTCGTCTGGACGACTGATGCTTTGTAGACGCAGTGCGAACGAGCGATCCAGACGCACTTGATCTATTCGAGCCACTGGACGTGGGAACAAGTGACACACACTGCCTCTGGAACTTTTTGATCTCCATTGCAAGAAGACTGGGAGTGTCGTTGTCTTGCACAGACTTACATAACGAAATACGCTTGAGAAGCAGTCGCAGTGTGACCACCAAGTCGTCATTTCGTACGAGGGTACTTGTGTAGGTAGGAAGCGTGATTAGTCGCTCAAGGGTGAGAATGATATCGAGACACAGTCGTAATGAGCCTTCTTTCTCCTGGCTGCTTGCCTCGGTCTCTCCCCGTAATAAGTTGAGCAGAAGGGGGAGCAACGAGCGCCGAGTTTCACTCGTCAGAGGAAAAAGCGACAGCACTGAGGGGACGAATGCCAGTTGACGCATAAGACGAACCATCTCCACCACAACGCGATCATCTTGTGTTGCACCCTGCGACAGCGTCTTTCGAGCAAATCTCTGAAGGAGATCGCACAAGTAGAGCAACGTGGGATGCTCGCTAAATGCCGTTATCACAAGCCTCGAGACACTTTCCGCAACAGCACTCAGCATCGTGAACAGACCACACCAATCAAGGACGACTTTCTCGTCCTCTGCCCATCGATCTATGATGTCGATAAACCACGGACGCTCATAAGAAGCAAAAAGCTGATCTGTGGCTAAGTCGCGGCGCTGATTGAGCTGCAGTCGACACATTCGAAGCCATACGCGCGTTGCGTCAGAGGATTTGGTAAAATGTGGAAGTTTGGCGAGCATACAATCCAAGATTCGAACTGACAAGGAGTTGTCATGAGCTTCTAGTACTGTCACGACCCGTGACGAGGAATACACGACACACAGAACACGGAATGCCAGCACCACCAGGCGAGAGAAGTCGTAATGAGGTGCGGACAAGCGGAAACGATCTGGTGGAGTGCTGCATCGATCCATAACCTCGAGCATCTCATCGACAAGACGTCGCAGTGGTCGCATTTGAATTTGGTGGAACTCTAATCCATCAAGAATGGCTTCATATACTCGAAGTGTTGCCTCTAGTACACGAGTTGACTCTGTGTGGGCTGTGCGAACCGCGTAAAGGTCCGCCCAAAGTGTCAACAAACCGGCCTCGCACTGAAATCGCCGAGACGCACGGCATGCGAGCGTAATGACTTGAGCTAGATCCCATTGGATCTCTTCGAGAGCTGAATGCGTCTGCAGTAGCTGCTGGATCAAATTGACCACAGGGGACGGCGCCAAATACGTGGTGACCAAGTTATTGGATGTGACGCTGGAAGCGAGGACGTCGTAGATGCGGACGAGGTTCGTGTGGACATCTTGTGGATCGTTTGGGCTAGCCTGGAGAGCTTCCACCGCGGATTTTAGAGCACCTGCATTGTTCATGGTGGATAATGACGACGGAGTCTTCGTCAAGCGGTTACACAGCTAAAGATGTCGGACTGTACTGGATATTGCTGGATAGTGTTGATTTTCATGAGCAAGTGAGACCGACCTGGATGACATGGCGACGTCGCGACCTGCATCAAGCATAGCAGTTGAGGATCCTAAGGCTCGTCAGCTCGTTCACAAGCATCTGTTTGATCGTGTTGAAGTGATAGCGGGTCAACTAGAGTACACCTTGATTCCCTCGTCGATTTACACCCACCTCTCTTCTCTTGATGGCTTGAACGGTGACAATGAGTCGAGCGATATCAAGGACTCCCGTGATGAGGTCCTTGTGTGTGTGGATGATCACTTGGTATACGCGCGCTTCTTTGCGGACTTTGGGCCTCTTGATTTAGGCCAAACCGTGCGCTTCTGCCAAGATATGACAGCTAGACTCGCCGCACTGGCCCCAAGACAGCGAATCGTGCTGTTTAGCAGCGATCATCCTCACAAGCGCGCGAACGCCATGACGCTGCTGGCGCTCTTTCTTGTGATTTGCCACAATCGGTCCCCCGAAGACACGATCAAGCCGTTCCAGACGCTCAAACCAGCTTTTGGATTTCGTGATGCAGCTTGCGGGGTCGGAACGTTTTTCATCAGCATCCTGGACTGCGCTCTAGCTGTCCATAAGGTTTCTCTTCTCACATTTTGTTTGTTCGCGAGCTAGACCATGGATACTAATCCATCGTAGTACAGGCGATGAAGGCAGGTATCTGGAATTATGGTTCATTTTCTCTGGATGAGTACGAGCATTACGACCAACTGCATCACGGAGACATCAATTGGATCATCCCAGGCAAAATCCTGGCTTTCAGCGGACCGCAGCAAGAACGGATCGTACTGGATGAAAAGGGTAGCACAACGTTGCTGGCTCATGACTATGCCAAAGTATTCCAGAAGCTCGGCGTCTCGTGCGTTGTCCGCTTCAATGAGCCATCCACATACGATCGACGAGCATTCGTTCAAGCCAATATTCGACATGTGAGTGCGGTCGTTGAAGCAATTGGACGGGACCATGTCTGACAAACATGATACGACAGCTTGATATGCTCTATCCGGATGGAGGGAATCCGCCGGACGAGATTCTTCACAAGTTTCTGCGAGTATGTACATGAAAAAGTGGCGTTGTATGAGTGACTGATGCGAACTCATGGACAGACATGCGAGCGAGAATCTGGTGCAATCGCAGTGCATTGCAAGGCTGGTTTGGGTCGCACAGGGACGAATATTGCAGCCTATTTGATGAAGCACTATCACTTTAGTGCAGTTGAGGCCATTGCCTGGTGTCGAATCTGTCGACCAGGAAGTATCGTAGGTCCACAACAGCAGTTCCTCGTCGTGAAGCAGCCTCTGCTCTGGCAAGCAGCACCAGACCAGGCGCAGTCACAGCAACCTACGTCAAGGACGGAAGGACTCTCGGGACCAGGACCAAAGAAGCAGCAATTCGCTGCCATGTTACGGCGACTGCCAGCTCCTGAGCAGACACAGACGCAGTTGAGACTCGTCCAGCAATCACGCAAAAGTCTCGGATAAAACCACTGCGATCGTGTCGCAGACATCGATCTCGTTCTTTACGATGAGAGAGGACATGGCCAACTAACTGCCTGTTGAACTTGACGGAGTCTCGTGAACGCGATCTATATTAGATCCGTCAAAATCCAATTTACTTGTTGAGAAAGAGAAGATCATGGTGAACGGCACGCTGACCTTGCACAGTGCGTTCCTGTGTCGATCAATCTACCGTGTGCCTCTAATAATCGCTGTGTTGCATGGGTGCTTGCAGTCCGCCGCCTCGAAGGAATGCCTGAGGTTGAGGCTGACGAGAAGCAGCATATCGAAGGTTCAGATATCCGGCTTCCTGGCAGCCTGACGTGCCTCTGACTGGATGTGTCTGTGTAAACGACAGGAATGTATTACGTCGTCCGCGTCAAGATCGGCGCTCTCGACCATCGAACCCAGTCGCGCGGCAAGGGACAGGAGACGGACATGGAACAGGACCTGACGTTGTACGTTTGTATCGTCGTAGACTGTCCCGGTGTCACTACTGACCTCCTGCCTTCTGAATCACCTTTAGCGAGCTCCAAGACGTGGATGGACGAGAGAGCGTCACCATCGAAGTTCTCGACGACCACGACGCAGTGCTGGCAGGTGCGGAGATCGCCACCGTGGATGAGTTGATCGAAGGCTGTAATAAGGAAGAGAGCTACTCGGTACATGGCGCAAACCGCACGGCGTCCCTGACGGTGAGCTCGAAGTGGCAGGTACCGTGAAGCTGACGTACGTACGTACAGTAGGCAGGCAGGCAGGCGGCTGCACCGGAAAGAAGAGTCAATATAAAAGGGAAACATGCTGGTGCACGAATGCTGGATGAGAGGTTCCATAAAAGTGCGTGAGTGGACGAGAGTCTGGTTCGGCTGGCGGTGGGATCCGGTGTGGACAGCCGCGTCCAGTGTCGACGCATTCCACGGCATGTCACGCTCCTCCCGCAGACACCCACTCTATCGACGTGCGACGCCGACACACCACTTGTCATCCTCAGGCCTCGTCATCACAAATGACAGTTGTGACGCTCGCAACGTCACGTCTCAAAGTCAGTAACCATCACTGACTAACACCGCTCGTGAGGTTTTATCTTTGTCGCATGTTCGCAACGGCGGCTTCGCCTGACCATTTTCTCAGACAAAGTGAGGTTTAACGGTAAAGATTCGTGTTGAAGTGCATAAAACCTCGCAGAGAACGATTCCCAGGGTCGCCGCGCTCGGACTCGCTGGCCAGCGCTGATCATTTTTCGAATTGCAGACCAACGGTCTATCCCGAGAACAAGACTAACAAGCAGCAACATGGTGTCCGGTAGCCTGACGTTGAAGAGTAAGTCCATCCAGGTGGTTTAGACGGTCGGGACTATCTGCTCATCGTGTCTGTCTCATGCAGTCCACGGCGTGGAGGGTGCCAAGCACGCGCACAAGAACGAAGAAGGCCACCACACGGCCATCCGTATCAAGGTCGCTGGTCAGGAGAAGCGCACCAAGTTCAAGGGCTCGGAAGATGCCATTGACCAGACGCTCCACTTGTACGTTGCATGCTTGTGTGCTTGGACGATGGAACCAACAACTGACAGACTGTGATTGCAACAACAGCGAATTGAAGGATGTGGATGAGAACACCCCAATCCAGTGGGAGGTGATCCTCGAGAACAACCAGAAGGAACCAATCGCTTCGGCTCAGGTGCCACTTGCGCCAGTCATCTCGGAGGAGTTCGGCAACCCAAAGACCATTGACCTCACCAAGAACGTCAAGATCTCGGTTGACGTCAACTGGACGCTCAAGGGCTCCAAGCAGAAGTACTTGGGTACCAAGAACGCCGAAGTGGCCGAGACGGCCGCGGCTGTGCTGACGATGAACCCATCGCGTGCCTTGACGGTCCATGAGACGCACCGCCCATGGTTCATGCGCGCCTCGTACTACTACGACACCACCAAGAACGTGTACAACTACACGACGAGCTTCCGTGTCGTCTCGAGCATTGCTCGTTTCGGTGAGAACACCACCAACGCTGTGTTGGAAAAGATCACGGGCAAGAAGCTCACTGACTTGGACCAGCAGTTGGTTGCGCCAACGCTCTCCACGCTCGACAACAAGGTCGACGAAGCCATCTCGCTCACGCTCGTCAAGCTGATCGAAGGCCAGAACTACGTGATCAAGCAGAAGAACGTCGTTGTTGACACTGCCTCGAGCGTTGCCAAGAAGTCGACTGAGCAGGTCTCGTCGATTGTTGGTGCCACGTTGAACACGGCGACCAAGGCGAAGGACTACACCACCACCCAGATCAAGTCGGTGACCTCGAGCGCTTACACCACGGTCGCGAGTGCCACGGAGTACACGACCAAGACTGTTGTGAGTGCGTCGTCGTCGACCCTGAATACCGTGCGTGGTGCTACCGTCTACGTGGTGAGCCACGTGCCTGTCCTCGGCGCCAAGATCCGCTCTTAATCTATCTGCCACAACTCGGACGAAGAGTTGCTACCATCGAGAACTCTATTGATGCCTGCCCAATTTCTCTAATATCTTAATCAAAGATTTCAGTGTGTGTTTGTCGATCAAAGTTTTCGTGGCAATGTGCATTGAAGGTTATTACTCACTGCTTTGATCAACTTGAACAATAAGCTCGTCAAATGTGATGACTTCATCAGCCTAATCTTCGCGAAGAGAACCACGTAGGATTTCAAGCTTGGATTTTGCATGGCCAAGGAGCGACGGATTCGTGAGCATGAAGTCACGGAAGCGATCAAACGTCACAAGACCTTGTGGATCAACGAGCTGGGTTTGGTCAATCTGACCCTGCTCTGCTTGGCCGTAGAAGCTCTGGAAAAAGGTGAGCATTCGGTCGACCTCGTGCTTGTCGATCACTCCGTTTCCATCCACGTCATACAGCTGGAAGTCAAAGTTGATCAACGTCTCGACGTCTCGGTTTGGGTTCAATGCAGCAAGACCCATGCAAAGCTCTCGGAAATCGATGAACCCGCTTCCGTCCAAGTCGATCAAGTGGAAGAGGCGCTCGAGCAATTCTGGGTTGTCACTTGGGAAAAGCTGCGTCAGTTCTTCAAGCGAGATCTGGCCATCTCGGTTCAGGTCATGCTTCATGAAATACTGGACGAGTTTCTTGATGTCACCTGAGCGTAGGGCGGTCAACGTGATCACCTCACTCACGTCCGTGATCGGAACCACGTGCTGGTCAGCATAGGTACCAACATGCAGCAACAAAGCAACGTCCTCAAATGCGTGGTTCGTGCAGTCGACACCAAGTGCCTTGGACATGACTTGGCGGACGTTTTCCGCGTACACTTCAGGATGGGCACGCTCATGATCGTCTGGGATGTATGGCGGCAGGAACTCGACTTCCATTTGGTTGTACACCTGACAGAGCATTCGGCCGAGCAAGTAGAGACCCGAGACATCCGGCGTCCAGCTCACATCGAAGTGCTTGAAAGGATACTTGATTACAACAGGCTGACAAGGCAGGCCCGAGGCGAATGAACCGACCTTGAACTTGGTGAGGTAATCTTGGTTGGACGTGGTACCTTCAGGGAAGATGAGCAATGGCGGGAAGATGGACGTGTTGATGTGGTCGTTGATGTCATCCAGAGCACGCTTTCGGCCGTCAGACGAGTTACGGTCGATCAAAATTGGCTGCATCGTCGCGATGATACGCCCGAGGATCGGGATCTTGCCCAGTTCTGCCTTCATCGCGATACTTGGACTCAAGAAGTACGCAAAGAACGGTCCATCAATGAATGCAATATGGTTGGAGACAATGATGCGCGGGTTCATCTTCTTGGTCTCGAGTCCCTTCTTGGGATGCTTGACAGGAATCCAGTAGTAGCCCAGAACAAAGAGAATCGCGCGGATGAGCAATGGGATCGGGGCGGTCAGCATTCGGCGCCAATGCGACATCGGACGACGCATGTGAGACACTGGATCCACCGCCGTGTATCCGATGGTCGCGACAAACGCCACCAGAGCCAACGCGACGAGCAGCACGAGGATGAGCGCGAGACGGATGAGCGGCACGCCCAGACAGCACATGACGACGATCTTGACGGTCTCATACGTGTCCACCGGCGAGTTGTAGCGGAACGGGTTGCGTCGCGCGACGTCGGTGACGCGGGTGGCGTCCATGTCGTCCCCAATAGAAGCTCGGAGTTGGTCCACGTCCACAGTGCCGATCCGCAGGACGACGCGAGGGGACGGGGTACTGGTGGAACCATAGTTCGGAACAGACGTATCCTGGTGGGCGTCTAAACGTAACGGGCCATGGCCGGTTACGTCCACAGCTTCTTCGCCCGACATGATCGCTTTGCTGCGTTCTCTTTGTGGATTGGATCGCGGTTAGACCAGCCGAAGAAGTGACTGGCGCAACTTCAAAATGTCACGAAAACTAACCGTGGATGTGGGTTAATCTAGCCGAAGTAACCAAATATCTTACGGGTAAATTTCGAGATAAATACCGTAAATTTGCACCATATATTCCGGTAGCGACGTTCTCTCGTCAGTGCTCACACGTACGAACAGCAGAGCTGACTCGGCGACGACGATGGCGGCATCTCCGAAAGACGGCGACAGCTTGATGGCGAACAAGAAGGCGGCGACCAAGTCTCTTCCTCCCGAGCGGGCGACGTCGCTCCGCTTCGCGCTGCTCGTGGTGCTCATCACCGCGATCTGCGGTGCTCTCGTCGCTGTGTCAGTCTTCTACTCGACCAGCGGACACGAGGAAGACGCCAAGGCCTCCGCCTCGGCTCGCTCGGTCCCACAGGAAAAGCCGGCGGCACTCGAGTTGGCCGAAGTCAAGTGTGAAGAACAGAAGTGCAAGATCGGTGGCGACCCGATCTGTGGCACCAACGGGAAGACGTACTTGAACGACTGCTACTTCCAGAATGCGCAGTGCCGCAACGCGTCGATTGACAAAGTGGAAAACTGGAAGGGGTACAACTGCCCCAACACCTGCAAGAAGAACATTGCGTGTAAGGAGATTGGCAAGTATCTCTGCGCGTCGGATGGAAACGTGTACTTTGGCTACTGCAACCTCTACATCGCCCAGTGCCTCGATGAGTCGATCACTGAAGTTCCTTGTGACAAGTCAATTTTTGAAGGAGCGTTCTGAGCAGGGCAGCATGCATTTTGACTCGTGACGTATGAAGACGCTTCCTTCTTTAGCAGAGCTTCAAAGGAACATGAATGTGTTAAAAGATGCCTATTCCTTCTTCTCCTCCGTCGACTCGGCCTTCTCCTCAGCGACCTCCTCCTTCTTCTCCGCTTCGGTCGCCGCGGCGGTGGCAGCCGCCTCCTTCTCTTCAACCTTTGGTTCCTCAGCCTTTGGCTCCTCAACCTTTGGCTCCTCAACCTTTGGCTCTTCGGGCTTTGGCTCCTCAGCCTTCGCCTCTTCCTTCTTCTCCTCCGCCTTCACTGCCTCCTTCTTCTCGGTCGTGTCTTCAGCACTCGCCTCCTGAGCCAACAACGTCTTAATGTCCTCCTCGAACGAGAATGGCAAGTCCTTTGGGGCGTAACGCTTGAATGGCACACCGTTGCGGTCAACCAAGAACTTGGTGAAGTTCCACTTGACGAAGTTGCCAAAAGCTCCAGGCAGCTTGGCCTTCAAGTAGGTGAAGACTGGACGCGCGTTCGCACCGTTGACGTCACGCTTCTCGAAGAATGGGAACTGGCAGTTGTACTGCTTGACGAACTCCATGATCTCCTCATGAGTGCCAGGCTCCTGGCTCGCGAATTGGTTGCATGGGAACGCAAGAATCGCAAGACCCTGATCACGGTACTTCTCATCGAGAGCAGTGAGTTCTGGGTAGTTCGTTGGCGTCAAACCGCACAAGCTCGAAACGTTGACAACCATCACGACCTTGCCCTTGTAGTCAGCCATGGACACTTCCTTGCCCTGCATGTCATAGTCCTTGAGCTCGTAGAACGACTTGACCGACTCAGCGGTCAAGTTGAAAGCCTCACGGTACGTGGCACCGGCGTTGATGAACGAGTTGAGCCATTCATCCTGCTTTTCCTTCGATGGAGCACCGAAGATCTCATTGACCTTTCCGTTGGAGAGACGGATTCCGTTCGCAATCGAAGAGTCGAATTGCACGCTGCCCGACGAGATGTCGAGGGTAGTGATCGCCTGCTGTGCAATGTCCGAAGCAAAGACACCGACCGTCTTGCTCTTGTCGTTGGCAACAACGTACACACTGCCCGTGGAGCCCGTGAACTTGGAAAGCAAACCCGTCTTCTTGCGCTTCAATTCACCAGCCTGGATGGCACCGTCCTTCAAGCTCCAGACAGACGTCGCCAAGGAAGGCGACGCGGCAGGGTCAACAACCACGAACTTTTCCGAGTCGAAGCCAAAGCCCTCGAGCGCAGACGTCTCCTTCAAAGGCGAGACAAAGCCGCGGAGCACGAGTCCTTCCGCGAGCTTCTTGACGGCATCCGCCGACGTGTCTTCCGCCTTGGCCTCTTCCAAGTGCTTGGTGATGGCCGAGAGGAGCTGCGCACCGTCGACCGAGTGCGGCTTCTTGCTGTTGGCGCTGCCACCTTCCTTCAAGCCCAAGGCGCCCGTCTTGTTCTCAGGCTTGAGTAGATAGTCGACGACGGCGCCGACCTGCGTCTGGATCTCTTGCGAGAGCTTCTCGAAGGCGCGGAAGCGGTCAAAGATGCGGCCTTGCAGCGGACTGTTGCTCATCGTGTGGTATGGTATGCGGAAGGTCTCCAAGTGATCGAAGCGACTGCTGGTGGCGCTCCTTGGTGGCTGAAGATGGAAGATGTGGTGCACACGGCCGAAGAACACTGGAGGCACCGTGTTTTGATACGAGCCACAGACTCAGACGAGCTCGTCCGCACACTTTGTGGACCCATGTCAGGAGCTCCAGAAATCTGTGGACGAGCATCCGCACGCGTTTAGTCTGCACGACAGGAAGAATGCGCATTTTATAATGGGATACGTTCACGATGACATCCAATACATTCCCTACACGCTCTTCTCCTATCGAAGGGGCTGGAACGAGGGCCGCACAGACGCCGCCGTCGAATAACGCTGCGGCTGAGCGCAGCAGTCCTTGCAGATCATATGAATACGAGGCTGGGCGCGGATCTCGCGCTCGGCATGGCCGTTCGTTGGCTCCATCGCCGCTTGAATACCACACTTCCGGCAGAGGGAGACGGACTGGCAAGCTTCACACACAAACCGACGACGGAACACGCCAAACTTCTTGCGACAAAAGTGACAGCAAGTCGTGGGATCCGCTGAGATGGTACTCACGGAGGAGGATCGCGACGATGGTTCCGACAGCGCTCCCAGGCTTTGTCTTCTTGTCGCAGTACTTGCTGAAACAGCCAAGTCGAATCGTACGCTACCAGAGCTGCTCTGGTGATCATTCATAGAAGTAGTTGGCTCAGTAGCCGGTTCAGTCGTCGACGACTCGGATGATGAGGATCGCCCGTACGAAGAAGAGCGAGGAAGACAGCTCTCAGCCAACGCCGACTTCTGCATTCTGCGCAGTCGGCCTTGGCGCGATCGTGTGGACTGCATTCGCGTCACACTGGATCGCATAACACCGAAAACTGCCAAAAAGCATGCGCAGATGAGCACCAAAGTCTGGATCGCTTCGTTGCTCAACCAGTGAGCACCAGGCACTGAGCCAAAAACAGCGGGCAGAAAGCCCAATAAGCTCCGTCCAGCGCAGCAAGTCACTTCACTCAGGATGATTGCCTGATAGGCAAATGGACTTCGTGCTTGGCCACTCACGGTTTGGAGGCGATACACATAGTGCTGAGACGCGCGAACCTCGTGATCAGCAACATCCGTCGCATTGGTTTCGAGAATCGTTGCCCATTGCTTGGTGTGATTCAAATCCGGGAACCGTTGGAGCACGTAACCGTGCAGTGGCCATTTCACGTCCGGAAGACTCTTCCAGCGAATAAGAACATCCTGACATGACGCTGCGGCGACGATAATCGGAGCGTTTGGCATGACGGGATCTGTAATCAACAATCAGTAAGGAACATCAGCGAACCAGCCGACAACCGCACCACATATCACGATTCACGTACACTCGGCATCGTGGGTTTGCGCCATGAGTTGCTCCATTTGCTCGACAGTCAAGTCAGAAGCGTCGTTGTCCTTGGAGTGCGACTTGATCTCAAAAATGAACGACGGAAGCAGCGCGGACGCCTTCTGTGTCAAGCCATCTGTGCCAATTGAAACCGCCTTAGTTCGTCGACATGTTCGTGCAAGATTCCTTCCAGCGCATTCATACCTGTCACCCGAGTTGACTCAGTCCACACGAATGCCACGCCTGCACGAAGAAGAAGAGCAGGGGTCAGCGGGAAGGAAGCTCCCAACAAAGACAGCCACGTGCGACGCACCATCTGCGACAGTGGCTTGCGCACTCGCAATCGCATGTGTCGCCCATTGCGTGACGTCTGCCATTTAGAGCGCTTCCACTGGTCCAATGGAGCGCGAAGGAAGGTGGAATGACTTGCCGTTGAAAGAGAGAGCTCTTCTCGTCGTGCACTTCTCTGTCAGAGAGGCACCCGCCTCACACACACATCGCCAGCCAGAGGAAGAGGAGAGAATCGCCAGCGCACCCCTTTTCCATGCGCCTTTCACGAAACGCGCGCTCATTGGTCGCTTATCAGATCACGTTGGGTCTACACTGGCTTCTATTGGTGGAAAACCCATCCTGCGGCGGTGCGTAAACAATACAGTACACTGTACATCGGGCGGCGCAATCGCGCGATGATTGTCACTCGGGACGTCTACTATTGCGAAAGCCGCGTACACGTGGCGTCTTTTGCTAATGCTTTCTTGAAGTGTGCGGATCTGGGTGAGATTCCTCCTCCTCCGCATGTCTGGTTCGACACCTGTGTCGACGGAGTGCACATCAAAAAGTGTAGGTCCGCGACCTCATGCACATGTCGCAGAGGGGCAATTGCGTGTCGATTGCGAGCGTCTCGCATTCGAACCCATCGGTTACCGTCGAAAGCAACGCATGTAAAAGACGGGGGCTCGTCATCTGAAACGAGAGGTTGCGTCTCCCGTGGGGACGGACACAGGCGGCGCACAGGCACGATCGGCAGGCACTCGTTTCCCTACCTTCGGAGACGATCCGTCGGACAAGGAACAAGTGCTCAGATGGGGGGATGCGAAGAAAGAGGTGTTTACACTAGCATTCGCTATTTTAACCAATCCAATGGAAGTATCCATCACCTACTACATGGTGATTGACTGAAAAGAAGGCTCCCTCCTGTTTACGCAGCCAATCGTGCATCTCACCAAGTACGAGGGACATGGACCAAGAGATCCACGGGCAAGCGCAGAGAAAAGAGAAAACCAGTAGTCCGTCGTCACTTTTCAATTTCGATTGAAGAACACAGACCTCCCTCTTCATCATGAGTTCGTCCCCAGTGCAAGGCCGCGTCTTCGACCGCTACCGTGCTTTCGAGAAGCTCTCGGAAGCGACCCAGACCAAGGTCAAGGAGGTCGCTGAGGCCCTCGTCAACGAGAAGGTGTTCGCCACGCAGTCGGTGTCGGTCTTCTCGTCGGTGTTCGGCATCCGCGCCGATAAGCTCGTGGAGGTCGTGCTCAAGCAGCTCAACAACCCAGAAGCTACCAAGACGGAAGCCGAAGCGATCGTTGATGGCCTCGTGCTCAGCGGTGTGCTTGCGGTCCACAAGGAAGACGCCGCTGCTGCGTCCAAGACCGAAAAGTTCTACGAGAACGCCAGCACGGTTCTTGTCCCAACGGACAACAAGGTTGCCGGTCGCCCAGAAGAGCACTCGGTGTGGAGCGTTCGTGACGGTGCCATCCAGGCTGGTGCCGTCAAGCGTCAGGCTCGTCTCTTTGGTGTCAAGGAAGGCTACGCCGTCGCCAACGAGAAGGTCAAGACCTTGTTTGTCTTCACTGATGACGCCGCGTTCCAGGTGAAGACCAAGATTGACTTGAACGGTGCTTTTGTCGAGTTCGACAAGGCTGTCGAACACGGTATCAAGGTCACCAACGGCAACGCCTCGTTGGTCATCGGTGTCGCCTCGAAGGACTTGCAGGACGAATGGCTCAACTCGATCATCAACGCTGGTGCCACTTACCGCGAAGCCTTCAATGAAGATGCTCAGAACGCCAAGTCGTTCTATGAGCTCAAGGACTTCGACATCCAGGGCAAGGAAGTGACCATGTCGGACTTCAAGGGCAAGGTCGTCCTTGTCGTCAACGTCTCGAGCCAGTGCGGTTTGACCCCAACCAACTACCCAGAGTTGGTCGCGCTTGACGAGAAGTACCGTGAGCAGGGCCTCGTGATCCTTGCCTTCCCGTGCAACCAGTTTGCTCGTCAGGAACCTGGCACCCACGAGGAGATCTTGGAGTTTGTCAAGCAGTACAACGCTCAGTTCCCATTCTTTGAGAAGCACGACGTCAACGGTGCGAACGCTCGTCCAGTGTTCACGTACCTCAAGAATCAGCTCCCAGGTTCGTTCGGTAACTTCGTCAAGTGGAACTTCACCAAGTTCTTGGTTGACCGTAACGGCGTGCCATTCAAGCGTTACGCTCCAAAGGAGTTGCCATTCTCGTTTGAGGAGGACATCAAGACCTTGCTCGCCCAGGAGCCAAAGTCGGAGGAAGCTGCGGCTGAGGAGCCAAAGGCTGAAGAGCCAAAGACTGAGGAACCAAAGACTGAGGAACCAAAGGCTGAGGAACCAAAGACTGAGGAACCAAAGGCTGAAGAGCCAAAGGTTGAGGAACCAAAGGTCGAGGAGCCAAAGGCCGAGGAGCCAAAGGTTGAGGAACCAAAGGCCGAGGAGCCAAAGACTGAGGAGCCAAAGGCCGAGGAACCAAAGGCTGAAGAGCCAAAGGCTGAGGAACCAAAGGCTGAAGAGCCAAAGGCCGAGGAACCAAAGGCTGAAGAGCCAAAGGCCGAGGAACCAAAGGCTGAAGAGCCAAAGGCTGAGGAACCAAAGGCTGAAGAGCCAAAGGCCGAGGCCGCTAAGGTCGAGGAACCAAAGGTCGAGGCCCCAAAGACTGAGGAGCCAAAAGTCGAAGAGCCAAAGGCCTAAGTCGAAACTTTAGATTAAGTTTATGTTAATGTTATCCCAGCAGGTGATTTGATGCGCGCAGTTGACATATTCTCGAACAATCCTTCTGCCATCTTGAAGTCGCTGTGCTACGTACGCTGTGTGTACAGTAGAACGATGGATCTTCCACAGGGGTGTGAGGTGCACATGCGACAGTGAACATGACGTTGAAGTGACCGGTAGACCTCTCAAATCCGATGTATCTGCACCTAAGTTTTCACGTACTTAGTCGAATGCAACAGCTGCGACATTGAAACAGCTGGTCTACTCGACCTGTACAAGTCGATTCTGTGGACACAGAGTCCCTTTCCCAGCTCACTTGCGTATCCATCGTGTCGACACCGAAGAAAACCCGACGATAAAAAACAGAAGTTTGCGCTCTGGGACACGGAAGTGTGCGCCATAGGACGGCGCAACACGCCTTCGTGGACTCATTTACGATTTTGCCTGCTCAAGACCACAAAGCACTCGATCCAGATGGTTACTGCATTGGACGGACGTGTGTTTGCACGCTTGCGAGAGTTTCCGTCGCTCTCGCCCGATCTCCAAGCGGAGGCCAAGGCATGTGAGGCGTACCTGGCGTCACGCAAGAGCGAAGTGTTTGGTTCACACCACACGATGCTGGTCAAGAAGGTGGTGAGTGCGCGTGGCAAGCACTTGCTGGAACACGTGGAGGCGTGGTTGAAGGAGAAGGAGGACGAGACAGATAAGCCGCTGGTGCCACCCACTGGCGGGACGACTGGTGAAGTCAAGCACGAAGAGAAGAAGAATGGTGAAAGTCGGCAGAAGCACGCCAAGGAACTGATCGAAGCTATGGTGCTCGATGGCTTCATCACACCTCACAAGGATCAGGAGAAGACGGCTGTGGCCACGAACACTCCAAAGAAGTACTATCGTGACAACGAACTATTCGTTCCGGTAGCTATGGAGGTTGCGAACCCTCAGACGACTTCGGTGTGGACAGTCGTGGATGGCACAATTTTTGCAGCCAACGTCAAGCGCAAGGCTGGACTACTCTCTCCATTGACCCAGGGCAAGGACGCGTACATCGTTGTGAACGAGAAACTCAAGTCGGTGCTTCTTTTTGAGTCGGACGTGGGGCGCACACCGCTTGCCCAGTTCGATGGCCAGGCTGGCACGCTTGTGTCGTTTGACCACTCGCATTTCGTCCATGGAGTGAAAGTCTGGAATGAACAGCAAAGCGAATTGCTGAACACCGAAAACAAGCTTGAGCAGGAGGCGCTAATGAGTGCGCTTATCAACATTGGTGCGCAATACCATGAAGACCAGACCTTCGATCTTGGTAACATCAAGTCGCTGTACGAGCTGAAGGAATTGGATATGGAGGGCAACGAAGTCTGCATGTCCAAGTACAAGGGCAAGGTTGTATTGGCAGTGAATGTGTCGAGCAACTGCGGATTTACGGCAACGAACTACCCGGAGCTCGTCGAACTAGACAACAAGTACCGTGACCGAGGACTCGTGGTTCTAGGATTTCCTTGCAACCAGTTTGGTGGGCAGGAGCCAGGAACCCATGACGAGATCAAGGAGTTTGTGAAGCAGTACAACTGCGAATTCGAGTTGTTCGCGAAGCGCGACGTCAACGGTGCACACACCCGACCAGTTTTCACGTTCCTCAAGACGAAACTACCTGGGTCGTTTGGCAACTATATCAAATGGAACTTCACAAAGTTCCTCGTCGATCGCAACGGCCAGCCTGTCAAACGGTACGCGCCAAACGAGCGTCCACTCTCGTTTGAAGACGATATCATTGCGCTGCTCGACAAGGATACTGAACTCGCGATGGAGGATCTTGAGGTTGAGGAAAAGCCTGCAGCTGTCCATGATGCTGTGTCGGATGCTGCGTTGGAAGACGTTTCAACAGAGTTCAAGCCGGAGAACGAGATTAAGATCCATGATACTGGGTCGAATGCCACGTTGGAAGACGATTCAACGGAGGCCAAGCCGGAGACCGAGTTCAACCCGGAGAACGAGATTAAGATCCATGAAAATGGGTCGAATGCCGCTTTGGAAGAAGCTTCAACGGAGTTCAAGCCGGAGAACGAGATTAAGATCATGTCAGACGACGTCTCAAACATGCAAGATGACAAGAAACCCCCGACAGATGTCCCTGGTGCCAAGCCTACAACATTGGCCAAGGTAATGGAACTCCAGGAGCAGCCAAGCAACCAGGATACTTCAGATGTTGTGGCACCTTAACTGCTCTTCTGTTAGGATCAACTAGTTATTTCATGTAATGAATGTTTTCCATTACATCTGACCGTTTGGCCTAGGTGTTGTCCCGTTCTGTGACAGGTATGACATGCTTCAACGGCGACATCGAAGCTCTTTTCGCCCATTCCCATACAACCGATTTCACTTGTTATCATCATAATAGGATTTTGCAGGCTCGAGGCATGAACAAGAGTGCTGCTGAGACCATGGTGGCGTTAGCTGAGCGAGCTCATGAAGTCGAATTAGCAGCACGAGAGCGTTCTCACACAGGAATCGTCTCACCGCCAGCAGAAGTCGAAGGACGCGTGTTTTATCGCCTACATCGGTATACACTGCTTCCACCAGAAGTCCAGACGCAAGCCGATGCCGTTGCAGTCCATCTCGCCACGCCAGACGTCCGCAAACGCGTGTTTACAAGCCCCAAGTGGCGCCATCGCGTCGCAAAGGGACCGTGCGTCAAAGGACAGAAGCTGGTCGACGCCATTTTCAACTTTTTGGCACGTTCGAGAGCCGAGGTGCCCCACCCAGCTGAGGCAGAGTTGCTTGCAGGTGCGTTGGTGCTCAGTGGATTCGTCTCACCGACCAACGAGCCAAGTGATGAACACGACATCGGAAAGTACATTCTAGCGAATGAATTCTACGAGCTCGTTTCTCCAGGAGCACTCAAGATCATGCATCGAAGCGCGTGGACGTCTCCTGAGAGACCCCCAATGGGGCAGAAGTTGTCTGTCTGGGCTGTCACTGATGGCACTACACGAGCCGGTTTTGTGTATCGAAAGAGTGAGCCGTCAAGTGCACGAATGCTGCTGAGTATGCTGTCAATGTGCTCTGCCCAGGGTCATGAGGTCAAAAGCTACGTGGTCATCAACAAGATCAAGCATCACGCGCTGTTTGTGTTTCGTGATGACACTGCTCGCGAAGAACTCAGTCACCTGGTCTTGGATGATGCGTTGGTGGAATACGACAATGGATCGCGGACGTCTCCGATGTACCACGGTCTGAAGATCTGGAATGACGACCATGCCGAATGGTTCGACTTTCTGACTCGAGAGCAACGCGACAAGTGGCTCCTGTCCATTCTGGACGGCGGTGCCAAGTACAAGGAGGCCCATCCACGCTACGACGAGCTGGCTGGATCCAATATGAGTCTGTACGACCTCATAGATGTGGATGCAGTTGGAGAAGAGATCCATCTGGGCATCTTCCGGGACAAAGTCATCTTGTTGGTCAACGTCGCCTCAAGAGACCCAGAGGCAGCGCTGCAGTATCCAGAGCTTGTGGAGCTCCATGAGAAGTACCGGGCAGATGGCCTCGTGATTCTCGCGTGTCCTTGCGACCAATTCGCGGCGCTGGAGTACGAGGCCGATGCCGCGATTCTCCAACACCTTGCGGCCATGTACCTCGTGGATTTCCCAGTGTTTGCCAAGCGCGACGTGAATGGGCTCGACGCTCGAGACCTATTTGTCTTCGCGAATGCACACTTACCTGGGATGTTTGGTCCGTTTGTCGAGTGGAACTTCACCAAGTTTCTTTTCGATCGACGTGGTCGGCCAGTCAAGCGATACGAGACGAGTGTGCTCCCTCACAGAATGGAAAACGATATCAAGGCGTTGCTAGACACTCAGAAAGAAAGTCAAACGCTTCACGAGTCGGTTGAGCAGACCTAAAAAACGACTGAGTAGGAACACGAGAGCGATCAAGAGCGTACTGGAATCGTATTAACACGCGTTTACTTGCTGTCCAAGCCAAACGCCGAGCGGTAGATACTGTTGATGTGTTCCACAACGAGCAGCACGATCATGGCGTTCGGTGCGCAGCGCGTGTAGTACGTCCAGTAACCACGCCATAACTTAGATGGACCTTCCTTGACAACGATCTGACGGAAGCAATCGGTAACACCCGTGTATGGGTACTTGCCCGTGACGGGGTCCTTCTTCATGTTCATAAGACGCGACTTGACCAAGTCGAACGGGAGCGACGTGAACGCGCAGGCAAAGCCCGAGACGGCACTGGCACCAGTGTTGGTGAGGAAGCCTTCTCCGTATCTCGCCGAGAACACTTCCTTGGCCTGATCGTACGAGGCCATCATACCCAAGTTCATGGCCGCACCACGTGCAACGAGTGGCACACTGCCTCTCCAGAGGGTCATGACGCCTTCGGACCGCGTGATCTTGAAGATGGCGTCGAAGACGTTGGTGTAGCCACGACGCTCGGCCGCCGGAGCGAGCGTGTCGGCCTGCATTCGCACGAGCGCTACGTCCATCGGACAGCCCAGCGTGGCGGCGATTGCACCGGTGGTCATGGCCGAAATGGACTTGACCGCCAGTGGCAACGACGCGCTCTGGCCATTGGCGACACGCTGCTGGATCAAGTAGTCGGACACGGCGCGGTGCATACCGAGACGCGCCGTGCCGTAGACCATCTGGCGCGCCACGGCGGCCGAGAGACCCGAGTAGAGGCCTGGGATGCCTTCCTTGGCGATCACCGAGCGCGCGACGCCGAGCGACGTGACGTTGGCGGCGCCGGTCTGCCCCGCGAGCTGGAGATGCACCTTGACGAGGTCGATGGGGTGGATGGCGACGGCCGCGAAGACCGCCGCCGTGCCGCCGCAGACGTACGGCTGGGCAGTCTGCGCGAACGAGGACATGCTTGAGGCGGAGCTGGCGAGTTGGTGAGTGGCGCCAGAGCCCCTCAGCGAGGAGCGCCGTATGCGATGTGAGAGGTAGGGCCCAACCACACTGGCGGAATGTATGGCGCCCAAGCACCAGCGAAGAGATCTTTTGAAGTGGGGTATTGATTTATAAAGGTGGCGGATCAGAAGACTCCTCTCACTTGGAACCTACGAATAGTACGACGTCATGCGCACGGAGGCGTGTCAGTAGAGCTTTCCAGGGCCAAGAAGAGGGCGTAGGACAGTACCCGCGACGTCTTGCTCTGGTTGGCAGCGTCTCGATGGCGTCTCGACGCGGACAAGTGTATAATCTCTCGCGGGTATCTTGGTGCTTGGGTCGCCAGCTGGTGTGGTTCCGATCTCTTGTGATTGTGCAACAGCAGGACAGCGCGTGTACCCTCCAACGGGTACATCGCCGCATCCATCTCCCGTGGCTATTGTCCGTGACCGATTGCTTCTGTTGTTCTGGTGCACTTGACGACGTGCTCCTCTCGTTCTTCATCACCGACGCTTCACTCGTCTGCTTCTTGCAGGAAGGCAAGTGGACTGGCCTCATCATGACGCACCGACGAGTCAGTGTTGCATCCGTCGACCACAGGGCGTAATTACACCTTGAGGTTGCGCTCGTCCACTATTTACGATCTTAATTCAGTATAGTACACGCATAAAACGCTCTCACTGACCATATATATACTGAATTAACGTAAATAGCTCTCCACCGAGTCGGGTTCTGCGGAACTGGTGCTGCCGTGAGTCGCACGCAGCAACATGCGAGTTGACACTTGCTCAACACGCCGTTCATCCAGACGCACGCGCGAGTGAATGGCATGCGCTATGGACGTATGTGTTGCCGACTCCTGACGCCGCTGCTGCTGCTCACGGCCTCCGCGCTCGCTGTGGTCGTCCCCGTGGACCGCCGCTTCGACTTTGACGGCCAGCATTCTGACTTTGCCCAGCAGTTCTATCGCCGCCATGTGGCCGGCGACGCCGTCAATCAGATGAAGCACCGACACAGCGATCTCCCCGACGAAGTCCAGGACGAGTTGCATCAGTACAAGCTGCGATGGGGTCAGCTGCCGGGCTTGCTCCAGCGCGCTGTGCTCTGGGACATGGGCTACGTCGTCGCGCTCGACGATAAGATCACGCGCATCTACACTCGCTGCGGACGCTCCATGGCGCAGATCTTCGTGTCGCGCAAGGCGTACGAGCGTATCGGGTGCACCCCCAAGGCGTGCTCCCTGCCGACGGGCGAGTTGTCGTATCGCCACAAGTGGTGCGATGGCGATCAAGCCACACGCATCAGTCTGTGCGCCGCGGAGGATGCAGATCTCCAGGGCCACTCGGCCATGTGGGGCGACGGCGCTGATGACGACTTCATCCCGGAGGTGAATCTCGTGCGCCACTCGTGGACGGACCACAACGACAGCTATCTCGTGTACGCACTGCATACGCAAGTGGAAGAAGTTGCGTACAACTTTTGTCCAACGCGACCGACACCTATCATTCCATGCGCTGCCTATGCCAACGAGAACAAATCGCGTTGGTGCCGACCAGTGCGGGGGAAGATCGTGACGCCGTGGCTTCAGAACTTTGCGATCGAGCACGAACCGAGTCACGTTGGGCTGGTGCTTGCTGTGATTGGATCGGTCGTCGTCATTGGTGGAGTGAGTAGCTTGCTGTGGAAGTGGTGGGTTGGAGGGGCAAAGGAAACGGAAGCACAAAAGGACCTCGGAGAGGCGCTCCTGGTCTCTATCCGCTCTGTGTCCACGTCGTCGTACGTGTTTGACGCAGACCAAGACGAACTGGAACAGGCCCTCGACGCAGCGGCACATGAGCATTTTGACTCGTCCATCGGCTTCTCTGCGTCAGCGCACACGTCTCACTCGTCATGGTCGTCTCTCAAGCACCGCCTGAGCAGTCTCGAGGACCCTCAGTCCTCTGAGCCGATGCCGAGGACGTTCGAGCGCTCCATCTCGACCTCGTCTTCGATTCGGATGCTCTCCGAGCGTCGCAGTCAACTGACGATCCGCAGTTTCCGGTTGTTCGAGTCGCATCACGTGATCCGCGAGAAACGTGTGCCGTTCCGAGAAATCCAGTTCCATCGCGTGCTTTCCGAGGGAACAACAGGGGAAGTGTGGCTCGCGACGCTGCGTGGACGACAGGTGGCGGTGAAGCAGCTACTCTCAACCAAACGCCGCGTGCTCAAGGAGATGGAGATGTTCATGGCCGAGATCTATTTACTTACGCAGCTCCAGCATCCCAACATCATCGCTCTCGTCGGCGTCGCGTGGAATACCCTCGAGCACGTTGTCATGGTCCAAGAGTGGATGGAACGCGGCGATTTGCAGCACTTTCTCCAGCGCCAGCTCGCGTGCGCGCATCCAGAGTTCACGTGGACACATCATAAACTCGCTATTGCCCTGAGCATCGCGCGTGCTCTGGCGTATATGCACAGCCTCACCCCGCAATTGCTGCATCGCGACGTCAAGTCCAAGAACGTCCTGCTGTCGAACGCCATGGAAATCAAGCTCTGTGACTTTGGTATCAGTCGACGCAAGCATTCGATGGACGAGGACGACACCAATCTCACGATCACCGAGGCGGCTGGGACCATGTCATGGACAGCTCCAGAGCTGCTCTTGGGGGAGGAATACGACGAGAAGATCGACATCTACTCGTTCGGCGTGCTCCTCTGTGAAGTGGATACGTGTCTGCTGCCTTATCACGACGCAGAGGCGCTCGCGTCACGCCTCATCTTCCACCCGTTACGCCTCATGCGGTTGGTGGTCCATGAAGGACGGCGCCCACACCTCTCATCCTCATGTCCTGCACTGATCAAGAAGCTCGCCCATGCCTGTTTGGACCGAGATCCGGCCAAGAGACCTAGTGCACACGCTATTGTGACTCTGCTAACCACCGAGAAGGTGGTGTGACTCGATAGTGTACCATTGATACAAGACTTTGTGAACATCTAAATACGGCGTTGCTGTTCCACAAGCTGTCTGATGAGCCATGACGTGGGTGTGGATCAACACGACGCGATGGGCGCGTCATATCAGTTCGATACCAGTCAAACCGCGGTCCCTCGACCTGAATGAGTGGGTCTTTGAGTTCCAAAGCGCGTCTCCGCTCCCAATTGTCGATCTCTCGGTCACACCGCTGTTGTTACTGGCTGGTGATGTAATCAACCAGCGCTTTTTCAACGTCATGCGAAAGCATTACGCCAAACTGATTGTGTTCTTTCGAATCGGCGCGGTGTTTATGGCTGCGGCTCTTGTTGCAAAGGCGGAAGTGGGGAGGGTATGCGCGATCGTGACATGCGCATTGGGCTTCGGGAGCCTTGTGGCGTCGACGTTGATGATGAGTTCTGAACTTTTCCGACTGGCATGGTCGACTCATGAAGTCGTCTCCACGTCCATGATGAACACGGTTAACTGGATCATCCTCGCGTCGCTCTATCGTGGCATTCGATCGGCTGTATGCATATTGCCTTGGTGGGGCATTCAGCTCGCCATTTGCTCGGATGCCATGTGTCGAACAGTCGTGTCTTCGTAACAATAGCGTTGCCCATGATGATCGTCTTTGTCATGTTGTCTTTCTCCGTGTTATCGACGTGCCTTCGAGTCACTACATGACGATCAAGGTCAACAACATCGAGGTGGACACCGTTGACGTGTTCGTGAACGTATCTTCGACGCTCTGCATCCTCGTTGGCTGCATCGTGTATCGTCGACGTCGAGTCTTCAAAGATGCTTCCCTCAAGCTCATCACGTGTGCGTTACTGCGATCGCGCCTGATGCTTGTGCCAGCTTCCCGGACTTCGAGTAGCACCAAGTCATTTTACACGAGGCACCGTCGAGAGACAGCACTAGCCACTCAAGGTCGAGCTGCCTCAGTATCAACCAAACAAGGACGACGTCAATCCAAGCTAGCGCGTGCTGTGCGCGCCGCGTACCGACTCAAAGCCCCTGCTATATCGTTCTCCGCGCGGTCCAAGCTGCTAGCTGCAGCGCTCGACCAAAGGCGTCCACATCACCAGCAACTCCGTATTGTGCCTCAAGCCTTCCAGAATATTGACTGTCGGAATACTCTCGTTCCGCGGTTGACGCCGACGAAGGATCTCCTTCGTTGGCAAAAGCGAGCTTTGTCTGGGGTTGGTTTTATTGGTATGAGTTTAACAGTTGCGTCGTTCATGCTCTTGGACGAGCGAGGGATCGTGTCCAGACCCGTCCTAATCGCTTTGCAAGCGAGTGCCTTGGTGACTTCGTCCATCTATCTCGCAGTATCCGTTGCGTGTTTCGAGAAGCAGTCGATCCGGTCGCTCGTTCATCGCTTCGATTTGCTCTTCAGTGCGGCGCAATTCGTGTCAGCGTCGTTGCTTTATTGTGCGATGCTCCGTTGGGATACGAGCTGTCTTTTGGTCCTAACATCAGTCTTGTGGTTTGTTTGGATTCTCCACGTTGATGCTCTCACGCCTCGTTTGCGACGCCATCTCGGATTCAAGAAGCGACACGCTGGGTGGGCGCTGGTCACGTTGTCCATTTGTATGCTACGAGTAACAGCTTCGCTCGTGTTTGACGAGGCAAATGGGTATCATGACTCGATCCTCGCTCGAATCCCAGTGGGAAGTGGGTCGTCGTACAGTTCCGAACCAAAAGTGCCTTCTTAAATCGCATGTTCCCGCTATCAGTGTGGACGCTGCGGATGTTGTGGGAGCTGATGATGCGTCACGAAGAAGAGCTCGTGTTCATTCGAGGGACGGTTGAGTACTTTTGCCCTCTGGAGATGTTGTCTGTGTTCCATTCCAGTCATGTGCATCCGGACGACGATGCCATCGGCCCTTCACAAGGCCGAGCGAGTGTCCTGGACATGAGAATCCGTTCTACGTCGTGAGCAGCATGCGCATCTTCTTCACGTCCACCATTCGACCACAATCTGTTGTCTTCACAGGTGACGACGAGGAATCCAGCGGCTATATTCGGAGACTGACACTCGGGTTGTCTCGCAAATGAGCGACGACAAGGACAACAATGAGCTCGATGCGATAGACACGTCGCATCAAATCCACGCCAGTCAAGGTACGGTCATCAGCCGAGGCAGACGAATGGGTCTTTGAGTTCCAGAGCGCGTAGTCGCTTCCGATCATCGATCTCTCGGTCACACCTCTGTCACTGATCGCGGGCGAAGCAGTCAATCAGCGCTTCTTTGGTCTCATGCGGAGGCATTACGCCAAACTGATCGTGCTGTTCCGAATCGGCGCGGTCGTCATGGCTGTGACTCTGGTGATCAAGGCGCACGTGGGGCCAATCTGCGCGATCGTCACTTGTGCATTGGGCTTTAACACTCTGGTCGCCTCGACGCTGATGATGAGCTGCGAGCTCCTGCGACTGCTCTGTATGACACACGAAGTCGTCTTCATGTCCATCATGAACGCCGCCAATTGGATCATTCTCGCATTGTTCTATCGCGACGTGCGATCCGTTGTGTGCCTCATGCCGTATATGAATTTTCAAAAATTATCAAATTGGTCATGTGGTGGGGGATCCAGTTGTCTATTTGCTCGGACGCCATGTATCGCACGCTCGTGTCCTCGTCCAAGAGCTCCGTTCTCGCGCTACTCATGATGTTGGTGTTCGTTGTCTTTGTGTTTCTTCACGCGGTCGACGTGCTTCCCGAACACTACGCGACCATCAAGATCAACGACTTTGAAGTAGACACCGTCGAAGTATTCGTGAACGTCTCGTCCACGCTGAGTGTTCTCGTGAGCTGCATTGTGTGTCGCCGTCGCCGTGTCTTGAAGGACACGTCGCTCAAGCTCATCACGTGTGCTCTGTTGCGAACTCGCCTGACGCTCGTACCAGCGTCGCGCACAGCAAGTGGCACGACGTCGACGCACATGCAGATGAAGCTTCGACGAGAGTCAGTGCTAGGAAGTCGGAATCAAAGCGCCACACAGTCTGCCAGACTACGACAGCACCGAGCAAAGCTAGCGCGCGCTGTGCTGGCGGCCTATCGATTGAAAGCACCAGCGATTTCGTTTTCAGCGCGATCCAAACTGCTCGAGGCTGCGTCGGATCACTCGTCTCTCCATCGCCAGCTCCTTCGCATTGTGCCCCAGGCGCTACAGAACATCGACAGTCGGGACACTCTCGTTCGCCACGTCACGCCGAGCAAGGATCTCTCTCGATTGGAGAAACGAGCTCTCTATCTGGTCGGCGTGATCGGAATGAGCCTCACCGTCGCCTCGTTCGTGCCACTGGACGTGTCAGGAACCAAACAGATTGTATTGCAAGTTGGAGCCTTCGTGACCTCAGTGGCGTTCGTTGTCGTCTTCGTAGCGTGTATGCAGCGGCAACTCCTTCGATCGATCGCGTATCGATTCGATTTGCTGTTTAGTGCCTTCCAATTCATCGCTGCATCATTGTTTCTCGCTACAATGCTCCAGTGGGATACGCGTTGCTTCGTGGTCATGGCATCCATGATGTGGTTCGCGTGGATTCTCTTGTCGATGCACTCACACCACGTATACGTCGACACCTGGGGTTCAAAAAGCTGTACGCTGGGTTTGCGCTCGTCGCGCTCTCTGTCTGCATGCTTCGTGTGGTGGCATCGCTCATGTTGGACACTACGAACGGATACCACAACTCGCTCATCGCTCGAGTCCCGCTCGGAGGTGGCGTCGTGCTTCAGTTCCGAACTAAGAGTGCGTTCTTGAATCGCATGTTCCCGCTGTCCATGTGGACACTGCGGATGCTATGGGAACTGGTGGTGCGGCGAGAAGAAGAACTGGTGTTTATCAGTGGGGCGGTAGAGTACTTTTGCCCACTGGAGATGCTGCCAGCGATCCATTCGAGTCAAGTTAACCCCCAAGACGACGTCATTGGGCCTTCTCAAGGCACAATATTATCGAAAAGAGTTCGTTGACCGTGTGGTTGACGTATGTTTCACGAGAAAATGATACATGCCTCCTACTCGACTCGGCTAAATTCGGAGTCCAGTCCTGGGTTTGTCCGTCACACCCAAATGAGCCACGACGTCGTCTCTGATGGACTCGACGCGATGGACACATCGCATCAACTCTGTCCCCGTCAAGTCGCGGTCAGCTGATCTGGACGAGTGGGTCTTCGAATTCCAAGGCGCCTCTCCTCTCCCTATCGTCGATCTCTCGATCACACCACTGTCGCAACTTGCAGGCGATGCAGCGAACTTGCGCTTTTTCGAGGTCATGCGCAAGCATTACGCCAAGTTTATCGTGTTGTTCCGTATCGGCACGTTCTTCTTGCTCGCGGCTCTCGTGGCCAAGGCGGAACTGGGCCGGGTCTTCGCGATCGTGACGTGTGTGTTGGGCTCAGGAAGTCTCATCTCGTCAACTTTGATGATCAGCTCGCAACTCTCGCGCTTGCTGTGGTCCAGTCCGGAAGTGATCTTCATGTCGACGATCAACACGATCAGCTGGGCGATCCTCGCGTCTCTCTATCGAGACGGGCGATCAGTTGTGTGTCTCCTGCCTTGGTGGGCCATCCAGCTCTCGATTTGCTCGGACGCGTTGTATCGAACGGTGGTGTCGCTATCCAAGAGCGCGGTGACCGCCGTCCTGATGGTGGTGGTGCTCACTGTGTTTGTTTTCATGCAGGAGATTGACGTGCCTCCAGATCGCTACGCCTCCATCAAGATCAACAACGTCGAATTGGATATAATCGAAGTGTTTGTCAATGTCTCCTCCACGCTATGCATCCTCGTGGGCTGCATCATCTATCGTCGACGCCGAGTCTTTAAAGACGCATCGCTCAAGCTCATCACGTGTGCGTTGCTTCGATCACGACTGAAGCTCGTCCCGGTCTCTCGAACAGAGAGCAGCACAGTGTCCGTGTACACGCGGCATCGCCGAGAGTCTGCGCTAGCCACCAGGACTCGGAGCGCTTCGCATTCAGCGAAACTTGGTCAGCGTCAGGCAAAACTAGCGCGTGCAGTGCTGGCTGCGTACCGACTTAAAGCTCCTGCCATCTCGTTCTCGGCGCGATCGAAGCTTCTTGCTGCGGCGCTCGACCGAAGACTTCCGCATCGTCAACAACTCCGTATCGTGCCGCAGGCTTTCCAGAATATCGACAGCCGAAACACACTCATTCGACGGTTGACACCGATAAAAGACCTCTCTCGAGGGCCCAGACAAGGTCTTTATCTGACCGGCTTCATTGGATTGGCTCTGACGGTCGTGTCATTCATGCTCATGGACGAGCGAGATCTCGTGTCTCAACCCGTGGAGATCACCCTCCACATCGGAGCGTTCTTGACATCCACGTTCTTCTTGACGGTGTTCGTCGCGAGTATGCAGAGGCAGCTCTTACGATCACTCGCCCATCGATTCGACTTGCTCTTTAGCGCCGTTCAATCCGTCACCGCGTCGCTTTTCATCGCTGAAATGCTGCGCTGGGATGTCCGCTGCCTCGCAGTCTTGACGTCCACCATGTGGTTCGTGGCGATCCTCCACACGGATGCCTTGACGCCTCGCGTTCGTCGACACTTCGGCTTCAAGAAGCGATACGCTGGCTGGGCGCTCGTTATACTCTCTCTTTGCAAGCTCCGAGTGACGGCATCGCTCGTGTTCGACATGAGGAACGGCTACCATGACTCCGAGATCGCGCGCTTTTCCTTTGGACACAGTCTGGTTGTGTACTTTCGAACCAAGAGCGCCTTCTTGAATCGCATGTTTCCATTGACAGTGTGGACTTTGCGGATGTTATGGGAGCTGCTGATGCGTCGTGACGAGGAGCTCGTGTTCATTCGAGGAACGTTGGAGTACTTTTGTCCACTGGAGATGCTACCAGCGATCCATTCGAGTCAAGTGCATCCGAAAGACGACGGCATCGGGCCGTCGCAAGGCCGAGTGAGTTTCCTGGACAATAGCATACGAGCTCCTTGATGATACAACACTTAGAGCTGATGTGACGTAGTTGAACGATACAAGGCACCGGAATAAACAACTTTCACCCATGAGGCATCGAATGACGCGAGTATTAATAGTGGCATTCCTGATGTGTTCGCAACAGTGCATCTTCTTCGTGGACTTTCAGGAGCTCTGTGCTGATGCAGCTATCTCGACATGCCGTCTGACCCACTACGTATCAGCACTGTCATCGTGACGGACGGGCTAGCTGAGGAAGATGAGTGGATCTACGACCTCAAGGGCTCAGAGCCACTGCCGATCGTGGATCTCGCCGTCTCCCCGCTATCTTTGGTGTTTGGCGAAGACGTCAACGCCCGGTTCTATCAAGTTATAAGGCGGCATTATGGCAGGCTTGTACTCTCGTTTCGTGCAGGCTCGGTGGTCATGTTGGTGGCGTTCGTAGCAAAGGCTCAACTAGGGCGATACCTCGCGCTCGTGGCGGTCATGATGACCCTCGGGACTCTGATGACTTCATTTTTGCTGATGAGCACCCAGCTTCTGGGGATGCTGTGGATGAACCACGAGATCATTTTCATGTCCATCATGAATTTCCTCAATTGGCTCACTCTGGCTTCGCTCTATCGCGATGCGAGGTCGGCAGCGTGCGCTTTGCCGATGTGGGGCATTCAGCTGTCCATTTGCTCCGACGCCATGTACCGAACGCTCGTGTCGGCCTCCAAAAGCTCCGTGGTCGCCATTGTCATGGTGATTCTGTGTGTTTTGTTCGTCTTTCTGCACATGATTGACGTAAAGCCCACGAATTATCGGTCATTTCGATTCAACAACATCGATTTGGAGGTCGTCGAAGTCTTTCTCAACGTATCTGTCACCATGTGTGTGCTTGTGGCACGTAATATCTACCGTCGCCGCCGAGTTTTCTCAGATGCATCCATGAAGCTCATCACATGTGCATTGCTTAAGTCACGGCTTGTTCTTGCATTGTCAATGCGATCACCAAGACGAGCTTCGCACCGAAGAAGACAAGCTCAGAATGCTCGCAAACCCACTCGACCCACGAGTCCTTCATTGATGATGGAGCCCCAGCGCAATAGACTGACTACTTATCGGCAAAAGGCCCCGGCGATCTCATTTACAGTGCGATCGACGCTATTGCAAGCCACCTACGACCGAACAACACCACATCTCCAGCAGCTACGTATCGTACCATCGGCCTTGTTCTCGATTGACGGTCGCAACACACTTATCCCAGGGCTCACACCAACAAAGGACTTGTCGCGACAGAATCTCGTCTTCCTTTATTTGAACGGTATCATGGGTCTACTCCTCACGATCATTTCCTTCTTGGTGCTGGACTCAAGGGAGTCTGTCTCCTGGACAGTTCAGGTCTCGCTTCAAGTCGGTGCCTACCTGACGTCTATCGTTTTCCTAGGTACGTTCACAGCAGCCATGGAGAAACAGCTACTGCGATCGCTCTCCATGCAGTTCGACTTGCTCTTTAATGTCGTTCAGTTCATCCTTGCAGCTGCTTGCATGGCCGACATGCTCCAATTTGATGCCCGGTGTCTCGCCGTCCACACAATGACCCTCTGGTTTTTCTGGATCCTTCACGTGGACGCGCTCACACCTCGTGTCCGGAAACATCTTGGCTTCAAGAAGCGATGCACAGGGTGGGCTCTTATTGCTATACTCGCTTGCCTCGCACGGGTGGTCGTCTCGCTAGTGTTTGACACACAGAATCACTACGACGACTCGATGATCGCCAGCATCGCAGTCATCCATGGCGTGACTGTCCAACTCCGGACCAAGAGCGTGTTTCTCAATCGGATCTTCCCTCTCACAGTCTGGACGCTTCGGATGCTCTGGGAGCTGCTCTATCGACGAGAAGACGAGCTGGTCTTCATCCGAGGCACCATCGAGTATTACTGTCCGCTAGAAATACTCCCGGTGAGCCACAATAGCCACACAAAACACGCGGCCGTGGTCCCGAGTGCCGAGTCAACACAGTCCAGAGGTCCATCCACCGACCGTCCGGAAGTCTAACGTAACATGGCGGGTCGTCCGGAAAGCCGGTCTCACTTGAGACCTAACCTGGCGGTTTGCGGCTTGATTCGACTCGTCGTGTACCCATTGCCCAGCAATTCGAATTCGTCTGGATGGATCTAAATCTTCTGGATCTTGAGGAGTCGCGCAGGTTCACTTGCGCAAGTGCACGTTTTGTTCCATTTCGTGCGTGCTCGCATTTTCCATCGAACTAGAGTGAGCTCAGGTCTAACGGAAGAGATGCGTGCGTCTCCGGATACTCGCGACGGATTTGGACAAAAAGGCGAAGCGCACGCCAGCGCTGCGGCTCCTCTTCCGGACGCCAAGCTCAAGCTCCGGATCTGTCCGACATGTGACGGCCATCGGCTAGAAAAAGTGTTCTACAACCACATGGTGCTGGATCAGACGTGCTCGACGTGTGATGGCGAAGGAGTGATCTGGACCAAGGATGCGCCAATCGCGACGAGTATCCCAAGTACGGCAACAGCGTAGCAAAAGGCAATGCAGACATGAGGCAATCTCCATTTATTTACATGAGAGATGCAGGGTCGTATCAAAAAATACATGCACGCGTTGGTGACACATCTAGAGCGCATTTACATCTACAGACAAACTACTCGCCACGACTTTGACGACTGACAGATAAAACACATACTAGCTCATTCGGCGAACAGCATGATGTTGTCGAACGTGAATTCCTCCATGGTGGACGGAGAGACCAGCTCGGTGTGGTGATGCAGCAAATCCTTTCGGTCGAGAGGAAGGACCGACGGGGCCTGCCAGCATGCCCCACTCGCAGGAAACTGGTGGACTTCATAAGAAGTAGGAGCAACATGACCTTCCCAGGACCACGATTCCATGGGGGTAGTTGACATCATGAGGATGTTGCCCGACTGGTCCATACCGTGAGAGACACTTGGGTAACCAGCCGAGTTGTGGTGTGGATGCATAGTACCAATGTTGACCGTGTTGTTGTACGAGACGTGGACAGGCATCTGAGAAGGCGCCATCAATGTTGGCTTGAGTGTTCCGTTTCCAAAGGCCTCGAGGCCACCAGAGATTGACCAGTCTGCCGTCAAAGGACGAGCCAACTTCTTGATCAAAGGCTGGTGCGTAGGCACCTTGTACACATTAAAATTGGTCGTGTTGATTGGAGTCTTGAGAAGCTCACAAAACGACTCTGGGTGCGTAGGGGACTGCGCATCGATGCTGCGTCGACGCTCTTGCAGTTTCTTCTCCTGGGTCTCTTGTTCTTGCTGCATCTTGAGTTGCTGCTGACGCTGCTGCAACTGCTCCTGGAGCTTACGCTCAGCCTTGGTGATACCGTTTCCGACACGACGACGAGTGTCCGTGCTCTTTTGTCGCCATTGCTCACGAATCGAGGCGCGCAAGACACCAATCTGCTTCGGATCTGGAGGGAAGCAGTTGTGGCTGAACGTGCACACACCACTCGACTGCGTCTTGGTCCACTTACGGAAGCCAAAGTTGTTCAACTGACGCTGAAAGCTAGCAAACTTGGAGTGCTTGAAGTACTTTGGCAGCACTTCCTGCTCAAATCGAGGGATATCGAGAATGTGGAACGCCGTGACTCGGTTCGGCTTGAGTTCCTGGTTCTGCAGCCAGTTGATGATCTTCGAGTCCTCCTTCTGGAGAATCGAGTAGAGCGAACGGAGAAACTTGGGGATCTTGTATCCCGATGACGAAGACGAAGGCGACGTTGGGCTGGCGCTCGTGGGCATGGTGGCTTTTGTGGGAGTGGACATCTCGGGTCCAATGGCAAACGTAGCCGTCGTGGGTTCAGTCCCCGTGATCATGGCAGTGGGCATGGTGAATATTTTGGAGATGTCGTGGGTGGGTTGATGCAAAATTGGAAATGAGGCAACGGTGGGAAGGTGGGCGGCCTCTGGGTTGTTCTGGGCGATTCCGGACGACGCGTCCAGTGGCGGCTTCGCTTTGTGACTACTCGCTCTCGTCGCCAGTGGTTGAACCCCGAACCAGAGAGGGAGACTCCTGACTGAGCCGTGGGCCTGCACGGGAGGACTACCGTTCGATCTTTTGTCGCGTGTGTGAGGTGTGTGTATCGAACGCCGTACCTATTGTTAATGTTCTGTTTGACTCACTCTCAGGCGAAGGAAGAGGAAGAGCCGTCTGCAGGACGAAAATCGCCGTAAATGGAATCTCGCCGAGGCTGATGTTGATAGAGCAAGCAAACGACTCCGAGTGTACCTATGCCTCGTCCACGCTGATCTACACTTTTGAACCCAGATAGTTTCTTACGAGTAGGATCTCATTCCTGTTGAGTCCTGCGCTCTCTGGATCTCGAAGAAAGCGCTGACCACAGAGTCAAGCCAGAGACCCAATCAGAATCCGGGAACCTTCCTGGAGCCATGTCCGTTTTGCACAGAAAAAGGAGAGTGGGCTAGGGTAGGTGGTGGACGATCCGGAGAGCCAATCATCCTATGAATTGTATCTTGAAAAGAAATTGGAATGCTAGCTCAGGTGGCGGAAGGAGGAGTTTGGCTTCGAAGAGGATGGACACGTCTGGCGAGCGCAGGAGGCCAACTGGCGCACGTGCGCGGCGCTCGCAAGCAACTGCGCACACACATTCCAGGAATCATGCTCACGCCAGAGTTCTCGCTGCATCGTAAGGGTATCACGGCTTCAGAGTGGATTCAATTCTCTCGAGTGTGTGGCACACGGCTGGCCTCTCCTCTTCCGACAGGACGACTCGAGGCCGGTGAGACTATACTTTATCTGTTTTCTTTGCTACGACTGTTCTGAAAAGTTGTTCGTGCGCTACGAGCACTCGACACGAAGTTTGACTTGCGTTCTTCCACAGTTTGACGATGGCTCTGTCCATTGGGCCCCATTCAGATGACAGCGACTACGATAACCACGCCCTCTGCACATGTTGAAGTCAACCTCGCGTTTCTCTGTAGCATTGTCTGCTCGTTTTCGGGGTTTGGATTTGTATTGGAGCCGTTGCGGTACTGTACCCCACTGTACTGAATGGGTGGACTGATTCGAATGCGTCTTTTACATACACCACCGCATCCTTTACTGTACACCACTGCCTCGGATTCAGTATCTTCTATAAAGAACCCGTCACAACTTGCAGTGCAACCTAAGTAATCAAGCCCTAGTGTACATAGGCCTATCCATGTCTCCATCCCCTTTGCAAGTCGTAGACTTCGGTGCGCGTTGGCATGCAGCCGACTAAGAATGGCGCGCGTCAGCCCGACTCTAGCTGACCCGCACTCCGCGCAAATTCTTGGCTTGTTCCGCGTGAGGAGTTAATTCGCGCAGTTCATTTGATGATCGAGGAATCGAAGGATAGAAGAACCAAGTCAAACAAATGGGACGACTCGCGCAACCCACCATCACGACTCGCGTGACTGCTCTTCCCGCGGTGGTCACGACGTGTTGTGCGTAGATTACACTCAAGGTTCCTGGCTCTGGCGCAATGATTCACTTGAAAGTTCTGGACTGCCTCGTCCAGACAACCCCGGACTAAGATATCCTTGGTCCGATACTCACGTTGAAGTCTAATATCTCAATTCAAATTCGAATTGAGCTGACGTCACCAATTCGAAACCGAATTGAGATGAAGACATGGACGCAAAAATGGCGGTGTCCCAGAGCTCAATGACGTCAACGACGCTCGAGACCAAGCTGCAGGCGGCGCTTCGTCGTCGCGAACGTGTCGGCACGCTGCGAACGTTACAGACGCAAGACGATGCGTGCATCGACTTCTTCTCGAACGATTACCTCGGCTTTGCGCGCTCGAAGGAGCTGCAAGACCGCATTCACAGTCGACGCGAGGAGCTCAAGACGACGAAACCTCGTCTGATGCAAGTCGGATCCACTGGATCACGCTTGATCTCCGGCAACCATGCGTTCTTCACGCAGGTCGAGTCGGAATTGGCTGCTTTCTACGGCTGGTGCGTCTGGAAACGGCATGTATTGAGTGTATCAACAGCCCTCTGACTGACATTCTGTTGACACAGTGAAGCAGCGTTGCTTTTCAATTCTGGTTATGCGGCCAATCTCGGCGTCTTGTCGAGTCTCCCAGGTGCTAGTGATGTTGTGCTCTACGATGAACTCGTCCACAACTCATGCCACGAAGGACTCCGACTCAGTCGAGCGTACGCCAACCAGAACACGTTTGCTTTCCAGCATAACAGTCTGGAGCACCTCGAGATTCAGCTTAAACGCCTGCACGAACAGCAAAACTCGTCGCCACGGTGTGTGTTTGTCGTCGTCGAGTCGATCTATTCGATGGACGGAGACGTGGCGCCACTCACAGAGATGACGGCGTTGTGCGAGCGATTCGGCGCATATCTGATTGTAGACGAAGCCCATGGCGTCGGTGTGTACGGTCCTCACGGCTCTGGCGTTGTTCGTGAACTGGGACTCGACCAAAAGTCACACGTGATCTGCTGCCGTGTCTACACGTTCGGGAAGGCGATGGGTACCCACGGCGCTGTGGTCTGTGGCTCGCAGGTGTTGGTGGATTACCTGGTCAACTACGCACGCTCGTTCATCTACACGACGTCGTGTCCAGTCGACCAGCTAGTTTCTATCCAATGCGCGCACGAATACTGTGCTCAAGCAGATCCACAGCGAAGCCGTGTGAAGGAGCTTGTTCGATACTTCAAGCGCAGTGTGGAGAAAAGCGCGGAGATACCCTCAGCTGCACTGTTGCAGAGCGACTCGCCGATCCAAGGCGTAGTATTCGCTGGGAACCACGCTGTTCTAGACGCTGCCAAGCAGATGCGTGCCTTGGGTATCCGAGTCATCCCCATCCGCTCGCCAACTGTCCCGAAAGGCTCGGAGCGCTTCCGCATCATCATCCACGCGGACAACACCGAAGCCGAGATTGATCAGCTGGTCCATGCGCTGGTCGTGCTCTTCCGTCAGGCGAGTCTCGTCCACAAGGCCAAGTTGTAACACCCAGTTGTTTGTATTATATCGTCATTTTTGTTGATTGTTTGGAATTTCGTCGCCATCGCGTCTACACACGAAGCCGTCGTTCGTCTACACGGCGTTGTCCAGGCGGTTCGTGCCAGCACGCAGCGTGAGTGAGGCATCGTACGCCGTCGTCGAATCACCCACAGCCGCTTTCGCCATGGCGCGCTGTAATAACCGCGCACAGCCAATGTTTCCACTGCTCTCCGCCAGCGTCAGCGCAGACTGTTGGTCCATGTCTTCTCGGAACGGGTCTGCGTGGTGATCCAGGAGCAGCTTGACACAAAGAGCGTGTCCACCGACGGCTGCGAGATGCAAAGGCGTGATGCGTCGCTCGTCCTGGACGTTTGGGTCGGCGCCGGCCGCCAACAGCAGACGTGTGCACTCGTTATGACCGCCGCGAGCCGCATAGTGGAGCGCTGTGAGGTTCTCTGCGCTGCGACTGTCAACGTCGCGGTTGGTCGAGTTGACCCAGCGCTTGATCACGCGCGCATTGCCGGATTCCGCGGCGATCTTGGCGAATCCCGGGAGGCCGCCCAGCGGCGTCACTGCGTCGTCGTCTGAACAGAAAGAAAGCGTGAGAAGCCGTTCATGCACACATGACACAGTTGGCTTTCTGTTGACGTACTCTGCTTGTCCGTGGTTGAGGAAGCGGAGACCTTTTGACGCAGCAGCTTGCGTGCCATGTACTGGAGCTTCTCGCGCTGATACGACGACGCGGCGACCACCACGATCATCAGGAGCAGACCGACGACTCCGATGACCACAGCCAGTGGATGCAGCTCCTGCGGCGCGTCCACGTGCACTTGGACGTCCATGTTGGCCTCGGACTCGCACGCTGGCCGATTGCTCCACGTGGATCGAGCGATAGTCAGATGCCGATGGGTCGACTATTATTGTAATTTACCTCGATGTTTATATATTATTGTAGTTATTGTGATTGTTGGTGATGCGTACGTAGTATACGTTTCATAGCTGTATAGTTGTGTATATTCTGTGATTCCACGGCCATTCGACGCATGGAGACGACGACGGACGCCTCGATGGATCTGTACGCGGGTCTGACGCTGCCCACGAAGAAGCAGCGAGTACGAGACGGCGATGATCAGAAAGCGGAGGACAAGACGAATGCAACAAGCCCCATTGGTGCGGAAAAGATAGAGAAGAGCACCCAGGAGACGGAGAAAGAGGCGCCTCCCGCCAAGCGCCAGCGCACCGAAGTGGACGTTGCGACGGCGATTGAGCGATTGAAAACGCACATGGTGGTCGACAAGAAGTTCGACAAGGCTGCGCAGCTGTTCACGAAGCTGGTGCGTGAGAAGCTGACGACGGAGAACCGTATGCTGTTCCTCGACGCATTCAAAGAGCTCATTGGTGCCAAGGGCGCGACGTGGAGTGGGAAACCGGCCTTCGCCGAGCTGGTGCGCACGTTGATCGGACGTCAGGATCTGTACACAGAGGAAGAGAAGGCGTCGTATTTTGATGACTGGAAGCTGATCGCCGTCACGCACGCGGAGCTGTTCACGGACGACACGTTCGAGTTTGCACGGACCGTGAAACTCGTCAAGGCTCGTGTGGATGCGATCTCGGAAGACACCGACGCCGAGTCGTTTGCGCAGCTCATGCCGTTGCTGCGTACGCTCTTCAGTCGCCACTCGGTCGCGTGGGCCAAGACGCCCGTCGAGTCGGTCCTTCACGTGTGCACGCGGAACCGCCTGCTCTTCAACGAGAGCGACCGCGACCAAGTGGACCAGTGGACAGCTGCCGTCCTCGAGCGTCGGAACGCGTCGACGATAACGCGGTCATCTGCTTCCGACGCACGCAGGAACCTCATCGCCATGGACGGCAAGGCCTCGCAGGCGGGGACCAAGGTAGGGCGCTCGAACCATCCACTCTTCAACCGCGACCTGTAATAGTACATACACCTGTCATTCAAAGAGATACGTATTTCATTGATACATGTATTATTACCTTTAAGAATGTATATAATGGATAGACTGATGGCTTTAAGTTTATACGGCGATTCTGTTGGACTACCGGTGAAGGACCGGTATCCCGCCCGAGCTCCTGGCCCAGTGGTTCACCGCCACAGACTGCATCGACAGGTTGGCACCATGTTGGCGCTGCGTGAAGGGCTCTCGACGCGCGTGTCGCTCGCCGTCAAGCAGACGCGCGCCTTCGCGTCGCAGGACAAGGCCTCGCGCTACACGTGGCGGCAAAAGGCCAAGTACGAGGCCGCCAAGAAGGACGGCGGCGTGGGGCGCAGTCAGCCACCGCGGGCCAAGGTCGAGCGCCACAACTACCTCGTGACGCCAGCCGTGGACGACGGCAAGAAGTGGCGCGTGCTCAGCGCCAGCGTCTTGGAGCGTCTGCCCGTGATCCAGCCGGATGACGAGGACTGGGAGCTGGATTTCGACATGATGCAGCACGAGATCGCGTTGCGTCAAGACCAGGTGCGTCATTAACACGAGTGCACGCAGCTGCACAGCACACGACGGCAGGAGAGAGCTAATCCAATCCTTGCATGCTGACACAGCGTCTCGAGGACGACTTTTGGTTCATGGAGCCTGGCGAGCGTCACATCACACCCGAGGAGGCGCCATGGCCCAACACGCCGGACAATCCAGAGGACATTGTCGGCGCCGGCTTCCACTTGGCGCCGCGGGAGACGGAGGACGGTACGTCGTGAGGAGGGATGGACGATCGTGAGAGCATTGCTTACCGTTGTGTGTCGTTGCAGACAAGAACGACAACCGTAAGTCGCTGAACCGCGCGCTCAAGGGCCGTGTCTTCCTCATCGTCAAGAACAACGCGCCGGACGCCAAGTTCCCATGGTTCTTCCCAGTCGGTGAGAAGCAGGACGAGGAGAAGATGCGCGACGCGGCGCTCCGTCAGCTCGGCGAGTACTGCGGCAGCGAACTCGAGGTTTACCCCGTGGGTTACGCGCCAATGGGGTACGTCAAGTACCTCCACGACGACGCCACCAAGCAGGCGAGTGGCTTTGACGGCACCAAGGTCTTCTTCTACAAGTCGCAGGTGATTGTCGGCGACGTCAAGCTGAACGCGGCCCATGCGTCCGACTACTTGTGGGTCACACAGAGCGAATTGAACGAGTACTTTGAGAAGGATGTGGCCGAGTACCTGACCAAGATGGTGCCGCCATAAACCGACCCACAGTCTGTTGAGAAGCGCAGAGTTCCTCGCTGTAGATAGGAACGCTGGCTCGAATGGCCTGTTGCAGTAATAGATACCGTCATTTTCCCCTGAGACGCTCTGCGTGTTTTTCCTGTGTCTGGGACATGACGATGGAGAGAACTCGGGAGCGAGCACAGTCCACGATGCGCACGAGGGCACGAAGCACGCGCACGGCCTCTAGGGCAGGTATTGTGACGCCACGAGATGAATCGGACAGCCATGAGTCCACAACACGCAAGCCCACGCGATTTGACAAGCCACAACCGACAAAATCCCAGAGAACTCAAGAAGAGACGAAAGAGTTGCCGTCTCAATCCTGCCCCTGGTCATCTCTAGCGAATCACGTGGGTGCTCATGTGTCTGCAAGTGGTGGTTGTGTGAATGCCGTGAAAGAGGCCATTCAGCTCGGCCCGCTGGCTCGGAGCTTTGCGTTTTTCATTCGACCGCGTCTGTCCTGGAAGCCCATGCCTCCGATTCCAGACAAAATGGTCGAGTGCTTCCAATGCGCACTAAAAGACGAGGCCAACGGCCAGTTCCCAGACGACAAGATCGTGGTTCACGGCTCCTATCTGCTCAACTTTGGCTCGCATGACCAGGAGTTGCGTCGAAAGAGCGTGGAATTGATGGTCGAGGAGATCCACAAGTGCCAGCAACTCGGTATCCAGTGGTATGTTTTTCATCCGGGGGCTTCAACTGGCCATCCACACACGAGATCCAAAGCAAAAACTCGGAAGAAGCGAGCTCATGAAGACGCGAACAGCGATGCAGAGGAAGAAGAAGCTACGCAGACTGCACGAGAACAGAGTATAGCGTACGTCGCAGAGTGTCTGATTGAGGTCTTGACGCGGACGGAGCACGTCGTTATCGTCTTGGAGACCATGTGTGGGCAAGGGAACACTCTTGGCCGCGACTTTGTTGAGCTTCGTGCGATGTTGGACGGTGTAATGGCGCATTCTTCGGCCACATCTACTATGAAAAACCGGCTTGGTGTCTGTTTGGATACTTGTCATGTATTCGCCAGCGGCTGGAAACTGTCAACGGAGGCGGACTGTGAGGCTATGATGGCAGCACTGGATAGAATCATGGGAAGCGATTGGCCAGGAGTCCTCAAGGTCGTTCACGTGAACGATTCAAGGGATCCGGCTGGCTCACGACGCGATCGTCACGCCAATATTGGTCATGGAACAATGGGAAGGACAGTTTGGGAATGGTTGATGACGAGTCCACGGTTCCAAGGACTTCCTATGATTCTCGAGACGCCTCGTGAGAAGAAGAAACCCAAGAAACAGCTCCAAACTGGTCAAGATGATGGAAAGAAACAACCTGAGACCAAGAAGAGAAAGAAAAACGCAATCACCATTCCTGTGAAATGCCCAAGCGCGAGACAAGAGCTTGAGTTTCTCTTTAGCCTGCACGAGTAATCTAGGATATCAATCCAACTCGTTGAGTTGTGGCGAAATATGTCTGCTTCTTCACCCAAGGCGTGGAGTCTGGATAGATGTAGATCGGATACAAGTTGTTTTGGTGTGACGCTGTCGAGACCATCGACTGCTGGTTGTAGTCAAAGGCGAACGTCATCTCAGTGCCATACTGATCCAAGCAGGGCGGCTGTCTCGAACGCATACTCGTCATGAGAATAATGAACACAACTCGAGCAAATCATTGAACAAACCTGTGTGCAGTAGTACCATCCCAGGATATCGTGCTTCTGCCAGGATTTGCCCGTCGACGCTGTAAAGCCCTTCAGGTATTGATTTATCATACAAAGGCTCACAGTTTTCTCAGTGAGTCGCCCACGACGTACCACGTAGGCTTGATCTGACGTTAGTCGAAGAGCAACGGCGAGGTTGATCGGAATGGCGAGTAGTGGCACATCCTTGTCGATGCCATCATCCGCAAACACGACGAGAGTTCCAACCCGCCGTCCTTCCGAGACGTCCTTGATGAATGTTGTAAGCGATGCCGTACCCGAGAAGTATGAGACATATTCGTACTTGAGCTCGTTGTAGTACCGGATCTTGACTGCGTGGATACGCCCATCGGCGATGTCTTGGAGCGCGGTCGTCGAAAGACGTGCGGATTCCAGCAGCGAGTTGCCGTCCGCACCGTTCGAATAGATCGCGACGTGGTCATAGAACGTATCTGGCGTTTCACCATTGTGCCACGTATCGAATTCGATTGCCAGCGAGTTCTGAATTCCTTCGTAGCCCATCTGACTCTGCGTCTTGGCGTCTCGGTATCCAACTGCCGCTGTTTTGCTGGGATTCGAATGGATCACGAAAGCGAACCCATCACCGCCGTGCACCGTACAGCTTCGATAGTGCCGCGTACCAAAATTCTCGTCTTTGACTTCATAACAACGCTTGGACTGGTCAGAAATCTGGAAAGTGAAGCGCGTTTCGAAGCCTTGAAGCACTGGTAGCTGTTCACTGTACCATACAGACGAGATCTGACGTGGCTGGGATGCTGTGAGTCGAAGCCGCACGGCGCAACGTTCTTCCAAGCTCTTGACGAATGCGTCGCGATGGCCCACGCGTGCTGTCTCGACTGCAATTCGCGCACTGGTGCTGTGATCCTCCGTCTCAACCGTCTCCGTCATGACGCGCTCAAGACGCTGGTGCTGGATCATTTCGATTGAGGCTTCACGTACGTCGTCCGCACCCGCACGATCGGAATAGTCATTCTAGGTGAGTAAGCAGCGAGCTGAATAGTGTGTCTAGAGGCGAAGTATAATTACCAACGTACTCGAGCGATGTGGATGCAGCTGCTCGTAGCCGCATCACCGTTCAGTATGAGCCCCGTCGTGCCGTTAAAGTCGTAATACACAAACTCTACAGAGAATAGTTGCGCTCACGAGGCCGTCCTTCATGAAACGAGCAGGGAGTAGCATACCTGCGAAGCACGTAGACCATTGGATAGCGAGCGACACCAGCAAGACGCGAACAGGAGCCAAGTAGGTCGCCATTTGACCACCCTGGCGTCCTTTCAGGATCCAAATCTCACGCGACGTTCCATATATTCCATAAAATAGTGTCCATATAGCAAATCAAGCCACATGCAGATCATCCACCTCGACTATGCTTCCATGCGTAAAAGCCCTTGTAGAACGGCTTGGCGCCTTGGACTTCGAGACATTCACGTTCGATTTGCGCCTGATAGCGAAGATACCATGAGAACATGCGATTGCAAGGTGGAGTGTGGACGTTGGTATCGCAATCATGACTCACGGTGTCTCGCACACGCTCGTAGTACGTCTTGCAGATTGGTAGGGCGATGTAGTCGGCGTAGGCCTCCCAGAACGCGTCGGAATACTGGGTGCGCTCGCACGAGGCATCAATCTCTTTCCGATTCGCCTTGTAGAGCTCAAAGATCTCGTCGCAATAGAGCGGCCAGGCCTCTTCCTGCCAGATGCGGTGAACATCTGCACCGCCACAGCTGACGGCTGCTTTCTTCTCCTTTGCGTGGAAGAGTTCGCACGTGTGATGCTGTTGCCACCTGCTGTAGATGTCGATGAACGTGAGCATCTTGACCTTGGCGTTTTGCGCTTCAGCGTGCTTTTCACAGTCGAGAAGCAACGACGGCGTCTCGTAGAAGAGCTCAAAGCTCTCGACGCACTTGGAGTCCATCGTGTTGAAGTCGGAAATGTTGCAATGGCCGGCAGCGTAGTCGCTGATTTGGAGGAAATGCTCACAGACGTCTGAAACCACCCCACGCAGTTGCTGAGAGGCAATGGACACTGCATGCGTCGCGGAAAAGAGCGCTACGGACGCCACGAGCGCCCAGATCGCCGTCGACCGCATTGAAGTGCTCCTCATCCTCATCAGAGCAGGGAGAAGCCCAAGGATTGCCAAATGACCAGGCGATTAACTCAGAAACACAAACACTGAGCTGTGATTGGCTAGAATGAGGGAAAGGCCTTGATTGGATATACTCTGCGTGATATCCACCAATCAATGATCAGCTGGTGCGTCTACCATCGCGCATGAGATTTAATCCGTGGAAAAATGCTGCGGTGGTGTGCGTGCCGCTCGGGTCTAACCGTGGTCTATCGGCGTAGCCAATGGCGTCAAGTGCGCCATCTTCATGGTGCAAGTGTCCTCCACTCGCATGATAAGTACGTGGGTGCGCACATCTCGGCAAGTGGGGGCTGTTTGAATGCGATTGAGAACGCCAAGCGCCTCGGTCCTCACGCCCATAGCTTTTCTTTCTTCATTCGACCACGTCTGAGCTGGCGTCCCGTGCCGCCAATCTCCGAAGACCACGCGCTGGAGTTCCGCCGACGTATAGCTGAAGACGATCAGTTCCGAGCCGACAAGATCGTCGTGCATGGCTCGTACATCCTGAATTTCGGTTCTCACGACAAGGAACTGCGGGAGAAAAGCGTCGAGTTGATGATCGAAGAGGTCTCCAAGTGCCAACAGCTCGGTATCCAGTGGTATGTCTTCCATCCGGGCTCATGTACGCGAGTCCCATCGAGTCTGCAATGGAAACCGCCCAGTAGATCTCGTAGCAAGCAAACAACCACGGATCGAGATCCTGAAGACGAGGCGAAAGAGCGGCATGCGCGAACGATGAGTCTGGAGTTCATCTCCGAGTGCATGAACCAAGTCCTTCAGGAGACTCAAGATGTTAATCTCCTCGTCGAAAACATGTGCGGACAAGGCAATGTACTCGGTCGTAACTTCCAGGAACTCCGTTCTATCCTAGACGGTGTTGTCTCCTTGTCATCATCCGTATCCGTAAAGCAGCGAGTTGGTGTCTGCCTCGACACTTGCCATGCTTTCGCTAGCGGGTATTCTTTGACCAACGCCGATGAATGTGAAGCAACGCTGCAGTTGTTTCAAGAGACGATGGGACCGGATTGGCCGGACGCCCTCAAGGTGATGCACGTGAACGATTCAATGGACAAATGCGGGTCTCGGCGTGATCGCCATGAGAACATTGGCTTCGGAACGATCGGGTTGGCGGCATTCCAATGGCTCATGAACCACCCAGCTTTCGATAATCTACCATTGATCTTGGAAACACCGCGTCGTGGACGCGCAACCTCCGAAAGGCTTGAAACTGTGGCTAATGCCGACCAACGGTGCATTCTCCAGTTTGTCGAGGACAGTGACGAGAGTGAAATAGAACTTCTCACACGACTGATTAAAGGCAAAGAGTGACAAAACAACAATGGACGTCCTATTACACAGATTGATTCACGCTAAAGGTCTGGCATGAGGCAGCATGCCGTATCGGAAGAGGAAGGTTGATTAGATCGTACTGGGGAGCGGAGGATAGAGGGGTTCAAGCTGTCGACGCTTGAGGTTGATGGTTCTGGCAATTTCCTTGCGCTCCTGGATTTCCACTGCAAAATGCAGTTGAGGCGCAGCAAAGCGATTCAGACTCACGTAGGCGTTCGCACTTGAATCTGGGGGCGGGCCGAGGAAATTGTTGAGGAGACGACTTGCGCGTGCATGAGGATCTTGCTGGGCAAACACCACAATCTCATGGAATGATCTGGCTCGATGTTGCAAGAAACTTGGACTACTACCTTGCAGGAATGACCAAAATCCTCCGTTGTCTGGGAGTGGAGGGAGGCGAAGACTTGAGGAAGCTGGGAGCGGCTCGGAATGCAGACTGGATGCCATCGTATCCGCTGTACTGCTGTACTGTTGATAACTCGAGGCAGCTGATCCAACCGCTTTGTATCGGTGAGTCTGGTCAGAAGCAGTAGCCCGCATGACTTTCTTCAGCTCTTGGTGGAATTCTTGAAACTCCGAGTAACGTCGACGCACTTTGTAAGCAGAAAGTGGTCCATGCGTTGCCGATTCCACCGTAATTTCGTAGAAGACGATACCATCCGTGTCCTTTGTATAACCTGTCACCCCGGCAACTCGCTCGTCAAGAAAGTTGTTTTCTTCGTCTTCGCCACCCTCCTCTTCTTCTTGATCGCCTTCGAGGATGTCTTCATCAAACGACGCCGGACTCTCTAGCGCCGATGTTTTATCACCGTCTTTGCCATCACTAAATGGTGGTCGAGTAGCCGAATCGGTCTCTTCAGAACCAGGAGACTGGCTCTCACGTCGGCTATTGCGACTTCTTCGTGACGAAAGCCGTCCAATTGACCCACGCGGTCGTGGATATCCCAGTTCTTGCTGCAGCATACTCCACGAGAGGTTCTCCGCCGACATGGCGCGTCGTGAATGTCGCAGAACGGCGTCATCCACACTGTCGCGGCGCGGCTTGCGAGCAGCAGCGCGCTGGATCTCCGCGACGGCTGAAGAATGCTCCATCAGTGTCAGCGACTGAGACCGCAATGCGCGCACCTGGACCAACTCTTTTATCTCGTCAATCCAATTGCCGAGCACCTTGTCCGACGCCCTCTCTTGCGTCGGCGAACGCCCCTCGTCACTCAATCGACTCGGATCCGCCTCGCCATCACGCAGAATGAGCGCATCGCGCTGCATGACCTTCCAACCAGTATGCGTGTTTACCTACAGGACGCTGTTTTCCACAGTGAGCGTATCGATGGCTGCTTTTCCGGACCTTCGGACAAGGTTGGGCGGTCCCGGACGTCGCCTGGCCGTTTAGACCGCGGCGCTTTTACAGACCGGCCGGTCGACTCTGTCGGACAAAACTCACCTCCGTGCGTCAATCTCACCAGGTAAATTCGCCATGTGTTTTCTCACCGACCAGCCAGACTGGGTGCCAGGTGGGAGAGGCATCCGGTCTAAAACGTTGACAAGCATCATGTCGCTTCAACATGGGTACACGGCATACCTTCGTGCAACATTCGTTCTTGAAAACTGCTGGAACGAACGAACAGAAGTCTGGATGGAATGGATCAGCATTCGCCAAGTGCAAGTTCGGCACGAATGAAGCTCGTGTGGACGATGACGGGGCGGATGACGTGGTGTCTAATGAACGAACGACGCTAGTGACCACTGCCGCCGCTGGTGAGGACCTTGTTTCCGCCACCGCACCACAAGAGGCCCCGAAGCAACGGCATCGACCTCAGATGCAGTCGGATGTGTGGCAGCATCTGACGATCGAAGCGAATCCGCACATGACGAAAGGCACCACATGTATGCATTGTAATACGCACGTGCCGCATCACCACAAGAGCGAAAAGGCGACAGCGCACTTGCAAAAATGTACGGTGTATCGACGACACATGGCAACTATGAGCCCGTCCGAACGACCACAGTGGCTCGACTTGGAGTCTACCAAGGCGCACGTCAGCGTGCTCAAGAAACCAAGACAAATGACGAAAGTGTCGTGAATGCGATGATGGCGGTAAACTCCGGTCTGCCCAGCGATGGCGGTGGTTCTCCAGGGGATTCGCTCGTGCCTGTTTCGAGTGAATCGACAAGCGACGTCGTTGATAACTTGTCGATGTTCTTCTTCTCCACCGGGATCTCACCCCAGCACGTCAACAACCCTCATCTAGTCCAGTTACTCCGACGGTTTGCTCCGTTTCTATCGCTACCATCGGAAACAGACCTGAGTGGTCAATTGCTCGATCGCGCGTTCTACAATGTCCTCGACAAGGTCAAGCGAGAAGCTGAGGCAAGTGAGTACAAAGCCGTGCTAGTGAACTCATGGTTCAACTGGAGAGGCATGGATTCACCTCATCACCACCGACAACATCACCAATACCCAAGTCTCGTATACATGACGAGCTTGGACGACAAAGACCTGTTCATCGAACAAGCTCCACAGCTTGCATCGACGTCGAGCGAAGACTACCTCACCGAGCAACTGGCGAGCGTCATCTACTTCATCGGTGACCACGCGACGGGAGTCGTGACGGACAACACGAGGGAGAATCAGGCGATGTGGCGGCGCTTGAAGAAGATCTATCCGAGCCAGTTCTTTCACGGCTGTGCATCGCATGGTCTGCGACTGTTTGTGAAGAACATCTTTACGCCGTCGGCAGTGGGCGAGGACATGTTGTTTCTGGACTCGATCAAGGAGTATCCGTTCATTTTCTTGAACGACTTGATGGAAGCGTGTCGCGAGGTGGTGACCTTTTTTGAGGAGACGTTTGATCAGAGTGTGCGTGACCAGTTTAATCAAGGTTTGCGTGACGAGGACATCCCACACCCTCAGTTCCCGCCACGCAACGAGTGGTATGGTTTGAAGGGTGGCTTTGAGTCATTCATTGCGGCAGCACCAGTTTTGAGACCACTAGTGGCATCTCGGTCGTTCGGAGAGGTTGCGTCGCCTCGAGAGCGTCAGCGTCGCATGAAAATTCATGTGCTCGTGAACGACACAGAGTTTGTGGAGAACCTCAGGACAGCAGTAGCAATTCTGACTCCATTGGAGGCGATGATGGATCGCATCGAGAACGAGCCGAATATGCCGTGCTCCGAAGTGTTCTACAGCTTCGCTCGTGAGATCCCCGATGCACTCAATAAAGTGGAAGGTGTGTACAAAGACCAAGTCGAATACTTGCTCTACCTGAACCAGACGAGATTCAACGGTATGTACGGAGATGCTCATGGCATCGCATACCTGCTCGACCCGCGTTTCATTGGAGATGGTCTCGCACCTGAGGTCCGCAAGAACATCGAAGATACCATCTTCGCCATCCCACCAGACAACACCACACATATCACCTCAAGCGACACACACACCTGTGCGCGTGACCAGCACGCATTTGCCACTCAGCGAACAGAAAAGTAGCGTGGTCAATGGAGGTTTGTCCGCTAGCGACGAAATGGACGATACTCCTAAGTATCATCATTAATGAGTTCGTCGAGTAGTATACACAGCTACGTTCTCATCAATGAGCAAAGACACATATCTGCTTCTCCATCGCTGTTAATCTCCCGCAACATACAAACTGCAGCCTATAAATTATGGAATATATCAACTTATACAGTTTATTATAGGCTTCTAATGTTGCGACCGCAATAACTAAACAATGTAGAGTATTTGAAATAACAGGTTTTACACTGCTCATGCTGGAGATCACAATCACGATGACGACGTTCCTTGCGCTTGTCCGGGGCAGACTTGCTTCTCATAGACAAAAGTGTGGAGTACATTAAACAGTCAAGAGTTAAGGAACCACCAGTGATCAGTGAGTAACAGCCGAAGGTATGCAGTCACTGATATTTGTAATCTGGCCACGAATCGGTTGCCGCGTGCTGCATCCGATACATCGTAGCTGGTAGCTCCGAGCAGGAGCCTGGAGGTCAGTACCAGAGAGTGTGAAGAACTGGTTACCACGAACTGAGCGCGCCTAACCGAATTCCGCCACTTTCAGCACGTGGGTACGCGTCATCAGCAAGTTAGAGCACTTGATGTCACTGCACAAGAAAACAGACAGATGTTGGATGAACCATGACCTATCTTTTTGCTGCCGGGCATCTGCGTGGCTCTTACCGATGATCTTCTAAGAGAATCACGTCCGGATTCGTATTCTGGAAACCGGAGAACCATACGCACCTACTAATGCAAGCTGACCACCTTCGTGCAACATTCGACAATGAGTGGTTATGAAAAACCACCCAACAGAGTGAGCCCGAAAACCACCAGACCACAAAACCACAGGAACCAAGTCGAGGATGCAGTCATCAGACATGACGGCCCGACCTCCAAGTGAACAATCACCGACAGAGGCGGCGGCGATGACGACAGACGCAGCTCCACCGCCGTCTCCAGGCGCCGATGGCTCGGAGAGCGCCGTGTCCACTGACGCGGCAGCTCCTGTGACTCCTACTGAGGCCTCTGCGTCGACGACAGCGCAACAGGAAGCCCCGAAGCGACGGCGAGGTCATCGAATGCAGTCGGATGTGTGGCAATATCTGACGACTGAGGAGAATCCGCACAAGACCCGAGGCAGCACGTGTATGCATTGCAATACGCATGTGCCGCATCACCACAAGAGCGAGAAGGCGCGTGCGCATCTGCAAAAGTGTGCCGTGTTTCGACGACACATGGCTACCATCAGTCCGTCTCAGCGTCCGTCGTGGTTGGATTTGGAGAATAACGGCAAGCGACGTCGACGAACTGAAGCAACTGGATCAAATGAAGGAAATGCGATGAACGGGACAGCGGCGGCCAATTCCGACTTGGCATGGGGAGCGCATGCTGTCAATGGGAATGGGTTTCGGGGAGAATCGTTCATAACCGCATCAAACGGACGACCCAGCGACATCATCGAAAACTTGTCCATGTTCTTCTTTTCTGGTGGTGTCGCGTTCAACCATATCAGCAATCCGCACCTGGTGCAACTCCTCCGACGGTTTGCTCCGTTTCTATCGCTACCATCGGAAACAGACCTGAGTGGTCAATTGCTCGATCGCGCGTTCTACAATGTCCTCGACAAGGTCAAGCGAGAAGCTGAGGCAAGTGAGTACAAAGCCGTGCTAGTGAACTCATGGTTCAACTGGAGAGGCATGGATTCACCTCATCACCACCGACAACATCACCAATACCCAAGTCTCGTATACATGACGAGCTTGGACGACAAAGACCTGTTCATCGAACAAGCTCCACAGCTTGCATCGACGTCGAGCGAAGACTACCTCACCGAGCAACTGGCGAGCGTCATCTACTTCATCGGTGACCACGCGACGGGAGTCGTGACGGACAACACGAGGGAGAATCAGGCGATGTGGCGGCGCTTGAAGAAGATCTATCCGAGCCAGTTCTTTCACGGCTGTGCATCGCATGGTCTGCGACTGTTTGTGAAGAACATCTTTACGCCGTCGGCAGTGGGCGAGGACATGTTGTTTCTGGACTCGATCAAGGAGTATCCGTTCATTTTCTTGAACGACTTGATGGAAGCGTGTCGCGAGGTGGTGACCTTTTTTGAGGAGACGTTTGATCAGAGTGTGCGTGACCAGTTTAATCAAGGTTTGCGTGACGAGGACATCCCACACCCTCAGTTCCCGCCACGCAACGAGTGGTATGGTTTGAAGGGTGGCTTTGAGTCATTCATTGCGGCAGCACCAGTTTTGAGACCACTAGTGGCATCTCGGTCGTTCGGAGAGGTTGCGTCGCCTCGAGAGCGTCAGCGTCGCATGAAAATTCATGTGCTCGTGAACGACACAGAGTTTGTGGAGAACCTCAGGACAGCAGTAGCAATTCTGACTCCATTGGAGGCGATGATGGATCGCATCGAGAACGAGCCGAATATGCCGTGCTCCGAAGTGTTCTACAGCTTCGCTCGTGAGATCCCCGATGCACTCAATAAAGTGGAAGGTGTGTACAAAGACCAAGTCGAATACTTGCTCTACCTGAACCAGACGAGATTCAACGGTATGTACGGAGATGCTCATGGCATCGCATACCTGCTCGACCCGCGTTTCATTGGAGATGGTCTCGCACCTGAGGTCCGCAAGAACATCGAAGATACCATCTTCGCCATCCCACCAGACAACACCACACATATCACCTCAAGCGACGAATACAAGCTCGACATCGCTCAACAACTCACCGAATACATCATCGATGCGTCTCAAGAGAAAGCCAGCAACTCGTTTCGGTACACTCTGCTGACGAAACACAAGAAGACGGTGCTGCAGTATTGGCTCACGGATGGTCAGCGGTGGCCGTTGTTACAACGTCTCGCCGTGCGGATCTTTCGTCTGCCAGTGTCGACCCTCCCCGCATTGAAGAAAGCCAGGTCGTTTGTGTCACCAGCCACGTATAGTAGCGAGTCTGCGGAGATGATGAAGAAGTTGATGTGCATTCAGGTGAACAGTCCTCAGTTGAGTTTGGGTTTGATGACGTCGAACACAGTGTACGCACCTAACGACGTGTTCCAGGCAGCGCTGTAGTCGGAGAAATCCGACCGAAGAGGCATTTATTACAGGCCAATTCCAGCAAAATGCATGCATACTGAAGAATCCTCTACACTGAATCGTTCTCCGCTGGATTTGAGTAAATCTCTGGATTGATACCTGTCTCCCAAGCACCATTCTACATGGAGAAACGTGGGTTGCTAGTCAATCGAAGAGGACATTTCGTGTACATATGAGTTCTGGTACACATAGAAGATTTCTACATAAATGATTACTAGACACCGGGTCAGAAGTGCGTTTCCTGAGAACAACCACGTCCGGAGAGAGGCGGATAGACCGCGAGTGATGAACCCAACCGATGTCTTGACTGGTCCGGTCCATGGTTAAGTTTAGACCCCAGAGATCCGGACGGCGTTCAAGGATACCAGTCAAAAATGGGTTTATGTCGTGCCAAAGGCATCGAAAAGCCGCGTATCTTTTTATCAGCTTCTGGATCCTTGCGCAACCCAAGCAATCTCCACATACATCACCACGTCAGTCAAGCCCACCAAGCGACGCACATTCAGTAACCTACCGTTCAATATCTCACTGGATCCAATGCCACGCACCAGCGCCACGCACGAGGCATGATTCCTCGTGGCGCTTTGTGGTGGAAGGATTTCGTTTCCGGCTTTGGGATGACGCACGTCACGGTCGCCAAAAGCGTCTGATTATGTGAGCGGTTCCACCTGTTGACACGTTCGGCGCAGCTGGCCTCACCAAGATGCGGACTTCTGATTGGTACAAAAACCCACCACCTGTCGAATGCGCATGGATTCCGTATGTTTTCCTCTTTCTGGTCGCCGCGTTGTTGGTTTCGTCATCCCCGGCCCACGTTCGCGGCACCTTCCGGCTGCTCACCAGTCCACCAACTGGACGATGGTCGAACCAGGTGGACCCTGGATCCATCTGTGGACTGATCCAACTCAACTCTGGATGCGCTAGGCACACAGTGAGTGACCTTCCACTCCCACCCTCTTGGTTCAGCGATCCAGATGTGAGAGGTGCGTGCCGTCCTCAGCTTCTCATTTCCGGACCGGACTGGACAAGCGCAGAGCCGACTCAACGAATCCTCCAGTGCCAACCATGCTCCAGGGCTTCACGAAAGCAATTCTTACCACGGCGCTGCTCGCCGTGGCTCGTAATGGCTTCACTCTGGTGAATGCCGCGGAAGAGCTCTGCGCACTGCCAACGAGCTCGCTTGTGGCGGCTGCGTCCGAGTTCCCGGACTGCACGCTCGCTCTGGATGAAGTGAAGAAGCAAGCCATCGCTACATGGTACACGGATCGTGAAACGACCGACTCGTACACGCAGAAGGCCAAGGATATTGTGGCTCAGTGCCCAGAGTCGTCGCGTATTACGCTTGTGGTGTACGGCTTGCCAAACAAGGACTGTGACGCCGGCTACTCGTCAGGTGGTGTGAACAAGAATGCCGACGACTACAAGAAATGGGTGCAGGATCTTGCTACCACGGTTGGTGACCGCAAGGTTCTGTACGTCCTCGAGCCAGATGCCGTTGGCCTCATTGCCAAGGGTGGTTGTGGTGTGCAGAATGGTTACGCTGGGAACGTCAAGGAAGCCATTCGTATCCTGTCGGCGAATGCGAACGCTGATATCTACCTGGATGTTGGCTACTGGACCTTGATGAGTGCGACTGATGCCGCCGGTGTGGCGAGCACGGTCAAGGATCTCGCCCAGGGTGGTCGTATCAAGGGTATTACGCTCAACACATCCAACTACCGCTCGAACAAGGAGATTTCGGATCTGTGCTCCAACTTCCAGAACGCGTACGGTGACAAGTCGCTCAAGTGCATTGCCGACACGTCGCGTAACTACAAGGATCCAACCAGTAGTGAATGGTGCAATGCCAAGTTCGGTGGTGTCGGAAGGCCTCCGACGTCTAACACGGGCTTTGACAACCTCGACTATTTTATCTGGATCAAGCCTCCTGGAGAGAGTGATGGCACTTGTGACGGTGGGGAACACACTGGGGACTCCATGAAGGGACCAGGTGCTGGTCTGTTCTTCAAGGAGCACTTTGTGAGCCTCTGGAACAATGGATACTTTGTCAATGAGAAGAAGATGCCAGTCATTGACGGCACTATCCAGCAACCAATCACGCCATCGCCAACTACGCCTGCTCCAACGCCAGCTGTGACAACGGTGACTCCAACACCTACTACCACTGCTCCAACGAGCCAGGTCACTCCAGCCCCAACTACCCAGGTCACACCTGCTCCATCGACAGCTGCTCCAGTGGTGACAACTCCCGCCCCAGTTGTGCAGCGCCCAGAGAACCCATCTCCAACGCCTGCCGAGACGACGAAGAAGCCTAAGAAGAAGAAGGATTGCCCGTCGCATATCGAAGATGACATCCCAGAGACCCCATCGACCCCTGCTCCAACTCCAGCCGCCACTGCTGCAAAGAAGAACACGACGTCGACCAACAGTGATGTTGCGACAGTCAAGGCTCTCTCGTACTCCGCGGCTCAGCCACCTTCTGCTGATGTTCCAACTGTTGACGCCAATGTTCAATCTGACTCCTCTAACGTTGAAGAAGGTGGTCTTGGCAGTGGTGCGATTGTCGGTATTGTCGTCGCTGCAGCTGCTGTCGTTGGTATTGCTGGTTTCGCCCTCCGTCGTGGAGCTGAGCAGCGTCGTCGTGCCAAGACGATGAAGACGCCAGTCGAAGGCTGCGGTGAGATCGATCCAACGCCAGCACAGTACGCAGTCACTGTGCTTTAGTTTGTCTACCAGTAGATATCATTGATGTGATGCATGTGGAAAAGCGTCTTATGTCAGGTGTGGTGCTAAGGTGAAATATGAGGAAACGCCACTTTTTGAAAACATGATATTTGCAATTCTTTGCCCAAATCAAATCAGCTCGACGGTTTCATCCAGTCAAGAATTCAGTTAGACCACGAGATCCACGTCGAGCAAGCATGATGTATGAGATGACCGCGATCTTTCTATCTCTCTGTGATTTCTTCCACGTGATGATGTGTACTATGCCGCCAGGATCTTGATGAGAGGAAGTGGAAGGAAGCACGCGAGCGTTCCATCCGACAAACGCAATAGCACAGTCGTGGGACACACAAAGCTGTGATCACCAACATAGAGAGCGTGACACTGGGTGGAGCTGGGTTGGGTTGGGACAAGCCACGGACATCCGAGTTTCGAGTCAAAAGGACAGACGTGACAGGTCAGCCACATCCTCGAGAGCCACAAAGTCCTCGCTATTCGTCAGATTGCTGGACGTGGCAACCGGATGGCATGGTCTGATCCAACTTGCTCACATATGCTATTCCAGAGGTCTCACCTATGTCGCATATACTACAAAACCAAAGATATGTCACATTGACTGTCGCAATATTATAGACCACGGGAGGTCTGACTGGGCAGGTGCGGAGCTGCCAGCTGGCTCTGAGTCAAAGACGAGCCCAATGTGAATGGAGCTGAACACTGCGGCGAGAGATCCAGATGGCACTGACGCCGTGAGTTACCAGCTTTATGAGCCACTGTTCACCTCCTTCTTGCGCGTTGCGTGAGAGGAGCGAGTTCACATTCCAATCGACAGCCTCGTTGGCATGTGGCGCACGCGTTCTCTCATGATGGCGGCGGCCGTGGCGCTCGTCGCCTCGCTCAAGGGCGTGGTCGCCGAAGAGCTCTGCTCCGTCGCGCCGGGCACGTACGCCCAGGCCAAGATTAACTACCCAGAGGCAGCCTTTGCCATTGCGGAGCTCGAGAAGCACGGCATTGCCACCTGGTACACTGATCGTGAAGGCGCCGGTGATTATGTCGCAACGGCCAAGCAGATCGTGGCGCAATGTCCATCGTCCTCGCGACTGAGCATCGTCGTCTACGGTTTGCCCGACAAGGACTGCGAGGCTGGTGAATCGCGCATTGGTACGCGCAACAAGAACAGCGGCATGTACCAGGAGTTCGTGTCGCAGTTGCAGCAGGCCGTGGGAGATCGCAAGGTCCTCTACGTGGTTGAGCCGGATGCCGTCGGTCTCTTGGCCTCGGGTGGCTGTGCGACTCAGCTCGGTTACAAGGAGAATGTCGCGACGGCCATCAGCACGCTCTCCAAGAACCCGAATGCTGATATCTACTTGGATGTCGGCCACTGGATGTTGTCGTCGCCTTCGGACCTCAGCAACGTTGCCTCGATTGTGCGCAGCCTCATGACCGCTGGTCGCATCAAGGGTATCTCGATCAACACGTCCAACTACCGTTCCAACTCGGAGCTCTCGAGTCTTTGTGGCAACTTCCGTAATGCTATGAGTGGCACAGATCTCAAGTGTATCATCGATACGTCGCGTAACTACAACGGTCCATCGTCGCAGAACGAGTGGTGCAACTACAAGGGTGCCGGTATCGGTAAGGTGCCAACCAGTGACACCGGTGATGCCAACATTGCCTACTACGTCTGGATCAAGCCTCCAGGAGAGAGTGACGGTTCGTGTGCGGGTCGCTCGTCAGACGCCATGGTCAGCACCTCGGCTGGTGGCTTCTTCCTCGACTACTTCAAGGCTGTTTGGAACGCTGGTTCTCTTGTCAAGGACCTTGGTATGCCAAAGATCGACGGTACCATCCGCGATGTACCTTCGACCACCACCCCAGCTTCTTCGGCCACGCCTTCTCCATCTAACTCCTCCAACTCGTCGTCCCCAGCACCTTCCGCCTCGCCTGAGAACGGTGTCGTTGGTAGCTCTACCGGTTCGAAGGCTGTTGGCTCCACGGGTTCGAGCTTCATGGACATGTCGACTAAGTCTGTCGGTGTGGTCACAGCTCCTATCGATGACCCAATCTTCAAGAACTCGGTCGCGCCAATCACCTCGTCCGGCTCCTCGGACGGAAAGATCAATGAAGTGACGACCAAGTCGTCCGAAAGCACGAGCATGGGCTCGGGGGTCATCGTTCTCCTTGTTATGATCGCTGTCGCTGCCGTCGCTCTTACCGTGGTCGTGGTGATCCGCAAGCGCCAGCGCAGCCTTGAAGAAACCAAGTCGCCATTGGAGCCACGCATCCACTACCTCAGCAACTCGCCTCGTGATATCTCGAGACTCTAGGCATTTTGTTCCCCATGTCTTTGCCGTACTTATGAAATAAATGTACCGTGACCCTTGTCACTTTTTGGCATCGTTTCAAAATAGCACGCATTCCATTCACACCTGAGCTAACGATCTTCTCTGGATACAACAGGCCAATTTAGTATGCTAGGATGAGTTGCTTTGTCCATCGGAGACCTGAGTTCGAGGTCTGCTTCGGTCCACGACACGAGCTTCCCGTTCCTTATACATGTTGAACCAATACGTTTAATCGAAAGCAAGCAGTAAAGTATGCTCGTGATATTCTATTACGTTATTATGAATAATGATGCCCTGACCCATCGACAGATCGTGCTGACGCATGCATGCCGACGGAGACATATCGAAAGCCCAAGCGGACTGGCCACTCAGTTGTCAACCTGCCGTGAGGAATGAAGGCTCTTTTGATTGTATCGCTGACTTTTGCGGGGACGATCTTGATGCCTTTGGCTCAGGCAGATGACGCCAAGCTCTGTTCCATTCCGCCCTCCACGTATCCCCTGGCGAAGATTGATTACCCGGACTATGCTTTCGCGATCGAACAGCTCGAGAACTTGGGAACAGCAACGTGGTATACGGACCGAGAGATTGATGGTGATTTTGTCGGAGTGGCCGAGCGGCTAGTGGAAGCGTGTGATAACTCAACGCGACTCACGGCGGTTGTCTACGGCTTGCCAAACAAGGACTGCGAAGCCGGATATTCTTCAGGCGGCAACGTCACAAATGCTGCCGAGTATGAGGCATTCATCAGTTCGCTGGCAGACGTCGTGGGCGATCGCAAGGCGTTGTTCATCCTCGAGCCTGACGCAGTCGGCCTGCTTGGAAATGGTGTCGATAGCTGTGCGGAGAAGTTTGGATACCGAGCCAATCTCAAGACAGCCATCCAACACCTGTCAGCCAACCCGAATGCTGACATCTATGTGGACGTGGGCTTTTGGAGACTCGCAGACCCGGGTCAAGCAGCTCATATTGCTGAGATTGTTCGGGACATCTCCAATGCAGGTCGTGTGAAGGGAATCACTCTCAATACATCCAACTACCAGGGCACCAACGCCATGGTTCAGATGTGCAACAACTTCCAGACAGCCTATGGTTCGAAGGATCTCGGCTGTATCATCGATACGTCTCGTAACTACAACGCGTACAACGGATCCGAGTGGTGTAACGTGCGCTCCGGTGGCATCGGCCATCCACCGACCAGCAAGACGGGTATTGACAACATCGACTACTTTGTGTGGGTGAAGCCGCCAGGAGAGAGCGATGGCGAGTGTGATGGCGATGACCACACGTCGGACGCGATGGTGGGGCCAGAAGCTGGTTTGTTCTTCCCAGAGGAGTTTGAGTTGCTTTGGGACCAAGGCTACTTTGTTCAAGAAGAAGGAATGGCTACGTTGAGGGTCGATGAGGCTAAGAAAAGCGGCAGCAATACCAGCGCCGGTGTCATAGTCGTGATCTGCCTCGTGGTGGTTGGTACTGTCCTTGCTTGTGGCTTCTGGTTCCTACGCCGACGCCGTGCACAATTGGAAAAACCACTCGGCACAAATTTCAAGGCAATCATCACCCCAACACCTCATCGCGACAGTCTACGGAGCTTGGAGTCAGTGAGAAAGGACCTTCATCGCGGAAGCATCGCGCATTGTGCATCTGAGCCACCAATCGAAACCCGACGAACAGTTGAAGAGTAAAAACTTGGGGTAGCTCTGAAACAGAATATTATAGAATTAGAAGGAATATGATATCATACATCATGGTTACGTAATTAAATTCATCATTTTATGTATTTATACGATCTTGGAAAAGTAGTTATTCGTTTTTGAAGATATATTCAATTTCCATTTCATCCTCCATGGATGACTTGAGGGGCAAAGGCAGTTCATTCACAGGTTACATGGACTCGTGGAGTCGCGGCAAGGGAGCGGCTGTGCGAGGCCGGCCCCGGGACGTGGTGGGCGATTCCCAAGCAGTACGACTGCTCCGACGGACTTGATCGCGCGCTCGAGAAACCGTGAATGAACTGCTAACTGTAACTACGACGAGGAAACCTTTTCCGGCTTGCGCCGGCAGGATAAAAACCTCGTCCTATTCCTAGGTCTTGAGGATGACGGTGGAATGTTCGATGACTTGAGGTCGCGTTCGACGACGAGTCAAGTCGATCCACTCCGTCATTCGGAAATAGGAGTATCCTACAGATACTCCATCTTGAGTCCAACCGTGGCGAGCACGATGGAGGTCATCAGGGAAAATGTGGACATGCGGCGTGGCTCACATGGACCATTTTCAGCGGCAGCCACTCGTTGTCTCTTCCCCCATCGCACCTGGAAAGCGTGGATCTCAACATACACTACCAAAAATTGTGGTGTCTATTCTTCAGTCGACCATGCGATCAAGCGAGTTGATGGCGTACAGTATGGATGGCTTGGGTTACACTGGATGTCGAGTCGCACGTCTCAACACCATCAGCCGCCGCATGAAGATCCGCGCATCTCCAAGATCGTGTCCACTGGAGCTCTCGGTTGGACTTCTCCATTTGACTGTCGCTAATGAAGTATGCTGGACTGGGCGAGGTCAAGAGATTCTCGATGTTCAACTACTTGATTAACGGATACAGTTTACCCTGTTCGCAGTCTTTACAACTCATCAATCAAATTTTTGATCCAGCGCACTGAAGTCTATCTACGCATCGTCATTGTGTTTTCTCCACTCGCCAACGTACATTGGCAACTCTATTCCTTCAGCCCAAGGTCAACTACGGCAACGGTAGCATGAAGACTGTTGTTCGTGCAACTGCATTCCTGGCACTCTGTGCGCTGTGGGCTTCCGACTACGCGCGAGCCGATGACGCCGCGCTCTGTTCTATTTCGCCATCGACGTATGCCTCCGCCAAAACCGAATATCCGAAATACAAGGTCGCCATCGAGCAGCTTGAGAACCGCGGGATCGCGACCTGGTACACGGATCGAGAGGGATCTGACGAGCATACCAAGGTGGCAAAGCGTCTTATCGAGGCGTGTGACGACTCGACACGACTGACGACTGTCGTGTACGGTCTACCAAACAAGGACTGCGAGGCCGGATACTCCTCTGATGGCGGCAACAAAGACTCAGAGGAGTACGAAACGTTCATCAGCTCGCTCGCTGATATTGTCGGCGATCGCAAGGCGCTCTACATCCTCGAGCCAGATGCCGTCGGTCTGCTTGGGAATGGTGAAGACAGCTGTGCGGAGAAGTATGGCTACCGAGACAACCTCAAGAGCGCGATTCGTATCCTCTCCAAGAACTTGAACGCCGACATCTACTTGGACGTGGGCTTTTGGCGTCTCGCGAATTCCGTCAAGGCAGATGCCATCGCCAAGATCGTGCGCAACATCACGAGCGCTGGCCGAGTGAAGGGAATCACTCTCAACACGTCCAACTATCGCGGAACAAGGGATATGGTCCAGATGTGCACCAACTTCCAGACAGCATACGGATCAAAGGACCTCGGCTGCATCATCGATACGTCCCGTAACTACAACGCGTACACTGGTGAGGAGTGGTGCAATGTGCGGTCGGGTGGCATTGGTCACCCTCCTACGAGCAAGACTGGCATCGACAACATTGACTATTTTGTGTGGGTGAAGCCACCAGGAGAGAGTGACGGCGAGTGCGATGGTGATGGACACACGTCGGACGCGATGGTAGGTCCGTCAGCTGGCTCGTTCTTTGCAAAAGAGTTTGAGCTGCTTTGGGACCAAGGCTACTTTGTCAAGGAGGAGGGTATGGCATCAGTAGGAAGCAAGAGTGGCGTTTCCACGGGTGCGATCGTCGGGATCTGCTTTGGGGTTGTCGCTGGTATCGTCCTCGTCGTGGGTGGCATTTGGTTCAAACGCCGTCAGTCGTCTAGACCAATCGGCACCAACTTCGCGGCAGTAGCCTGAGCTAGAGCAATTAGGCGTCTACAAAAACTAACGACAATTCTTTTCTTGCATCACCAAAGGAGTCCAACGCATGCGCCATTCGGCGCGTGTTATCTCTTCCGTCGCACCTGCACAACTCATTTCGCCGACTCATTACGAAAATTCCACGGCGAACGATTCTCTAGTCGCTCCGATGGCGTTACGGGCGCAAAAGCAGCTGCCTCGTCCTGCGTGGATGGCTACACGCGGCTTCAGAGTCTCACGGACCCATTGCGTTCTCTCATTATCATCATCATGGTGAGGAGCCATCGACCTGATGAGCTCGTGGAACAAGACACTGGATAAGTTAACGTAAGCTAATGGATTTGCACGGCGATGTCAAGCGATGATCTGGTTCAACGTACTAAGTTAACCTGCTGCTTCGTGGTCCTCACAACGTCTCGACAAGCGAACTGTCAATGAAAATTTGATGGGCTGACGTCCGCGTGCTCTGTTTCTCCGCTCGCCCGTGGGCCATTGGCCATTCTCCGCCTTCAACTCGAGGGTCTAGAGCTCCCAAGCTATCGAACGAGCCCTCGCTTACCACCACTCGGTCTTTGAAAAGGTCAGAATGCGAGGTCTCTTCACAGCTTCGCTCGTGTTCTCTGTGCTGTGGACGCCACAGTACGCGACGGCAGACGACGCGGCGCTCTGCTCCATCCCGCCGTCGACATACGCCGGCGCCAAGCTCCAGTTCCCTCAGTTCCAGTTCGCCATCGAGCAGCTCGAGCACCGCGGTACCGCCACCTGGTACACGGATCGAGAAATCAACGGCGAGCATGTCAAAGTCGCCGAGCGGCTGGTGGAGGCGTGCGACAACTCGACGCGCCTCACAGCAGTCATCTATGGTCTACCGAACAAGGACTGCGAGGCCGGGTACTCGTCCGGTGGTAACAACACTAACTCCACACAGTACGAAGCCTTCGTCAGTGCGCTTGCGGAAGTTGTCGGCGATCGCAAGGCGCTCTACATCCTCGAACCAGACGCCGTTGGTCTACTCGGAAGCGGTCCGGACAGCTGCGCGGAGAAGTTTGGGTATCGAGACAACCTCAACCGCGCGATTCGTATCCTAGCGAAGAATCCGAACGCCGATATCTACTTGGACGTGGGCTTTTGGAGACTCGCGGATCCCGTCAAGGCAGATGCCATCGCCAAGATCGTGCGCAACATCACGAGCGCTGGCCGTGTGAAGGGAATCACTCTCAATACATCCAACTACCAGGGCACCAACGCCATGGTTCAGATGTGCACCAACTTCCAGACAGCCTATGGTTCGAAGGATCTCGGCTGTATCATCGATACGTCTCGTAACTACAACGCGTACAACGGATCCGAGTGGTGTAACGTGCGCTCCGGTGGCATCGGCCATCCACCGACCAGCAAGACGGGTATTGACAACATCGACTACTTTGTGTGGGTGAAGCCGCCAGGAGAGAGCGATGGCGAGTGTGATGGCGATGACCACACGTCGGACGCGATGGTGGGGCCAGAAGCTGGTTTGTTCTTCCCAGAGGAGTTTGAGTTGCTTTGGGACCAAGGCTACTTTGTTCAAGAAGAGGGTATGCCATCATTCGGCAGTGATGACTCGTCGAGTCAGTCCGCTGGTGTTATTGTCGCGACGTGTCTTGCGGTTGTCGTTGTGGTCGTGGTGGGCGGTATCTGGTTCAAATGCCATCGATTTTCCCCATCAAATACAGAGAAGCCAGTCAGTCCCGCCTTCACGACCATCGTCACCACGCCACGACGCAACAGTCTCCGGAGTCTCGGCTCGGCGCCGAGTCTCGAATTCAAGGTCTGAATATTCGATAATGAGTGTTTTTAATACACGTTGTATCCTACCATAACCACAAATGCTCATGCGTTTCGAAGAGGTTTTGCCGAGCATGAAGCGCCGCACAGGTCTCTTACAATGGTGATGAAGTGGCCAGACATGACGAAAGAAGACATTTGGTGTCCGTGTGTACAGTTTCATCAATGAAATGCGCCTCTGTAGTCAGATGGAAGCCGCCGGAGCCGTTGGTGGGACGTCACGACCTCATCCATGCGTGCAAGCGTGTCATTCACATGGCCAGTGACGATATACAAGGCGGCCTAGCACACGTGTCCAGAAGCAGCACTTTCCCTCTTCGAGCTGGAAGAATACAGTGACCTTACTTGGCCGCATCGCTGAAATTGTCTGCTCGGCTTCAATCATGCCGCTTCTGGGCTCTGAGGCTGGCATTGGGATGACAGCGCAGCGCTCTACGCAGTTGAACTGGACGCAGGCGAACGCTTGTCCAAGGAGGAAAAGAAGCTCTAAAACGCTGACATTTACCCGAGTATGAGGTACGGGAGGCGAACCCACCCAGGTTTTAGTCAGGATAAAGGGAATCACCACAGTGCATTTTCTTACCACGCCACGAAGGATATCGTCGAGCCCTCACGCCGTTACCAGGTTGCAATGGTGTCAGTGGGCTGGCATTCTATCGTCGTACGTCATGCAACTGCGACGGATCTCTTTCAGCAGCGCGGTGCAACGCAGGTGCGGCTGGTAATGGAACCCCACCGTCGTGCGACACAGGACACCAAAGCAACGATTGCTTTCTATGGATCAACCCATTAGGGAAGAACGACTGTGAATGCAACGTCGCTACACAGCAAACTTCAAGCAGAGACCACGTGCTGGATTGTTCTTCGAGGATGCGTTGGAGAAGCTCTGAACGCAAGGGTGTTTTCTGGACAGGGCGGGCTTTAACAACACGCTCCTGATGATCCAGGAGCTGATCGGATTACCAATGCCCAGATGCCAATTGCATCCACTGAGACATTCGAGACGCCTTTCCCGAGTCGCTTGGCAATGGATCTTCGTCGTCAAACGCAACTCAGAGAACGTAGGAGAAGCTTTCGTGGAGCCATTTCCTTCAACTTCATCATCACCAGAACACCGGCGACTTGCTCACCCACCCAGTCACATCATCTTCCACGACTGGCATCGCTTGCTTCCGTCGCCATCTCTGAGCAGAATGCCTGGCCCCAGAGCCGGTGTCCACGCCTTCTTCGACGACGATGCGACCGAGTGACGCGAGCGAGAGATGGATTCTGGCGTGATTCCATCGCCAGCCATCTTCCTCCGCGCGTCTGACGGCGGCGAATGCATCCTCATCGGCTTGCGGGCATGGGAGGCCTGAAGATTGGCATCGCGGTCACCGCCGTTGGACGTTATTGGCGCAGATCCAAGTCGGCTCAAGACCGGTACGAATTCCTAGTCACTAGGGCGTCGATCTGAGCCCAGTTTCTTTGTTCTGGATGCGTGTACGAAGTTGGGGAGAAGTGACAAGTCGGTCAATGTAATAGGCCTGTCAAGACATGGCTGGAGAACAAGGCTTCGTCCAACGATGTATCCTATGCCACTGGGTGTCGCAGGCCGCAAAGACTTCCCTGGATGGATGCCCGCAAGACCCCACGCTTGCAAAGCATGGACGTTGGTTCCATCCATGGGCGGAAGGGAGCGAGAAGCCGGTCTCCGTCCGTCGTCTCGAAAATGAACTGACGATTCCCATGGAGATGAGCAAACTAGAGTCCGTTACCGTACACTAGATACTGTAAGCACGCAGGACCAATCCGCGTGTTAAATGCCTTGGGTGCCCACTCGCTAGAATGGTTCGACGCGACACTTGGCTTCAACCTTCGAGCTGCCCCGACGACACTGCGTGGGACTGCACGCTTTAGGATTCTTCATCACGCCGAACACAGAGGGACTGGGCGAGGGTGCTTCAAGTTGAATCTCGGGCACTGTAGCTCTCATCCACCAGACGACAGGACGGGATCACATAGCGACTGGATACATTACACGACTGCGTCAATCACATTGGCCGTGCTTGCAATCGTCAATAATGACGACGTATTCGATCGATCAATCGTGCGGTTTCTTCCTGGACCACGAGAAGAGGAGCGCGGGTCCGTGTCGTTGCAAATCCACGACGCTTTCCCGATCAATTCTTCTACGAGAAAACTCAATCAGCAAGCAAAAATAATAATAATATTTTATTAAACGCTGGACGCGGGTCGTGAGGCGTGAGGCGTCGGGAAAAGGCCAGCCAGGCGTGCCGGACGTCGTCTCGAATCCTGGTCATCCGCCTGGTGCCATGTGTCAGCGGAGATGGAGTCTTTTTCTTTCTAGAGATCATTCGGTGCTATTAGCTCAAGGGACTAATCAGAAGCCTCGGTTTATCCAACTTGGTCGATGATTGGTGGAAACAAAGCTGAAATTTAAGAATATCGAAGAACCTTGGAAACATGATGCCCGTACCTTGTCTCCACATGGTTCCCACAGATCGACTCTGGAGCTGAGTCCTGTGAGAATTGATACGGATCCCTTTGACCACCATCTGGTCTCTGCTTTTTCCACTTTTGCAGGGCACGTCAAGGTGCTTCGTTGGTTCTTCCCTCGTTGGCGTTGTGAGGGACTCGCTCAGATATTGGCCGACGAGATCGTCGTAGAAGACGAGTCGTCGTGGCGTGGCGGGTGCACGTGGGACGCGAGTAGGGGTCCCCACTGGACACTGTTCCCAGAAGGAGATGGGCCACGCTGTGGTCTCTGCTGTTTGCAGCGGCAAGCCTTTTCTTCTCCACGGCTGGCTTTGGCCACTCGCCGTGATGCCTTCAGTGAACTTTTCAGGCTGACTATGGCGACACCCTTGTCCTTTCTCTCTTGTGAACGAGCTGGGGAGTTGCGATGACTCTTGCCATTCCTACTTTTCCCACGTGCGCTCAAGATCAAACTCGACCACCGGCGTGGGAGATTATCTTACCAGTCTTAACGACATGGTCACGTTCATGGACAACACAATCGAGTGTGACGGTGACAACTGCAACTACAAGAGCTTGTACCCCCGCCAATTCCGCGTACGCACCAGCTCCGAGTCAATCATGGACCAGTCCGAGCACGAAATGAATGAAGCTCTGTTGCGCCGAAGCGTTGTGCAACGTTCCGCTTCCTGCTCTGAAGTGTACGCCCATCATCGTCTTCAGCAACGGCTGGAAGACTCGCACCGGGTCAAGCTCCGCTGCCGAGATGAGGCCATGTGTGTTCGGTCCCGAGAAAACGTCCTACGACTGGTGGAGACCGTTCAAAAGAACCCAAGCAACTGCACAAGCACTGAAGTCATCCTGGCCAAGAAAGCTCTTCGCTACCGACGTCTTCTTCGTCGTGCCGAGCAAGCCGACCTCACGGATCCTTCCTTCGATGTCGCCGCTTTCCTTCGCGAGAAGCGCTGTCGGACAGAACTGGTGCTCGTGTGCTGCGGCCGCCAGTCTCCGCCATAGAACCACCACGCAGCTCTTAGATAGCGTAGAGCTAGGTCTTCGTCCGCCCCGTGTCTGTCGCGTGCTGTCCATGTAGAGTATCTAGTGTAAATAGTCCATGGTATTTATCACATGTTCCCTTTCATTCATCCATTATGGTGTTCTTCGTGCAGGTCCTGTCTCAGATCTGATGACATGCGGGCGGGTGGGTTGGAAAAGGCATATGGGCAGGTTCCATGTCAATCACGGGCTTGAACCCGCCGACCCAAGAGCCCGTGGAACCCGCCGCCGTCCTGGAAGCGACGCCAACCGGCGAGTGGCAATGGTCGCATGGGCATTCTTTCCATGATCTTAGGGGGCGTACTGCGGCCATGCCCAGGGCTTGATGAAGGGCCGCTCCAGCGTCGCTTTGTCCAGACGCCGTCCCTTGAGTGCACGCGACTGACAGCGAGCCACGAGAGCCCTTGATTGGCATCACAAGGCGACTTGTCGCGCGCGATCTTGTGTGGAATGACTTGGTGATTGTATGCAAGCGCCCATTCGAGGAAGACGGAAAGATCCAAGGCCGACACGCTGGCCAAGCGCCGCTCTGATAGGGCTCCGAGGTGTCTGTTCAAGGTGACGCACGCGGCGAGCTGGGCGCGATCTTCGCTCTGGGCCAACCATGCGAGTCCCTTGGTCGCGAAGAGTCTCGAACGAGCGGCTCACAAGGCCGCAGAACGCGGCGACCTCTGCCGCCATGGAAGCCCGACCTCTCCGCGAGCGCCTGATGGACGCGTCGCCAAGGGGGAGCTAGAGGGAGAAGCGGCCGCCCACGCCGCCCGCCAGCCAACGCAGTCGAGAATCGAGCTCACTTTCGAATTTGTTTGCCAAGCTGCACCTCAAGCCATCGTCTTGACGGACCAAGGAAGACAAGCAGACGATGAAGGTGGAATACGGAAGCGACAACCAAGAGGAAGAGCGCGCGTTCATTCGCCGCGTGGTGGCCCCACCCAAGCGAAGCACCGAGCGTGCGCGTCGTCGTCAGAAGCGTCTCGTCGCCGTCGGAGCCTCCGTCGTGCTGCTGGCTGCTGGTGCAGTCGCCACGTACGTCGCTCTGCCGGGCCAGGCGATCTCGTCTGAGGTTGCGTCCTCGGCGACGTTGGAGTCGGACGCCAAGGCGTTTGAGATTCCCGCGGAAGAAGAGGAAGACAACGAAGAAGCACCTGAGGATGTGACTCCTCTGTTCTCCGAGTACGACACCAACGGTGACGGCATCATCACTCAGGACGAGTACTTGGCTCGCTTGGTGCTCAACCGCAACGACGCTCTTGATCGAGTAACCGAAGCCGACATCAGCGCTGGCGAAAAGCACAAGCTTGAAAACCTGATCAACGGAAACTTGGTGAAGGAGATAGCTTGTGTGAAGAAGTTGGCCAAGAAGGTAAGCAAGGCCTATCGTGTAGTGTTCAAAACTACTTTTCTTCCAGCTAACTCTCCATCTTTTTCAGGACCGAGCAACAAATGGTGACCTTACTGAAGAGCACTTTCCAGTGTTCTATCACATGATTCAGGAGTTCTGTCTGCTTGACCAGGTTATCATCCCAGCTCCTTACCGTCCAACGGATCCACCAATTCCAGAGACTCCAGAGCCCACGACCCCAGAGCCATACACGGTGCCTCCATCTCCAGAGACGACCGAGCCAAGTCCATACCCAGATACTACGGAGCCGTACACGGTGCCTCCATTCCCTGAGACGACCGAGCCAAGTCCATACCCAGAGACTACGGAGCCGAACCCGAACCCATTCCCTGAGACGACCGAGCCAAGTCCATACCCAGAGACCACGGAGCCGTACACGGTGCCTCCATCTCCAGAGACGACCGAGCCAAGTCCATACCCAGAGACCACGGAGCCGTACACGGTGCCTCCATTCCCTGAGACGACCGAGCCAAGTCCATACCCAGAGACAACGGAGCCGAACCCGAACCCATTCCCTGAGACGACCGAGCCAAGTCCATACCCAGAGACCACAGAGCCGTACACGGTGCCTCCATTCCCTGAGACGACCGAGCCAAGTCCATACCCAGAGACCACGGAGCCGTACACGGTGCCCCCATTCCCTGAGACGACCGAGCCAAGTCCATACCCAGAGACCACAGAGCCGTACACGGTGCCTCCATTCCCTGAGACGACCGAGCCAAGTCCATACCCAGATACTACGGAGCCGAACCCGAACCCATTCCCTGAGACGACCGAGCCAAGTCCATACCCAGAGACCACAGAGCCGTACACGGTGCCTCCATTCCCTGAGACGACCGAGCCAAGTCCATACCCAGAGACTACGGAGCCGAACCCGAACCCATTCCCTGAGACGACCGAGCCAAGTCCATACCCAGAGACCACGGAGCCGTACACGGTGCCTCCATTCCCTGAGACGACCGAGCCAAGTCCATACCCAGAGACTACGGAGCCGAACCCGAACCCATTCCCTGAGACGACCGAGCCAAGTCCATACCCAGAGACCACGGAGCCGTACACGGTGCCTCCATTCCCTGAGACGACCGAGCCAAGTCCATACCCAGAGACTACGGAGCCGAACCCGAACCCATTCCCTGAGACGACCGAGCCAAGTCCATACCCAGAGACCACGGAGCCGTACACGGTGCCTCCATTCCCTGAGACGACCGAGCCAAGTCCATACCCAGAGACTACGGAGCCGAACCCGAACCCATTCCCTGAGACGACCGAGCCAAGTCCATACCCAGAGACCACGGAGCCGTACACGGTGCCTCCATTCCCTGAGACGACCGAGCCAAGTCCATACCCAGCGACTACGGAGCCGAACCCGAACCCATTCCCTGAGACGACCGAACCACCAGTACCTGAAACCACCGAACCTGGCAAGTTGTACATGACGAAGCCTGAATTCCGTGCTAAGATCGCCAGTCACTTCGCCGGTCAGGCCGACGAATTCGCGAAGAAGTTGGAGTATGCCGAGCTTGAGCTGAAGAAGGCTCACTTGTTGAAGGACCTCCTCCAGGAGTGCATCACCCAGGCATCGGAGAAGGTAAGCCAGATTGCCTGTTTGTCACTACTATCAGTGAACCTGTTCTAATTGTTACTTGTTGTTGCTCAGTTTGGCTACTACGGTATCTACGAGACCGAGCCTGTGTTCAAGGACGCCGTCTCGTGGATCACCGACGTGTGCTTGGTGGTCTAAGCTATCCGAGTCGTTCCCAACACGCAATCTGGTCCTTGTAGACCATGAAGTTATGTTCTTCCCTGCTACTCGGCGTCTTTCATTTCGATGTATGGTAGTTTCTCCATACTACATATTATCAATCCACTTGCCTTGTCTCGCTCGCCATTAGACTGGTCTAAAAAAGTCCTGTGACTTGATCTTCGTCGTTGGGTGATTGGGTGATTGCCCCCAGAGACCAAAAACCCAGATACTTGGGTGGCAGGAACACAACGTGGAGGACAGCACAAGTGACATTAGTGACATTAGACCATGGTACGTGACGCTTGGTGCCGCTCTATGAGGGCGATGACGGAGGCGACGGTGCTACTCGCACTTGCCTCCATATCTGTGCATGTCTAGCTACGCGTGTGGGTGCTGACGGTGGCGGAAACGCTGTGTGTGGTGCTGGGGATGTAGTTGTTTTACTCGTTTTTCAAGACGCTCATTGGCAAGCAAGTGGCGGTGGAGCTCAAGAACGACGTGGCGCTGGTCGGAACGCTCCACTCGGTCGATCAGTATCTCAATATCAAGCTTCTCAACGTGTCGGTGGTGGATGGCGACAAGTTCCCGCAGTTGGTACGTTGAATCGATGAGCTGAGGTGGGGTAGAACGAATCCTAACTGATCTTGGCGTTTGTGAACAGATGAACATGAAGAACTGCTTTGTGCGTGGTAGTGTCATCCGATACGTGCAGATCCCAGGCGGAGAAGTGGACACAGAGCTTCTGCAGGACGCCGCAAGACGAGAAGCCAAGGCCAACAAGCAGGCGTAATAGGGAGGCCAGGACCAGTCGCGAGCTAAACTAAACTCGAATGAACACGAACAATGATGACGAAAAGAGCAAGCAGTGCACGGGCATGTATTCCACGGGGTGTTATAAAAAATGGCACTCTAATACGCCTCTGCGGAGTGCTCCCTTCACCCATCCACCGCGTTTACCACGCTAGCTTACCAGGAAGATACTTGTCAATGAGCGACTGGTAGTAAGGCCAGAGCTCCTTGACGTCTGGACGCTTATCCGCCTTGGTGTAGAGGTCAAACTTGTTGAACTCGAGCACCCAGTCCAAGAGGTCTTCGTCTCCTTCGGCCATCAGGTGCTGATATTCCTTCTCCTTGTGCCAAGGGTAGCACGAGTGGAAGCGGATCATCGCCAGGCCTTCCTCCGGGATCGTGGTCTTGTTGAACTTGAGCATCTGGTACATGTACTCGTCATGGCCCCACGCGTACCGAAGGTTGCTGATGCCGCAGTGAGGTTGATAAATACCATACTCCGTGTTGCAGCGCGGATCCTGCATGTCCGGGTTCAGAGCATTGTACTCTGGAAAGACCGTCGTGTCGGGGATACGACAGCCGAGCACCCACGTGTCGCCGCCCAGAGACCACTGATCGCCTTCCGCCGTACCTTCCTGGCCGTCTTCTTTTGCACCCCAGAGATACTGGATCTTGCCCATGTCGTGCAAGAGGCCAACGAGCTGGAACCAGTCGGGATGTCCAGCAGCCCGGATCCCTTCGGCCGTCTGCAGCATGTGCTCGAGATTGGGCATCTCCGAGTCCGGATCCGACGAGTCCACATAGCCCTTGAGCGCTTCAAAGGCCTCCCACACCGTCATCTGGGCATTCGTAAAGCTGCCATACTTCTTCTGCATCTTGTCATAGAACGCCATGGTCTGATGCTGCCGCATGAGCTTGTAGTGTCGCTCCACAATGGCTTGGCGCGTCGAGTCCTTGTAGTTCCGGAACTCTTCCGCGCTCTTACCGGGCGCCGTCGTGGTCTTGACCTCGAACGCGGGCTTGCCGTCCTGCTGCTGCTGGTTGCCCAGCGCCATGGCGATGGTGCGCTTGGACACTTCAATGCTCATGGGAAGACGACGACGGACGGACGGGAGTCGACGGCGAGTGGCGAGTTCTCGACTGTCGTCGGCAAGGGCAGTGGCGCACGTGCGAGAGACACACGTGCATGTTCTCGCCTCTCGACTGGTCCGGGGCTGCCGTGTTTAGACCGACCGCGCACTTCAACACGCGCATCTGATTGGGGTATTTCCGGGGATAGACTTGTGGAGGTGGGTGGTGACCCGTCCCACTCGGCTTGCTAATGTTAGGAAGGCGAGAAGAAAAAGAGGAGCAGCTCGCAGGCGATACACACGATGAGAGTATCTTGCGGAAGCATGGGACGGAGCGACAGGGACGCGCTGTCGAGCGTATGTCAACCACGGGAGATGTGCGCGCGCAGATGCGCACTTCTTCCTGACGCCTCTTGGGCGTGTAACGGTTCCCGTTGGAGCGAAACACATGCGATCCGCACAGTGTATGTTCGGACAGAGGACACAAGACATACACGATACATTTGACATAGACCGCTTTAGACAGGGTACATAGGCACAAGAGTGCTGGGATGCTCCTTTTGGACCAAAGATCGCCCTTGGGACACTTGACCCAAAATCCCACAGTCTATAGACCCCTGAGCAAACCAGGTCCCGAACCTTGTAGGTAAGGTGGGACTGACCCTTCCTTTTACTTGCACCAGAGCAGCTGGAAGTCTGTCGCCTTCGCGATCTTATCCTTCCGATGAGTTTCGAAGCAATATGCTGGGTGGGCCACCTGCCCGTCGGGATGCGCGCGAAGACACAGCAGCCAATGCCTTCTGTATTTTCCTCGCCCAGACGCGCGTGTCGCTTGGTGTACTTTGAGATTTGGTCCACGTCGTTTAGTGTGCAATCTCCATAGACCTAACGATGTCAGAAAAAGCGTACGAAGCCAAGTCCCTCGACGCGAAAGACCACGATGGTCTATCGCGGTTAGTCCGCGCTGAGAGTAAAGATCTCGACGACCCTGACGACCGCCCGGACTCCAAGCACTGGACGTCTCCGGACATGACCAAGCGTGATCACGTCGAAGATGGGGAGACCACGGATGAGGACAGTGAACTAGAAGGAGATGAGAGCGATGAGAGTGGGGACGAGGCGATTGACTCACGTGAAATGGCTGCCCACATGTTGGCACTCAGTGCTCGAGGTCACCGACGCTCGGTCGTCTCGTCTTTCGTGACGGTGGACAAGTCCTGGACCCCGCCAACGTATGCCAAGAACGAACAAGATGCTGCCTCCATCCGTCGTTCCGTGTGTCGCAATCTGCTCTTTGCCAACATCGCAGAGGAGACGCTGCAGACTCTCGTCAATGCCATGAAGTACGTTGCCGTGAACAAGGGCGATGTGATCATCCAGCAGGGTGACACGGGTGATCTCTTCTACATCCTCGAGAGTGGAGTCTGTGAAGTTGTCTTGCAGCAGAACCGTGTCTTTGGTGAGATTGAGGCGACCTCAGACCGCAATTTCTTCGGAGAGCTTGCCTTGCTGTATGATGCCCCACGTGCTGCCACCATTCGAGCCAAGACAGACGTTGAGTGCTGGTCACTTGATCGCGACACGTTCAAGCGCGTGCTCATGTCCACAACAATCAAGCAACGCCGGCTCTACCTGGAATTCATTGACCAAGTGCCCATCTTCTCCACACTATCTGCTTACGAAAAAATGATCGTCGCAGATGCACTCCGTGTGCAGTACTTTGAGCCCCAGTCAGTCATTCTCCACGAAGATACAGCCGGAGATGACTTCTACATTGTGGAAGACGGCGAAGTCAAGTGTACAAAGGACGATGACGAGGTGTCAGCACGACTCGGCTCGGGAGATTTCTTCGGTGAACTGGCACTGGTCACCGATGACACCCGCATGGCCACAGTCACCGCCGTGCGCAAGACCAAGTGCCTTGTGCTGGATCGCAAGACCTTCAAGCGCTTGCTCGGTCCAATGCAGGAACACCTCCGCAAGCGTGCAGATCTCTACGAGCTCTACATGACCTCGAATCCTCGCCACGCCAACTAGATCCACGACTGCGATCGTGTGGAGGGCGAGAGATTTTAGTATGAATGAAATATATAATGAAGATTGTAATGCACATCTCCTCCTCTTTATTCCTTGTGCCTAATGTGCTGCTTTCGAACTGACTCGGCGTACTCACCAATGACCTTGGCGGACCAGGTCGACACGGCAGCAGATTTACCACTCTTCTCCGTCTTGGAGCCTTCGTGCTCGCCTTCGTAGAAAGCAAGGTGGCCTCCGCGTTCAGTGACACACAGAATCACGTTGCTGTTGCGTTGGGTAGCCTCGTAAGGGATCGCTCCAGCCGTACTGATAGGGTCGTCCTTGGCGTTGAGGCAGAGCAACGGCACGCGGACGTTGTCCAACCGTGGGCCGGATGAAGCATCCGAGTAAAATGCAAAGACACTCGGGTAGTTGAACACGATACGAGTGAAGCGATCGTCGAAGTCCACGAGGGTTTTCGACTGTCTTAGCGAAACGAGGTCAAGATCCGGGTGGTCGTGAAAGACCTCATGCGCGTTGCTCTGGTGGAAAAAGAGACGAAGGAGGTTCTTGGTGAGCACAGCCTCGTAGGTCAACCGGTAGAAGAGCGTGGAGCTGAGATTCTGCGAGCACGCAACGACATCGAATGGATTTCCGACGGAAATGGCGGCAGTAACCTGCGTCTTGGCGTGTTCTTGTTCTTCACCCAAGTATTTGACGACCACATTAGAGCCCATGGAGAAGCCAACAAGCGCGAGCGCCTCATTCCGGAACTGGTATTTGGTGTTGAGATGCTTCAGGACATAACGCAGGTCCTCCGTGTATGCGATACAGAAGAACTGCGCATTCTTGAGCGGCGTGTTAGCACAACCACGCGCATTCATCACGACGACTTGCCATCCAAGCGCCACCATACGATGGACGACGCTCCGAATGTAAAAGTCATTGCTCCCACCGGTGAGACCTGGCAGGATCAGCATCGTACGTCGTGTCGGATCGATCTCCGAGACGCGAGGGATCGTGCGGTCGTTGCGTGGCGGAATCGCCCAGTCGAGCGAGAGGATGCCGCCGTCGGGCATATCAAGTGTTTGACGCTCGTACTTGACCAGAGGCTCCACACGTTGGTCCTCACGGCTCAACTGGAAAGTCTGGAGGTGGCTACATGTAAAACACCAGAATGAGATCGTTCAAGAGCAGTAACAGTGACCCAAAGCACGACCGACTTACCCATTGAAAAGGTACCAGGGTGCGTAATACTTTTCCTGAGCTGCTCACACCTGTCGTTAGATCGAGAAATACACGACCACACACAGAGTCACGTACTGATAACGCGGCATTCACGCAGCAAGGCTTCGTTCTCCGCCGTCTTCTGATAATACAACTGCGGCGTCTCGGCAGTCGCACGGTAGTGCCATCGGAGCAGCCATTTCACTAGCACTGGGCGCCAGACGCCCTGCAACACCAGCACGGCGAGCGCCAGCCGCGCAGACTGCGGATGCGAATCGTAGAGGCGTCGCAGCGCCTGCGTCAAGCGCGTGAGCGTCGTCATGATCGCCATCATCGCACTCGTCCCGCAGCCTCTGACGTACATCTCCGTCGACCGGTCAAGTAAGCATACTGCTTTAGGTTAATCAAGATGCCAGTCAGTGGGGTTCCGTGATAAAGGGATTTCCCATCCAACGGCTGTTTTACGGGTAACTGAAGCAGTTAGACTCCTCAAGTTCCAGGGTGACAACTTCCAGATGGAGTAACCTCAAGTAGCAACCACCAGACTAAACATCAGGTCTAACCACTCTAAAGGAGCAACTCGATTAGACTGTGTCGTGTTGTTGGATGGGGGCAACGTTTCTCCGCGCCTTCCACACCCGACCACCATTATTGCCACTATGGCGCCGAAAGCATGTCGCCATGTATCGCAAGCGCTGCGAATTCCGGACTTCCGGCGTGCTCTACGGCATCGCGATGGACTGGGCTGTGAGGTGAGTTCTTGGTCGCTGCGTCTCGCGAAGGAATGGCGTCGAACGAGGGGCTCAAAGTTGAGATATCTTTGTAGATGTGTGCAGTGCCCACGGCTCGAGCCAACCACCGCTCCAAGTCGGTGCCGAGCGTCGGCAATTCACGACGACCGCGTCAAGTCCCTGTAAGCCCCGTGAAAGCGCTCAACGACGCCGAGATCGCCGTCAAGACGCTCAAAGGCTGGAGTCCGAACCCGTCCTGGGACGACCTGTACGTCTGCATCACGTGTGGCGCTGTCGCGTGCATGCACCACTTCCTCCAGCACTTCCAGTACGTTTTGTAGACGAATCTAGCAGCTGACATGGTGTTCTAACGCTGTTTAACGCCGTGTAGAGTGCAGGGGAAGCATTTTGTCGGCTTCCACGTCGCCTCCAAGACCTTTTGGTAAGGATCTGGTTGGCAGTTGGCGACGATGGGCCGTACACTGAGTGTCGATGGTTTTATCAGGTGCTGTCCGTGTCGTATGGAGGTGTCCGACAACAAGGGGAAGATTGGCGACGCGCTGCACGAGTGTCAGATTGCGTTTGAGGAGATTTCCGAGAAGCAACAGCGGCGTGTTCGCAGTCGCTTGACCACCAATCCAGTGGTCGTATCCGATTCAGAGGACTATCTCAGTAGCCAACGCAGCTACGTCACAGACGATGGCATGAGTTCTCGTGGCTTGGCATCTGGTAGCGTCACCTCCGACTCTTCCAGTTCAAATGACTACACTTCCAGTCTTGGCTCGAGTGGAAACACGTCGAGTTTCGAGTCGTCGCCGATCATCTTCGGCTCCATGCGGGGGCGGAAGCTCACTATCGAGCAGGACCTCGCGGTTGTTGATCGTCGGACGATCGAAATCCCCGACTCCATTCTAAAAGAAGAACTCCCGTCGCCTTTGCCAATACAGAAGAAAAAGACCAGCGCCAACGCACTGAACGCACTCACGACGCAGTTGCTACCTCGTCGAACGCCTCCCCCACCGGTACAAGAAGCCATGACGCATCCAACTGTGTTCGGCTTTTCGAATCTCGGCAATACGTGCTACTTCAACTCAGCGACGCAGGCGCTGCTCACTGTGATTCATTACTTCCCTCACGTTCTCCACGAGGACGATATCGTCGAGCGGCTGGGCGTGAATCCCATCGCAGCCACCATTGTGTACGTGCTTGAATGATTGATACTATACGGTTCACTGGGAGCTTACAATCATGTATGGATAGGCTGTTGCACCAGACACTAATCAAGAAGGCCAAGCTCTTCCCGTGGACAGAGTCAGGAACGGCCGACTCGAAAAGCGATCCAAAGCGCAGGGGAAGCAAGAACCCAGGCAGCTCGCTGGCGAAGCGACCAGTGCTTACAGTCGCTCCGCTGCTGAAGGAGATCCGTCGCAAGTTCTCTCAGTTTCGTAACAGTTATCAGCAAGACGCTCACGAGCTCTTTACGAGTATGCTGTGGGCAATTGACGAAGAGATCGACCCGCCAAAGCCTTCTCCTTCAAGCAGCGAGAAGACTTCGAGCAATGAGAACGGGACGATCAAGTCCAGTGGTGGCAAGGACGACCTAGTCAACGTGTTTGTCAAGACCGATTCAGGCGAGACCATTTCCCTTCGTGTGCCAGTTGGCTCGACTGTCGACGACGTGCAGGCGATTCTGGCGAAAAAGCTCAATCTGTATGACGAGGACATGTATCTCCAGCCCAACGGAAGTCGACGATCGTCCTCGTTCACGCAGCGTTCCTCCAGTGCTCGTCCTCTTCCAGTCATCTTCTCCAAGCTCAACTTTGTGCGAAGCCTCTTCGGTGGTGCCCTTATCACGTACGTGTCGGATCGTTCTGTGTACTTTTGCGTTGTTTGTTGCTCACGCTTCTTTCTCTCTCAACACAGTGAACTCGTCTGTGCCCACTGTCGCCATCGTAGTCAGATCTCGGAAGATGCGTTCCAAGTGAGCTTACCGATCCCCTCCACCAAGTCCGGAGAGCTGTCGATGCATGATTGCTTCGCTGACTTCACGACGAAGACGGAGTTGCGAGTCGAAGCGGAGAACGGCTACGACTGCGAAAAGTGCTCAAAGCCGTCCTCGAAAGACGACAAGCCCGTGAGTCCGATCCTTCGTGACGCCATCATGCGAGTGCGGATATCCAAACTCCCTCGCGTGATGGTGGTGCATCTCAAGCGCCTTGGGCGCCTTCGCAAGGTCACCCAGCACATCCAGTTTGATGCCGTGCTTGATGTCGCGCCGTACGTGAAATCTGAGGTGAGGAAGAGCGGGTCAACGCTGTACGAGCTCATTGCGGTGATCGTGCACAAGGGCAACAAACGGGCGGGTCACTATGTCGCTTACGTTAGCCGCAAGGGCGAGCCAGCTGAAGAGGAGACAGACACGATTTATGACGAGGACCCCACCACCCAATCCGCCTTGACGAGCACGGAAGAGCCCAGTCGCAGTTGGTTTTACATCTCGGACTCGCTTGTGCAGAGCGTCCCTTTCGACCAAGTGCTCAAATGCGAAGCGTACATGCTTTTCTACCAGCAAGTCCCGAGTCAATCGACCACCAAGAAGATGCCCTCGGCATTGTAGGGTGGTACCAGAATTGTAATTATGGACCACAATGCCTCCATATCCGCACGAAAATAGAGTTCAAAGTGCTTATAACTGTCATTTATTGTATATTTCTGGTCTACATTTGTAATTTGTATTAATTTTGTACTTACGCAAACGTACACGGTACTCGTCATGACGAGTTGAAGTTGAAACGCACGTGGGCCACAATGGAGGACGCGACGGTGGACGGACATGCGCTTGATGACGGCGTCCAGGCGGCTCTGGCGCGCGCAGAGGCGCTTACACGGGCCTACGAGACGCATGGAGACGCAGAGGACGCGGCCACTGCGTGTCTGGACGAGATTGTGGACGATATCTTTGCGGAAATGCGTGTTTTGGAGGAAAACTCGCGATGTCTGGACGTCGTGACGCGATTCGCGTGGCTCCAAGTGCTGGACGGCTGCGTGTTGAGTGGGAAGACACCGTCAGAGACGTTGGACGTTAGCACGAAGGAGGCGACGATGCGTGGACAACGACAGGAGCTGCGTCCACTGCATGATGAGGAGTTGACGCCTCCAAAGACGAAGTCATTATGGAATGAGCCGTATGCAACAGTCGTTCCCTTCCTGTCGACGATGTGGACTCACGTGGAAGGACATCGCTCGCGAGTGGAGCGGCTTTTGACTCGGTTCCGACGGTCGCACTTTCACCTGTCGGCAGTGCCGTCGGTCGGACAACAAGGCGCGTGGGAGCTTCCGACAGAGGATCTCGCACCGTTTCTCTCGTATGTAATCAACTACGAGCACTTGAATGTGCTGCCCAGTGCCGTTGATGTCGTGATCGCGCGGAACGCGACGCTACTAGAGAAGAAACGCAAGGCACGACGACCCCTTCAGCTCGACCAGATCGAGCTTTGTATCCAGTGCGCGTTGCTCACAGAGGAGGAAGAGATGGCGAAGCGATCGATCGAAGCGACGCCGCGTGATGCTGTCCCCTTCTTCCAGACAGAGTTGCTGCACGACACGAAGATTCACCGCAACTTTCTCGTGTGTTACGACGTCGGAGACGAGCCCACGGCACCGACCATCGACCGATATGCTCCTGGATACGTCGATACAAAGACCATCAGTGCGGCCAAAGCCGCGTCCAAGCATAAACTTGCTCGCGACGTCGTGCGGATGTTGCGTTCAAACTCACCAGTCACGAAACACAGCAAGTGGGGGTCGCTTCGAACCAAAATGGTGGTCAGTGACGAACACATCGGCGTTAGTGTCGAAGCAGATGTGTCGGTGCATGTCGGTGACGCGAAACCTACCGTCAAGAAGTTCTCTGCATTAGCCCTCGCAGCTGCAGCGAAGCCATCATCCCCAACCAAGGCTGCACCTCCGCCCAAGCTCATTACCGATCTGGATATTGCGACGTTGTCGAATATCTTCTCTCTTGGGACTCCTCGGCAACTTTCAGTAGATGAGCTTGCACGAAGGAACGACATTCTGGCCATTCTCGAGAGGGAAGAAGCGCAAGCCACTCGTAAAATGGCTGTTGCGACGATCACAGCAGTGCGGGTCCCGATGGCTCTGGATAACGACGGAAAACTTACTGCTTCCGAGCACGACAAGGCATTTCAAGAGTACACAGCAGCAAACTCCACAGTGGTTATGACCGGTGAGACGTGCATCCCGTCCGTTGTGGTCGCACTGGAAGGAGGCGAGCGCCGAAGCAAACGCAAATCCGACAAAGCACGTGGTAGCGGAGACGCATCGACCAAGACAAAGTTTGATCTCGCACTGGAGCCACCCGATTTTGCTGTTGTAGACGGTAATGCCACCACCAAGCACCACGCAAATGCTGCTTCACATTCGCCAGGCAAACGCTCGAAGTCACGAGGGGTCAAAAGTCAAGCTGGACACAGTGCTTCCATCAGCTTCCAGCCATCACCCCCGATTTCTCCCATGGGTCAGCACAATCAGCCGCATCGCCCACTTGATACTCCAACTGGGCAGTTGCCACAACTCGACACAAGTCGGCTCGCAATGGGGGTCAAGGCTGTGGTTCGCGGTGTCGAGAAACGAGGACCGCGACCCAGCCCAAGTCGGAACTCAAGGCTGAAAATGCACAACTACACGGTACGTATAGGGTTCTATGAAATGGACCGTTGGATTATCTCATATGGCTCCGACTTCTAGGGTGAAAACGAACATATCAGTAGAGTTCCATCCCCGCCATCAAGAAACGGTTTGGATAATGACCTCACATCACCTAACAGACGGGCCCTTGATAGCCATTTGCCCCCGGTGTCTCCAGTCAAGACCAATCCTTCTGCTAAACACGTGACATTCAACCACGGCCAGCCACTTCCTCCGCCAAGAGAACTCAGCCCGACAAAAGCTATTGCAGCTGATATTGCCTCACCTATGAGACGCTTTCCAGCAAAGCAACCGACGTGGGAAAAGCGAACGTCTCCACCGCGAATTCGGAATCGACATTTTACCGAGAACAGCCCAACGAAGCGAGTCAAAGTGCAATTGAACTACTATCTCGATATGGACGATCAACAAGCGATCGAGGTCCCAAAGATGTCTCCTCAGGTGCGTGTACTCGTAACCTGGCGTGTCTGGTTACCTATCACTAACAAATTGGATGACAGCCACCAAACGCTCCACGGCGCAATTTGGTATACCGAGACGATGGCGTGTAGGGGATATATTTCAGTTGCTTATCACAGAAGGTCTCTCGACGCTGTCCCGACTCTACTTGTTCACGTCGAGTTTGGGTCGTTTTGTGACCATGGTGCGGCCAAAGAGAGTGTAGATATCCGCCGAGGGATGCTCGCGCATGTACTTCTTCGCATCCTCGACACACATCACCTCCGAGTCTTGCCGGCCCACGCTCGTGAAAATCTTCTTGACGAAATGCTTCGCAACTTCCTCCAAGTCGTCATTTGGCTTGACGAGAAGACTTGCGAGCAAGAACTGCATGACTTCGTTCCGGTGGATCATGCCATCACCGTTCAGATCATATACGCGGAAGAGGAAGTCGACCCGTTTGTTCACGTCGCCGTTTTCCAGAGCGCTCAGTGCATCGACAAACTCCTGCCACTCCAGAATGTTGGAGCCATCCGCGTCCAAAATTTTGAAGACACGGTCGATAAAGAATTGATCTTCGACGCTGAGTTGTGGGATGCCGTGGCAGAAGGTGTCTTTATCGATCCCCTTGGGACTTTTGGCGATCGAGCAGAGTGCTTTGAAGCGAGCCCAGAGGGCGTAGAGTTCGGTCCGATCGTAACCGGTCTCGTCAATCAGCTTTTGGATGTCCTGCTGTTGAAGAAAGCCGTGGTGACGAGTCACAACGGTCCTTGGGTGGCATTTGCGCAAGTCGAAATCGGAGAGATCGCTTGCAATTATCGGACCGTTGGTCACCAGATTTTGTCGTGGCGTTTTCCGAGCATGTGCAAGAGAGCTGTGTTGGTTCTTGTTCTCATGAGAATATGCACCAGAGTGCTTGTCAGGTGGAGCTTGTTCTCGATACTTTTGCGTCATTATCTCAGAATTCCACAGTGTTGGGAAATTCGAAGACGTCGCATCGCTCGATTGTATCCGATGTGATGGCAATGGGTCGATGGGGTGTGGAGGCGATGCATGTGCAGGTGGACGTGCACTTCCCTCGCATTTCGCGCTTTTTGGTGGTTCCGACTCTGGTGCTCGACCGAAATGTAGGCTGCGCGCTTGGTGTTCCAGCTCTTGCTTCGCCATCTGAACGCTATACAGAGATTGAGCCGACATCCGCGATAGATTGCGTTCTTCGATGGGCATTCTCTTTGCCAGCCCGAAGTCTCGCATGAAGGAATAGTCAAGCAACGTCCTCGAGCGTAGAGACGACAGCAACTCGGCGGTGGCGATTGGTGCTCGGGCTGAAACTCGAGCTGAGGCGGTTGTGGGTTCTCGTATGATATGATTTGGTGAAATCGGTGTCTTCAGCTCCATGGGGACAGCGAGATGAGAGTCGATTGCCATGGTGCTCAGGCTTTTTCGCTTGTGAATCGCATGCTCGGGACGTGATTGTTGTGCTGTATCTGAGTCGCTGGACGGGAACAATTCGAGACGCTTGAGTCTCAGCGCACAGTTCCCGTTACCAAGGATCCGAGGAGGTGTGGGAGGTCGATATGGATCCATCTTCCAGGCTATGTGACGCTCGGTTGCATTCACACAGCGGTGAAAAGCGACAGATAATCTTGCCGTCAGCCTATTTTTATGGGCACCCAACATAACGACGTGTGTGTCGATGCCTTCGTCTTGCTGATGGCCATTTCTCGGTCATTTGAGCCGTTTCACGAGGACTTTGGCCAAGGCAAAGCCACTGCGCGCGTCCATCAACCATGGATGCGAGCACGCCCGAGTTCCAGGCAGCTCTGCGCGACCATGCCAAGTCTTTGGGTGTTGATCCTGATAAGGAGGCGGCGTTGATGAGCCTCGTGCAGGAAGCACTGCTGGCTGAGCTTCCTGACGACTGGGAACAAGGTGAAACGGAGGATGGTACGCTCTATTACTTTAATTCCAACACAGAAGAGAGCATTTGGGAGCATCCGCTTGACGGGCATTATCGAGACTTGATCAAGGCCAAGAAGAAGGAGCTGAGCGAGACCAAGGAGACCAAACCAGCCGTCGAGGAAAAGCTGCAGCCAGCAAAGGCACTAGCGGCTTCAAATCCTATCAAAACGGAAGCCTCGAATGTCGAGGTGTACAGCTTTGACGATGTCAGCGATGACGACGATGTCAAGCCAATGTCCAGCAAACCAGCCACCACTGCGAGCAAGACAGGGAGTGGTGGGTTGTCGCGCATTGATTCGCTGTTTCCACAGCCTGCACCATCGTTTTCCTCGGCGACGACTGTGAGCAGCATCAAGCAAGACTCAAAAGCCACCTCATCGATCAAAGCGACAAATTCGTCGCGAGAGAACACCACTTCAGGCACGGGCTTTGGACGGGATCGATCGTGGCTTTTGGATGATGAGGACGGCGATTCCACTCCGACTCCGTTTACAAAACCCACCGGTGCTTCAGCCTCCACGACTTCGTCAACCATCGAAAGCTTGAGGCCGTCGTCGGCTTTGGGGTCCTCGTCACTGACGTCGCGAAATGCTGCAAGCACAGCAAGCTCCTTGACGGCGTCGTACACGTCTCGATTATTTGGTGCAAACACGACCTCTGCACCGACCTCCGTGTCAGGCAGCAGTAGCACTTCGTCCGTGCCCGCCATGACAAGCTCCAATCTGGACTTGAACGCTCTCGGATCGGCACTGTCTTCGCAGCAAAACGTTGTCTCCAAGACGTCACCGACACGAGCAAGCATTGCGTCGACAATCAAGGGTCCATTTTTCCAAGAAATGAACTCGAGTGCGCCGACAGCAGCAACAACAACGAGCATTACCTCAGCTGCAGACTTGAACAAGATCAAGGAGCTCGAGAAAGCCAACAACGAACTGACCAAGCAGGTCGAACAGTTGCAGCGAGACTTGACAACGACAAAGCAACAGCTCGAGACCGCTAAACAAGATGCCAAAGAGGCGAACTACCTCAAGATGAAAGTGAACGAGAACAAGACAAAGCTTACGGAGAAGGAGACTGAGGTCCAGCGGCTGAGAGACGAGCATACAACCCAGCTGAAGGCGATACAGGACCAGTTGCAGAGCGTACAGCGCGAGAACGATCGACTCAAGAGTAGCCAGCAACAGCAAGCCACTCAATCTCAACAGGAGAACATCGAGGTAAAGAAGGCGACGACTGAGCTTCGGACCGAGTTGTCTGCTCAGCAAAAGCAGTATGAAGAGCTACAACAGTCGCTACTACAAAGTCGAGAGGCGCTCGCTGATTGTGAGAAGAAGTATCAGGAAGGAGTGAAGACTCTCGATCGGACGAAGGAAGAGCACGCTCGTGAGCTCACGTTGCTAGCTGACAAGAGCGAGTCAGCACGACGCCAGCACGAAAGTGAGCTTCGTGCGATCAGAGAGCAATTGGAAAGTGTGCAAAAAGAGGTGGCGGACAGAGATCGACAATTGGAAAGTGTGGAAAAAGAGCTGACGCATCGAGATCGCAAAGCGGCCAGTCTTACGGTGTTTCAGGACACGATTGACCACCAAGCTAAGTCTGTAAAGGAGCTTGAAGAGAAAGTGAAGGAAGCAGCAATCAAACTGACTGATATCGAAGCCAAAGAAGCCAACGCAGATCGAGATCTCAGACTCAAAGAGCAAGAAGTCTCCAGTGCAAACCGACAAATCGAGCGACTGACAGGAGATCTGGAGAATCGAGGTAAAGAGCTTCGTGAACTGAGTGACCGACTGCGAACCGAGCAAGAACAGACCAAAGAAGCCCAAAGTAAGACGTTCTCGTGGAAGCGACAGGAAGAGGAATGGGACCGCAAGGTCAAGTTACTCGAGCACGAGCGGAGCGGGTTGGAGGCGCAACTGCGGGATCGATCGGATCAAGTCCACGCGGTGCAAACTCAGTTGAAGAAGGCACAGGACGAGCATATCACAGCCAACTCCAAACTACACTCGGAGATTCACGAGCTCCACGTTCAACTCAAGACAATCAAGACGCAGGAGGTGGCTCCGTTAGAGAATCAATGCGACCAGTACCAGCACGACAACAATCGGTTACAAGAGAAGCTGATGGCTATTGAGAGGGAGCTACGCAGCACAAAGTCCGAGTTAGCAACCGAATCGAGTCGAAATCACCAGTTGCAGGTTGAGATCGAAGCGTGGAAGCGCAAGGAGCAACAGCAAAAGGCACAACGTGATGCGTATCTCCAAGAAAAGCTGAGTTTGGAGAAGCAGTTGACGTCGCTGGAGCAAGAAACATCCTCATTTCGCCATGAAAAGCGTCTGGAGCTCGAGAAATTGGCATTTCGACAGCGCGAACTCGAGAGTCTCGTGGCTCAGAAAGACTATGAGATCGTCCGAGTGGAAGAGCGGTTCACGAAGGCCGAAGCGTGGCGTCTGAAGGAATCTCGACGGGTTGAAGAGCGCGAATTGCAACTGCTTGAGCTGAAAGAAGAGCTCGCTCAACTAAAATCACGAAACATTGACGCTGAAAACAACGTTATCATCCAGGAGTTGCGTCGCGAGAAGGAACAAATCGAACATCGCGTGCGTCAGCTCACTCAAGAGCTGGAAGAAGAGCGAGTCGCTCGTCAAGTTAGCACACAGAAATTCCAGGACGATGTGGCGTCAATGCAGAAATCTCTGGAATGGCAGATACCTCAGCTCGCAGCCGCCTGTGTGAACCGATCGAGTGAAGAATGGGTGCGCAAGTGTCACCAGGTCGTCAAGACGCTAAGAGACGACTATAACATGAAGACTCTGACCGAACGCAACGAGCTCATGACCAAAATCAAGGAGGCTCAAGAGAGTCGCGATCATTTGGAGCAAAAGTACAAAAACACCATCGCCGAGTGCGAGTTTCTGCGGAAAGAAGTGCATCGAGTTGAAGACAACAACAAGGTTCTATTGGACCAGCTCCATACAATTCGAGTGTACATGACGCAGCGACCGCTTGCCGCTCACGGTTTGAACTCGACGGCGTCAATGCACGCATCAAATCAACCACCGACACCACCGGCCACTCCAATGGCATGGTCGTCACCATCACAAGCGCCATCTCCTGCTCCTCCACCACCCGTCCACGCTGGCATGTCCTTCGTCTCTCCTTCGAGTGCCTATAGCGACTTTGCCGCTGTGAATCAACTCAATACACAGCTCGCAGTACTCCATGCGCAGTTCCAGCAGCTCTTTGACGCAACCGAACGACGTCCAGCGGTATCAACGACCTCGTTTTCTTCGCACTACTCGCCCAGCGAACGCTTTGAGATCCCTTCATCCCCTCTAGCTGCGACCAAGCGACCGAATAGCCACGAGAAACCACACGACACGAGCTCGTCGTCTCTGGACACGACGCTCGACTCACTCCTTGACCAGTCTCGACTCAGCGTCTCCAAGAAAGACCTGCACAAAGAGCAAGAGCAGTTGCTCGCCTCACTTGAAGCAATCGGCACACCCACTGCCGCGTCGTTTCCTCCTGCGCCGATCGTCCCCGTCTCGTCCGACTCGATGTGGTACCAGAAGAACTATTGGCGTGCCAAGTACCAGCAATAAAGTCTCCTCTATGAGGTACCTGTGGGTTTTCAATGTGTATATTTGTCTTTATGATTTTGGTTTCACACCCAACGCGACGTCCACCACGCTGATCCCTGTGTTCGACTTAGTAGACACGCGCGAATGGAGGCACCGTCTTGCACTCGTTCTCGTCTAGCGTGAAGTCGTGCACCTCACGGTACGCAATCTGCGTCTTGCACGTCTCTTCGTCGTAGTACGCGAGCGTGTGCTTCATCCAGTTGACGTCGTCACGCTCAGTGAAGTCCTCACGGGCGTGAGCACCACGCGACTCCTTGCGCGCTTCAGCCGCGTGCATGGTCGCCGAGGCACAGCCCAACAAGTTCTTGAGCTCCCACGTTTCAATCAAGTCCGTGTTCCAGATCAACGAGCGGTCAGTCACGCGAATGTCCTTGAACTTTGGCGTGACTTCGTTGATCTTGACGACACCCTCTGCCAAGCTCGACTGGGTACGGTACACGGCGGCGTCGTTCTGCATCGTCTTCTGCATTTCCAAGCGGAGCTCGGCCGTTGGGATGGCACCATCGGCGTAACGGAGCTTGTCGACTTCAGCAATCGACTTGAGACCACCGTCCTTTGGCATGGCTGGCTTTGGCTGACCTGGCTTGCTGATCTCGGCGATGCGCTGAGCACAGGCACGACCGAAGACGACCAAGTCGAGCAACGAGTTGGCACCGAGACGGTTGGCGCCGTGGACCGACGCACAGGCGGCTTCACCAGCGGCGAAGAGACCCTTGACAACCTTGTCTGAGTACATCTTGTCGGCCGAAGGCACGCCGTTATAGTCTGGCACGACGACCTCACCCAAGTGGTTGGTGGCGATACCACCCATGTTGTAGTGCACGGTTGGCAAGACTGGGATTGGCTCCTTGGTCACGTCGACACCGGCGAAAATGGCGGCCGTCTCCGAGATACCAGGAAGACGCTCGGCGAGGAGCTCAGCTGGCAAGTGGTCCAAGTGGAGGAAGATGTGGTCCTTGCCCTTGCCGACACCGCGACCCTCACGGATCTCCATGGTCATGGCACGCGAGACGACATCACGCGAGGCAAGATCCTTGGCCGTTGGGGCGTAACGCTCCATGAAGCGCTCACCCTCGCTGTTACGAAGGATACCGCCCTCGCCACGCGCGCCTTCCGTGATCAAACAACCAGCGCCGTAGATACCCGTTGGGTGGAACTGCACGAACTCAGGGTCCTGGAGTGGGATACCCGCACGAAGAGCCATACCGGTTCCATCACCCGTGCACGTGTGCGCCGACGTGCACGAGAAGTACGCACGGCCGTAGCCACCAGTGGCGAGCACCGTGTTGGTGGCGTTGAAGCGGTGGAACGTGCCGTCCTCCATGTTCATGGCGATGACACCGACGCACTCACCAGCGTCGTTCATGATCAAGTCGAGCGCAAAGTACTCAATGAAGTAGGACGTGTCAAAGGCGAGCGAGCGACCGTAGAGCGTGTGCAACATGGCGTGGCCAGTACGATCGGCGGCACAGGCGCAACGGTACGCCTGGCCACCCTTGCCGAACTCAAGCGACTGACCACCAAAGGCACGCTGGTAGATCTTGCCTTCCTCGGTACGCGAGAACGGGAGACCAAAGCTCTCGAGCTCACGCACGGCCTGTGGGGCCTCGCGACACATGTAGTGGATGGCGTCCTGGTCACCGAGCCAGTCACTGCCCTTGACCGTGTCGTACATGTGCCATCGCCAGTCATCCGGGGTCATGTTGCCAAGCGCGGCGTTAATACCGCCCTGGGCCGCGACCGTGTGCGAACGCGTCGGGAAGAGCTTGGAGATACACGCGGTCTTCAAGCCGGCCTCGGCACAGCCCATGGCGGCACGGAGACCGGCACCACCGGCGCCGACGACGACGACGTCGAACTCATGGTCCACAATGGTGTACTTGGACGTGAGGCTCGTGTTGAGGTGGCCGTCCGGCTTGGCGCCGGCGATGGCCGAGAACGAACGCGCGCTCGAGGGCGTGGCGAGCTTCTTGGCGAGCGACTGAGCGGTCCGCAACATCCTGTGATAGGGCAATGAGAGAGTGAGCACGTGCGCATATTCACAGGCGAAAGCGACGGAATTCCATTGCGTACCTGTCAGCTGGTGGGGTGTTATGTGCGGACGAGGAGTGGCCCCGTGTGGCCCAAAGTGTGGCCGGATAAAACCTAGAACGAGGTTTTATGGACCACCAGAACAACAACAAACCACCACGAACACGTCAGGTTTTGTCGATGGTCGTGGATCAGTATTCAACCGGTACATACTGGTCTATACCGGTTGTCGAATGGTACTTGCTCCCACCATCGCCGGCATGTGGGCGAAATGACCATGGAGAAGGACGGCGATGGCAAGAGCGCGGCGGCGGCCGCTGGGACGGACGTGATCGACGTCAATGGCATTCATCTGCGTCTAAACGCCAAGAAGAACGGCGTGGCGGGGCCCATCGCCACGAATCTGCCGGGAGCGACGGCGGTGGCTGAGCCCACGAGCGCCGAGCACTTTGCGCGGTCCGTGGCGCTCATGTCGGTGGCGCATGTGGCGCGCGGCGTGGGCTTCGAGGCCGTACAGCGCTCGGCGGGAGACGCGCTGGTGGAGATCCTGGCCAAGTACATCCAGCGAATCGGTGTGTCCGCCAAGGAGGTCGCTGAGCACGCTGGTCGCACGCAGCCACGCGCCACAGATGTGACGCTGGCGCTCCATGACATGCTGCCAGCACCTGTGGAGCTCACGGATCTCATCAAGGCGTTGGAGACGGCCAAGCGACCATTCCCTCGTGGTGAGTGTCTCGCTTGGTGGATTGTGACGTGAAATGACTCATCAGCTGCTTGTTTGAGTAGACATTCCAGCGTTTCCAGCACACAAGCGCGATCTCCCGGGCGCCGCTCAGCTGGAACAGACCAAGATCGGCAGTCGCGAAGACCTCCCACCACATGTCCCGAGCTTCTTGCCGCCACTGCCAAACAGACACACATACAGCGCCGAGAGCCGCGTCGTTGTCGAGCGCGAGCGTGAACCCAAACGCACACGCGTGGATCTCCTCACCGCCAAGAGCGAAGTGCAGCAATCACTCCACGGTCTCCAAACTGTCTTCGGACGTACGTCTCGTCGTGTTTACTTGTCTTGTGGGCCCCAGCTGACTGTGTCTGTGTAGAAATGGCATCGACGATGGTACCGCAGACCTCCTGGAACGCCTTCCAAGGTGCTGCGAGCGATCAATCGAGCTCGAACCCATTCATCCAGCCGCCTGTGGTCAAGGGCGCCCCATCACCTGCTTCTAAAAAGGTAACGTGATCTCCATCAGTTTGTCCTGTGGCCACTGTGCTGATCACTTCTGTGTATGCAGTCTGTGTTTGGTGGCGCCGATCGCGACTTTGCCCCTGCACTGAATCGTGACAAAAACCAGAAGAAGAACACACTGGACGGACCTAGTGGCTCCATTTCCAAACTGCCCTCGTACGTACTGCTAACATGGAAGGCAGTACTCACCTGACTGACATCGAGTCTTCTGTGTGCAGGAGTCAGGAGCTGGGCAAGGAAGAGCGAATCCTCATGGGCAAGTTCTACGAAGGTGACTCGGATTAGTCAGCAGATAACACGTTGCGGGCAAATTAAAATATATTCTCTCAGAAAAAGAATCGACGAGAAGGATGGTTAATGGAGTGCACAGCTTAAGCAGGTTGTTTGTCTCCTCCAGCTGAACGCGTTTGAGACGCCGCGAGATCCTCCATTTGCTGATCGCTGGTCGTAGCGCCCTTTGGGTACGCATACGCCTGCTCCAGAAGTCGCAAGTTTCGCTTCTGAATGATCTTGTAGATCACAAAGGCAAGTAAGAGAATGATGACACCTCCAAACACGACAGCAACGACAATCGATGGACCGAAACCCTTGGTGGACCCCGTGCCACTGTCGCTCAACGCAGTTGTGCATCGCGGGCCAGCCCAGGAGTTCTGAGTGCACACACACTTGTTGTTCTTGCACTTGCCTGTGATGATGGATGCCACCGACACGGTGGAGACCGTACAGTCATCGTTCGACTGACAAGGCGCACCACCTCGGACTTCAATCACCTTGTTCTTCGAGTCTTCGTACCACTCCAAGTGGTCATCAATCCATTGCTTTGTAGGATGAGATGCAGGGTCGCAACCAACTGACATCGACGAGTTCTTTGATGTGTCCTGATAGATGCGGATGTAGTCAATCTTGAGGTACATTGGAAAGGCATCACAAATCTTGTTTGTCTTCGAGTTTGTTCCATCACCTCGGCATGGCTTGCCAGGGTTTGGCGGCTTGGAACCCCAACTCGTTGACAACGCGACGTTGAAGATGACGTACATCGGCTCTTCGAGCATCAACTTCTTAGGGTTGGAATTAGCATCGTCTTGCGGCGGATTCTCCACAGCTTCAGCAGGAATCTCGTAGATTGGTACGCCTTCAATCATCCATCGTACATACCCCTTGCGACCAGTGACCCACTCGAGCTGGTACTTCATATATCCAGTGTATGCTGCGAGAGGAAGTCCTGCATTGGCCGAAAGCGCATCCATCTGGTAGTTGAACGAGTCCATCACATTGCTCTTCGTGTTTCCTTCGCGAAGAGGGTCCGAGCACTTGGAGAAGGTATTATCGGGATCACACAGGTACGAGCCCATATAACCGTTGATACGTGGCATACACCCACCAGCTTCGTTGACTCCCCAATGCTTCGTTCCCTTACCGTCGATGAGGCTGAGATCTGAATTGCCATCATGCGACGCAGGACAAACATTCAACGAGGAGCACGTATTATCCGTGATACCCTTTTTGACCGACGCAATAACGGCGTCGGCGTCTTGCTTCTCGGAAGACTCGGATTGACAAGCGGTGTTGGGAGCGTAACGGAGGCCTTGGTACCAGGTCTTGTAACCTCGCTTTTCGTAGGTAGCCGTTGGGATACCAGGAAAGTTAGCACCCACTGTTTTACAATTTCCACCGTAGAAGCAGCCTTCTTCGTTACCCGCTGGAGAGATCATGCGAAATTTGTCAGGCATGCCAGGTGCGATCTGGATGGAAGTCGACACGTCGACACCACCACCTTCGAGCAAATCAATTTCTGGGGCGCCACGACCCTGATTCTTGTTGAGTCCATGGCCAGGATTCGAGTCACACGCGCTGATACGCTGGTTGGTTCTTGAAGTGTCGTCACACACGTCATAACTCCACGGCCACATGCGGTTGGTCGACGACGTGAACAGCGCACGACCGAGATTTCCCATAAACCAGATACCAGGCCATGTTGGATAGTAGTCAATGTTCTCCACGCGAGCCTTGTTGTTGCCCAAGTCGGGATTACCCGACGAGGCACTCACAGCACCAGGCAACTTGGCCGAGACTTCGACGAAACCGCCCTGGAAGCAAAACTTGTTCCAACTCTGGACCATACCCGCGCGGTAGTACATGCTATACGTCTGGAAGCTTGGTGGTCTTGTGTATGCATTGAAGACGGTGAAGGTGATGTTGGGTTCTTCACGAGCTTCGATCTGGAAGACACCGCGACCGTCCGGTTCCGTTACCGTCGACGTCATATTGATGGAGTAGTACTCCAACGCGGCGTTGACACCGTCCGGCAGCTCTAACGCCGTCCAGACGTGATCCTTTCCAGCGGAAAAGTCGCGTCCGGGCACGTTGAACTCGTCGCTAAAGACGAGTTCCCACGTATCGCCGCGTGAAGACGTGACGTTGTACAGATCCTTGGGTGTGTTGACGTCGACCCAGGGTCGGAGGCCGGATTTCGAGATGAATTCCGAGGCTTGAGTCGCCGAGAACGCGGAGAAGGCGAGCAGGACGTTCATGGAGCGCGTGAAGCGCGAGTCGAGCAACGACGGCGTCATCTAGAGCGTGAAGAGGGCGCGGCGCTTCCGTCCGCGTGTGTGTTGCCGTTGCCGCGTGGTTTCCGCGAGTGAATGTGCAACCAACGCAGGCTGTTGGCCGTTGGTTGGGTTTGTTGGTTTGTTGGTTCTCTTGGCAACGCCCCAACCAACATTGGCTTGCTGCAACTGTCGCTTCTCTTCCCTCTGGCAGATGACGAAGGAAGGAAGAAACCTGAGTTGACGAGGTTTTATAGCGGGTGCATACTCAAACGAAGTGAGCCAGGCTCTCTGCCAAAGTGAAAAACCTCGATGGGAGATATGCGAAATTCTCGAAATGGCTGCTAGCGGCAACCCAGAGCCGAAAATTTATAAGATCGGCCCTCTGATATATGATACAGGTACAGTTGATAACAGAGGGGATTCGAATTCGAAGCGCCACACAAGGAAACGACCCAACCACGACGAGGAGATTCGTTTTTCCATGGGCAACATTGACTGTACACACATTAATACCCAGCTAACTACTACTGAGAGAGTCACATGAACTAGATGGAGTTCAGCTTTGTGGGCAGGACTGCTGCATGTAGCCATCCTGATGATCATCTCCATTGCGATGGTGCCCCGACCACAAACAGTTGCGTTCTGGATGCAAGAGTCTCTTGAGATGAGGTGCATGCTGCCGGATAGCCGAGCAATCCACATGCTCTGGTAAAGCCAGCTCCCGAAGTTTCTCAGAGAACTGACCACCATCGAAACGCGAAATCTCCGTCTCTCGCAGACGAACACACTCCAGATGACGGAGAGACTGAAGCTCCGACACGTCGTAGGTGTTCGTGAAGGAGAGATCGAGATACCGCAGCAAGGTCAGGTGCTTCAAGTTACCGACGCCTTTGAGATTCGCATAACTGAGATCCAGGTGTGTGAGCTTGGTCAATCCCATGAGTACCGCCAAGTCGTTCAGAGGTGCGCCACGATGACTCTGATGGTGAACCATCGCACACGTCAGCTCCAGTGTACGCAGTTCAGACAGATATCGCAGCGGTGATATGTCGTGGATCTCGACGTCGAGCAAACGAAGCTCTTGGAGCTCAGTGGTCGAGTGAGCGAAATTGCCTACTTGATCGAAATGTGCTCGTTCGAGCAAAAGTGTCCGTAGTCGAGGAAGCCTCACTGCCCACAGTGGAACATCCGCCACCCTTCCGTACGTCCAGTCCAGACGAAGCCACACGAGACTTGGGAGCTGCACAAATATGTCCATGTCGGTATGACTTGAAATCGTCAGTTCGAGCCGTTGGAGAGCCATCATGTTGCTAAACGTTGTTGCATGGAGAGTCAATCGGTTTTGTGCCTTGATACGCGCATCTACTCGAGTCAGATGCGTGAGTGAGCTGAAAATGGTCGACAAGCTTGAAGCAGGATCAGTACTTGTCCAGGCGCACCCAAATAGTATCAGCGTCCGAAGTTGTTGCAACGACTGTACACCATAGATACTCATCAGAGTGCAGAACGAGAGATTGAGATACCGCAGGGATCGCCCAAGCGGGACCAGCGGCCGTAGGTCTGTCACTCTCGTACGTGCAACGCTCAGATACTCAAGGTATTGTAGTCTTGTCAGTGGTGTGAGATCGCTGACAGGCGACTCGTCCAGAGAAAGCCTGCGCAAATGGTCAATGGCAGCAATTGGAGCGAGATCCTCAATGTTGCAATTGTTGAGAACCAGCTCCTCTACTTGTCGGATTTGAGCGAGCGGCCAGTAACTTTCGATACGCCATGACGAAATTCGAACTGATCGCAGCCCTTGCATAGAAGCAATAAAGTCCACCTGATCCATGTATCCGTCATCAATGTTGAGGACCTCAAGCTTCTGAAGCTGACCAAGAGACTCGAGATTTTCCGCTCGTTGCTGGAGTCGTAGTCTCAACTGCTTCAGCCGTCGCAAATCTGCAAGGAGCAAGTCAAGATCACTCCCGTGTACATTCACATCCAAACGCATAAGAGCTGGGAGATGCCGAATCACCATCACATTGGCTGGCCCGAGGAGAACCGCCTCTCGTATTTCATTTGGATCATCACCATGGATCGGCACCACCTGCAGCGACATCAATCGAGGTAGCCGGGGCAGCATCGCTAGACACAAAGGATCCGAAATAGCCACATGCCGTGTGAACAAAGAGAGTTCACAAGCTATCGCACAAACGCGTTCTGGGTCGGCAGGACGATCGGGAATCACCACGACCGTCTTCTCGAAGAATACCTGGCGCAGCGGCGACAGGGCGAATGATCGACAGCAACTTGAGAGGTACTCAAGATCCTCCCATTCCAGAAACGGCAGGAGAAACGGGATATGATGCTCTCTTCCGAGCAGAAACGCCTCCATCGTGATGAGTGATGGGAACTAGAAATGAACTCCACTGCTCTCCACATAACTGATCAAACCCTTTCGCCCTCGTTTAATGTACTGGCTCATCGTCTAGTTCCGTTGAAGCCTCGTCCCGTATTGCCTCGTGGGCGTCTCACACGAATTGCCACCCCAACGAAGCGAAGAAGAGAAAATAAATGAGCGCTGCGAGTTCCTTTCCTTCGCTCCCCCCCTGGCAAGTTGAAGTTGACTCATGCTGGTACACGGTACCACAAAACTAGTATACATAGTATACTCGGTAGACATTCCCGTAAAGAGGTACATTGTGCCAGTCAAGTGTACCATTGTGTGGGTACGCTGTGCCTGTCTGTCGTCTTTGGTGTTGTGTGCGGCGTAGTGAACACAAAGCGGCTTTGTGCACCGCCACCAACGTCGTTGTGTGTGGCACCAACATTCTGCGCTCCGCGTAGGGTGCGTGGAGACAAAGACGACGAGAAGAAGGGCGGCTGGCGGTCTTCCGGACTGCTTTGAAGCATGCTCATGGTGAAGAATGGAGAAGAACGAAGACATGATTCGAGCCAAGTTGCGGTGATCAGATTAAATAATTTGAGTTGTCTATCTATGTGTGCTCTGCGCTCTTATGCGCTGTGAACAAATGGCGTGTAGCACATTGGCGCAGCAGGAGCGGGGTACGCGTTGATGCACTGATTCTTCTGGAGAGCCTGGCGCAAGCTTGGGAGCTTGGCCTGAGGCTGCACGTACTCTGGGACCGCAGGAGCAATCACACGAGGCATGAGCACCTTTGGTGGCTCAGCGTAGTATGTAGCTGGAGCACTGACAGGCGCAAGAACCTGACGGTCGTAGTTCTCCCAGGTGAGGTGAGCAACACAGTAGCGCTTGGACTTGCGGCTGCGCATGCATCCCTTGACTTCGCATCGCTGGCCACCACCATGAGCCCAGCAGAAGTCGCTTCGACTCTGAGCGCCCTTAGAGCACTCTGGGTGTTGGCAGCGACGGCCACCACCGTGTCCTCGGCAAAGACCGCGGCTGACCGAAATCTTGTCGCAGTCTGGGATTTGGCATCGCTTGCTGCCGGCCTGAACAGCAGTACCAGCGCGACGACGGCGAGTGCCAGTCTTTGGGCCGCTCGACGCAGGCTGCGAAGAAGTGGAGGACGAGCAACTGTCGTAGTGAGGGGAGCTTGGACGAACTGGGGAGTTCTGGGTTGACTGCTGGGCGAGCGTGGCCAGAGCAACCATGGCGTCTTGGTGCGCCTGGGCTGGTGGAGTCGCAGGCGCCTTCTTGGTGATGGCTGGCAAGAGCGCTTCCAAGTGCTTGAGGAGCTCGTGGCCCCGCGGGAGGACGATGGACGAGCCCTGGTGGCCGTCGACGCTGACACCGATGGAGATCGAGACTGTCTGGCCTTCCAACATTGGTGACTGTATTTAGCTGGAGTGCTGGTGAAGAGGCTGGTTGGAAAATGACCACAGCGGCAAGCAGAGGCGGGCGGCTCGGCCAGATGACATGCTTTAATAAAGACGAGGGTATACAAACACCAAGTTAACGAAGCCGCTCACCCCGCCCACGCGTTGTGCGCGCCCCTCCTCACGTTGAGACCGGCCAGTCATCAAAACTCATTGAGACGAGGGCTCGACAACTTACAATCGATAACCCTTTCAAATACGATTCCAGTAAAAAATTATGCATATGGCAAATGGAGCGCTGTTGAACCTCTATGTGTTTATATTGAGGTTTGGAGATGGGATGGCCGTTGATTAATATTTAGTCAGAAGGAAATGGATCTTCTCTTCTCGCTTTGGGGAGTGGATTATGCAAGATGGGGCTAGGTTGAAGACACACAGATGGTTAGGGCAATGAGATGGAACACTCATCCAATACAAACTTCCAGTCATCCGTTTAGCTCACGCCAGAAGGGCGACGGTTGGCACTCATAATCACCATCCCTAACCGCTCTTGTCCGGAAATTAACCTTTCCGGAAGATTCACTTCGGGCAGTAAGCTTTAATCATCACTCCCTGCATGTTCAGAGCCAGTGCCGTGGTCGGAATGTTTGCTTCCACTCAGCATTTAGAGTGGGTCCGAGCATACGACCGACGTACACCATGCGCTGTGTGACAAAGGGCAGCTTCCACCAAGCACACCACTCAGCAGCACGCAGAACTGGATCTCTGCGACAAGTGTCGCCCCCGCCACTCCTTCCCCGGCCTTCTGGTTCTCGAGGCACACGAGACACAAGGTGGCTCGGCTGGCCCCGGCTCACAACACATGCAGTGGATGGCGGACCGGAGGCGCTTAGTCAGGGGCCTCGTAATCACGCACGCAGGCAGAGAACACAGTGGATTACTACAGTGATTAGCGCGCGACGCGTGCCTCCTGGCCTTGTCTCCAGGCAATCACAACATGTCGCAGCATCGATGACTCAAGTCTTCCGTGCTCCTTCTCAGCGCTTGCGAGATGACCCACCTGTGCTCCGACGAGAAGAGGAGGAGCTATTGGGCACGCGATGCTGGTCGAAATCAATGTGCTGCTGCAAAATGCTGCTGAGCACGAGCTCGGGCGTGTACAGACGCTGCGGATTCGCACTCACCAGCATCTTCTGGATGGACGCGACACCCATGGCGGTCTCCGTCGTGATCACGAGGTCGCTGGCGTCCGGCGCACCACTCGTAATAGCAGTGCCGCCTGCGTGTTCCACGATCTTGACGAGGTCTTGCACGGGAGGCAGGATGGACTTGTGGTTGACAATGTAGACACGATGACCACGGAAGAGCTGCCGACGCTGCTCCTTGGTGTAGTCGTACATAGTCTTGTGAAGATCAAACTGCCACTTCGCTTCGGCTTCTGTGTCCTTGAGGCAGTACGGCTTCTCAAACACAGCGAGTCCAACACGTGCTGACTCATCGAGCCATCGCTCGTCGAGGATGTGGTCGCAGCTAGAGATACCACAGAGTAGTTTGACGGTTCGCTTCAGCTTGTTCTTCGGTGCGATCACATGCGTCACGAGTTCAATCTCTTCCTCGTACTGAGCCGAGTCGATCGCATTGATCTTCTTGCGATACTTGGGAGTCATTTCCAAACCTGTGAAAATGATCCGCACACCTGAGGTTTCAGTCTTCTTCGTAGACGCTTCAGACTCCTCCGATGGCTGGGTTGATACCAACGTTGAGTCCTCTGGATCCTCCGTTTTCCGACGCACCCATCGCTGCTTGGGTGTCTTGACAGGTGGAGAGCGGAGCTTCTTGATGGCAGATGCTGCTGTCTCTGGCTGGGCTTCTGGTTCACTCGTGCTGGCATCCTTTTGAGCTGCGCCTTCTTCCTCTTCATCTGCTTTTCTCTTCCTCGATCGTGCTGTGCGCTTGGCGGGCGTTTTCGGCTCTGGCGTTGTCTTGTCTTTCTGCGGCTTGCCAGATGAAGAGTCAGCCGTCTCTGGTTTGCTCACACTGTCTTCGATTTGAGCAGTAGCAGCCGCAGCGCCTTCTGTAGATTCCTTCTTCCTCGATCGTGCCGCTCGCTTCGCAGGCGTTTTCTGCTCTGGTGAGGCTTTGCTTTCCTGTGTCTCTTCTTCGGCTTCGTTGGTTGCTTCCACCTGGACTGTGTTTCGCACTCGCTTCTTTTTGCGCTCGATGAAAGTATCGGATGCAGGCTTGGTGCTCTCTTCGATCTTTTGCACTTCAACAACTCTGCTCTGCAGCGCCTTGAACACTTGATCGTACCAAAAGTCCACTCGCGAACGCAAAAGAGATACCAACACGATCTTCTGCGAATCCTTCGTGATTGTCAAGCCCCAGTTCTTCTCGCCATGGGCAGACTCAAGGATATCTGTCTCGTTACGAGTCAAATCCACTTGATGCAGCAAAGACAGTTGCTTCCAGCCATGCAGAGCGAAAATCAAGAGCCACGAATCGAATATAACCAACTCAACCGGCTTCCACACATTTGTCGAGTCCGCTTGTTGCATCCAGAAAACACTAGGCAAGTCGTCATCTTCAAACGAAGGAAAGACCATGAGCGGCTTCTGTGGAGACTGCTGGAGCTGCTGGAGATCCACAGGGAGCGCGAGATCTTCGGACGTGCGACCTTCGCGGAGAGCCGGACGTCGTGCCTCATTCTGGTTTAGCTGACTCTGAATGGCGTCAATCAGCTTCTGGCGCTTGGGCGAGCTCTCGAGCGAGAGCAGGAGGACTGTATCTCGGAAGACCAACGCGAACGATGCTCTTGTCGGTTCCGTCTCTATCGACTCTGGTTGAGTTTCCAGGAAAATCGGGTCACTGCGGACGTGAATACGGTACTGCACCTGTAAACTCGGAAGAGCGCCTTCTTTAGTAGCTTCTCGTTGTCGACTCAGCAGCAGCAACCCATCGTCAAAGCAATGGATGGTCATTTCACTGGGGCTCGCATCAGTCTGGTCACTGGATTTCACCGTCGCCACGTCTTCATACAGCAGCGTCTTGTCAAACAAATCCACCGGCGGCACAGTGTTGTAGAATCCTTCTTGCAATTGTAGCAGATGTTGCTCGCACGCGTGTCGCCTCGCCTCTGATTCGACTAGAGCACGCGTTTCTCGACAAACAGCCTGCACGGGTGACGTGGGGTCGACGAGTGACTCGATGCCATCGAGTGTACGGTGGAAATGATCCAACGGCTGCGACACGAGCTTGTCGGCTGTGAAACTGTGCTCTGCGAGGAACAAGACGAGCTCTGGCGTGGATTCATTCAGGAGCACTTCCAGTCGCTCTTCCAATGCGCTGGCGATGCGTTCCCGTTGCACTTGGAGCTGGATATATGAATCTCGCACGGCCAGCACCAAGTCGTTGAGGACGCTTGCGACCACGTCACTGTGACTCATCACCTTCTCTTTATCCAGCTTATCAGCATACAGTCGATGCAACGACGCAAGCTGCCGCGTGACGTCGAAGAACCCATCTGTGACTGGATCCACGCACGTTGCTCGTCGTCTCGCAGCTGTGAAACGCAGGCGGGCGCTCAGCCGCGAGCCAATACGCTCGAGAAGCTGGCAATGCTCCTTCTCGCTCTGCACGAAGGCTCGTAGCCGCGTCAGGGCGTCCGCATCCGCGTGCTTGCTCATGACACCTCCGCTTTGCCGCCAAAACCGTCGAGGTGCACTTTTCGGGTTGATCGAGTGGTCCACACGACTAACGGGCCGTACCTTCAGAACACCTCACTTCTCGCCGTTTCCTGAACTTTCCCCGAGTTGTGGCAGTTAGACCTGGCGGGTCTAACGTCAGCTGTCTGTTTCGGGGGAATCATCACCTTCGTGCGACCTTTTAGTCCACTTTGTTGAGTTTCCATCCAACTTGCACCCGACGACGTTAGGCCCGAGGCCGCATAGCCATGCAAACGTTCTATTGTAAGACCCGCCACATTCTCATATCCAGGTACATTATACTATGTCCTTCACCTGAAAAAGATCCGAGTCTTCACCTTGTTTTGCGTTGCGCTAGTAGATTCCGCTCGTCTTTGCGCAACACGGGGTTTAGACCACGTATTCCCCGCAACGTATGACGAGCACATGGCGTGGCCGTGGCCGCTGATCCGGAGCCATGTGGCTACGTGCGTGGGTCTGTCTCCCTGGTCATGAAGGAGCTGGTTGCGTAGGCGACGGCGGCGTCTCACTGAGGAATCGGCGCCCATGCAGAGCCAACGCATGAGCACGGTGGCCATTGGCCGCCCATCGGTCATCTCCCAGCGTCGTCTGCAGCCGCAGCGTCAGCCCATCTACCAGCACTCGACGCAGGAGGTAGGCAAGCACGACGCGCCCGCGAACAACTCGACCACAGCACAACTGCAGAAGCAATTGCTCTCGGAAAGCACCCGGCCGACGCCGCAGAACAAACTCGATGGCCTCGAAAATGGCGGCGGACGACCGCCGATGCGGGATATTAGCCAGGTGAGCGAGATGTGGGCGCTCTTTGCGCACGCGGACCGCACAGATTACTTCCTCATGGCCGGCGGACTCTTTGCGGCCTTTGCCTCGGGCTCCAGTCTGCCCGTGATTAACATTGTGATGGCCGATGCCGTCACGGCGCTCAGTAACAGCGCCTTCCCGGATACGTACGGCGTTGACATGGACGGACTGATGAGCTGCGTCTGGGGTCTCGTGGGCATCGCCATGTGGATCCTCGTGGCCGAGTTCCTGTGTGTCGCCTTGCTCTCGCACTCGGCGGCGCGACAGACGCGGGTGATGCGGCAGTGCGTCATGGAGTCGCTCGTATACCAGGACATGGCGTGGTTCGACGTCAACAACCCGTTCAGTCTCTCGGCCGACATTGGTAGCAACATGGTCGTGATCCAGGACGGTCTCGGTCGCAAGCTCGGTCAGTTCGTCAAGCACGCGACACAGGTGGTCTTTGCCGTCACCGTCGGTATCATCCGTGGTTGGAACGTTGGTCTCGCCATCTTGGGGTTGTTCCCGATCTTCCTCGTGTCCATCTATCTCTTCGTGACCAACGTCTCCAAGTCGACGCACATGGAGTCGGATGAATACTCGAACGCCGCCGCCATCGCCGAGGAATCGCTCACGTCCGTCTCGACCGTCATGGCTTTCAACGCTCAAACGTCCGTCGTCGACCGCTTTAAGAACTTTTTGACCAGCGGTGAGACCTCGTACCGTGGTTTCTCGCGAACCATTGCCATCGCGGTCGCCGTCATTCAGTTCCTCTCCTTTGCTCTCTACGGCTACGGTCTCTGGGTCGGTGGTCACTTTGTGGCGAACGACAACGATGTCATCCCGACCATGAAGACGGCGTTGCCTGCTATCTTCGTGGAGATCACGGGTCTCCTGGCCATTGGTATGGCTGCGCCTGCCATGGAGGCTCTTGCTGGCGCTCGTGCAGCTGCTGCCTACATCTTGGAGATCGAAAAGCAGCGTTCCATGGTCGACTGTCGCAGCACCAGTGGATTGAAGCCTGAAGGTGGACTCCAGGGCAAGATCGAGTTCAAGGACGTGGTGTTCGCCTATCCAACTCGTCCTAAGGATCTCGTGCTCAAGACCTGCTCGTTTGTGATCCCTGCTGGCCAGCGCATTGCGTTGGTCGGACCAAGTGGAAGTGGCAAGAGTACCTTGTTCAACATGATCGAGCGCCTTTACGAACCAGCATTCGGATCCATTCGTATTGATGGACACGATGTCAATGCCCTCAACGTGCGCTGGTTGCGTCAGCAGTTTGGTGTGGTTCGCCAGGAACCTGTGTTGTTTGCAACGAGCATCATGGAGAACGTTCGCTACGGTCGACCAGGAGCCGGTGACGAAGACGTCATCTGGGCTTGTACGCAAGCCGGTATGCACCAAGCCATTATGATGTTGCCAGACGGATACAGCACCCAGATCGGAGCCAACGGTTCGCTTCTGTCGGACGGTCAGCGCCAGCGCCTCGCGATCGCTCGTGCGATTATTAAGAAGCCTCGAGTGTTATTGCTGGATGAAGCCACCGTCGCACTCGATCTCGAGAGCGTTGAAACTGTGCAGCGTGCCTTCGACGACCTCATTCATCATGAGAAGATGACTACGCTGGTGATTGCTCACCGTCTCTCGACGATCAAGTCAGCCGACTTGGTGTTTGTGGTGGAGGATGGTCGTGTCACGGAGCAGGGTACGTATGACGAGCTTGTGGCTGACTCGGCGAGCCGCTACTGTGCGCTTTTCCGTGGCGGTCGCTCCTCCAACACTGACAGCGAAGAAGAACAAGATCGTCTCACCCAGGTTGCGCTGCTTCAGTCTTCTCGCTTCCGTGGTCACTACGGAGGACTGCAGGCCCAGCGAACATCTCTCTACCAGTCAACTGACGATGTTTCGCTCCTCCAGCCTTATCGACCATCGGAGGCGGATGCGCTTATGTCTGCGCGTCGTGTGAACTACCGTGGAAACTGCCGAGGGCCGCGTCAGCGACGCCGTCGTGACCGACCTGCCAAGAAAGATGGTTTTATCACAATTGAAGAAGCTCAACTCAAGACAGAGCGAGGTAACGAGCGTCCAAGTGATCTTGCCTGGCTCGAATCTATTCGTGAAAGCCGTCCATCCATGTTCCCTCGCCAAGTGGAAGAGGAATCGCACTGGGGTATGAAGACGGCCTATCTGGCTGGAGATAACAAGCTTGACGAGAGCAGTGTGGGTGTCAAGTTTGAGGAGGCCGACGACACTGTCGTTGAAGACGATGCTGCGGCAAAAGAAGCGAGCAAGGGTATCACGAAGAAGATCTTGCAGCTTGTCACGGAAGACCGCATGTACATGATCCTAGCCATGGCCACTTCGTTGTTCAATGGTGTCGCGAGTCCATTTACTGTCATTCTTCGAGCCGACATGGTCAACGAGCTGTACAAGCAAGAAGCCGAGGACGACACCGAAGGTCTCAAGGGCGCCGCCGACAGCTACTTTACGTTCTTCTTGTTGTTGAGCGGTGCTCTTGCGGTCAGCTGCTTCATCCAGAGTTTCAACTTCCGTATGCTCGGCCGTAGTCTCACGAACCGCATGCGTACCATGACGTTGCGCTCGATGTTGCGCCAGGATATGAAGTGGTTCGATCAGCCAGGCAACTCGGCTGGTTCGCTCTCTGCCGTACTCGCGAACGACACCGCCGCCGTCAAGATCATTGCGGGTGAGATCCAGGGTCGAAAGACGCAGAACATCGTGGTCATTCTCTTCTCGCTCATCTTGTCGGTTGCGATGGGAAGCTGGCAGATTACCCTCACCTTTGTTGGGATCGTGGTCTTGATCGTCATCACTATCTACGTGGATCAGCGCATTACCTGGTATGCAGAAGAGGAAGGCGATCGTACACTCGCGAGTGCCGGTCGCATTGCGAACGAAATTGTGCACAACGTGCAGACGATCACGGTGAACAACCTTCAGGAGACGATTTTGGCGGAGTTCCGAGCGGCGTTGGATTTGCCCACGCGTGTGTCCATCAAGACCGGTTATTCCACGGGTTTCGCCATTGCCTTCAGTCAATGTATCAAGTGGATCGGCTACGGTGTGCTCAACTACGTTGGTGGTGTGCTCATTATGGGCGGCACCATCAAGTTCGCTCCTTTCTACCGTTCGTACAATCTTGCGAACATGTCGGCCATGTGTATTGATGAGACAGCCATGTTCGTCTCGGACGAGAAGGCTGCGATGATCGCTGCTGGGCGTATCTTTGCCCTTATGGACTCCAAGCCTGACGTCGACATTGATGCTAAGGGTCTTTGTCTCGACGCTGGTGAGTCAAGTGCTCTCTCGATCGACGGTGTTGATTTCGCGTACCCACTGGTTCCAGAGCAAATCGTTCTCGACCAGTTCTGGCTGAATGTGCCGGCTGGCAAGACTACTATCTTGACCGGTGGAAGCGGTGGTGGCAAGAGTACCTTGATGCAGCTGCTCATTCGTCTCTACGATGCCGACGCTGGTTCCATCTCGATGGGTGGTGTGCCGCTGCAGAAGATCGATGTGCGTTGGCTGCGCTCTCAGGTGGGTTTGGTTCAGGCTGAGCCGGTGCTCTTCCGCATGTCAGTCCTCGACAACATCCGTCTCGGTCGACCTGATGCCACGATGGCTGACGTTCGTCAAGTGTGCGAAGCGGTCAACGCTCATGGATTCATCTCCGAGTTCCCTGACATGTACGAGACGATCGTGGACTCGGAGAAGTTCTCGCGTGGTCAAAAGCAGCGTATCGCTATTGCGCGTGCGTTGTTGTTGCGTCCACGTGTATTGCTGTTGGATGAAGCCACGAGCGCCCTGGACGACCAGAGTGAAGCTGTGGTTGCTCAGACATTGCACAATATGGTGACCCAGAAGGGATGCACGGTGCTCGCCGTGAGTCAAGCCGAGGCGATTACCCAACAGGCCAGCCAGGTTGCCATCGCCGAGCAGGGTCGTATCGTCGAAGTCGGTGAACCGGACGAGCTGATGATCAAGACGAGCGGCGTGTACGCATCGATGCTGCGTCGTCGTACGACCGAGCGCGAGGACTTGTAGAAGAGTGGAGGAGAATGTATAGATGTAGACATGGTGGGGAAGACGTACAGTGTGTTAGTGGGAAAATGAAAATTACTGCAGAGCGTAATGGAAAGATAAAGTTTAGACCATCCTCAAACCATCTCGAGTCTTGGTCTAACAACAACAAAAGCGAGTTTGGCCCTCCCGAGTTCCAGTTGGACCTAGCAATAGACAAGTTAGACCATGCCAGTTCCAGTAGGGCATGACGGAGCGTCGGCAGTAGTTGGCGACTGCTGCAGCGCGAAGGTGGTGTCCGTCTGGTTCTGGGTCTGACCCTGGGACTGACCCTGGGTCTTGTGCTTCTTGTACATCAAGACACCGACCGCAGCAACGGCGATGGCTGCCACAGCGCCCACGATACCACCAACAACACCAACGGAACCACCGGTACTCGATTCGCCCGAGGTCGAGGTCGAGGCCGCATTGAGCGAGGTCTCAGCCACCTTTGGAGGTAACTTGGACAGGTCCCAGACACAACTCCAGGCTCCAGAGTTCAGCGGCTGACAATTAGCCGGAACTGGTGCGGTACACTTGCCAGTGGCCTTGTTGTAGCTTGGATGAGTTGGAAGACAGTACGAGACCGTGGAGTCGCCGACCTTTGGACACAGCTTGCCGCCTGGGTTGCTGGCGGTACCAGAGCAGACCGGACCCTGGATGCAGAAAGTGCCATCGCCGACGACACTAACCTCGGTGCAACTCGGCGCAGGAGTCGATGGTGCAGGCGTTGGCTTTGTTGGAGCAGGCGTTGGTGGTGCTGGCGTGGTTGGACTGTGAGTTGGTGGACATGGCGTGGTTGGACCTGGAGTTGGCGGACATGGAGTAGTTGGTCCTGGTGTTGGAGGCGACTTGGTCGTTGGGCTCGGCTTGGTTGGGCCTGGTGTTGGAGGCGTCTTCGTCGTTGGGCACGGTGTCGTCGGACTAGGAGTTGGAGGCGTCTTCGTCGTTGGGCTCGGTGTCGTCGGACTAGGAGTTGGAGGCGTCTTCGTCGTTGGGCACGGTGTCGTCGGACTAGGAGTTGGAGGCGTCTTGGTCGTTGGGCTCGGTGTCGTCGGACTAGGAGTTGGAGGCGTCTTCGTCGTTGGGCACGGTGTCGTCGGACTAGGAGTTGGAGGCGTCTTCGTCGTTGGGCACGGTGTCGTCGGACTAGGAGTTGGAGGCGTCTTCGTCGTTGGGCACGGTGTCGTCGGACCAGGAGTTGGAGGCGTCTTCGTCGTTGGGCACGGTGTCGTCGGACTAGGAGTTGGAGGCGTCTTCGTCGTTGGGCATGGCGTAGTTGGACCAGGAGTTGGAGGTGTCCAGGTTGGTGGCCCTTGGTCTGGAGGGCCATGATCAGGCGGACCGTGATCTGGAGGGCCATGATCTGGAGGGCCATGATCTGGAGGGCCTTGGTCTGGAGGGCCATGATCTGGAGGGCCTTGGTCTGGAGGGCCATGGTCAGGCGGGCCGTGATCTGGAGGGCCATGATCTGGTGGACCATGATCTGGAGGGCCATGATCAGGCGGACCGTGATCTGGAGGGCCTTGGTCTGGAGGGCCATGGTCAGGCGGACCGTGATCTGGAGGGCCATGATCTGGTGGACCATGATCTGGAGGGCCATGATCAGGCGGACCGTGATCTGGAGGGCCATGATCTGGTGGACCATGATCTGGAGGGCCATGATCAGGCGGACCGTGATCTGGAGGGCCATGATCTGGTGATCTGGAGGGGATCTCCTTGGTCTGGAGGGCCATGGTCAGGCGGACCGTGATCTGGAGGGCCATGATCTGGTGGACCATGATCTGGAGGGCCATGATCAGGCGGACCGTGATCTGGAGGGCCATGATCTGGTGGACCATGATCTGGAGGGCCATGATCAGGCGGACCGTGATCTGGAGGGCCATGATCTGGTGGACCATGATCTGGAGGGCCATGATCAGGCGGACCGTGATCTGGAGGGCCTTGGTCTGGAGGGCCATGGTCAGGCGGACCGTGATCTGGAGGGCCATGATCTGGTGGACCATGATCTGGAGGGCCATGATCAGGCGGACCGTGATCTGGAGGGCCATGATCTGGTGGACCATGATCTGGAGGGCCATGATCAGGCGGACCGTGATCTGGAGGGCCATGATCTGGTGGACCATGATCTGGAGGGCCATGATCTGGAGGGCCTTGTTGTGGAGGACCTTGATCTGGCGGACCTTGGTGTGGTGGATCTATCCATGCCGTACTTGCATTCGCGCTGACAGCACAAACAGCGAGTGACAGAAAGATAGTTGTAAGCTTCATCGTAGGATGCTTGAGTGGCTTGCTGGGCAACCTTGACTTGTGTTCGCAAGGAGGAAAATTGGAGAATGAGGGAACCGATTGAAGTGAACATGCTGCTGCAAATAGGCTCATCGACACGCCCTGTCATGGACTTTGACCCAGAAATCTCGAAACGCGAGTGTCTACGTGGGACGATAGCCAGATAGGGTCACTGACGGCAGAGACCAACAACGACAGAAAGATCGCGCTGAGCAGGGAGCTTCACTGTGCAACTTGTACTCACCCGCCGGATGAAGCGAACCATAAGGAAGCGGTGAAGCCGGTGTGACGACAGCCGTCGCTGTGCAACGCGAAGTTGCCATGGTACCCGCGACGTGCGGGAAACTAAACCAAACCGACGCCGGAAGCGATCATTGAAGTTGAAGTTCTACATTGTACAATAAACTTCATATAATCAAACTAATGTATAATAAGAGGTTCTAATACTTATGATACGTAAAAATATGATATTTCTTTAAACAGGGTATCAGTAAACTAGACAGTGTAGCTTCTGGCGACCTTTGGTGAGGACTTCGAACGTCACACGTTCCGTGGTATCCTCAAGCAAAGGATCGAGTCTGCGTCCTCGCCTTGTATTCTGATGATGCAATCTGCACCTCGTGCTTTGTGTTTTATTGGCGCGTGGTTATTAAATTGCGTTCCCGCGAATCTTTCGCGGCTACCCACTCGAATTCCGTGGTGGAAAGGTTCAAGGATCGGGTTACTCACGAATCGTGAGGGGCAACGAGAGGATTCCATTCAGTTCGCGTCGGTGACGAGACGAGGTCATTCGCTAACTCAGCAGCTTCGGGCAGAGTACCCATGGATGGGTTTTATGGAAGGCGTACAAGAGATACAGGGTGCACGAAAAACTACAGCATATCGTAATGGAAGATCCAGTTAGACCATCCTCCTCAGGGTTCAGTCCTAGTCTAACTCGAAGTCGTACGATAGCGAGCGCGGCACAAGTGAAATATATCAACATTGCTCCTCCAGTTCCAGAGAAGTCTGCTCGCTCCAGTTAGACCCGTTCGGAAGGCGATAGCTGAAGCGCGAAGGTGGCGTCTCGCTGGCTCTGGGTCTGACGCTTCTTGTACGTCACGACGCCGACCACCGCGACGGCGATGGCAGCCACGGCAGCCACGATACCAACAACAGCACCCGAGGAGCTTCCGCCACCCGTAGCGGCCCCGGCCGCGCTGAAGGTGGTCGCCGCCTTCGCTGGGGACGGTGGCAACTTGGACAAGTCCCAGACACAACCCCAGGAACCCGAGTTCAATGGCTTGCAATCAGCCGGAACTGGAGCCGTGCACTTGCCAGTGGCCTTGTTGTAACTTGGGTGGGTCGGGTAACAATCGGAGACCGCGGTGTCACCAACCTTTGGACAGAGCTTGCCACCTGGGTTGCTGGAGGTACCCGAGCACACAGGGCCCTGGATGCAGAACGTGCCATCACCAACGACACTGACCTTGGTACATCCAGCAGGTGGAGGTGGGGTCGTTGGAGCTGGAGTGACTGGAGCTGGGGTCGTTGGAGCTGGAGTGACTGGAGCTGGGGTCGTTGGAGCTGGAGTGACTGGAGCTGGGGTCGTTGGAGCTGGAGTGACTGGGGCTGGGGTCGTTGGAGCTGGAGTGACTGGAGCTGGGGTCGTTGGAGCTGGAGTGACTGGAGCTGGGGTTGTTGGACCTGGAGTGACTGGAGCTGAAGTGGTTGGACCTGGAGTTGGAAGCTTCGACAAATCCCACAAACACCCCCAGGCTCCTGAGCTCAACGGCTTGCAATCAGCTGGGACTGGCGCGGTACACTTGCCAGTCGCCTTGTTGTAACTTGGGTGAGTCGGGAAGCAGTCGCTGATGGCAGTGTCGCCAACCTTTGGGCACAACTTGCCTCCTGGGTTGCTTGACGTACCCGAGCAGACTGGACCCTGGATACAGTACGTGCCATCACCCACGACACTGACCTTCGTGCAACCAGCTGGAGCTGGGGTCGTTGGAGATGGCGTCGGTGGAGCTGGTGTGGTTGGACCAGGCGTTGGCAACTTAGAGAGATCCCAGACGCATCCCCAGGCACCCGAGCTGATTGGCTTGCAGTCGGCTGGAACTGGAGCAGTACACTTGCCAGTGGCCTTGTTGTAGCTCGGATGACTAGGGAAACAGTCACTCACAGCCGTGTCGCCGACCTTTGGACACGCCTTGCCACCTGGGTTGCTCGCAGTGCCCGAGCACACTGGGCCTTGGATACAGAAGGTTCCGTCACCTACGACACTGACCTTGTCGCAGGACTGCGCGCTAACAGCAGAGGCCGCGACCGATAGAAAGATCGCGGTGAGCTTCATCGTCGAATGGACGCTTGGGTCAGCTTTGCTGGAAGGTCTTATGGTCGCAAGAAGGAAAGATGCAGAATGAGGCAAAGCAGCGCACTCGCAGCTTATAGAAAGCCAGCCTAGGGCGTTTTCTATCTCTTCGCCTTTGGTACCTCCACGAAACAGCAAGCTCGGTGAACCCAAGCAAGATGAGATCGAACCGACCCAGGAGATCTTGAAGATGAACCTCTTTGTACTATGATGAACAACATATATTATAGTATACGTATATAAAGAGGTCATACCAACTACAAATAGGATAAATTAATATCTGTTATGAAGGGTATAAGGGGCAGGAAACCTCGAATTTTTCGTTTTGGAATAGTGGGACGTCGTGCATTCTAGGTGTCTTCAAGTGACCCACGGGGTCGTCTCCTCCCCAGTCTGGTGTTGCATCTGCTGACAGCCCGCCGCCCTCTCTCTTGGCTCGATTATGCTTCCATCCAAGTCCTTCGTGTTCGATGGATGGGGTGGTTGAAGTTCACGTGAACCCAAAGATGCCGCGTCAACCATCTCTGGATCGCATGACTCAGTCCTGACTCCTCTTCAATCCAGCGCTGGCTGGACTCGTCCATCAGTCCCTATGATTATGACCAGGCGAGTTCGCGAGTCGACGGATTAAAGCTGGGACACGCCCGCGGACGGCCACCGAATTCCGAGTCGACATATCCGAACGGAACGACACACGCTGGCCGTTGGACACTCCCTCCACTCGGTGCGTTCCTTCCGTCGCTGTATAACCAACTCGGTCAGTTGCGAATCTCTTTCGCAGAGATGCGGCAAGTCAGCACTCAAAGTAGATTCCCATGGGGGCATCCACCACCAAACGAGTAATATTGGTATCCTCTTGTACTAGTTTCGTAATAACGCAGCCCTATCTTCGTCTTTTTGGTCTATTTTGCATTATTCTCAATACATTACGTGCTAGTTTCATGCATTTCCTCTGATCCCCAGCCTATTCTTGCCTTCCTCCTCACCATGGACAAGTCGCCGGCGCCTTGCTATCTTGGTCGGCTCATGACGACGCGCTCTCTGCTCCTCTCTTCCTCATGCCGCTGACCGTACGCGTGTGCTCCGAGGCCGACCAGCCGGCCGTGGACGCGCTGGCGTGGCCCGAGCCGCCCGAGCGCCGTCGTCTCTTCGGCATCACGCACACTGGCGCACTCATCGACACATGCACGCTCCCTCTCTGCGTCGTGGACACGGCCACAGACCAGATCGTGGGCTTTGCGGCCTTTGACGACAAGGTGCCGACCAGTTTGCTCCATTGGCCGGAAGCCACCGAGTATTTGAAGAAGAAGCTGCTCTTTGGACGCGCCAATGGCTGCATCCTGCTCTCGGCGTTCATCCAGGACGCGTCCGTCGCGCACGACCACGTGGTGACCGAGATCTTCCATTACCTGTTCGCCACCAAGCCGGAAGTGGGCGGCGTCGTGCTCGCCGTGCCCGTGGGCATCGACCTGCAAGACCTCGGGCTCTTCCACCAGGCGTTCTCGTGTTACGACTCCATCTCGTTGAGTTCCGGCGCGCTCTTCCGCTTCTTCCGAGCCGTGCGAGTGGATTACACGTCCTGTGTGTACGCACGGCCGGCGCAGACGACCGACTTGCGGATTCTCCAGAGTATCGTCGAGAAGCAGCAGATGGAGTGGCGACTGCAGGACGCCGCGTCCTACCACGCGTGGTTTGACGCCAACACGCTTCAACAGACACTGACACGTCAGGACGGGCACCACGCGTGTATTGTAGCACACTCCGTCAGCTCCGACGCTCCTACTGGACTGCTGTCGTGCTCGGACGCGTTCTCAAGGGAGCAGCTGGACGCGTACACCCGCCTTTTCTCGGAATTGTATCGCTCGAGTGGACATAACGAGCTGCAAACGGCGCAGTTGGACGCTGGCGGCAGTGCGAACACGCCTGCAATGGTCTCACCCCCGCGTATCGTGATCTGTGGACCCACTGGCGCGGGCAAGGGCACCCAGTGCGAGTACTTGGTCGAAGAGTTCAACCTCGTGTACATCTCGACGGGTACGATGCTTCGCTGGCATAGTGAGCATGGCACTGCGCTGGGACTCCAAGCGCAAGCGTACATCGACGCGGGGGAGCTCGTACCGGACGAACTCATGCTCGACATGGTGATTAAGCGTCTCAACGACGATGACTGCCGGACGCAAGGCTGGGTGCTCGACGGGTTTCCTCGTACGGAGATGCAAGCGCGAGTAATGCTGGCCCAGAACGTTCTACCGGACATTGTCGTCGTCCTGAGTCTCGCGGATGACGATGTGATCCAGCGCCTCTGTGGAAGGCGACTGGACATTGATACGGGACGCATCTATCACGTGGATTGGGACCCACCGCCAGAGGAGGTCGCGGACCGCGTCGTGCATCGTCTGGACGACCGCGAAGACCACGTCCGGAAGCGACTGCAGACGTATCACGAGCACGTCGAAGCCATTTTCCAAGTGTTTATGAAGACGGCGAAGATCATCCCGACCGACGGCGCGCGGAACAAGCAGGCGATCGCTCGCAAGCTCATCCGAGAAGTGTACTACGCCAAGAAGATGCGACGGGCGTTCAAGCTGCGTCATGTGCCCAAGCTCGTGATCTCCGGCCCGCCTGCCGGTGGCAAAGGCACCCAGTGCGAGTGGATCGTCCAGGCCTTCCGTGTCGTGCATTTATCCACTGGAGACATGCTACGAGCTGCCATCCAGGCGCATTCGTCACTGGGTCTTGAGGCGAAAGAGTACATGGAAGCCGGACAGCTGGTTCCGGACGACCTCATCATCGATTTGATCCTCGATCGACTCGAACAGCCAGATTGTCTCAAACGCGGATGGCTTCTGGACGGGTTTCCTCGGACAAAGGCACAGGCGGAGGCCATGCTGGCCAAGGGGATTTTTCCGGACGCGATGCTGCTGCTTGACGTCCCGGACGAAGAGATCGTCCGGCGGATTTCAGGACGCGTGTTAGATCCAGAGACCGGCAAGACGTACCATTTGTCATTCAACCCACCGCCTCCAGGTGACATTGCCGAGCGCTGCATCCAGCGCAGCGACGACACGGTCGAGACGGTGCGTGTGCGCTTGCAGACGTACCACGACAACTGTGACGCCGTACGTGAAGCCTTCGAGGGGGCTCAGTGTACGATCACAAGCGCAGACGGCACGTTGCCCATCGAGCGCATCGCGGAAGAGTTTTTCCAGACGATCGAGACGAGTCTGCTGCACAACAACTGCTTCTTCATCGACATGTTCGCCATGGAACTCGACTACGAGTGCCGAGCCCAGCAGTTCCTCATCAAAGGTATGATATGAAAAGATACAAGGCTATGATCGTGATGCTCACTGGTTTGTGCTTTGTCCGATAGCGTTCAAGTCTTTTCCGGACAAGGACTGCTTGCTCCTGGCGCTCCCGGAAAGCTGTGGACGCCCTGTGATCACCACAGGTTTCCGTGCCGTCCGCCTCGACCCAACACTCTCGTCCGTTGTGCGTCTTCAGCAACGACGCGGCTCGAACGCATCAACAGCCTCACCAACGGTGCAGCAAAGCTCTGGACGCAAGAGTCAGACCAACAAGAAGACGGGGGCCACACCGATCGTTCCACAACGCCCAAGCAAACAGCTCGTGCTCTATGCGTTCCATCGCGACGAGCTACCTTTCCTCAACTTCTCCGGCAGTGAACTGCTCCACGTCGACGACTTTGACAAGCCCGAGGACACCGAGCAAGTGCGGGAAGCCGAGAACCTCGTGGCGGTCAAAGGCCTGGGCGTCCGCGGCCTCACCCACGTCGTCCGCGTGTGGTCTGCACGTGCGTGGAACGGCCTCACGGGCGGCGGCGGCAAGTCCTCCCCCAAGGCCAAGACGGCCGAGTCGCCGCGACGGAAGTCGTTCTTTGGCGGTGGACGCGCCGCGCCGAAAGCATCCAAGACGTCCAAGGCGTCCAACACTTCGCAAAGCCGCGTGCCGGCGGGACAGCCAACGCCGTCGCTGGGACGCTCGACGCCTGCGCCAATAGCGGAGACCGTCGAGCACGAGTAGCCATATCCTTCTCCTACAGTACTGTACACATCGAATCAGACTCAAACTCAGCGTAATCAACGCACCTGGCTGACGTACTGACTGACTAGTGACGTACTGACTGACTAGTGACACTCGCCTCCACTTCAACCCAGACCAGAGCCTTCTATGAATACTCGTAGGCACTTCACAAGAAAACGGATCGCGCCGCTTCCAAAAGACTCATGAGCGCGTACGCGATCCGCCGCGCCGTGGACGCCGACCAGGCCGACGTCACGGACCTCGACGTGCCCGATGCGGCCACCCGCAAGCGCTACTTCGGTCGCGGCTTGCTGGGCGCCGTGATCGAGACATCCGTGCTCGCGCTCACGGCCACAGATTCCGAGCGACCCGAGCGCGTGCTGGGGTTCGCGGCGTTTGACGACAAACCGCCGACACAAGAGCTCTCGGAGCGCAATGAGGCCTTCCGGACGTACTTGTTCAACCGCTTTGAGCTCCCGCGCGCGTCCACGTGGCTCTATCTCTCGTCGTTTGCGCAGAAACACACGGGCAATGGCCACGCGCGCGGCGGCGCGATGCTCAAGCACCTGCTGCACGCCGCCTTCTCGACGCTGCAGAGCAAGCGACGCGTGTTGCTCGTCTTGCCACTGTCGGTGGAGATTGAGAACGAAGCCACGGGCTTCCACAAATTCTTTGAGCGTGTGCCACAACGGGAGACGTCGATAACGACGGGCGCGGCCGCGTTCCTTGGGGACCTCGACACGTTCGAGTCGTACGCCGTGTACCAAGCGCAGTCGCGCGACTTCCATGCCGCGCTGCACGTGCGTCGCGCTCGCGTCGAAGACCACGACGACCTCGAGCCGATCCTCCGCAAGCAGAGCGAGAGTCTCAGTCGTCAGTTCGGCGACTACTTTTTAGCCGAGCTCATCAAGGACCAGGACGAGCACAACGTGTGTCTCGTGGCGCAGAGCGGCGCGAATGAAGGGCGCGCCGTCGGGCTGCTGGCGCTCTCGGACGAGATCGAAGTGAGCACGTTGCAAGCGAGCTTTGAGCTCGAGCCGTACAACAACCTGGGCACGAACGACTTGGCCAGTGGCCACACCTCGGCCTTACGTCCGCCGCAGATCATCATCGCTGGACCGCCTGCGAGTGGCAAGGGGACGCAGTGTGAGCTCTTGGTCGACGAGTTTGGCGTCGTCCACTTGTCCACGGGCGACATGCTGCGGACAGCGATCCAGGCGCACTCGCCACTCGGTCTTCAAGCGCAGACGTTCATGGACAAGGGCGAGTTGGTGCCGGACGAGCTCATCATCGATGTGATTCTGGAACGACTGCAGGAAGCGGACTGCCGGACGCACGGTTGGCTGCTGGACGGCTTTCCCCGGACGGCCAAGCAAGCTCATGCGCTCACGCAGTGCGGGATTCTTCCGGATTTGCTCATCGTGCTGGACGTGCCGGACGATGAAGTGGTCAAGAGAATCTCTGGACGAAGGGTGGACCCGGACACTGGCAAGACGTATCACCTGGAGTTTAATCCCCCACCGGCTCAGGACGAAGCGCTGCGTGGTCGACTCATCCAGCGCTCGGACGACACGGAAGCCACGGTCCGGACGCGCTTGGGCAAGTACCACGAGAACTGCGACGCCGTTGTGGACGCGTTCCGAGGCGAGGACACCAAGACAACAGTGCTGACCGTCGTAGGCACGCAACCCAAGCAAGTGATCGCCGACGAGGCCTTTGAGACGCTGCATAGTATCAAAAACGCCCAGAAGTTCCAGTATCTCGTCCAGAAGAAGCACATTGCGCCGCCACGAATGATCATCACGGGTCCACCAGCCGGTGGTAAGGGCACACAGTGTGAGTTACTCGTGGACCAGTTCAACGTCGTGCATTTATCCACTGGAGACATGCTGCGAGCGAGTATCCAGGCCGGTGCGCCACTGGGAATGCAAGCCAAGGGGTACATGGACAAGGGAGAACTGGTTCCGGACGAGCTCATCATCGACTTGATCCTCGCACGACTGCAAGAGCCGGATTGCCAGTCACGCGGATGGTTGCTGGACGGGTTTCCCCGGACCGCGACGCAGGCGAGTGTGATGCTGGCACAGGGCATCGTCCCGGATGTGGTGCTGGTACTGGATGTCCCAGATGAGGAAGTAATCCAGCGCATCTCTGGACGCCGTGTTGATCTCACGACGGGGAAAACGTACCACTTGACGTTCAATCCGCCGCCTCCGGAAGTCCGGGATCGCGTGATCCAGCGCTCGGACGACAATGAAGAGACGATCCGGAACCGTCTGGACAAGTTCCACGAGAACTGTGACACTGTGTTGTCCACCTTTGCCACTTACGACGCTGCCAATGTGCAGATTGTGCGCTGTGACGGGCTTCTAAGCAAGACAGTCATCTCTCAGTCGTTCACACAGCCGATTTACCAGCGAATGCTCGATGCCGAGGCTACGTTGGCTGTTGCAGTGGCTTCAGAGGGCCTAGGATCGGCAGACCAAGCGACTGGAAACCCCTGGAAGCGTGTGGAAGACGAGCAAGCACGCAACAACTGCTTCGCCATCACATTGTTCTCTCTGGATGATCGTCTGGACAGCGTTGGGGCGCTGGATCTGCTCGTCCACGCGTTCGCCGCGTTCCCGGACAAGGCATTTTGTCTTCTGACGCTGCCTACGAATGCCCCCGAGCCGTCGTTCTTGGGTCTTTTCACTCTCGTGCCGCCTCAAGCCACGAGTACGTTCTCTCACGTGCTCTACGTGCTCCATCGCGACGCCATCGCCTTCTTCCACCCGACCAGCAGCGATGGGAACGACGTGTTGACGCCATTGGAGCTCACCGTCACACGCTACGTTGGTGGAACACAGGACGCCGCCGTCCAGCCGCTCTTACAGGGCGTCGAGCCGTTTGTGAAGGCCAGTGTCCAGCAAGGGCTAGCACTGGCAGGCGAAGAACTGGACATTGAGTTGGAGGAGAACCCCAAGCACGTGACGTTTCTGGTCTACGCCAACCACACGAGTGCCGTGGGTCTCGTGACGCTCGTTCGCGACCACGAAGTCACGAGCCGCCTACGTCACCACTTTGAACTCGAGTCGCTGCTGCTCATGACGCACCATCGAACCAAGGACCAAGCGATTGTCAAGCAGTTTGTGCTCAACCCCGTCTTGTACGCAGCCTCGCGCTATGTTCTTCAAGAGATCACTCGCCTCTTCCGCAAGACATGCTTGTTCTACCCCGTGGACATTACGCCCAAGGGCAAAGGCAAGGGCAGTCCAGTCGTCCACGAGTTCGTGCTCGCGCCGCCACGGCGTTCCATCGCCATCAGCGCTGACGAAGTCGCTCAGTATCCGGAGGATGTCAACAAGATCGAGCAAACCGCGCGCTTTGACGAGTTTGCGCTCTTTGTACTCTCGAAAAAGGTGCTTTCCGAGCCAAAACTCGTGGTGAACCAACGTTTGGTGATCGTGGGGGCGTCCGACGCGGCACTGACGTGTCTCCAGAGGCTATTGAGTGTGCCGTACCTGCGATTTACCAACATTACGCTCATTTCGCCTCAAGGTCTCGCGTTTGCTGAGGCTTTGACGCCGGAGCCACTCGTCAAACCGAGTCCGGACGCCGTGGATCCGCTGGATTTCGCACGCAAGAGCCTTTATACACGCACGGAAATCGATCAGTTCAGTTTACGGACGCATATTCGCGTGGTTGAGAGTCGTGTGGTGCAGTTGGATCGCGTGGCGCGTGCTGTGGTCTTACAAGACGGTTCGTGTTTGCCCTACGACTACCTCGCGATGACGACCGGCCTCCAGGACGGTACGTTCACGGCCTTGGGACGCTTCCCGTCGTTTGATGGAGAAAGCTACGCATCTCCAAAGGTTCCAGAGCGCGTTGTGGCGCTTGGCGACGTCAAGACGGCGCGCTGGCTGCACAAACGCCTTGAGATCGAGTCAGAAGAAGCCGCAAACCAGCGTATCGCCGTCTACGGCAGCTCCTTCTTTGCGTTGCAAGTGATCCATGGACTGCTAGCTCGTGGTGTCGACGGCTCTCGCATTGTGCATCTCTCCCCTGCACGAGATTCGGTGTTTGAAGACACGCAGATTCGAAGTGAGGTGGACAAGGAGCTGACCAAACGCGGGGTAATTGTGCAGTACAACACGAAAGTCACGTCGCTTGTGGTGCACGAAGGCACGCAGACGCTCGAGGGCGTCCAGACGATGCCGACGGTGAGCGTGCACACGCCAGGCGACGTGATCACTGGCCCAGGACACCACCATCCGCATCATCCCGCGCCAACACCCGCCTCGACAGCGACGCTCGTGCCGTGTGGCTGGTTGCTCTGCTGTCAGCACAACGACGCCGACTACGACGTGTTCCGCGCCATCAACGAGAGCGGACTGGTCTACGACGGTCGTCTTGTGGTCAACGGCCTCATGCGCACGACCGACCCGAGTATCCTGGCCGCAGGGAGTCTTTGTCGCTTCTCGCGACGCTTTATCCACGCCAAGCTCCACGAACACTACAACGCGAAAGAGTGTGGGGAACTGCTCGCCGCCTCGCTCCTCCAGCTCTTGGATCCGTTTGCTTCTGCTCTGACACATGACGACCATCAAGGCGCCCGCAAGACCCTGTCCACGTCCGCGAGTGCGCCGTCTCTCGGCGGCACAGGAAGTCCGACAGCCAATGGCCAGGTGGTACCCCCGCCCGAGATGCGGCTGCCCGTGATCCGCACGACCGTCGTCCCAGGTGGCAAGACGTATGTACAGATCAGCATCCCGTCACTCATCAACACGCTGTCGCTGCAGGTGCTGCCGACGCGTGCGTCGCAGTCCGTCTCTCCTCGATACACCAGTCTCCTCTTTGACGACTTTGGCGTGCTCAACCGCCTCGAATACCTCGGCGACGAGCGCGTCGAAGTCAACAACCTCCAGTGCGTCGTGGGTTTACACGAGTCGTATCTCAACAGCGCCATTGCATCCTTCGCCAACGCGTACGTGGACGACTGGATTGCCTTCTTCCATCAAAAGTGGGCGTCCGCGCTCTACCATGACCGCTTCCACGAGTTTTGCCTTCGACTCAACAGCTTGCTCAAGAAAGACGATGGTATCCGCCAGTTGGTGGAGGATATCAGTAAGTTCTTTGCCGAGACGGGCGACGTCAAGAGTACGACAGCCATGGCGCAAGTGCGCGTGGGGCGCGGGGGCGATGCGCTCGTGCCGTCCACCAAGCGCCTCATCGAGTCGCAATTGCTCGAGTTCCTGAGTGCCAATCGCGACGTGCTGGCCATGTATCTGCTCCCGCGGGCGAGCAGCAGCAGCCAGAAGAAGAGATGAGGCGCAGTGCCACGGTGGACAAATGCCAAGCAGCCACAACAAGTGGTATGCGTGGTTGACTGACGTACGAGTGTAGCCATCTGAGTCGATCTGATGACGTGAACGACGTGGCGCCTTTCGCCACGCAGTGACCAGAAATACATACCTCGTTTGATTGGCTGAAACCACGCACCCTAAACCACCTGGTACGCCGTACATGGGGCCCATGGGGAAAAGGGCTAGGGTTCTCTAGAAAGTCATAATCCCCTAAAAACCAGCCGTCAACTCGGAATTCCTCAGATTCCGGATTCCAGAAATCCCAAAAGACGGTCCTCGCGACCGTCTGTGTCGCCTCACCGAATCTTCAGCATACCACCTCCTTTTGTTGTGTACCCTTCACAAAACCCACCTGGTTCCGGCACCTCGTCGTCTGGTACTGGGCGATCATCAGCAGGACCATCACTCTGTCGCCCGCGAGCCAACGGGTCACCACGAGCAGCTCACTTCCGCATTTGCCTCCTTCTCGATCGCCAATACCATGACGACGCAAGAGTTCAAGATGACCGTGTGCTGCATGGGCGCCGGCTACGTGGGCGGCCCCACCATGGCCGTCATCGCCACCTTCTGTCCCGACGTCAAGGTCGTCGTCGTCGACATTTCGGAGCAGCAGATCGCCAAGTGGAACAGTCCGGACGAGCTGCCCATCTACGAGCCGGGCCTCAAGGAGCTCGTGGACGCTCGCCGCGGCAAGAACCTCTTCTTCTCCACGGACATTGACCGCTACATTAACGAAGCCGACCTCATCTTTGTTTGTGTGAACACGCCGACCAAGCAGAGCGGTATTGGCGCCGGCAGCGCCGCGGATACCAAAAACTGCGAGGCCTGTGCGCGCAAGATCGCGCAGGTGGCGACCTCCAACAAGATTGTGGTACGTTTGACGTGGTTTGTGGGGAACTGGTGGTGGATGTGGGCTGATAACGGGTGTTTGCCTAGGTGGAGAAGTCGACGGTGCCTGTGCGCACGGCTGAATCCATCAGTGCGGTGCTCAGTGCCAACTCCAAGGGCTTGCAGTTCGAGGTGCTCTCGAACCCAGAGTTCTTGGCGGAAGGCACGGCCATTGAGGACCTCAAGGAGCCAAGCCGCATCCTCATCGGTGGCCCAGAGACGCCTTCGGGCCACGAAGCCGTCGAGAAGCTCGTGTGGATTTACAACCACTGGGTTCCACGTGGTATGTTGCTTATGAGGATTGGTTTCTGTCGATCTTGAACTCATTTCTTGCCTTGTTTGCTCCTGTAGAGCGCATTTTGACCACCAATGTCTGGTCGTCTGAGCTCTCCAAGCTCGTGGCCAACGCCTTCTTGGCTCAGCGTATCTCGAGCATCAACTCGATCTCGGCCGTGTGCGAAGCCACGGGCGCCAACGTCTACGAAGTGGCCAAGGCCGTTGGCGCGGACGAGCGCATCGGCAGTCGCTTCCTCAACTGCTCGGTCGGCTTTGGCGGCTCGTGCTTCCAGAAGGACATTCTCAACCTCGTCTACTTGGCGGAGACCTTCAATTTGCCCGAAGTTGCGGACTACTGGCGCGGTGTTGTGACCATGAACGAGTACCAGAAGACGCGCTTCGCCACGACCATGATCCGTCGCATGTTCAACACCGTGACAAACAAGAAGATCTGCTTGTACGGCTTTGCCTTCAAGAAGGACACTGGCGATGTGCGTGAGACCCCAGCCGCGTCCATTGTCAAGACGCTTTTGGCCGAGAACGCACGTGTGGCGGTGTACGACCCACAGGTCAAGCTCGACGACATGCTCGCCGAGTTGGCCTACCAGGGTGTGAGCGAGAAGACGCATCCAAACCTTCACTCGCTTTTGACCGTCGTTTCGGATCCATACGAGGCCGCCAAGGACGCCCACGCCATCGCCGCGCTTACTGAATGGGATATGTTCAAGACGCTCGACTACGACCGCATCTACGCATCGATGACCAAGCCAGCGTTCATTTTCGACGGCCGTAACATTCTGCCGCACGACAAGCTGCGTGAACTCGGTGCCAAGGTGTACGTGATCGGGCGAGCAGACGTCATTGCGCACGAGCTGCCCTTCTAAACGACTTTCATGACTAGTGCAGTAGTAGTAATAGCGAGGAGCAAGATAAGCCATTCCTCCAATATACGGCCCGTGACGTTGGTGATACGCATGACAAGAGACGCGTCCTGGGTTCTTTTCTTCCGCCACGAACGAAGCGACGCGCGTCCCGACTCATGGAAATCCACTGGACGGCCACGATGTGATTTCAAACGTCGCGACTCGTAGGAAGCGCCGCTCGGGAGCTGAATGGTCTCTCGCGACGGCTCGCAACGAAGATCGCGCTGAGTCAATGGACCAGCTCGCGTGCTGCACGCTGCACGCGGCCACTCGCGATTTAGAGCAGACGTGGAAAGATCTCGAGGAAGAAAGTTACCATGCCAGTCCTCTACGGCAGCGACAACGTGGATGAGGAGACGGCGCTTGTGCGTCGCATTGTGGCACCACCACGACCGACAGCGCGTGGCTCGAACAAGCGCGTGTGGATCGGTACGTCGGTCGCGTTGCTGAGTGCTGGGGCTGCGTTCGTTGCCTTGAGCTCGTCGAGCCAGGACGCGTTCCATTCAGTCGCGTCGCCAGCGTCCCAGTCTCTTTTGCAAACGGCGATCCAAGCCAGCGATGAAGACTCAGCGTTCCAGCTCTTGGATACCAACAGTGATGGTTTGGTGACCGAAGAAGAGTTCCTCATTCGCTTGCAGGCACGACGCGATACGGTGCTTGGAGAGCTCGCCGGCTCCAAACTGGATGCTGCGCTCGTGGCCTCGATCACTGAGGAAGTGAACGAAACGTATGAGAAGGAGGCCAAGTGCGTGAGCGACATCTTTGAGAAAAGCCAGGGTCAGCAGGGCATGGACGAGAAGAGCTTCGAGTTCGTCCACCCCATGATCAACGAAATGTGTGCGGATGGCTCGTCAGTTGTCGCTATTGACGCACCGACGACAAGTGATGGTATCATTAGCGGCGGTGCAAGTGACACCAAGGTGGGCGGACTCACGAAAACACCAACTATTGAAGGAGATGACGACGTTAAGGGGCCTGTGACGACCACACAAGCTCCTGCTGAGATTGCTGGGTCAGATGCCACTGGAGCGGCTTCAACGCTCACACCTTCAACTGACGAAGCTCCGTCGGGTGAAGAGGGGACTGCCACTGACACGTCGACGACCACTCCACCGAGTGATGCTGAGTCTTCGGATGAAGGAGAAGCTGGCGCGACTGCGCCAGACGCTACGACGACGGAGCCAGCAAACGGCCTGACGTCTTCGAATGGAGGAGACGTGGAGACGACTGACGCGCCAGCGGCGACGACGACGACGTCAGCGACTGAGTCGATTTCCTCGGACGCTGGTGACGCAGACACCAGTGCACCGGAACCAGAAGAAACGACGGTGGCACCATCAAGCGACGTGACTTCGTCGGGTGAAGGAACCTCTGAGACAACAACCACACCAACAACCGACGCCCCAGTGGACGACACAACGTCTTCAGGTGAAGAAAACGGTGGTACGACGACAGCTCCAGCCGCGACGACGGAGGCACCTGTCGATGATACAACGTCTTCGAGCGAAGGAACTACTGAGACGACAACTGCACCAACAACAGCTGACACGACGACGGCTTCTGCTCAGGGTGACCCCAGTCCAGCATCAAGCGTTTCAACCACAGGCTCGAGCGCAGCTGAGACAACCACTGACACTGACACACAAGCACCAGCCAGCGAGACTGACGCACCTTCTGGTCCTATCGCGACTGCCTCTGACGTGTCTTCGGCTGCATCGGACACCACGGCACAGGCGAGTACGGAAGACAAGACCACTGAAGCTTCTGGATCTGCGCCAGTGGATGCTACGACGATCCCAGAGACTCATGACGACGGAGATGCTGTGGTCACCAACATGCCTATCGTCGGGCATCCTGGATACGAGCCCAGTGACCCAACGATGCCTCCATCAGAGGAGACAGGTGAGGCTGGTGTTGTCACCGACTTGCCAATTGTTGGATTGCCGGGTTACGAGCCAACTGACCCCGCGATGCCTCCGACGACGGAAGATGTCGAGTCCACGACTTCTCCTTCAGCTACCGACGCGCCAAAGCCACCTCAGGTGACCGAGTCACATCTGGATGCCACAGCGGAGCCTCTTCCGCCCACACCGGTCATCAAAGATGAGCTCAAGAAGATCGACAAGGTCACGAAGAGCGATGCTGATGGTGATAGCTCTGCAGCGGCGGCGCTTATGGACGTGCTGCTCAAGAGCTTCAACGAGTCGGACACGACTGATTTCGGTTCGGGCTCGACAGTGGGCACGCTGGTACCTCCGATCTCAAACAAGGGCAAATCTCCAGAGCGTCAGCACTTCGAGCAGACCCTCAGCGATCACTTCAAGAAGGAGCTCGAGGAACACGAGCAGGAGCTTCGCTTTGCACACCTCCAGGTCAAGAAGCACAAGTTTATGGTCGAACTCGTGCAGGAATGCATCTCTATCGCCGGTCACCGCGTACGTTCATGTGTTTTTGGAGTATCTTGAATCACTATTGACCCTTTCGTGTGTGTGTGTTTTCCAGTTCGAAGTCGACCACTCGTATTCGTTTGATGCCGCGACCGCGTGGATCGCGGTAAAGTGCCTCGAACTTCCTGCCATCCTTCGTCACACAGTGCATGATTAAGCAGGCAACGAGCCGTGCAGCATGACTAACTTCACCTCCTCGGTTTCTCGTGCTTGGCGTCCACCGTAGTGCTTCGTACAGGAATAGCTTCTCGCGTTAACCATCTTCACCCATCCACTGAGGTGTAATGCAAGTCGTGACTTTGTCTTTTCACTGCGTGTCTGTCAATTATAGACGACTGCATTGCCTGTGCATCCTTTTCATTGCACTGGGATCAGTCAACTCCCAATGCCGACCATGTTGCCGCCTCGGCTCTCGACGGCTGCCACGGCTCGGACGTATGAGTTCCAGCAGATGTACGAGGTCGGCGTGCGGGCACTGCCTCCGCCAATCAATCTCATGGACACACCAGCATCTCGATTGATGAGTCGACGGCACCATCGTCGCTTTATGAAGTGGATTCGAACGCGGTTCCACTACTTCAGCATTTTGAATCGCTTCAGTATGATCTTCATCTTCGCCACGTGGGCAACACCACGGGAAATCGGTCGAGTTATCACTCCCATCGTCGCGTTTGGATGTTTTCCAGTCGCGGCGCTCACAATTTTGCTTATGAACGACACGATCTTGCGATTGGTGCTGCGGCAACACGAGTTTTGGTTCTTCACCCTTACGAACACTCTCAACTGGATCATCGCATCGGTTTTATTCAACGACACGCGCATCCTCGGTTGTCTCGCTTGCTTCGCGATCGCTGAGCTCATTGTGCTCATGGACGCCAACTTTCGGACCGCCGTGAACGCCCAGCGCTCGTCATTACTCATGGTCCCGGCGATCCTGTCCATCATTCTCGTCTGTGCCACAAGACTAGTTGACATTGACCCTGAACGCTTCCACTTGCTCATTCCCGACAACAAGATCGACTCTTCGCTCGCCAACTCCTTCTTCAACAACAACCTCACGCTCGTGATCTTCGTCATCCGCAAGACGTACGGCCGACGGCACTTGTTCACCAAAGCTTTTCTGGAAGATCGTATCATTCCATGCGGAGTCGTGCGTTGTGATCTCGTGTTGAAGCGAATGCAGGCGAGTAATCGCGATGGTCGAATACGTTTCGAATCCTTCAAAGCTCTCGCCGCCAAGACCAACAACAAGGAAAACATGGAGTGCGAGCTCAATCTTCCGAGTGAACCGCCAATCTTAGGTGCAGACCCATCACAGGTAATTCAAGTCGAGCCATCCGATCCTATCTTCGCTCCAGTCACGATTCGTCCGCGTCGAGCCAGTGTCACGGAGGAGATTGCTCGCCTCATCACCCCTCGAGGTCCCGTTTCCACCAACGCCAATGAGGTACCGCACGTTACGCCACGGCCAGTGACGCAATCGACGATTCTGCAGTCCTCGGTGATGACAAATGGCCGATTCCGCTCGAGTCCGGAAATGAAAGGCGGGACTTCGCAGAATATGCGCATCATCACACCAACACTGGCATTTCTCGACCTCCGACACACCCTAGTACCCTCATGGACGCCAAAGCGACGGATCAGCTTCTTCACGGCGGTCTTGTTGTATGGCATTGGGCTCATCGGCTTGCTGCTCGCTGGTTTCACCATGTACTTGCCCGCCGCGCACTCGACAACAGACGAATCGACCATTTCGTCCGTGCCGTTTCTCTTTGGCGCCATCACGTGGTCGGACGAAACGTTGCAGTGGTTCTCGCTCGCGTCGTTCCTGTGCACGACTGCCTTCTTCGTACCGTTTGCCGTGTGTTTCCAGCGGAATCTCCTGCGTGCACTCAGTCGGAGCTTCGAGTGCATGTTCTCGTCGTTCCAGTTCACGCTCGGCTGCGTCTGTCTCGCTGATATGCTGCAATGGGACTATCGCTGTCTCGCGCTACTCTCGTGGCTGCAGTGGTTCCACTGGGTGCTTCTCTGGGACGCGCTCTTGCCCGTGACTCGTGAGCGGTTCCGCTTCAAGAAGCGGTACGGCACCCCTGTGCTCCTGGGGATCTTCCTGGGGCTGCTCTGGATCATCTACTCGCTCTTCTTCAGCTCGTACGACGCGTTGCGTGACCGCGTGATCACGTCCATCCAGTGGGGATCGTTCCGCGTGAGCCTCCGCACGTCCACGTTCCTCGTCGGTCGCCTGAGTACGATCGTCATCTGGAGCTTACGCCTCGTGTACAAGGCGCTGCGGAGTCAGGAGGACGAGCTCGTCTTCATCCGAGGCACGCTCGAGTACCACGCGCACATGGAGTTCTTCCCCGTGGCCACGACGAGCAAGGGCATCCACAGCGCCGTCGTCGCCTCCATGCCCACGCATGTTGCCGTGGAGAGTGAGAGTGATGGTCCGGACACGTGAGGTACTGGAAATGACCTGAATAGAAGACTCTGAGCGCTAGGTTCGGTTTTACTAAGTTCGCATGTGAACCATCACTCCTTCGTGACCATGAAGCGGAATGGAGCGGTGGAGGACATGGCGGAGCGGAGGAAAGCGCGGCGTGTAGAGAGCAAAGGAGAAGCTTCCGAGGGTTTATATGGAGATGTCGAAGAAATGGGAGTGCATGCGCAGTGGATTGAAGGGCTTGCGACGTGTGGATACGTCGTGGTGCCGCGGTTTCTGACGGATGAAGAGCTCAAGATGCTACGAAAAGAGAGCGATTTGCTCGTTGAGACGACGCACGAAGACCCCAAGCGTGCAGTGGAATGTATTATTGAGCAGGTGATATCCTTCTGCTTGGTGAATATTGAATAGGAAGGTAACGATGGGTGTGGAGCAGGGATGCGTCGTTGACATGATGGCCGATTGTCCCGTAAGTGACTCGAACGCTGTTACTTTGACTGGGTCAGTTCACAAAGACCCGTATGAATAGATGGAAGACGCATCACCAGCACGTGTTGAAGCCGACGCATACCTCACAGCAAGGCGCAAAGAACTCGGACGGAGATGCCAACGTCACAGTCCTCCGAAGGCCATTCCTGAGGGGTCCTCTGACGTCCTAAAGAAGCTTTTGTTCGAGCGCTTACCCTATCTCGCTCGACTGCTTTGGAGACGCCCAGCTACACCACCGGCACGTCAAGATCTCTTCTTCTTTAATGAGCATTACGTGGTCAAGCCGCCACAGACGGAGGCCGAGTTCCGATGGCATCGTGACGACGACGAGCAGCTCGCCATGTGTGTGCATCGAGACTCGATCGCTCCGTATCTTTCGGCGTGGTGCGCGTTGGATGATATCTCACCCACGAATGGCCCCTTACGCTTCGTACCCTTACAAAACAGCTCATCGTCTCACGCGTTGCAACCGCAGTCGATTTGTTCCCTGGAAGAGGCAGATCTCGAGTGGCTAGACAGTCACGCCACTGAGCCTGTGCTCGTTCACAGCGGCGATGTCATCGTCTTCCGCTCGGATATTTGGCACTGCTCCTCACAGAACGCGTCTGAACGGATACGTCGAGCGTTCTACGCGCAATACAGTCAAGAGCCCATCACAGCGCGCCCGTGTGAATCCAATCCGCTGAGTTTCGCGATTCCGTGCGGATCATCCACCTCATTTCCTACTATAGAGGACTAGAGAGCGCATGATCGACCATCAACTAACGTCCTAGTCCACGAAAAACGACGATGGCTTCGATCTACAGATTCCGATGATAAATATATCACCAAGCGACCAAAGGATGGACATTCCTGAGTGACGCTGTCCGATTGAATTGAGTTGTGAGTGGCTACAATGCTTCCCATGATGATTCCGCTCCGCATTCGCAACCAGAAAAACCAGGACACGCTCTACGCTCAGCAGCGCTATTCTCCATGTCGATATACGACGCTCAGTCCACGAGGAGATGCTGCGGAAGGTGTGCATAAGCTGCTTTTCTGACATGCAAGTGATGCATTTTTCTGATGTGTTGAGCAGACGATGACGGCGGACGCGGTCCTGGGTCTCTCGCTCTCGACGAACTGAATACAATGGCTGGGAACGCCGAGCGCAAACGCTGCTCTCTATATTCGTACGAGAATTCCCCCTAATGCTCTCGTCCGTGCCGTATTAATCACACACTCGTGCTTGTAGGTCGGATCGTGACGTAACGCCGACGGTCCTGCCAGCGGTCGACACCATCTATCAATCTGAAAAACTCCACGCTCTCACCAACCTCGTCGAGAAGCAAGGCAATACGGCCATTACTCTACAGTCTCCAACTCCACGCTTCGAGACGCCATCCAGTCCCAGTCCTCATCCTGGGGCATACTCCCCTGAACGCGTACGTTGCCAAATCTCTCCCACCATCTAGATGTGCTAATGATCCGTCCTGGTTAGTTTGTCGGTGCATTTCCTATCCTTCTTGACAAGGTGACGCCACAATCCGTACGTCTTTCGAAGGAACGAGCTCGCGCTGACTTCGAAGAGACATTTGCGATTCGTTCAGTGAATTCGGTCACTCTAAGCCCAACTCGTGGCGCCACGATTGGACACATACAGCCCCTACGCTCACTAACAGCAACAGCAAAGACGGCAGCACCAAGCGATTCACGTATGGAATGGACGGGACTCCAGAGTGCTCCATTGAAACCTGCGTTAACTCCGAGAAATGCGTACACGGACTCTGCAAACCGCCAGCTCGTCCTCAGCGCACGCCGTTAGTCCCACGTTCTAACTAGCTCTGTCTGATCTCTACTTAGGAAAGTCTGCTGTAAATGTTTATCCGTCATCCGAGTTGTAGCACGTGACGCAGACGCGGACGACGTCGTAGTATCCGAACTCGGGCAAGTTCATGCGGTTGCTCGTGCAGCGACCGCAAAACACGTAGCCACAGCAGCGACAGTGGTGGCGGTTGCGGTAGAACGTCTTGAACTTCTTCTTGCAGCGCTTGCAGCATGGCGCATCGACGTCACGCTCCCACACAGGCTGCGCGTTCCGGAAACTTCCAGCGCCCGAGATCACCTTGGTCGTCGTCAATAGAGGCGCGCTACCAGGCGTGAATGGTCGATTCTGATCATCTCGTCCGGTGGGGATGCTACGGCGATTCGAAGAAGGCGAAGGCGAGTCACGGGATGACGAAGAAGATGGAGAGAAGGCGCTTGGTGAATTATAGCGCGTTGGTCGACTTCCACTCTTGCGCTCGTTTCCTCGGTGTTGACGCGACTTCCCGGTGCTGTTAGTGGGCGAAACTCCGTCATTGGAGTCACCAAGCGCACTCTCAGGAAGGTTGTAGTTGTAACAACGGAATCGACGCATCATTTGACGACCGCTTTCTTCCTTTGCCGCCACTTGGTTCTTGAGTTTTGCAAGTCTTGATTCTAATTGCTGAACTTCTTTCTTCAAGATGTCGTGACGGTGATGTCCATGGTGGTGATTACGACTAGGGGATCGATTCACGGCACTTTGTGGATGCTCCTGGATAGTACCCTCACGCTCATGCGATGAACCCCCACCCAGGTGACCCATCATCTGCAGAATACTGTTCTTGATACGAAGCGAGTTGCTGCGGGATCGACCAGTGACCGACTTGCGTCTTCCCCCAGCTCCTAGGTGCCCTGGGTTAGGCGGCATGGTGGAGGAAGTCACATTCGCGGACGAAGAGCCCGAGATCGGAGACGAGACCGATCCATCCATGCTGCTGTTGCTGCCATGTCGGAAGCTTACTTCGTAGCTTGCTGCTTCGACAAGAACCTCGCCGGTAACCGCGACACTCTTCAAATCATGGAAATCAACTGAAACCGCAGTACCGCGTTTACCAGGTCCGCCAGGGATTGGCATTGACGATGGCGCATCATCACCGCTTCGAGCACCATTCGAAGAGCGGTCGTCCTCTGGGTAATCGAGGTTCATGCTGCGCGCAAGACTTGCGATGTCGGCGCGGAGCTGAATCGCACGCAGCTCCAGACGCTGGTCAGCATTCATGACAGCGTACACTCGTGACAACTCAGTCTCTTGCTGTCGAATCAGCTGAAGCATTTCCAACTCACGTTGCTGCACACGCATGTGACTGATGGCTTTCTGGTACTGACTGCACCACAGCTGCATCATACGAACTCGGCACACTGGAAGCATCGGCTCCATACGCGCTCCACCACTACCATCACCGTAGCCATCGCCGCCATTGAACAACGGGTTCAGATACTGATCAGTCGACGCGCGAATCACATCCCAGATGCTCACGCTTGGCACATTCACAAGGAAAGCCCGACGATCTCGCTCGGAATTCATCTGGAACGTTCCATACCACGACGAGTACACCGCCTCAGAGATTGACGAGAGGAAGAGCTCGTTGAACTGGAAGTGAGTCGGAAACTGCACCGTCAGTTGGTACACGGCGTCCAAAAACTGCTGGAAAATCGGAGACGTCTGGTCAGATGTCGGGTGTCCGCAACGTTTCTTGAACATGTGCCCGAACGAACACCAATCCTTCTCGACGAGGATCGCAAATCCCTCCAGTGTTCGAAAGTACGGATCCAGCATTAGCTGAGCCAACGAAGACAACTGAGCCGTTCTATCCCAGCCGTCACTGCAATGCACAACCACTGCGTCACCACGTTCCAAGTGATTGGCGACCTCCGACGCGCCTTGCAAGATGCTGCACACATACTCAAGCCAGTGACTTTTCTGGACTGCGCCAAAGAAGTTCGAGTCTTCCACTTCATAAAGCGCCTGAGTCAAGCCAACGAAGGAATTTCGCACCGCATGGATGTTGTCAATTCCCATGAAAGTGATAGACGTTGTCGGCACACCATCCCGGTCGTATTGCTTCACAGACTCATGACCCTTACCAGCGAGCGCATTACTCTTGGCGTTGATCTCTGGACGTGCGTCAACAATATGTAGCACACTGCTCTTCTTCGGGAGAGCATGCGACGACTGGATAGCTGCTTCGATGGTGATGGCAGCATCACGAATCGACCAGATGAGATCGCGGTCGTTGGAGTTGGTGCTTCCGAATACACCAGTGTTTGGCTGGCTACTGCGACAGAGTGGTGCACCAGTCCGCGGATGGACCCACGTCAGTGCCGGTAGTCGGTTCTTGCTTCGAAAGCTGGCTGCGTCACGAATGATCTTGTCAGATAATCCAGTAGGCATCATGAGAAATGACGGATACGAGGCACACAATTCGTAGTTCTCGTTGGCGCGACAAATTCTCCAGCGAGGATGATCAAGTACACCTTGACGTCGGAACTCGGATTCAGCATCATATCGAATACGACGTCGAGCGGAGAAATGACCACCGCGCTTGGTCGATTTGGCTCCGGTCTGTCCGACAGGACTGGTCACAAGCATGGATGACGCGCTGACATGGTGCTGGAGAACGGGAGGCTTGTCTGGAGTATCGGTCACACCTGTCGTGGTCTTTGGAGGATCTGGAATCACAAAGTTGTTCACCACATGCGCATGCTCGTCAGGGTTAAACTGTGTAGTTGCGGCTCTCGAGAGGATTGGTGGCTTGGATGTGGTGGCCGAAGAAATTGTTGGAGATGAGACTCGTGGCGGCTCCGGGACTTGCTCGTCGGGGCTACTGATGACGTGGTGATTCAAGTCGTATGGTGCACAGAATGTGTTTTCGTATTTGAGCCATTCGATTTCGGCGACAATGTTGTGGAGTTGCTTGATGCGCTTAGCCTCAGCTTCTCGCGAAAAAGCGCGCACTGAGTCTCGTAGGCGCGAAATTGGCGAAAGCGTCACGTTGTAGTGACCAGCATCCATGTTCTCAAGCTCGAGGATCGTCACGGTATTGTTGTTGCTACCACGCTTTTGCTGGGAGATCGATGCCTTGAGGATCTTTCCAATCGACACTGTGTGAACATCTTCGTGCACTAATCCCCGCACACGACGGTATGGAACGAACCAAATCCGGTAATTCGTGAGCACCAACGTCGCGAGGACGCCCTGGTTCGACTCGTTCACGTGGAACGTCACTGTGACCTCTTCGATCATATGCAGCAGCTTCTCGTGCCAAGGAAAGATGCAGTCTTTCGGTGTTCCAGCGTGCATCGCCGACAGTTCCTGCTGACGTACGTTGAGATCTGGATGCCAACTACGCGGCAAATGGCAGTACACTTGCTGGAATCGCGGGTTCTGCGGGAGGTACACGTCGTAGATGCTGGTGCCATACGGCTGGTTGATAAAGTACTTGAGGTCGCGCTCTTCGTACTGGATCGAGCAGAGAACTCGCCCTTGGTTCGAGCCTTTGACGAGCGACGACCAAACCAGCACAGGCGACATCGGGTCCATGATCGCAATGCCGTTCTTGGACAGTGGAGGTGTGACGGTGGACGCCGAGGACGCACGGCCGAATCCAAGGACATTAGAGAGCGGACTTGAGCTAGTCGTCCCAATGGAAATGTCGTCTTGTGCGCGCAGAATGCCTCCAAACGAGTTGAGCGAGCGGCTGCGTCGATGCGAGGCTTCTTGACTGAGTCGCTTGCTGTTCCCTCTTCCGGCCGAGTTGGTATGCGCCCCGGCGTTGGGCGACGGCGACGAAAGCGCCATTTCGCCGATCGTATCCATCGACACGGCGTGGTTAACGCTGTGCAAGTTGCGCATGTGGATGGTCTTGGCCATGGGCTCATTCGGCGGCGGCGGCGGCTGCTGCTTGCTCTCGAGTCGCTGGAGACGGCGCTGGTACTCGTCCACGTGCTTGCGCCAGTCGGGAAACGGCACACGCAGCGCGCCGAGCAGGTCATTCGACGAGAGCTCGTCGCGGTCCCAGATCTCGACGATGACGTACATCCATCCGGCGTGCACGAGGGGGATGGAGACCTCGTAATCCCATCGCGGATTCAAGTTGCGCTTGACGCGCGGCGACGACGCCACTTCTTTGCCATCGTAGTAGACCTTGACAAACGGATCGCTCTTGCCGTTGAGGTCGCTCGCGGGGAGGTTTTCCGCGCGCACGACCTTGAACAGCATGCCGGCGCGTGGTTTACTTACTTTACCGAGTGCCGCGTTGACGTTGACGGCTTGCGTCGGCCGGCCGTGCGGCAACTCAGTCGCGAGTGGCTTTTCTTTCTCGCGTGGCGAACCCACGTGTTGTCGTGCTGCTCCTCCTCACTCAGGCTGCAAAGATCGAAGCCTCTGTACGGACGCCCTCCCGCTGGACACACAGACAGACACACACACAGAGCGCTCGCGTGTGTGTGCGTGTACGTCGCGTCGTCAAGAGTCAGCGTTCGCGCAGGGCAGCGCTGGTCGGCCGTGACGCCGCTTGGTGGAAGGAAACGATGCCGGACGTGGGGGTGTGAAGTAACAGTTGATCGAAAGTGACGATAAGGTGGACCACCTCAACCAACTTATCCATGGGGTACAGCACCAGACAGAGCAATACTAATTAAGAGTGATGGTCAAGTGCAACGAGGAAGAGAATGGAATGGATGGGAATCGGACACTTGCATGTGCGTTCATGACGTGACGGGCGTTCGTAGGACGCTGCGTTGTTCATTGCACATGAAGGAGGAGGAGGACGCATGTGCGGACTAAACAACTGGTCAGTGACGAGGATCGGAGCGCGAATGGTGGCTCAGAATAGCGCGCTGGTGGACAAGACCAGGACCACCTCAGCCTCAAGCGTAGCTTGACGACGACTGTCATGCGGACGACAGTCACAAATCATGCGTGTTGACGAGACGCCGCGCGAGATACGGCGCGCCAAGCGACTGAGCAGGGCGCGCAACGCCTGGCGATGGATCTACCAGATCGACGTGAGCAAGCCGCTGCCCTACGTCGACTTATCCCACACCGTCATCTCGCTCGTGCTCTCTACAGAGGCAAACGAGCGGTATCTGCGCTGGATGAAGCACTACTATGTCTACATGGCACGATTACTGCGCGTGGTGATGATTCTCATGTACTGTTCGTGGTTCATGTCGCCGGAGGTCGGCTCGCTCATGGCCATTCCGCTGTTTATCACGGGATTCCCACCGGTCCTCGCTGCTTCGTCACTGCTAAACCGAGAACTCATTCGGCAATTGTGTTACCAGTTCGAGTTTTGGTACGCCACGTGTCTCAATGCGCTCACGTGGTCGCTCTTTGCGATCGTCCTTGGCGATCTACGCGCTTTATCATGCAGCATTCTCTTCGCGTTCACTCAGCTTGTGATCTCGCTCGATGCCAATTTCCGTACGATGACGACGAGTATCCGCACGACACTATTATGGATTCCATCAAGTGTCGGTGTGTCGATGTACTGTGCAATGAAGGCGATGGAACTCAAGCCAAGCGACGGTCGGACGCAATGGCGTATCCTCAATCTACTCGTCAACGTCAGCCTCACCCTCACAGTTCTCATCATCAACAAGACATACCAGCGGCGGCGTCTCTATTTTAAGGACTCTGCGTACAAGAAGATCGTCCCGTGCACGATTTACCGATCGCGGATGGTGCTGAATCGATGGCCGGCGCCCAAGGTCAGTGCGTGGGCAATTAATCAGGTTCAGATCGAAACTCCACGAGCAACCATCGCCTTCGACTCGCAGTACCATGCTATCGTCCGTCACTTGTCCTCCGATATCCGCCAGCCCATCCGTTTAGTTCGGTTCAAGCGATCGCTCTTCGACAGCCGTCGGACGATCGTCCCCAAGTATACCCCCGCCACTCCACTCCCGATGTGGTCTTGCGTGGTGCTCTACAGTGTCGGCGCCTTCGGCCTTGCAAACGCTTGCATCTCCGTGACGTTTCTGATTCGAACCAACGGAGATTTGCACGACACTGGAGTAAAAGTCACTTCAATCATCTCGCTCATCTTCACGACTCTCTTCTGCATACCCTTCGTCTGCAGTTACCAAAAGCATCTCGTACGGAAGCTTCTCCGCAACTTCGACTACTGGTTCTCCTCCTTGCAATTCGCAGTGGGTAGTGTGCTTCTCTCGGATCTCTGTCAGTGGACACCATGGTGTGTGAGTATCATCTCGTGGAATATATGGTTCCAGTGGGTGTTGATGATGGACGCACTGACTCCGATAATTAAGGACCGTCTCCGCTTCCGCAAGCGCTTAGCCGTGCCGGTGATGGTCGCCATTCTCGTCAACGCCGTTGGGACCATGTATCTCATCTCATCACCCAAGAGTACCATCTTACAAGATCGGATTGTGCATGTCACTCGTGTGGATCAATTCACACTCTCGATTCATACGACGTCTGTACTCTTCTACCGCATCGTGACGATTTTGACGTGGACCGTGCGGCTGCTAAATAGCCTGGCTTTCCGACCAGAAGACGAGTTGCTCCTCATTCGTGGCGCTCTCGAGTATTATAGCCCAGTTGATGTGTTTCCACCGCTCCGAGCACGAGCAGTGGCTCCCAACACGGGTCCAGTGAGCGACGTTGTGCCCAGCACGGAGCGTTCGGAGCAGTTCACGGATGACACCAATGATTGACAGGGTAAGAGAAGAAAAGTATGCTCATCAAATTCATTTTGATGTATGCCGGAGTGAATGAGTGTCGGTCAGCAGCGGATTATATAGATTATCGTGCGTTTTGTCAACTGCAACTGGTGTTTTGATGGGGAAATGGTGAAGATGTGGTTCATTGAAGGCGTTATGGACGACGAGAACTGAACCCACGATTAAACATGGGCTGGCTGAGAATAGCACCGGACCATTCGCCCGTAGACAACAGTTTGGGACACTTCTACTAAGGTCCGGATGCGTTTGGGATGCAACGCCGGCTCCGTCGGACAGTTTTTGATCGCCTCCAGCACAAGCGTGATCCACTATGGGGACTCCTGATACGAAACAAGTGAAGAGAAGGGTGAAGCGACTCAGCCAAGCAGACAATACGTGGCGATGGATCTACCAGATTGACGTGAGCAAGCCGCTCGCATTTGTCGATCTCTCGCACACTGTCATCTCGCTGGTGCTGTCTCCTGAGGCGAATGAACGGTATCTCCATTGGATGAAGCGACACTATGGTCGCCTGGCAAACCTCCTTCGAGTGGTGATGGTGCTAATGTATTGCTCATGGTTTATGCCGCCTCATATCGGCTTGATCGTGGCCATTCCGCTCTTTATCACGGATTTCCGCCTGTCCTCGCGGCTTCCTCACTATTGAATCGAGAACTCATCCGGCAATTGTGTTTCCAATTTGAATTTTGGTACGCGACGTGTCTGAACGCCCTCACATGGTCACTCTTTGCGGTTGTCCTCGGCGATCTTCGGGCTCTTTCATGGAGCATTCTCTTCGCGTTTACTCAGTTGGTGATCTCGCTCGACGCCAACTTTCGTACAATGACGACGAGTATTCGGACGACATCCCTCTGGATCCCTTCGACGGTGTGTGTGTCGACGTACTGTGCGATGGAGGCTTTGAGAATCCAACCAAGTGATGGTCCGATGCGATGGCGTGTCATCAATTTGCTCGTGAATGTCTGTCTCACACTTGCGATCCTTATCATGAACAAGACGTACAAGCGCCGCCGACTCTACTACAAGGACTTTGCGTACACAAAGATCGTCCCTTGTGCAATATATCGCTCAAGAATAGTCTAAAGTCGATGGACTCAACCAAAAGGAAGGATGAAGGTGATGAAACGAGGTCAGAGCCAAGAACCGCTAGCCATAGTCACCTTTGACTCGCTGCACCGCGCCGTCGTTCGCCACTTGTCCACGGATCTCAACCAGCAAATCCGGCTAGTCCCTTTCAAACGATCTCTCTTTGACAGTCGACGAACGATTATTCCGAAGTATTCCCCCATCACTACCCTCTCTGTTTGGCTGTGCTTGGTGATCTATGGCATGGGTTTCCTGGGACTTGCACACGCCTGCATGTCTGTGGTTTTTCTGATCCGATCCAATGGCGACTTGTCCCGTCGTGACGTGGCAGACTCGTCCATCAACTCGCTCATCTTCACGACTCTCTTCTGCATACCCTTCGTCTGCAGTTACCAAAAGCATCTCGTACGGAAGTTTCTCCGCAACTTCGACTATTGGTTCTCCTCCCTCCAGTTCGCAGTGGGCAGTGTGCTTCTCTCAGATCTCTGTCAGTGGACACCATGGTGTGTGAGTATCATCTCGTGGAATCTATGGTTCCAGTGGGTGTTGATGTTGGATGCACTGACTCCAATCGTAAAAAAGCGTCTTCGCTTCCGCAAGTGCTACGCCGTGCCGGTGACGGTCGCCATTCTCGTTAACGCCATCGGGACCTTGTACTTGACCCTCAGCTCCTGGGACGACGATCTTCCATTCGACCGAGGACTCGACTAGCTAATGGCTACACTGGTTCAATTAATTCATTTTCGTCGTCAATTGTATTTTGAATTGATGAATTGCACTGTTGAATTGCAGTCCCAGGTTGAGCGGACATCGTCAACGACCAAGATGACCGAGATGGCGACGCCGCGTGTGACGGCGCGTCGCTTCTTCCGAGCGTACTACATCCTCAACACCACTGTCCTGCTAGCCTACTTGGTGATCCGCCAGCTCGCATGGAACTCGGAGCTGGAAGAGCGCCAGGGCTTCCTCAATATTCCCCTGGTGAGACCACAGTTGCTCATCCTCGACTGCGTCTTTGCCTCATGCTGATTGATTGTCTGTGCGTTGTGTAGGAGCAAGAGATCTTCCTGCTTGTGGCCATCATGTTCGCGATGAATTACCGCAAGAAAGCGACGATCGACGGCCTCGTCGCCATGTTTTTCATGTATACCAAGACGGGCGTACTAGCCGCTCTGTACTACCTCGACAGACGCATCTTCGGCTGGATGCTTGCTTACTGTGCTTGTACGTGATACACAGTGGCGTGCTGGATGATATACAACCCATCTCACTATGTGTACCTGCAGTCCTCTTCATCGCAGTCGGACAGCCCAAGTATGATGGTCCCGACAACATTTTCCCGCTCAATCCAGCGACGATGGAGCAAGAGATCACGCGCAACGGTGGCTATAAGGCGTCGAAGAAGCGTGTCTCGTGGCTGGTCTACTTCTACGCCGACTGGAACGACAACTGCTTGCAGCACGACGCCATGGTTGCCGATCTCTCCCTCCAGTACGTGTTGAACTTAGGATATTGTCGTTGCATGCATGGGTTTCTCATTTTTCCTGGTCAGATTTGGGTCGGAAACCCTCCGTTTCGGCAAAGTCGACGTGAACAAGTACCCAGAGCTGGCTCGCGAGCACTCGATCGAGGTCTCGGCCACGTCCTCGCAGCTCCCGACCCTCATTCTCTTCCAGGGCGGTCAGGAAATCAAGCGTCTTCCGTGGATCAAAGAAGACGGGAAGGTGGCCAAGGTCATTCTCGACCGAGTAAGTGGCTTGCTAGCGTATCTTTTCACTGTTGCACTCATATTCACGCTATGTTGTCCTTTAAGCCGGGGTTGGAAGCCGTCTTCATGCTGCCGGACCTCAAGGACGGCAAGAAAAGCGCTTTTCTCGCGAAATCCAAATAAACTCGGTGGTAAACCTTTCAAAACGAATAGATAGGGAGATATTGTGCAGATTGAAGTGTCGAACCTCGCACATGTGATACCTTTCTTCACTGGGACATTGGCAGAAGGACCTCATGGGTGACGGCGCACTCGCCGAGTTCTGTGCGGGCTCCGCGCTCTTCCTCTTCAACGGCGTCGACATTGTCTGCGGCGTCGTGCTCACGGTCTATGGCCTCTATCTCGGTGGGTGGTCTTACGCTCCATGGACGGGAGATACAGAGCTGACTATGTGTGGGTTGACTGATCAGGGACCAACCACTATGCTCCTGAATGGCTTTACGGTGCGTCCTCTTGTCCTAACAAGGAGGGGTTTACGTGTATTAACAGTGGTGTGGTGGATTAATAGCGCCGATTCTGGTCGTGGGCGGCGTGATGGTCGTCACGGCGACGATGAGCTGGTGCGGCGCGTCGCATCGCAGCTGCTCGATGATGCTCTCGCTCTCGTCCTACCTGCTCTTCCTACTTGCGATCATGGAGCTCGTGCTGGCGATCGTGATCTTTACACAAGGCTCAGCGATCAACAAATTCCTCCGCGACCACCAGGAGGAGCTCAAATTGACGTACGATGGGTTCGTTTCCATGATGTTACGTGTTCTGACGCGTGGTTTGCGTGTATGTAGTGACGATGAGCTGCGTCGCTTTGAAGACAGCAAGTTCCTGCCCGCGTACTTGCTGATCGGGCTGTTTGTGATGGAAGTCATGCGCTTCTGCTGTAGTTCCGAGTTCATTCGAGCGCGGGAGCGTCGCAAGTACCACTACCGAAGCCTCCGCACGCTTCGTGATCTCGATGATAACCTCATCACCGTCAAGAAAGAACATGTACGTTAAAGAGGAGGGCAGCAAGGCTGTTTGTATGTTGCTAATGCGTGGTGGGATACAGGAAATCTCGTCCAAGTATGCGGCGTTGAAAGACAAGTACCGTAACAAGTACCAAGCCCCGGAACTCACCACCACCGCGCCGACTCCATCCGAGACGAGCACTCTTCACGTGTAAACTACGCTTCTTTATAAGGTCACGTTGAGCTGAATGGCCAAGGAGCGTACAGAGCACCGCAGGTTCTCGTGCTTTTGGCTCCACTCGATCGATTGTGACGAGACTTGTTCCATAAGATCTTCCAGTTTGTTGCGATGGTCTTCTTGAATGGTCTTCCACTCGTTACCCAGAGCCTTGATCTCGCCCGAGCACATCACCATGCTTTCGTCCACGACGGTGCGGATTCGCGCGTGGTTCTTGAGCAGTGTCCCGAGAGATTCTTTAGTGCGTAGTTCATATGCGGTCATATTCTCAGTGATCGAGTCAAGACGTTGGGTGAGCTGGGTCTTGTCCACTTTTCCCTGTCGATCCATAGCGTCTCGTAGTGTCTCTAGCTTGGATGCCCATTGTGCGTTCTGTTGCGTGACGGTCGAGCGTAAAGACGAACAGTCCTTGGCGAGGGATTGTATGTCACCTGCGAGAGACACACAAGCCCCACCACTCTGCTCCTTCCAGGCCATCATCTCTGCCTGGAGCTCACTGGACTCTCTTCGGAGCTTCTGGATCCACTCATTCGCTTGCTCTTGTGTGCTTTCGAGTGATTGAGTGAGATTCGTTGCCTCTCGTTCTCGAGTGATCAGATGCTCAGCAGTGTTTTTCACTCGTCCTAGCTCTGCCTGAGTCTCGTACATACTCAGCGCAAGCTTGGAGAACGCTTCTTGAGAGTCAACAAAGCGCCGCTCACTCGCATCCTGGAACTGACGCCGCTTGCCTTCGTGTCGATTTGTCTGTGACTGCAAGGCGTTCATTGACTTTTCCAGTCCCGAGACCCGTTGGTCGAGACCAGATAAACGTCCATCCAGCTGTTTTTGCGTTTCCTCTGAGGCAGTGTTGATGAGAGCCTGGCTTTGACAGGTCAGTCGTGAATCTACGTACCAACATAGATGCAGACGTCAGACAGCGACGAGAATGCTTCTTGCAACGCCGCCACCTACAACAGATCACCTGATCAGCGTTATCCCCCATGCTTTTCATCAGGCACGAGTATCCACCTTGGCAACCACATCCTGTAGCGTTTGATCTTGTTGGGCTACTTCCCGCCCTTGAATCTGCAGCTCCTTGAGATTACTCTTGAGCTCTTCGACATCAAAGACCAGGGAATTCTGCGAGGCACAGGTTATTACGCAGCTCTAATGTCAATTCACGAGTTGAGGACATACCGTCTTCTTGGTCAGAGTGACAGCTGATAGCGACTTGTCTTTGCTGGTGGAGAGAGCCCTCGAGCTCTCCGTCGATCGTCGCGCAGGCCCACGCACCGTGCCTCGTTCGCTCGCCGGCATGGCGTCTGGGCTGACGATGCGTTTTCGTGTCCTTTCAGAATACTAGGAACCCTAGTCGTTACTTTATCTAGCCTTCCAATATGCATCCCCGCTCTTTGCGATGGATAGATTAATTTCAAGAACGCTACAAAGTCAGTTGTCAAGGAGCTATGACACTTGTTACAGAACGGGCGGTACAAGACGAGGCTTGCTTGGCTTTGCAGCAGCACTTCTGCTTGGATGCGATCTACCTTCTTTCTATGCGCTTGGCCCGTGTCATCCAATGGCACACGACAATCTTTATTGCCTCATCTCTAAGGTACCCTCGCTCGCATTGTCTGTGAGGAGACCGCGGCACCTCCACGCTCGAGTAAAACGGCAAAAATACAGACACGAACGAGAGGGTGGGTGGAAGGTTCTCGAACGAGCACATCAAGACAAATCTCAAGCTCTTTACACTTGCACATTTGTCCCGCGACTAAGCACGGTGGCGTACTCAGTGTCTTGACGTGGAAACGCGGTTAAAACGGTCAATTTCTGGGTTTTACCACCTCAGAACGCATCCTCCCTGTTGAAGTTCAAACACGCTAATCTAGTATTCTAAGCGGAATCCTAGCATGTTTGTGTGCTTTCAGCTACTTGTATAGGACAACATTAGTTAAAACCGCCTGAGATGGGGTACTAAACAAGTGCAGCTGCCGCAACTCAGGAGGAAGAGCACAACCGTTTCACCAGGGCAGCGCTGCATAGAATCGCGGCAAGCACACGCAACTTCGTGGACTTGTCCACTGACATGCCTCTTCATCTGCTGCGCGTGTCCTTGCATCCATGTCGTCGGTCACGGCGATCCGCCCCACCCACAAAGCATTTATCCATTGTGGTGCGGATCAACTTTTCCAAACTTGTCGACATATTTGCTGAGTATCAGCACATACGACAACATGATTAATATGGGCACGCCAGCTCCCCGACGCATCAAGTTGTACTGTCAAGACGAAGATCTCCGCCGTCGACACGAAGAGAATGCCCGTCAGCTACTGGCAACAGCACAGAGTCCTTCATGTGAGACGGACACCAGCGCAATCCTGGCCAAGAAAGCACTGCGCTATCGCAAGGTGCTGGATCGAATGGATGGCGTCGATGTGACATCCCCACAGTTCGATGCCAGCAAGTTCCTCGGTGTGCACTGGTGCAAACGAGACGAAGACAACGCCTGTGTCAATGAGGACGAGGCCGAAACAGAACAATCCACCGAAGTGGATATGGACCAAGACTTCAAAGTGCTGTAAAAGCCGGTCAAGTGATGTTTTATGTGACAGTGTAGGCACGTAGAGATGGAGATCTACGAGATATCCGACCACGTTAATGCTGAATATCCATGAGTTGTTAACTTGAAGGCGTCCCTGCTCTTGCGGCTGGGAAATGAACTGGTAGGACTAAACGCAGTTGAGGCGACTTGGCCGCTTCCATGTGACCAAAGTGCTTGGAAGACAGCACGGCGCGCGTCTGTGCTGCATCCGTTGCACTGGCTCGATGCCCGTTACACGCGATTCGAGGAAGGCTTGGGGGCAAGTAGTGTCATGTCCTGATAGTTTATGGTATCGATACATGTGAACGATGTGTTCTGAGTGGCATTGTGTTAAAAATATCCGGCTGCAAAAAATCACGCCCGCCGGGAAGAAGCGCATCCCCGTGCCGCGTTTTTTTTGCGTGCGCCTCGCAGTTGCATGGAAGTGCGCGCGTGTTAAACCGCACCGATCACTCACGCCGCTCTCCTCACTTCTCAACTCACTCACTTCCGAGTAAGCAACAACAACAACAACGACAAGAACAGCAATGACTGCCACCACCATGTCTGCTCAGTCTCCACGACGCATCAAGATCTACTTTCAGGACGAAAGCCTGCGTCAGCGATGCCAAGCCAATGCCCAGCAGCTCCTCTCGGCGGCGCAAGCTCCAGCGACCAGCAACAGTGCTCTCTTGGCCAAGAAGGCGCTCAAGTACCGCAATGTGCTGGACCGCATGACAGGAGTGGATGTGACCTCTCCAGACTTTGATGCTTCCAAGTTTCTTGGCGTGGATTGGTGCAAGACCTCCAACCTCCAAGCTCACCGTATGCGTCAGAACTGAAGCATGTCACCGCCAGTGACCAACAGAGTCATGACTCTGTACAAAAACAACAATGACCTAGAATGGATATCTACGAGGTATCCTGTATCATAATACACATCACGATGCAAACGCATTCCTCTTCTCATGTTCCGCTTGTCCATGGCGAGCGCCACCGCTCTTGGTGATCTTGAGGAGACGCCATGCAGCCGAGGCTAGGAGAGCTATGCTAATTTGAAGTCAGCCTCCAAAATTGCGTTCAGCTCGCCATGCTTGAGATTCAAAGCGACAAAGCGATACAAGACGAAGGCGTCAGTCGCCGAGTCTCCCCGTTGCGCAGCCTGCTTGCTGTGTTTTCTAAAAGCATTCAACGGCAAATAATGTACCCACAGCATACCACAGTCGCTCTGCGTAGTTTGACTCTGAGCTTCTCAAAGACCGCATGATTCTGTCGACCTTCCGTCGCTCGATCAGCTGATTGGATCTAGACTTATGAGTAGCCAATCCAGTGCTGAGTTGTTTAACGATCGCATTCGTGCGAGTTTCTGCTGCCTTTTCGCTCAGAGCATCATTCCATCGAAGAAATGAGTCGACGTGTTCTTTGAGTCAATACTCGTTGCTGAACCTCAACCAACATTCTGCTCCTGACTCGGTTGCTTGCTTACTTTGTCACAGGAATGAGTCACTCTAGAGGCCCCTACTACAACGATCGAAGCGGGAAGCATGTCCACCAAGTCGTAGCACTTCCTCACTTTCAAGCGCTTCTAAGATGCAAAGCCAGTACCTCTTGAGTGGTGTGCTTGGCGTCATGGGTACTTCCCACACTGAATGCCTCATGGAGTTGGATTTGCGGACCCTGGCTCGACTCTGTATTGCGCGAACCGGATGTTCACCGTAGATATTACTGAGGATTATGGTGTTGCTGTGGTGCATGGCTCATTCAGGCTCCACAATTCGTCCAGTAATCAGAAAGCTTCTTGGACCTGGCAGACTGTGCAGACTTATTCCATCAGGCAGATGCATTGCACATTGCCCGTTGCCCATTCGAATTTCATCGCGCATCGCGTAGTAGTCTTTTGATGGGATCGATCACTCGAACCTCAGGACCGGCTCGACTTGGCTTGTGGTTTGGATAGTGCCTGGGTTCACTACTCTCTGACCCTGGCTAACTCACGCTGGATTTACCGACTGGAAAAGAAGTTCAAGGGAAGACTGGGCGATCACAGTCTAACCGGCCGGACGAATTGGGATTATAGCACTTACTCACATTAAGTATTGATCATTGCTGAGTGTGTGGTCGGTCGGTCTAAGGAAACCAAGCACGCCCCAGGCGACCGGGTCGGCGTTCCTATTAATGGCGCTGAATTTAGTCTTTGTATTGATGGATATATATGGACGGTCGGTCGGTCGTGCCAAGAGTCATGGAGACTTCCAGGTCCGGAGGTTGTTCCAGGTCCAGTGGTTGTTGATTTCTGGACTTGGTGGACATTCCTGGTTATCCTCGGTCGGGTGAGTTTGGCTGTTCGTTTAACTTGACCTCAGTATGATCGCTCCTGGCTGTGTGGTCGGTCGTGAAAGTGAAACTGCATGCCTTGGCCAATATCGGATGGATGTTTCCACGGGATGCTTTCAACTCGGTTCTAGTATTAGGGGAGGATTGGATTATGCTCGGTCGGTCGTGACGGTTTTGAAATGTGATGATGGCGACTCATACCGACTTTAGATTCGTCCAAAACTCCCACTGGGGAAGTTTCCCTCTTCAGAGCACACACGTTCCGGATTCCGGATTCAATGAGATACAAAACAGAAACTGAGAAAAAAGCAACGCAGAACATTCATGACGGCCAGCTTAAACGACGACCAGATCTGGTTGGTTGGTCGTTTGATTGCTTTCTCTAGATTGGATACCCAGTGAAAGAAACCCCACATGCACATTCGCTGTGAAACACAGTCGTTGGTTGGGCCGGCCCAGGAGGGTACTCGACCATCCCGCACGATACCACTTGTACACACATAGCTCACAGTCTATCGACAGTCTCAAAGGGATGCTACACCACTTCAATATCGGGAACAATAATGTCGCATTGCCCCCAGAATCTCGTGCTCCAATTGTGTGCAAGGTTGTATGGAATGTGGCTGACCACCTCCAACAACGGATACTTGAAGACCTGTAGGAAACCCATTCAATGCAGATACTATCCGCTCATAACCTCCACAAACGAATTCATTTGAATGAGGATGGGTCTTTGGAAAGTTTCGATGCAAAGGTGGCGCACCACTCCTTCCCTGTCGCTTCCGTCGTGACTGTTTCAAGACTCTGAGGGTCTTCCCACACACACTTCCCTCTCGCCCTCAATAAAAGACCACTGCCACGACCACAGCCACCACCCGCTCTCATTCCACAAACCTCCAGCTCACTCACAAGCATTCCCCCCACTTCAAGTCATGGCTTCAACATCTGACATCACCGCCATCACCACCATGATGACCACCACCACCACTGCTCCTCTCGCTCGTCCGACCACTCTCCCTCGCTCCAATCACCAACACGCAAGCGACGCCATGGCGTCTCCACACCGCGTCAAGATCTACTTCCAAGACGACGCACTGCGAGCACGCTCCCAGGCCAATGCTCAGCAACTGCTCACCTCTGCATCAGCCTCTGCTTCTGGTTCAGATGGTGGCAACAGTAACAGTGCGCGTCTCGCCATGAAGGCACTCAAGTACCGCAAGGTCTTCCAGCGCATGTCTGGTGTGGATGTGAACTCTCCTGGTTTTGATGCATCCAAGTTTCTTGGTGTGGATTGGTGCAAGACCGCGAGTCTGGAGGCGCACTGCATGCGTCAGCAGTGAGTGAGACGGCGGTGACTCGGCGTGCGACCAGATTCTTTGTAATTTCCACGGTCTGCGTAACCCTGCGATGTGCTATGGATATCTACGAGGTATCTGACCAATGTGAAGGCAATATAGACTCACTTGTATCTTCTCTTGCCGGTGATTTTGCTCGTGTCATTGTACTCATCAGCATCCATCCTTTCGATCCACCGCGTGATATATGAATCCACACATGCATCCTACGATAATCTTCACGATATAAATCAATGGAGTGTGGACTAACGCCGTTGTGAGATCCCGTTTCGGTGAGCTCGTCTTTCTTTATCATCCCACACCATCGGCATGAGCTTGTATAAAGTGATATGGGTAGTCGACGTGCTTGTGTGCTGTCTCTAGGTGTAAAGGGTTCCCAGCGTGTGGCCCTTCTATCACTCCATCACTCGAATCGGGTCGATTGTATCGTAGAAATACAATTCTACGATGAGTCGACTGTTGCACTGCACATCCAAATGTCATCAAAGTCTGGCCAGGGCTGCTTCAGTCTTGAGACAAACGAGTCTTAGTCCCCACGATACGCAAGTCAACAACAATCGGCCTGTGCTCGGCTCAGCGTCAGCCCCGAGCGAAGCACCGACTAGATGAACCACTACCACTGTCAACCGGCGTCCGACAGTAGGTGGTTGCCACCTCCAGCATCCGCTGATCGCCCTAGCTGACAAGCTTCAACACCTGACCCGTAATGCCGATCATTCACTTCAAACTATAGCCATAGCCACGTGACTGCAAGACGTACTGGTCATTAATGGTTACCAACGGGTGGCGAAGTGGCCAAGCTAATTCAGAGCGAGCATCGACAACAGAACGTGCAATCGCCATCTATACGGCAAGCAGCAAGAGTTACGGCAGATGCATATCTCGCATCACACAACACTAGCTAATTGGCCAACCACGTCACGGATCATAGACTCACTTCTCTCACTCTCAGTGAAGTCTATTGCGTCGTTTTACACGTGCTCTATAGCTATTTGAACAACACCCTGTCAATATACCGCTAAAGTTCTACTCCAGTAGTTGCTTTGCCAGCGCGCGTGGTCTCCCGAAAGATACGTTGCCAGTGTTGTTGTGCCTGGTCGATCGTCGGGTGGAGTGTCGCTGCGCTCGTTCGGATGGTCGCCTCGTGGGTCGCTGCTGCTCTCGCCATTCGGTTGAACTCACTCTGATGATGATGCCGATGTCGGACGCCCAATGTGTCCGCCAATCGTCGTGCCACCGCATAGAATCCGAGTAGTCTCTTCTTCCTGGGCGGTTTGTCATAGACTCACTTCGCAAGTCATGCATCCTATGGCACAAACTGGGCATGCCAACGTCCATGCCATTCAAAGCAACGATTTACGTCCTTGGTTCGCCGCATCGAGCAGCGACCAAGTCGATTAGCTTTCATATCCTTTCATTTCCAAAGTTACTTAGGTACAATTAATTGTGTTTAGTAGAACTTCACCTTCATCATCACAACACCGGCAAAGTCTGCGATTGTTTAGACAACTATCAGAATTGACCAGCACCCATCCGACTTACTTGGCCATACTGTTTGCATTTCGACAATCCAGTGTTGGACACCAAACCATGTCTCGTTTCAATAATCACTTCGTCCAACTACTCTGCTCTACAAAACTTTGATAAGCTCTAGCACACTGGAAGCTCTCAGCACCGAGGCTGACCAACACCTAGATTTGACGGAGCTTTGTGGGCTAACCGTGATCCGACTTGAGTTATCTAGCTTAGTCTTGCACGAGGTAGTTGCTGTGAGCGAGATCCAGGCACGAAACTGGACATCCTTTCGGCCGGACGAATTGAGCACTTCAGATCTAGTGGAGTTCAGTATGAATCGCCAGTGTCTAGTGGTCGGTCGGTCGGTCTATAGAAACCACGTTACTGTGATCAATCGGATGGTCGAACCCACAGATTGCATTGAACTCGTTTGTAGTATCTTGTGCATGACTTCAGATGGTCGGTCGGTCGTCAAGAGACTCCGGTTTTAGTGCCTCGCTGGGGTCGTAGCGGAGCTCCGGACTGGAGCAGACGATGCACATTCCTGAAGTGCGAACTATCATCTCGGCCGGTCGAAGAGGATTCTTTTGATAACTAGATATAACTATGAATCGACGATGAGTGTGTGGCCGGCCGGTCGATCGAAACCGAATCCCCTCACTCTTCGGACGGCCGAGTCCATGAATTGCAGATTACTCTCTCTGAGTATCACCGGAGAGAGTACGTTTGGGCGGTTGGTCGTGAATGCGTCGACTAGAGCAGGGCTTGACCCACGTTCCAACTTGAGAAGTTTCGCTCTTCACCACAAGACCCACATCGAGATTGAAAACCGCCCCTTCCCTATCCCCTCATTTCTCGTATCTCGCAAGCTGACCAGATCGATGGCCCAAACCTTCCATGATGGTCAGCGTAAACGACGATCGATGCTGGTTGGTTGGTCGTTTATCTCCTTCTTTAGATTGGATAAACGTTAAAATCCTCACATACAATGCACACTCGCTTTTCAACCGGTTATTGGGCGGGCCCAGGGTACCATCCGCTCGACGCCACTCCTACACATGCTGCTTCAGGCTCTAGACGGTCCCAAGAGGGAAACAACGCATCTTCAACTGCGGGAACAATAATGACCCATTGCCCCCAGATCTTCGCTCGCTCTCCAGTTGTCTCGGAAGGTTGTGTGGAGTATGGCTGAGCACGTAACACTCGAACACTCGTGAAACATCCATCTGTACAGAATTGAGTTATTCGAAACCTCCAGAAATATATCCTTCGAAATAGAGACTTTAGATACAAAGATGCCACGCCACCACCAACGTCGCTTCCACCCCCGTGACAGTTTCGCGTCTTCCACGATCTTCCAACACACAGACACACACTTCCCTCTCGCCCTCAATAAAAGATCACTGCCACGACCACAGCCATCACCCGCTCTCATTCCACAAACCTCCAGCTCACTCACAAGCATTCCCCCACTTCAAGCCATGGCTTCAACATCTGACATCACCGCCATCACCACCATGATGACCACCACTGCTCCTCTCGCTCGTCCGACCACTCTCCCTCACTCTAATCACCAACACGCAAGCGACGCCATGGCGTCTCCACACCGCGTCAAGATCTACTTCCAAGACGACGCACTGCGAGCACGCTCCCAGGCCAATGCTCAGCAACTGCTCACCTCTGCATCAGCCTCTGCTTCTGGTCCAGACGGCGACACCAGCAACAGCGCGCGTCTCGCCATGAAGGCACTCAAGTACCGCAAGGTCTTCCAGCGCATGTCTGGTGTGGATGTGAACTCTCCTGGTTTTGATGCGTCCAAGTTCCTTGGTGTGGATTGGTGCAAGACCGCGAGTCTGAAGGCGCATTGTATGCGTCAGCAGTGAATAAAGCTTCGAGCTATAGTGACTCAGCGGCGTGCGACGAGAGATAGAGTATCTCGTTGGCTCCATTCCATTTCATAGACCATGACGAGCAATGGATATCTACGAGGTATCTGATCAATGTGGTCGTGAGATCAAATGTTGACAATATAGAGGCATGCATTCATCATCTCGTCTACCTGTTTGCCATGTTCGATGTTATTGTTGCTAGCACTTTCGCTCGTTGCTTTGCTTTTGCTGTCGGCATTTAAATCGTGAAGGACTCTTCAATGGACCGCTTACTCTCGGAACCCGCCTGCTCCGCGTCTCTCTCTCTCTCTCAGGTGCGGATACCTTCCCTAATTTCGGACGATCTGTATTGTTCCTCCAGCAAATACTCACTGTGATCGTTTCGTGTTCTGCGTTGATGGGCTCGTTTTACCTGGCTGTCGCCAGCACAATCCCTGTCCTGAATGCGTGTACAGAAACCCCCTAGAAAATGTTGCGAAGAAGAGCAGTGGAATGGACGGAATCGCGTCGCAACTAATCTTTGAGTTAGCGTTTCAGAAAGCCCGTGCCTACGTAACATCCCATACCTTCCCGTGGGCTTTTGTAAAGTGAACTACCAGTTTAGCTCCCAGTGTTGGATTCCTCCTAAATGCATTGCTCTCTTTGCTTCTATCGTTGGAGCCGCTTTGACTGCATTGTGAAAGTGGTGTGCTACGGTGAGCTGATCACTCCTTTTGGTGGGATAGACTTGCTATTTACAGTGGAGCATGTCCTCCCTATGAACGCATAGGAATGCAGCCGAGTCTCGGTGCTTGGACGAATCTTGCCATCGCATGAATGCAAATACAACCTTGAGTTTATGGTCTGCTTTGACTGCTTTGAGGGATTAGTCTACTTCGTTGAAACCACACGGAAGTTTCTTTAACCTGACAGCAATAGGAGAGTCACACTCACAACTCACGAACCTAGTCCATCTGGTCAGGCACAACGTAGTCTGTAGCCCTATCTGATTTGAGTACGCGAAGGATTGCATCGCGGTACTCACATCACCTTTCGGTTCCATAATACCTGGGCGTGAGGGAAAGGCAACGATGGTGGTAGCTCGAGATAAGTAACACCAACGGAAACTTCATAGTCGGGCTACAGATCAAACTATCATGAGCTCGTCCTTTAGAGTTTCACCCTAGCGCGGGCAGCATGTTTGCCTTCATAACTACGTCGAATCGATCCGACTACGAGTGCAAGGTTTGCGAGACGAATTTCTTCTTAAAGATGACGCCAGCGACTTATCAGCGCCACGATCCACCGCCATACCGGCGTCCCCGACCCTGACCAGATGATTCAACGGACAGCAAATCCGACCTTACCACGTGGTCTTCACTTCCCCTAAAGCCGCCAAGGTGTCGTGAGCGTTTGCACTGAGCAAATTACTCTTCATTTCATTGATCAAGCTCGTCTTCGGAGCTCACAGTCTCGACATTCGGCAAGCATACGACCAGAGAATAGGCTCGACGTAAGCTAATCTTCTGGGTAAGCAAACTTGCTGGTCTCAATCTAGGTTAGTCTAGTATCCACCGTAAAAATAATGCCCCTGGATCATTATACGAAGTTCGCGGCTAACTCACCAGAGGTCTCTGGACCAGAGCAGAAGATCCGCACGCTCCAACCTCTTCGGCCGGGCGAGTTGCACCCGTGGGCTCACTCGGACTCAGTAGGGCAGATCTCTGAGAAGTGGCTGGTCGGTCGGTGGTGCGAAACCGTATGCCAGAGGTCTTCGGGTGGCTGTGCCCGCATTGGTAGCTAAACTTGTTTGGGTTATTCATCGCACGCTACCGGCTGGTCGGTCGGTCGGTAAATTGGCTACATAACATGAGTGGCGCGGACTCATGTCGACTTTGATTGAGCCCTAACGCACTTGTGGAAGATTCGCTCTTCATAGCGCACACGTTCTGGATTCACTGGGACTGGAAACTGCTCTTTCTTGCTCCACCCATTTGTGGAAGCCCATCGCCGTGCAACACTTCTCTCCGCAGGCTGGCCAGATCGCTGGAGCAGATTTCCAGGACGGTCAGCTTGAACGACGACCAGATCTGGTTGGTTGGTCGTGTAAATGCTTTGTTTAGATTGGTCGACGATTAAAATCCCGGCACGCACATTCGCTATAAACCCAGGCATTGGGGCTAGACCGAATGGGCCGTGGACCATGCTTCACCACGCCGACGAAGCGATTCTGCCTAGTATCCATTCGATAGAATACGACACACGCGAACAATATTGCCGCATTGCCCCCAAAGCCTCGCGCTCCACTTGACTAGAGAGCGGATGTGGCTGAGTACCTCCAGCAACTGATACTTGAAGCCTCATATAATATCCATTCGACCGGAATACAGGTATTAAGAACCTCCAGAAACACATTCGTTCGAAAAGAGGATGCGTCGTAAAGAAACTTTGGAGGCAAAGTTGGTGCACCACTCCGTCCCTCCCATCGCCCCTGTCGCTTCCGTCGTGATTGTTTCCGGTCTTCCCTGTCGCTTCCCCATCCAAGCCACCAGTCACCATCCCACCCCAGACTTTGCTCACTCTCCATCTTGCCCAGCCTTCGCCACCAAGCACTTCCCCCCACTTCAAGTCATGGCTTCAACATCTGACATCACCGCCATCACCACCATGATGACCACCACCACCACTGCTCCTCTCGCTCGTCCGACCTCACTCCCTCACTCTAATGCTCACCAACACGCAAGCGACGCCATGGCGTCTCCACACCGCGTCAAGATCTACTTCCAAGACGACGCATTGCGAGCACGCTCCCAAGCCAATGCACAGCAACTGCTCACCTCCGCTTCAGGTTCAGATGGTGACAACAGCAACAGCGCGCGTCTCGCCATGAAGGCACTCAAGTACCGCAAGGTCTTCCAGCGCATGTCTGGTGTGGATGTGAACTCTCCTGGTTTTGATGCGTTCAAGTTCCTTGGTGTGGATTGGTGCAAGACCGCGAGTCTGGAGGCGCATTGTATGCGTCAGCAGTGAATAAAGCTTCGAGCTATAGTGACTCAGCGGCGTGCGACGAGAGATAGAGTATCTCGTTGGCTCCATTCCATTTCATAGACCATGACGAGCAATGGATATCTACGAGGTATCTGATCCATGTGGTCGGAAGACCACACAACAATATAGAGTCATGCATTCATCATCGTGTTGATCTCGTTTGCCATATTGAGTACGGTTGATCCTTGCACTTGTGCTCGTGCTGTCTCGCGTTGTTGCGTTTTAGCTGTCAGCATTTGTATCATCAAGGCCTCTACAATGGGCCGCTTGCTCTTGGAACCCGCGCGGTCTGTGTCTCTCTCCTCAGATGTGGATACCTTCCCTAATTTTGAACGATCCTCGTGTTCCTGGGACAAGACACAGCTTGCCTGACGCGTGTTCCCCGAGTAGATTCACTTCGGTCGTTTCGTGTTCTGTGTCGACGCGCCGCCTTGAGGCGTCAAGATCGCTTCATATGTTCCAGTAACGGTAGCCACCAGCTTTATCGCTGTGCAGAATGCGTGCAGAAAAGACCTGTCTAGAAGAACAAAGCCGAAGTTGATGGAACTTGGCGCTTCACAATTTTGAGTAACCGTTTCACAATTTTGAGTAACCGTTTCGGAAAGCTCGTGCGTGCGCATTATCCCATGGAAACGAGATGGGCAACCGTAAAATGAACGATGCCTTTGGCTTGCAGCACTTGATTTCCTTATTAGCTGCTCCTCCCATATGTTGCCTGTTGTACAAGTAGTATGTTAGTGGAGCCTATACTTGCCTTGTGAGCAGTTCGATATATTCCTATTATCGGACGAGAAGGAGACCCAGTTTGCACTTTTATAGCCACATTTCCGACTGCTGTGGGCAAGACTTCTACTTCACCCTTAATCAGCACCTCATGAGCAAATGGCTTTTTCAGTCAAGGCCCATGGGCACGTAATTCGAACTACCAACGCAACGCAGATCTGAGTGCAACATACTACGAAGACTTGTGAAACATTGATCGAGAGACATCATCCTCAATGTCTCGCTCATTACTTGAATTGCCGGGACATTGTTGCGATGAAGGCGGGTGCTCGATGGACTAAAACCTCAGGCTTCTACATCTAGGTTAATGAACAAGGCAATCCCTGGTCAGCATTGCAAATGAGTTGGGCTAACTCAGTGGCGGTCCGGGCGATTTCCGATGGGGAGCAGAAGATTCAGGCGCGCCCATCTCTTTGTCCGGGCGAATTGGACCCGTTGACTCACTTGAGCTTTGCATGTTGTCGACGCTGAGTATGTGGTCGGTCGGTCATGAGAAACCACACTCTTGGGGTGCTTTCGGATGGATGACTCCATTGACTGCATTAGACTTGGCCAAGTATGTGTCGGTGTTTTACACGCTGTCGGTCTGTTGGAACGGCATTAACGAAGAGCCCATTGGGAGAAAAAAAAACGTCGTTTCCTCTACCACCCATTTGGTGGAAGTAGGAGAGAAAATGAATGGCACTTCTGACTTCAAGTCATGGCGTCAAAGATTACCACCATTTCATTGTCGACCAAGGATTACCAGGACGGAGGCGAAGCAATGACGTCTCCTCATCGCGTCAAGATCTACTTCCAGGACGACGCGCTGCGAGAGCGTTCCCAGGCAAATTCCCAGCAACTGCTCACACCGGCCTCGGGCCCGGATGGTGACAACGACAACAGTGCCTTCATGGCCAAGAAGGCACTCAAGTACCGCAAGGTCTTTGAACGCATGTCGGGTGTTGATGTGAACTCGCCTGGCTTTGATGCGTCCAAGTTCCTCGGTGTGGAATGGTGCAAGACGATATGTCTCAAAACGTACTGTGAGGATCCGCAGTGAGGCTTCATTGACTCCGTGCCATCAGAATCATCTCGCTGGCTCCATAGATTGTGGCGGACCATGGATATCTACGAGGTATCTGATTTATGTGAACAAACAACAATACAGGGACCCTTCATTTTCTTTTGCTGTCAGCATTTATATTATCAAAATCCTCTTCTGCTCTTGAAGTTACCCCGAATAGTGGTTCCCAGTTTCCGGAGCATCTCCCATGTGCCCGGGACATCACGCGAGACGGCTGACCTGTGGTTCCGTTAATTCACCGTGATCGTTTCGTGTTTTGTGTTATCAAGCTGAGCGGTATCAGATGTTCTATCAACGACTGTTGCCAGCTCAAGTGCTGATCCGAATGAATGCTGGGAAGCCTCGAGAGAATTTGGAAGAACAAAACCGAAATCGATGGAACGCGGCGTGAACAAGCGTTTCGAAACGCTCCTGCATGCGTATGATCGCGTGTCTTCTTGTGAGTTTTCCGTAAAATGAACGCCACCATCGGATTGCAGATCTTGCTTCCCTAAGGCTGCTGAAGCCCCAGTTCCCACCATTCTCCTATCTCTATCGTTAGATTTGATGGGGAATCCAGGTACGACACCATCGAAATAGAATTCTGTATATCCCAAATGGTTAATAATTATAATCTGTTGTATTTCTACTGCTTATCTGTTGCGTGCCATGTAGCTGCTAGAAATCTGTTGAGCATACTACAGACCTGTTACTGCCCGAAAAAAATGAGCAGTATGCGCAACAAATGCACGTCCTAATCGTTCTAGGGTTGCTCCGGAGCTCGAATTGACCAACCTAGAACGTTCTAGGGTTGTCTAGTCCTAGAATTGGGGTCGGGAAGGGGAAACAACAGAAAATTAGTAGCCAGGGGAGGCAACAGATTCTTAGTAGAAATACAACAGGTAATAGTTAGCAACCATCCCAAATGATCCGACGGCTTCACGCAGGACGCATCAAAGTCTCAAGTCTGCTTCTTCGTCTTGGAGTGGAGCCCTCGCATGCACACAGCTCGCTTGCACAACCACCACCACTGCCTCGAGATGTGGTGGAGTGTCGGCGCAGGTGCACTTGTGCGGCTATAAACACAAGGCTGTCTACCTGGGTGATAGCTTGGCCGTGCCTTTGCGGACGTAGGCTACTGCAAGTTGAGCGTTCTGACTTGCCGTAAGCGGTTGCAACCTTGTCCTTCTCCTTTCGTAACCCCAGCGCCGTTCTATCCTTCGAAACACCCTTCACAGCTCGCTGGCAGCGATGCGAGAGCTGTCTTTAACGCGTACGTGCGTGTCTGTTGAGTGAGCTCAGTCACCCCCTGACTGGCGCGAATTCTCCAATCGTTGCCTCTGATTGGGCACTTTGGTATCTGAAACTTCAGTGAAGCCATCTGATATCCCAAGACGGCATACCGTTGGTTCGGGCCCTCGAAAAAGCAGATTTGTGGAAGGATTTATTATGAAGCGCCGCAAGAGACCAGTCCAGCGCAACCGCCAGACACACGCCAGGCATGCTATGCTGGTCGTGGGACAGCCATTCTGGTCCACACTGCGAAACTCCTGCTCGTCCAGGGGGGCGAATTGGCCACGGAACGCGCAAACTTTCGCAAAGTCCGAGCCAATCGCTTGCGTGCAGGAGCCCATGTCGCACGCAGAGATCCACTGATCGGAATTGGTTCAAGCACTCGGTCGGCCTGTCGCTTGCTGGAAACGACGGAAGCTTTGCCTCGGAAGCTATTTTCGACCGTTTCCATGTGAAGGGGAGCGAAGCGCATGCGACGGCCCACACACCGCCAGTCTCGGGACAACGACGAGCGCGCAGACACGACGTACGGACACACTGGTTACTCGATCCAAGTTGCTTGGACGCACGCTTCTTGTCACGACGACCACTTGATAATTGGACGGCAACCTACGACATCGCAAGGCATGCTGCCAGAGACGACGAGCCCCTCCACGATGGATTCCTTGAAAGCAATGAGACTCGACGCGTTGTACGAAGGCAAACACAACGAAGACGCCAGCGCCAGTGACCAGGAAGAGAGCGACCTAGTGCGTACTGAGATGCCCACGCGCATCCCCATGGGCGAAGGCCCGTCCGGCAGCATGGACGACACGTATTTGCGAGAGTTGCTGGGCAGTTCCTTGTCCGAAGGCTCACCTGCGTCCAGGTCGCTCGTCCGTCGCAGCAAGTCGTGTGGCGTACAAGAGCACTTGAGCGCCAAGCGACGCGACTACCGCATCATGATCGGATACCGTGACGAGAGTCTCCGTGAGCGCTTTAAGCGCAACACCGAGTCGTTGCTCCGCACGGCCATGGACGACGCCGCCGCTGGGTCGAATAGCGCCATTCTCGCGCGGAAGGCGCTGAAATACCGTCGCATTCTCGAGCGCATGGAAGGCGTGGACCTGAACGACTCGTCGTTTGACGTGTCCGAGTGTCTCGGCGTGCGCTGGCAGCACGTGTCCAACAACGACGAGTGACGCAGCGGCCTTTCGCCATTACTCCCCATAGAGCTAGCACATAGATTCCTGCATATGCCCGATCTTGCTTCGACGTTGTTTTGATTGGTTAAAAGAAACATGAAGAATATATGATTGGTGGAAAAAACCATGTAGTATTAATTGATTGGTTGAAATGTGTCTTTTGGGCGCCACCGACGCTTCCAGAGCAGAAAAAGCACCGAATATGGAGCTCCTGGACGCCATTTCATGAGCTTTATGGACGTCACGAGCGCCAGTATCGGCCATTTACGCGCGTGCTACCACGCTTTCCTTCAGAGAAGGCTGCAGCGCGGCGCTGCGAGTGTGCGGACGCGCCAGGGCTTCGAGAAACTGCGCGTCAAGTACCAGCCGCGCATCCAGTTCCTGGAAGAAGCGTCATCGGACAAGCCTGTAAGTGATGAGGACGGCGAGGAAGCCAATGCGGAGGAAGAGCAGGGTGCGGCGCCCATGGAGAGTAGGGAGCTAGTCGAAGAAGCAACGGAAGAGACGGAAGAGGGCGACGTCGAGAGCATGGAAGAGGACGGACTCCAGCAACTTGTAGGTGTGTACTTTGACCCACGCGTCCAGCAGGTGATCCACGACCAATGCTGGCCACTGGCGCATCAAGGAGGAAGGACCGGAGCGAGTGCGGAGAAACCGCTGCCAAAGGTGCGTTCTGTGGGTCCAACGGTGGTGTCTTGAGTGCTCTGACGTGGGGTTTTCCCTCAGGTGCCAGAGTGGCAGGAACTCGAGAAGGAACGGTACTTTGCCTTCATGTTCAATACGCTTATGTGGCTCTTTCCGGGGCTCCCTGGCTTTGAAGCACAGGCCCACGCGACGTCTGATTGGAGTAAAGACTGTGAGTTTGACGCGTACGGTTCGCACGGACTCTCGTTCGAAGGCTTTGTGACCTCGCTCATCGATCTCGCGACGGCCTGTACGGACGGAACCATCCCCAAGTGCCTCGAGTTTCTCAACCACATGGCCAGGCGTCTGGAAACCACCCTGCCGATCTTTCGCGAGTCGACGAGGAACGCCCTACTCAATGGGGAGGAGGAGGAGGAGGTGGACAGTCCGCCAACGCGGCAGTACATCGAAACGATCATCTGGCATAACGTTCCATTGGAGCAGCTGGCGCCGACTCAAGTCCGTCCGCGTCCGCAGTACTATGAACTCAAGTCGAAACTCTCGTCCGCGCCATTCGTGATCATGATTCTCACGGGTGATGAAAAGTACGCACTCGTGTCGCGATGGCGTCTGAGCAAGGGTCCTAACCTGTGTATTTGTGTCGTAGAGCACTCGAGCTGCAACTGTCAACCAGCGCCAGGATGCTTATACGAGAACGGGATGACCGATCGAGTGTACGTCGCAACTCGATGTCGAGACGAGCAACGTCGCACTTTATTGAGATTGAAAAGCAATTTCTGTGGACATTCCGGTCTCTAGTGGCTCGAGCGTCATTGATCATGCTCCCCAATGCTGTGGTGAGTCGACGGACACTTTCATTCTACGCCTGTTGTCGTCTGCTCGAGTACCATGAACGTGTGGACGCAGTGCCTCCCGACTCGGCAGCATCACTCGACACCACGACGCTTCCACTGTTAACCTTTTTCACGTCGACGAACGAGCCATTCCCGCTGCTTTATGGAGCGGACAAGAGTCTGTGTGGGCGTGTCGATCGACAGTCTGGCCGTATCTTTGTGGTAAACCATTCGGAAAGACAAGCTCGGCGGTTCAAGATCGTGTTGAAGACTTCGTTGATTCACAACACAGCATCGGCAGGTGGTGCTGGGGCCGCTACTGTGGTGACGGCCGTGTCGTATCTGGACTCTCAAGGCACTGCGCAGTGTACTAGTGTCGATGGCAGCAGTGGGATGTCGCGTCAAAACAATCAGCTCCCACCTCATTCGTTCGTTTTCGTCGTGCGGGAATCGATAACTCCAGTCTCTCATGGTTCTACACGAAGCAAGATGTCCGATTCTTCGCTGCCGCCTCAATGGTACACGACGCTGAGTGGTGCTAACGAAAACAAGACGATCTTCGTCGACACTTCGGAAGGATGCGGTGACAATGAAGATCCCTCAGTCGCTGGTCGGTACTCTGTGTACATCTTCTCGCTGCATGGTTTCTACTTCGAAGCGACGTACGTGGACGCGGAAGAAACCGAGTTTCCGGATCTGAATACGGCGAGGCGTGTTGACACTGCGATACAGCAGCCCGTAGGAAGTCTCAGTGGAGTCCATCCGCCCAGCAATAGTGGACGATATCACCTCGAACCAAGTGGAAATGATGCCGACGTGATTCCGAGTGTGTCATCCCCTTCCATCCGGAGTGTCACGTCCAGTGCGACTCTTCTTCGTCATCTACTTCTTTTGCGACGCCAACGCGCGAAGGAGAACCAAGCTCAGCCACCTCCTGATTTCGTCGGTGGCAACAAGATCATGAATGTCAAGGCGATCACGACGGCAGCAAGTCTCCGGGCCAAGTTTCTCCAAGCGCGAGCAACGGAGAGACGTACGCGGTATTTGCAAAAAGAAGAATCCTTTCGGAACAGAGTGCTTGCGAAGCTTGTTCAAGCTCAAAGGAAAAAGCGCGATGATCTGCATAGTCGTGGCGATGATCACGAGTCGACCCACGCGGGTGATGATGCTTCAAGCAATCGGTCGCCTGATCTCGACCAAAAGGCGCAACTTCTATCGGCTTTCTTTCGCGAGATGGCGATGTATCACCCTACGCAGCAAGAGCTGGAGCAGGTGGCTCGGGAAGATGAATCGCACGCACAGCAAGAAGAATTATTGCTGGAGAGTTTTGGCGATCTCTTCGATGATGACGATGCTCTGCAAAATATATTGGACGCTGAGAAGTGGCTCAGTCCAGAGGAGGAGGCTCAACAACGCAAGGATATGATGGAGACCCGCATGAAGCAACGACGTCATTCGTTACTTGCTTCTGGAAAGGTTCAGGTTCCCGAGCTCAATAACGAGCATGACGTTGAGGAGAACGTTCAGGAAGCACGGCCTCAGGCATCAGTCGCGTCCCGGAAACGCGCATCAGAAGACTACACGTACACGGCTCAACTGATCCAGCGGCTGACGGAAGAAATTGCAGAGGAAGAACGCTCTGATTTAGAACACTCGACGTCTGGGCACAAGCTGATTGATGTCGACGACACGTACATGGAGCAGATGACCAACTCGTGGATATATCCTCAGCGTCAAGGAGTTCGATCTCGTGGGGCGCGAAGGCCTTCAACCTCAAGAACGACATACGATGCTGTCAAAGATGTCGATGTTTCGGATTTGGAAGCATTGGAAGCCAGTCGACGAGACGAATGGATGAAGTCTCGGTTCATTCGAGAGTTGGGCGTCGTCGAAACGCAGCAGAAGGCTGGCGCTTTGATTCGGTCACCGATTCTGCCGACAATACAATTGATCAACGAGCAGGAAGTCGAGTTGCCGTGGCGAGCCATGTGGGAAACCGCGTTACCAGACAGAGGTCTAGATGAGAATCAAGAGCAGGACTCTGTCGTTCGTCCTCGACCTCCTGATCGAAGCAGACCGAGAACAGCGAGCGCGGCTCTCTGCTCACCGACTGACTCGAAAGACGCGCTGGCTGAGTCTCTGGCTGCAAAGCAATCTGCGTCGTTTGCTTTCAGTCGCACACGGCGCATTCGAAGTGCCCGTCTTGGTGTGGCCGCTCGAACTCGTGAGGGCGTGCACAATGGTAATTTAGTCGAGTGTCGCGGCACGTCCCATGCCTCCGACACGACGAAGACGATCGTGCCAATGGTCCAGCATGTCCCGTTTGCATTCCAAGGTGAGCCATACAGCGCTCTGTTGCGTACGCTTGAACCAGAACATGATGAGGATATCGGTGTCTTGGACCCGATTGCCGAGGGAATGGCACAAAAGATGGATCAGTGCTCGACGGCGCTTTGTGTCGAAGACACGGAGCTGAAAGGCAATGGGCGCAATCAGGCGTCACAGGGTCTTGGCAGTAGTTCTCAAAAAGAACCGAAGAAAGGGAGACGACGGAAGGTTACGAAGAAGTCGAAGGAAGAGAAGAAGTTTATGAAGCGCGTGGACGAGTTGCTAGCAATCTCCCCGTTACTTCAAGGTTTCGAGCTCTATCCGCCCAGTACCGCATCAGCTTCCCGGAAGAAATCGTGACAAGGGTGACGATACTAGATCATGTAGTCTATTTCCGTTGATCGACTCACCTTCTCGTTCGAGCTCTCCTCTCAAGGCACTTGATATTACGAGACTTCAGCACGCTGCTGGGAACATGGTGACAAAAGCAAAGCTCTCAGAGAATGCTACCTCTCCACGTGTCTGGATGTACGAGGTTGGGGTTTCCGATCCCTTGGGTACTGTCGATCTGTCCAAGACGTTGTCACATCGGTATTTCTCTCCAAGAGTCCAAGACGCTCTCACAAGGTTTTGTTTTGTCCACTTTGGCCATCTTGTCATGCTCTATCGCGCCGGTTTCTTGTGCTTCGTCGCGCGCATCTTCGTCAGTCACGGCCTGTTCAAGTTTGTGATGGATGGTGTTGTGGTCTCGGCGCTGTCTTTGGTGATCATCACTTTGCTGTTCTTCTCACTTGATGTCATCAAGGTGCTCGTGTCGCACTACGAGTTTTGGTTCATCTCCGCGTTGAATGCCGTTCACTGGATGCTCTTTAGTTGGGTGCTAGGGTCCTCTCGCGCCTTAATATGTGGATTCGCGTGGTTTTCCCTTCAATCAGTCTCCTTTGTCGATGCTAATCATCGGTCTTTTCGACAAACGATCGCCTCGGTCATTCTTGCGACGCCACTACTGGTTGGGACATGTATGGTGCTCTCGTTTCAACTCGTCGATGACGCAAGGACGTTTGATATCGTTGTGAACGGAGACAAGAAAGCAGCTCTCTCGGAAATGTTGGAGTTTACAACCTTCACGCTTGCGGTCTTTATGGTCAAGTTGGCAATTGTGAAGAGAAATCGCATCCACTCGAGCTTCCCAGGGTATTCGAACGTGCCCTGTGTTCTGTGCAAAGCCACCCTTCGACTTCGTCCAGTGCGTTTGGGGTCGTCCAGACGTCATGGCATAACGGTCGAAGGCGTCTTGGTGAAGCTTGGGCGTGAGCGGTCAAGGGATCGATTAAGCAAGCAGCAACTGATTCTTGGGCGGCTACCGGCGCACCAGATTGATGCGAGACACACGTTTGCTCCAATCAGCTACTTGTTGTCTCATCCGGCTTGGCTTCGCCATCGTCGTGGTCTGCGATTCGCACTGAAAACAGTCGGACTGACCGGATATTGTGCTCTCGCATGGCCTATGGGTTAGCACATTGTTTGGCATATCCAGTGTCTCCACCTCCCCTTCCATCTCTGTGTCAGCATTGCTGGTGACTGTGAATGGTTTCTCTGCGGTTCTTGGGTTCGGGTGTACACTTGTCTTCTGTGGGACGTTCGTCTTGTTCTACCAGCGCGGGTTACTCAAGCTCGTTCTGCTCAACTTCGACTTCCTCTTCTCCTCAGCCCAAGCAACACTCTACACGCTCTGCTTGTGCGACATGGCGAGGTGGAACGACGAGCACACGCTCGTGATGTTTTCATGGCTGGTCTGGCTGCTTTGGGCATTGACACTCGACGCGCTCACGCCGATCGTCAAGCGAGACATCTTCCGTTTCTCCAAGCGACTCGCGGTTCCTGTGATGATCACGATCTTGGCGGCCAACTGCACCGTGTTTTACGCGTTGATATTCTCTCCAAAGGCGACCGTGGGAGGGCGCGAGCTGCTGTGGGTCACGGTGCACTCTTCGTACGTGTATTCCGTCCGTACAGATGAAATCGTGTTGGGTCGTGTGGTGATGATGTTTTTGTGGTGCTCTAAGTGGTGTTGCTGTTGACGCGAAAAGAGGACGAGTTGAACTTGATTCGTGGCTTTGTCGAGTATCTGAGTCCGTATGCCTCGTTTCCGTCGTTCCGTGCTGGTCCAGTGGCTCCGTCGACGTCAGCATCTTGTGATGATGGTAGAAGGAACAGGCTGCGAGAGCTTCGGTCGGGTGAACGTGTGGCTGTGATTCCGTCTCCACTCACTGATGGACCTCGACAACACTAGCTTTGGCGTCAGTTCGCAACGGATTCATTCGGTGGATTGCTCTCGACCAGCTGCTCTTAAAAGAGTGAGAGTAATGCCAAGATCGAGTGGGTAGGCAAGCCAGTTACGCTGTTGGCTATTTTGGAAGTGATGACAACATGTCTCCGCCTGGACGATCGAGAATGGTCAACCATGCAATGAAACCTGAACGCTTGAGAGTGCAAAGGCTGGACACGCGATCCAGCGGATATGAGCTGCGCGCTTCGCAGCCTCCAATGACAGCCGATCTATCAAAGACGTTGGTAAAACGCTATTTCTCCCCTCGTGCCGAGCGTGCTCTGATCAAGTTCTGTCGATTACATTTCAGACATCTCGTATGGCTCTATCGGCTCGGCTTGGGTTGCTTTCTCGGCAGGTTTTTCGTCACGCAAGGCGTCTTGGCCCAAGTAATGGACATCGCGATGATCTTGGGACTCGGTTCACTGGTTATGACGCTGCTCTTACTGTCGCTTGATATCCTACATCTGCTAATCCACCAGTACGAATTCTGGTTCATCACCATCTTCAACGTGCTCATCTGTCTTCTCTTCGGCTTGGGTCTCGGGAGGTCGCGCGCTCTCATGTGCGTGTTTGGAGGCCTGACCTTTCAATCGTCGGTGCTCGTCGACGCCAATATTCGGTCTTTCCGACAAGTCATTGCTTCGGTTGTCATTGGGCTTCCCATTCAGGCAGTTATTTGTGCTTTGTTCTCGTTCAAGCTGATCAAAGACGAGCACGCTTTTCACATCTCAGTCCACGGCATGACGAAATGCTACCATGCGGATTTGGTGGTGCTGGTCATGTCGAACCTCGCACTGTTCCTGGCAAAGATTGTCGTGTTGAAATCCAGAAGAACGTGCTTTGGCCGCCCAGGTTGGTTCAATTCGCTATCTTCTCGTTCTGCCTCTGTGACATGGATGGATGGAAGTTTGAGACAACTCTAGTGACTGCATCGTGGATGATCTGGTCCCACTGGGCGTTGACGCTCGATGCTCTCACACCCAACATTAAGGCCCGTTTGTTTCGATTCTCCAAACGGCTTGCCGCCCCCGTGACAGCGACTATCGTGGCCGCCAAATGCACAGTCTTCTACGCGTTGATCTTTGCTCCAAGTACGACCCTTGTCGGTCGCGAGTTGTTTCAGTTGAAGTTGCCTCTCACTTCGACTCCCGTGCTTTCGATGCGCACAGACGAGATCATTCTGGGTCGCGTGGTGACGATGGTGATGTGGTGCTCTCGGCAAGTGGTGGTTTTACTGACATCCAAAGAAGACGAGCTGAATTTCATTCGCGGCTTGGTGGAGTTCCTGAGCCCGTACGACTCGTTTCCATCCCGGGCGGGCAATGAACCACACAATGGATGTGGTCGTCGTGGACGTGGGATGCGGAACACTTGCTTTGGTCAGCACCTTGTAGTGGTCAGACCCTTGCGTATTTCTGGACCAGGCCTCATGAAAGTGGGGGTGTAATCTCGTACGCAAGGGAGGTCATGTGCGATGTTAATATCCGATGTCGCAGCTATTTTCGCTGTGTATTTGGCGAGAGAACACACTTGTGAACTTCAATCGAGCAATACACGGAGATGCGGTCGCCATCGTGCCGAGACGTCAACGCTGTATCGACATCCTCTGACGGAAGCATGAAAGAGCACATGTACGAAGTCGAGCTCTTCAGACCGCTACCTCAAGTCGACATCTCCACCAGCTTCTTTGAGCGGTGTGCTTCTTCACACGTTTACACGGCGACTGTCGACGTTTTAGCAAGACGCTACGGCATCCTGGCCGCTTTCTTCCGAATTGGTATGATCTTTGCGATCGTTCTGCTGTTTGTAAGCAATCAGTTGGCGCACGCGATCATGGTCGCTTGTGTCTTACCATTCTCGCTCTCGGGCTTTGTGACGGCGTCGTTCCTCTCTCTTGGTGTGTTGAGGATGCTAGCAAGTTACTACGAGTTCTGGTTCATGACCGTCTTCAACTTGCTGCATTGGATCTTTTTTGCCCTCGTGCTGCAAGATGGACGAGTGGTGACGTGCATCTCCTTGTGGCTGGGTTGCCAGATGGCAATCAGTGTTGACGCCAATATTCGCACCTTCCACGCATCAGCGGCGTCTGCTTTGATTGGGTTTCCAATCTTGGTGACCTTGACGTGGCTGGCAACAATGGAGAAGATCCAAGATCAGAAGAATTTCAGGATCGCTGTGTACGGCGATCACTCGGTGAATATTCTCGATGCGGTCATGTTTACAGCCTCGACTCTCGGTGTGTTTCTCTTGAAGATTGGAATACTCAAGCGTGCAGGTCATGCACGACCCAAGTCCGCAATTCTCACAGCTCTGCCATGCATGACCATTAAGATCACCTTGCGTCTAGCCCATCGGTCCACTCAACCCGTCACGTCAGATTCTCAAACGCCTCGAGGTACCACGCACGATGACGTTGATCCGAAGATCCAACAATTCCACGTGTATCGACTCCCGATCAAGCAAGTGGATGGGCTCCGCACTATCCTTCCATCAAAGTATTGGCTTGGAATGATCGAGAAGCACCGACTTCTCTTCCGCGTTTTGCTTTACACCGTCGGCTTTACAGGCTTCTCCTTGAACGTCTATCAGTCCGCCGTCGATTTCGGCAGAGAAGAGCCAACCAGCAACTCGAGTGCGGCTTGTAGCGACGCTCGATCGGCCCTCGCGTTCGTTTGCACGTGTGTCTTCTGCGGGACATTCGTGCTACTCTACCAACGCGATCTACTTCGTCTACTTCGCCGCAACTTTGACGTGCTGTTCTCATCCTGCCAGTTTCTCATCTTCGGACTGTGCCTCTGCGACATGGTGCGATGGGATATCCATCGCGTGACAGTGGTCGTGAGCTGGATGGTATGGTATCACTGGGCCGTGACACTGGACGCCTTGACACCGACAATCAAGCGACGTGTCTTTGGGTTCTCGAAGCGATTGGCAGCTCCCGTGACAGCGACGATCATCGTCGGTGGTGCCGCAGTGTTCTACGAGGTGGTGTTCTCCGGTGGGACTCGCTTTCATGATCGTGTGCTGTGGGAACAGAAGCTGTCTTCGTCGCACACGGTGGTGTTGCGTACGCAGACAATCTTGGTGGGTCGTGTGTTGACGATATTGCTGTGGTGTTCACGTCAGGTGTTTTTGCTTTTGCTTCGCGACGAAGACGAGTTGAATTTGATCCGAGGTCTGGTTGAGTACTGTACTCCGTTCGAGTTTTTCCCGGATCCAAAGAAGAAGAGGAAAGGGATTCGGACGGTTACAGTTGCAGCTTCTCCGCGGAGTTAGGATCGAACTGCTGAAATTGACTTTGATTCTTTGGCTTTTCGAGTCTACTCTCGAGTGATGAGCCGTAACAATAGCTTCGTGGCGCTTCAAAATAGATCGACCGACTGCGCTCGGGATGGCGCACCCGGAGGACACAATTCGCTTCATTGTCGGCGGATTCGAACGTCATTGAGACCATGGACGAGTCTTGTCTTTATGAGCTCCAGCTATCCAGGCCGCTTCCAGAGGTGGGTCTCGCCCCAACGCTTTTCCAGAAGTGCTTGTCGCCATCAGTGTACAAGAGACTCGTGCAGTTCTTGTGCGTACGGTACGGACGGATCGCAGCAGTGTATCGACTGAGCATGGTCTTCGCGTTGGCTCTTTTGTTCGTGGGTGACGGACCAGCTTACTTGGTCATGTCGGTCAGTGTGGCGGTGTCCATGGTTTCGGTTCTCATCACCGCAATGTTTCTCTCGCTGGGAGTTCTCCGGCTCCTTGTGCAGAACTACGAGTTTCGGTTCCTGACGCTGTTCAACGTCGTGCAGTGGGTCACCTTCGCGTGTCTGTTCCAAGACGCGCGTGTCGTGATGTGCGTCTCCTTCATACTTGGCTGTCAGATGGCCATCAGTGCGGACGCCAACGTCCGGACATTCCATGCCTCTGCCAAAACGTCGCTATTCAGCGTCCCGATTTTCGTGGTGTTCACGACGTTGGCGACGTGGCGAATAATCGCGAAGCAGCGAGACGTCCAGTTTGACGTGCTCGGCACACACGTCGACGCGATTGACATCCTGACGTTTACAGCTTCAACGCTCGTTTTTTTCCTCGGTAAAATGGGTGTACTCAAGCGAGCTGGACGAGCTCGTGTCGTCTCACCGACAATGGTCATTCTACCATGTATGACAATCAAAGCTGTCTTGCGTATTACGCATCATTCGTCCGTAGAAGCCTCTTCGAATGTGTGCTCAAAACCCATAACCAGGCCGGTGGACAAGCCTTTGCATCTCCAGCAACTTCAATTACGACCCCTCCCGATCAACCAACTCGACGGGCTTCGCACCGTCCTCCCTTCCGAAATCTGGTTCAGAACGATTATGAAGCACAGGCGACTGTTTCGCTTGATGCTCTACACCATTGGGTTTGCGGGTTTCATCCTCAATGTCATTCAGTCCGCCGTCGACTTTGGCAGACAGGAGGCGAAAGACAAGGCCACCAATGCATTGTGGAGCGATGCGCGATCAAGTCTTGCTTTGTTATACACGTGTTTCTTCTGTGGGACGTTCGTGTTGTCTTACCAACGCGATCTGCTCCGTCTACTATTTCGAAATTTTGACGTGCTGTTCTCATCCTGCCAGTTCCTGATCTTCGGCTTGTGTCTCTGCGATATGGTGCGGTGGAATCCACATCGGGTGGCGGTAGTGGTGACCTGGATCGTGTGGTATCACTGGGCCGTGACACTGGACGCCTTGACACCGACAATCAAGCGACGTGTCTTTGGGTTCTCGAAGCGATTGGCAGCTCCCGTGACAGCGACGATCATCGTCGGTGGTGCCGCAGTGTTCTACGAGGTGGTGTTCTCCGGTGGGACTCGCTTTCATGATCGTGTGCTGTGGGAACAGAAGCTGTCTTCGTCGCACACGGTGGTGTTGCGTACGCAGACAATCTTGGTGGGTCGTGTGTTGACGATATTGCTGTGGTGTTCACGTCAGGTGTTTTTGCTTTTGCTTCGCGACGAAGACGAGTTGAATTTGATCCGAGGCTCAGTTGAGTACAGCAGCCCATTCGAGTCGTTCCACCCGCTAAAAACCTCCGTTGAACCCATTCAAGTCGTTGCCCTACGGACGGTGGCGTCCACCAACGCCACGACTAGCGTTACTGCTACAACTCAATCATCAAGGCTGTGATGTGAGTTCTCACAGCGTCATTACTTTCAGAGGCTAAAGAAACAGAATAAGCGAGGACGAGAGAGTGCGTGCGAACACAGGCGCTTGGAGACTTGAGCATTGTGACGCATCAAACGGAACCAAGTAAGGAGTGCCCAATCAGGTCCGTAGTCAAAAATACCCGACGTCTTCATCGCAACTTGCTCCCTCACCTAGAATTGTGTTTTGCTGACTGATATCTGGACAAGAGAGGAGCCGGTGTCATGTCGTGGGTCGTTCCGAGCGTGCCGGTACTTAACGTTCCCTCGCCGAAGTCAATCGTGTACCTCATACGTCCCTCCAAGGCGCTTCCAGATGTCGATCTCTCGCTGACAGTGGGCTCCAGTGCCTCTTAGAGGCGTCGTTCCAAGCTATGGTCCAGTGGATGCGGGCTCACTTTGGCGCATTGGTCAAGTTGTACCGCGTTGGTGTGGTGTGCTTCATTGCCCTTCTCTTCATTGACCACGGACCGATGTTCACGCTGCTGCTCATGTTGATTCCCCCGACGTCGGTGTCAGTGGTCGTCGCACCATCCTTTCATTGCCTCGACGTTGTGACGCTGATCGTGCGTAGCTACGACTTTTGGTTCATGACGGTCTTCAGTTTCTTGCAGTGGAGCGTCTTGGGGTGTGTCTTCAGCGACGCTCGAATCCTCATGTGTGTCACAGGCTTCATCGGCACTCAACAAGCCATGCTCGTCGACGCGAACGTGCGCAATTTCCGAGTGTGGTCTCATTGGGCTTTGATACTCGACGGTTTGACGCCCAATATCATGCGTGACGTGCTCGGTTTCTCCAAGCGCTACGCGATTCCCGTCTCGGCCTCGGTCGTTCTCTCCGGCTTGGTTTTGCTGGGCTTGATCCTCTACGTTTCGCCTGGAACCCTTCACAACCGAGTGCTTTGGGAGCATACCGTCGCTTCGAAGCGGATCATTTCAATCCAGACTCAGACAATTCTGCTCGGTCGGATCTTTACGATTGTGTTTTGGTGTTCTCGTCAAACAGTGCTGTTGTTCCTGCGCAAAGAGGACGAACTCCAATCGCTCTATACGAGCTCTTCCCGGTCCCAAGGGCCCCGCACAAGCGGAAGAAGACGAGACTGTGGCGCCATCGACGCGTCAATATCGCTGATTCAAGCGGTCAGACCCAAAACCCGTGTGCTGTTTCCACTTGACTGCAGCCCCGAAACTATTTCCATGGCAAGCCGTGGAGTACTAACGAGCCTATTTTCGGGAGGAGTACCTGTACGATAACCTTGCACTTCTTACCCTGTCAAGAAATTGTCCTCACGCTTTCGTTACGCTACACTGGAATCACATGAGCGACGCTACTTTGGCTTACTGGTACGAGCTCTCGGTCTCAAGAAGGCTGGCGCATCTCGATCTTCGTCGTACGCCGATCCAGCTGGTCCTCTCGGCGCGGTGGCAGCGTCAATTCGACAAAGGATTCAAGCGTTGCTTGGTCGCGATCATGGTCCTTCTCCTCTTTGGCCATGGCTGCAGCCTCTATGTGCTGTTCTATCCCGATGGCCACTTTCACAACGCGATGCTGGTGTCATCGCGCTTTATATCGTGATCATGCTCGTCTTGTTCGGTACTCTCTCTCTCGACGTTCTCCAGTTACTTATCCACGAGTACGAGTTCTGGTTCATCACAGTCTTCAACTCGCTCTACTGGATTTGCCTTGGCTTCGTCTTTCGAGACACCCGCGTTCTCATGTGCGTGTATGGATGGCTTCACTTGCAAGTGATCACTGTCGTCGATGCCAATCTTCGATTTATGCGGGAAACCGTGGATCGGCACGCCTGGAATCCTGATTCTCGCGACGCTCGCAGCTTTCGACAAGTTTCCGGACCAAAAGGAGAGTCCGATCGTGCTGTTTGGCCAGGCTCTTTGTGATGCCACAGACGCTCTCTCGCTCACAGCCACAACGCTGTTCATTTTCCTCTTCAAGATCGTTGTGCTCAAGCGACGAAGTGTCATCCCCGCGTCGTTGCAATCATCGTCTTCCATCAGCTCCATGGTCATTACCTGCGTCGTTGTGAAATCCACGATTCTCTTGCAACCGACGACCCGCAAGTACGATTCCTTCGGCTCCATGCGCCGTCCAAGTCCGACACTTCGACCTCACCAGCTTGCTGTCACACAGATCAATGCGTTCGACGCCGTCCTCCCAGTAGTGTTGTGGTCGTTAAAGCTGTCAGCTCGCCGTCGAAGCCTGCGCCTTGTGTTCTACTTGTGTGGTTTTCCTCGGATATCTTCTCACGTTAACTCAGACGCTTCGTGAGTTTGACTATTATTTATTCTCGCATTGGAAGGGGCGTGAAACAGCAAGACCGCACCGCGAGATCGAGCGCTGGTTCGTCATTTTGCTCGGTGTTGTGGCGTTTCTGGGCACCGTCGTGTTCTGTGGAGGCTGCATGGCGTTGTGTCAACGGGATCTCTTGCGAATACTGCTGCGCAGTTTCGATTTTGTGTTCTCGTGGGTTCAAATTACGTTGTTTGGTATCTGTCTCTGCGATATGGTCGAGTGGGACGCGGATCGCACTCTTGTCATTGGCTCATGGGTCGTGTGGTTCCACTGGGTGCTTTCTCTCGACGCGTTGACTCGAGTCGTTCGCTACAAAGTCCTCGGTTTCTCGAGGAGGCTCATCACTCCGATCTTGATGTTGGTCGTCGTAGCCTGTGTTGGCGGATTCTATCGAGTGGCGTTCCTCTCGATCAGCGGGTTTGAAAATCGTGTGATATGGGAGTACAACATTTCGACGACTCAAACGATCGAGGTCCAGACAGAAGAGCTCTTTCTCGGCCGTGTCTCCTTCGCTCTCTTGTGGTGTTCACGGCAACTCTACGTGCTGTTCATGCGCGGAACCAACGAGCTCTTCGTGTTCCATGGCCGAGTGGACCTCGCGACGACGCGAACGTCGGTGATGGCGTCGTTCTCTCGTATTATCAAGGTATTCCCCGTTTTGAAAAGCACGAAGCGGTCGAAAGCGAGACGAGGAGGGTGGCTGGGCAACAGTGGGGGTCTCTAGATGTGGTCGCCAACTCGTATCAGTCTAATTGGCATCTAGACGCAGCTTCTGTTGTCTTGAGTGCCGTGGGTTTTAAAGGATCCAAGTCTGGGGACTTGAAGAAGTCGAATCTGGCGGATGGTTGATGTGGACCAAGTCTAATGACCTATTTTCGGTCTTTGCCTTGACAGGAAGTCTACCACATACCGCGTTGACACGAGCTTGTGTGCTGGTCGTGGTGCTTCAAGACTAATGACGTACACTGTTCCAACCTACTGGTACGAACTCTCTGTCGCGCACAAGTTCGCAGAGCTCGATATCAGTGGAACGATCTCGAAGAGATGCCTCTCGAACAAATGGCAGCGTCGACTTGATCGGGTATTCCAGTGTCGTCTAGTCCCGCCGTGGATCCTCTTGTTACTTGGTGCGTCGTGCAACGTTTGCGTGCTCCTTTACACGGAGGGGCCTCTTCACATCACTCTGTTGATCATCACAACGTCCGGTATTGTGGCGATGCTTCGCTTCTCGTACACACTTTCACTCAGCGTATTGCAGCTCGTTTTCCGCCAGTACGAGTTCTGGTTCATCACCGTCTTCAACACGCTCAACTGGATGAGCTTCGCGTTCCTTTTCAAGACACTCGGATCGTCTTTTGTGTATTCGCGTGGCTGCACTTGCAGCTGGTCATACTGGTGCACGCTAGCTGCCGGCTCGTGCGAGAGCTGGTGCTCTCAGCCTGGATCGGTATTCTCGGTATCCCGGTGCTTGCAACGCTTGTAGCATTCAACAAGTTTCCTAATTAACAGGAGATCTCGATCACCGTCTTCGGAGTCACTGTGGGCAATGTCGTAGACGCTCAAGCGCTAACAGCGTCCACACTTTTCATTTTTCTACTCAAGATCATGCTACTCAAGCGCCGTACGGTTACTCTTGTGGACTCGATATCGACGTCTTTGGCGGTGATTCCGTGCGTGATAGTCAAATCCAAGATCACGTTGGTGCCTTTGACGAACAAAGCGCAATCCGCCGGCTCGTGTCGACGGTCGAGCCTGACGCTTCAACCTCAGAAGCTCGCTGTCACGCAGATTGATGCCTTCCATACGGTTCTCCCACTTTCGTTCTGGTACTTCTGGACTCTGTCTCAAGAGCGACCCATCGTCGACAGACAAAAGCGCGAGGAAGCAGGCGGCACTGAGGGAAGTCTCCGTCTCGAGGTAACCATATTGCTCGAGCATGAGCTGGCCTAGCGCGACGTGGACGGTGGGCGGCAGCACCCAACGAGCAAGCGTCTACGAGAGATCGATCTGGGGATGCGACTGGGGAAGACGCAGCTTGTGGTGCCATGAGCCGAGTGGGTCGATTGCTGCGGCAAGCGCTGATGCGTCGGGACTTTGACGAATCGAGCTCCTGGGCATCTGATGAGCAAGGCAAGTCTTGAGCAGCAACATGCATGGACGCAAACAGCGTGAGAGGGCTATGTGTTTATACCTGCAGTTTCGTTGCCGGTATCATGTGTTGCTACGATTTGGTCGCGCCATACACTGTAGTTACTCGTCCATCACTCTCCACGAGCCTAAAACGGGCCTGCGAGATATGCAGTGTGTTTGTTGCGTGAGGCGCAGACCTCGCGCGAATCAAGAATTTGAACGAGGGCGAGTTAAAAGGAGCTGTGATATTTATACCCAAGACTCGCATCGAGGCGTCTGAGGATCATCTGCATGGTGTCGTCCTCTTCAAATGAGCGCCGCTGCGTCTCCGCACTCGGGTGTGATCTATGACGTCTCTGTGTCGACGCAACTCGTGGACCTCGATCTCCAGCGCACGTTACTACGACTATGGCTCTCTCCAGGACGACACGCCACCGCTGAGAAGGCTTTGTGCCGGGCAATTCCACTCATTAGGACGTTGTGGCTGCTCAGTATTTGGTGCTGCCCCGTTCTTCTAGTCTACACGGACGATCCGCTGTACACCGCCATGCTAGTCGTCATTGCGTTATGCGTCCTAGTCATGTTTGTGCTCTGCTCCACATTGTCGCTGGACGTGGCGTGGCTACTGCTTCATCAGTACGAGTTCTGGTTCTTCACGGTCTTCAACACCCTCAATTGGATCAGTTTAGCTGTTCTGCTCAACGACGCTCGCTTCGTTGCGTGTGTTTTCGGGTGGGTGCACATGCAGATGTCTCTCGCGATCGACGCCAACCTTCGCTTCGCCAAAGATACGGCTCGCTCTGCGTGGATTGGCGTTCTTGGTGTTGGCGTTGCCACGATCCTCGCACAGTTCAACAAGATCAAAGGTCAAAACTCGCGCGATCTCGTCGTCCATGGGAAAACGATTGGAGATCTCACCGACTTGTTTACGCTCACCTCGACGACGTTGATGGTCTTTCTTTTCAAGATTCTTTTACTCAAGCGCCGCGCACCAGCTCCTACGCCTTCTGATCCCGGACAGGTTGTTACGTGCGTGGTGGTCAAGACCACACTCCGTCTGTGCCCATCGATTCAAGCTTTTGGTTCAATCCAGCTCCGTCGCCAGCCAAGCATGTCAGTTCAACTCCACGCGTTACAGTTGACCCTGATTGACGCCTTTGATACTGTGCTTCCGCCGCGCTTCTGGCGTTCTCGAAGCCCCTCTCGTCATCGATGGAGCATGCTGCTTCTGCGTTTCTGTGGAATCGTGGGGATCGGACTATTGGTCGGTCAAAACATTCGGGACATCGAGTTTGGTGTCGATGAGAACAAGCTGAAGCTGTTCCGCGAGACCACGCGTTGGTACGATCGTGCAATTGCCTGTGGCGCATTCATCGGGACGCTCACCTTTTGCGGACTTTCGGTCGCGTTTTACCAGCGCGGTTTACTTCGTCTGCTTGTGCGCAACTTTGATTTTCTCTTCTCGACCTTGCAGATCACCCTACTGTCTCTATGCTTTTGCGATATGGCACGATGGGACGTCGATCGTACCCTTTTGGTCTGCGCGTGGGGTATTTGGTTCCTCTGGGCGCTGTCACTCGATGCCGTGACGCCTGTGATCCGTCAAGAGGTGCTTGGTATCTCTCGGAATGTCGCGATCCCCATGCTCGCGATGCTGTTCATCGCGTGTATCACGGGGTCGTACAACGTGACCTTCATGTCGTCCACGTTCTACAACCGCACATTTTGGGAGTACCGGATCTCACCTACTAAATCCATCCGCATCACCACGTTCGACTGTTTCTACGGTCGTGTCTTGACCATTATGCTCTGGTGCTCCAGGCAACTGTATCGATTGCTCACTCGGGCGCCGAACGAGCTCTATCTACTTCACGGTCGTGTGGATTTGGTGGTGAAAAGAGATCCGCTCGACTCGCCCCGCGGTGCATCGATTTATCCACGTGAAGTGACTCAAGACGCTGCATCCTAGCTATTCGTTGGTTGAGCTGTGCGCTAGCAAACGACCTTTTGGTCCGAGCAAATAGAAGCTCCTCAGTCAACTCAGGAGAGGAGAGACAGCACCGTCGCGGCATTCGGTAGTGACGCGTTATGAGGTGATATTTATACCAGGAAGTTGCCTTGTCCCGAGCCTTTTGGGTGTTGGGAAGACACCACCACATGGTGGCAATCGAATGGGATGGCTGTCACCGCCGCATTGCCCTCCGCTTTGACCTACGAAGTCTCGGTCTCTACGCAGCTCGTTGATCTGGATCTTCAGCGGACGCTGCTCAAGCAATGGCTCTCTCCGCACTGGTTCCGTGTGGTCGACAACGGTCTACGAGGGTGGTTTTCGCTCATCGCTAGCTTGTGGATTGCCACAGTCGGGTGTTGCATGACGTGGCTGGTGTATACTGACGAGCCGGCCCTCAGTCTCATGGTGGTCACCACCTCCTCGTGCGTCGTGGTGATGCTCTTGCTCTGTTGTACGCTATCTGTCGACGTACTGTGGCTTCTTATCCAACAACACGAGTTTTGGTTCACCACCGTGTTCAACACGCTCTACTGGAGTTCTCTATCGCTCATGTATGGAGACAAGCGCTTCGTCGGATGCTTCTTCGGATGGCTCCACGTGCAAATGGCGCTTACGATCGACGCCAACTTCAGTTTCCATCTGCAAATGGCTCGTTCGTCGTGAATGCGCTTCCCTGATATCGTGGTTACGGTGGTGCTTGCGTTGTTCAACAAGTTAGCAGGTCAGCGGCAGCTCGAGATCGTAGTAATGGGCGAGACCGTCGGCGATCTCATCGACGTATTGACTCTGACGTCAACGACGCTCATTATCTTCCTCCTCAAGATCTTGATCCTCAAGCAACGAACGGCATCCTTGACCCGCTCGTCTTCGTCGTCAAAGGTTATCCCGTGTGTCGTGGCCAAGACTACACTACGTCTCTGTCCGTCGACGAGTGTGGTGGGTTCAATTAAACTTCATAGTATGTATTACTGCTCCTGAACATACCGGAGTACGCGCGGGTCGGTGAAACTACTTCGTCAGCCGAGTGGTGAAATCAAACTCCACCAGCAGAAGCTCTCTCAGATTGACGCCTTCGATACCGTCCTCCCATCCCAGTACTGGCGCTTGGAGCGTCCGATTCGGCTTCGATGGTGCGCCAGGTTCTTGTACGTGTGTGGATTTCTGGGCTTTGGCCTCCCGCTGGTGCAAACTTCTCGAGATATCTATCGGACTATCAACTCGAATGGTCTAGCAAGATCCCCTGGGGTCAAGCAATGGTACGACCACGCGATCACTGGCGGCGCATTCGTCGGGACCGCCATTCTGCAGTGCCAGTGTGGCATTACCAGCGCCAGTTGCTCCGGATGCTGCTGCGAAACTTTGATTTCCTCTTCTCCATGGTGCAGATCCTCATTTTGGGCGTTTTGTTTTGTGATATGTCGCACTGGGACATCGATCATGCCGTTCGTCTTTTACAACCGCACGCTGTGGCATCACATACTGTCGCCGACGAGATCCATCAGCATCACGACCTTCGATTTGTTCTACGGCCGAGTGCTGACTATTGTGCTCTGGTGTTCAAGGCAAGTCTATCGTTTGATGACACGAGCGCCGAACGAACTCTACCTGCTTCACGGTCACGTGGACTTGGTGCTGAAGGAAGAGCCCCGCGACTCGCCACGCCTCGCACAGATCCATCCAAGTGAAGGACCGCGGAAAGCGTCGACGTGGGCCACCAAAAGCCACTCAAACGAGCAAGCCAAATGCCCTGGGACGTAGCGAAAACGTGCTGTTCGACAACTCGTGCTCTGGTGAACGCTGTATCCTTTGCCCCATGGCTGGCTAGGTCTCACGAGTTGTCGTGGCGGTGGTATTTTATACCAACGGTTTTGTCGTGTCCTGCGAGGTCAATTGTTCACGATTACTTGATGTTTGCTCTGTACGCATGAGCGCGACATCCGCAACGCCGTCAATGCCGAGCTATGACGTCTCGGTCTCGACGAAACTGGTCGATCTCAACCTCCAGCGCACCGTACTACGACTATGACTCTCCCCACAACGATACGAAACCGCGGAGAAAGCTCTTCGACTGTCGTTTCCACGGACCAACGCACTGTGGCTCGTCAATATCGTTTGCTGCTTTGCTATTCTACTCTACACGAACGACCCGCTGTACACCATCATGCTGGTCGTCATAGTATCCTGCGGCATGGCCATGACCGTGCTTTGTTGTACGCTTTCGCTCGACGTGCTGTGGCTACTGCTTGTACAGCTCTATCGACTGATGACGGGAGCGCCGAATGAACTCTATCTGCTCCACGGACGTGTGGACCTGGTGTTCCAGAGCGAGTCGCCTCGCTTAATACAAGTCCATCCGAATAACGGACCCAAGTTATAGCCATCTCATCACTCTTTACCTAATTTATTCGCCTGTCCTGGGCCTCTTTACCTACGAATTGCACGTTGACTCTGCGTTTCGCGTGTTTGTGTGGCGCGGGAAAGCTCTCGTAGGGATTGTCGTAGTGTAGAGCGCCGTAGATTGACTGCAGCTCGTCCTCTTTGCGCACGAGTAACAGGGCTGTTTGTCGTGAACAACAGAGCAGAATGGTGACGATGCGGCCGAGGAGAATGGTCTGGACACGGAGTTTGATAGTGTAAGTTGACGACACGGGGTAGGACCAGAGCACACGGTCGCGTAGTGGGTTGGTTTGGGTGAAGAAGAGAACGCCGAGGAGGCCGATACACGAGAACAAGGCAGAGGCGGACACGTGGGTCGCGTGGCGCTTGGAGAAGCCAAGCAGCCGCTTCATATTGGGCGTAAGCGCGTCGAGCGTGAGTGTCCAGTGGAGCCAGATCAAGAACGTCAAGAGCACGGAGAAGCTGTTGGAATCCCAGCCCTGAGTATCACACATGCAGATGGAGAAGGTGAACAGTTGGACAGAAGTGAAGAGGAAGTCGAAGCGCGTGATGAGGTCTCGGAACAAGTCTCGTTGGTAAAAGAGAACGTAGACGCCACAGTGGACACTGGTGAAGAGCACTGCGAGGACTGCGACGAGTGAGGGTCTTGTCACGGGCACGACGGGCTTGCCGAGGCTGATTGCCTTCATTCGGCGAAAGTTCATGAGGCCCTGGGCCCACATGAAGAGGAATCCGAACGCGCCCAGGACTCGAAGACTGATACAAAGGAAGTATCGATGGTGGAGCAGCAGCCATCGCCAGTATTTCTGAGGAAGGATGGTGTTGTGGCCGTCGATCATAGTTTGATTCTCTTCTCGAAGACGCAGACGCTGACGAGGAAGAGACAAGTTCTCGGGTGGACTCGGATCAATGGATGAAGCCGTAGCCTTGGGAACCAGGCGTAGGACGCTCTTGATCGTCGCGCAGGGCACTGTCACGAGCCCCGGCATGCTCTTCTCAGCTGCTCGTATTCGCTTGACAACTGCTAGTTTGATGAGGAAGACGGAGATAGTCGACGTGGTGAACGTGAGGCCTTCGCCGGCGTCGCCTTGTCTGCGTCCGTTGACCACGAGGTCGAAGGGTTTTTGCCCAGCGATACACTGCCAGGCCACGAGAAACGTCAGCGCCACGTAGAGGAGGATGCCCAGCACGCCAGTCTGGATCATCGTCCTAGCGCCACGGAGGTTCACGTCCACGACGTTGGCTTGTAGCGTACTCAAGTAGCCAATGACGCAACCTACGACTCGTGTGTCTCGCATGACGAGAGCCAACGCGCTCCAGTGGAAGAAGATGAAGACGCTCATGAACCAAAAGTCGTACGAGCGCAAGAGGAGACCCAGTAGATCGAGTGAGAGAAACGCGAGGCCGACAAAAATGCTCACGGTCATGCATGGATGGATCACGAGAAGGGCCGTGTAGAGCACGCCATGGTCGACGAACAAGAGACCGAGGAAGGTGACGACGCTCAGTCGGTACAAGTGCTCCAGGTACCCAGCTTTCGAGCGCATGAATTGTACAACTGCTTCGTGTGCTCTATCCGACAGCAGGGAACGCGCTGGAGTGCGAGAGAGGTCGACAACTGGAAGGGGCTTGGACGGACGGATCTCATAAAGCCACTGGCCGAGCGGATCGCTTGGTGCGTGCGTCGTGGCGTCTGGACTGGGCAAGATCACGACGTTCCTCATCGTGTGTGTCAGTGTTCCACTGGGTGGGAGAACGGTGACCGTATTTATATATTCGCCCCTGATATGCTTGTTTTGTCTCAAACACAAACAGGGGGAACACAGCACTGCCATCAAGAACCTGAGTACGCCACAAGCTTGGATTTGAAGTTGTAGCTATTACGGACCATGTCACAGATTTGGGCCTTCCCCGGGAGTCTTGTGGTCCTGCATTAAGGTTTTGATGCGTTTGCGCGGCGCTGGGAAGCTCTCGTAGGGATTGTCGTAGAGTACAACGCCGTGGATCGACTGCAGTTCGTCCTCCTCGCGTAGAAGTAACAAGACGGTTTGTCGCGAACACCAGCGTAGAATGGTGATGATGAGACCAATCAAGATCGCCTGGACACGGAGTGTGATCATGTGCGTTGGTGAGACTTGGTGCGACCAGAGCACACGATCTCTGAGGGGATTTGTCTGTGTAAAGAAGATCAGACCGAGAATGCCAACGCACGACAATAGTACTGTGGCGGAGACGTGAATAATGTGGCGCTTGGAGAGCCGAGTAAACGCTTCATATTGGGCGTGATGGCGTCGAGTGTAAGCATCCACAGGAGCCAGAGGTTGAAGGAGAAGAGCACGAGCACCATATCCGCACGCCAGAGAGCTGCGTCGCACATGCAAAGCGAGAAGATGAGGAACTGGATTGATGTGAACAGAAAGTCGAAGAGGGGGACGAGGTCTCGAAGTAGATCGCGCTGGTAGAAGAGCACAAAGGTACCGCAGTGTACACTGGTGCAAACCAAGGACGCGACGGCGATTAGTGAGGGCTGAGTCGCTAACTCGATCGATTCACCCACACTGACCGCAAGCATTCGTCGATAATTGATGCAGCACTGGACGCACATGAGCGGATATCCTGTCGTGCCTGCGAGGCGTAAAGGGCATGGAGCAGACATCGACGCTCCAGAACAAACTTTCGCCAGTGTCTGTGTGGATGGACAGTGTTCAGGCCGTCGATTTCGATTGCTTTCTGTTCACGAAGTCGTAAGCGCTGCAGAGAAGAGGCCAAGGTATTGGATGGACTTGAATCCGAAGGGATCCTAGCCTTGAGAACGAGTCGTAACCCGCTTCGAACAGTTGCACAGGGTACAGTCACCGAGCCTGGAATACATTGCGGAACCGCTCCTGGTCGTTTGATCAGCCCTAGCTTGATGAGGAAGGCCGCAAAACTCGACGTGGTGAACGTGAGCACGTCACCTGCGTCGCTCTGTATCCGTCCATTAATTACAAGGTCAAACGGTCGCTGGTCAACGATGCAATGCCAGGTCACAAGCGTAGTAAGCGTGATGAACAGCAGAACGCCAAGTACACCAACTTCAATTGTCGCCTTGGCGTTGCGGAGATTGGCGTCCACGACATTGGCATGGAGAGTGCTCAAGTAGCCATAACGCAGCACATGGCCCGTGTGTCGCTCAGGACATAGGCCAGCGTGCTTCAGTGGAAGAAGTTGAACACGGCCATGAACCAAAAGTCGTAGGAGCGCACGACGAGACCAAGGAGATCGAGCGAGAGGAAGAACGAGGTGGTGTACATGGCCACGGTTGTGAACGGATGTACTACCAGAAGAGCGAGTCGGATCGCGCCGTGGTTGACGAACAAGAGGCCGAGGAAGACAACGACGCTGAATCGAAAAAAGTGCTCCAAGTAGCCATAATACAGTCGCATGAACCGCACAAACGTCTCGTGTGCGTTCGCAGAGAACAACAGACGCGCTGGAGTACGGGCCAGATCGACCACTGGAGGGGGTTTGGACGGTCGCAACTCATAGAGCCACGGACCAAGCGGATCGCTTGCTGCAGTGATGTCCTCTTCACTGGGGGAGATTGGGAGGTCAGTCATGACAACCATCTCGTGAGTGAATGGATTGAGTCGACAATACAATACCCTGGGTATTTTGAAACGTCACGAGGTCGGAAAAGCCCGCAAAGCCCTCCTATTGTGTCGGACACGCGTTGTGGTCCGTATACTGGCGCTGGCAGGCCCATAGAAGCCCAGGACAAACGCTCGACGCACCTGAGCCCATCGCTCACCGGATGTAGCCATCTCGTATACCACGTCACAGATACTGTACCGTAATTACCCCAAATAATAGACTTTCATGTATACTCGATATACTTCATATACTAGCCCCTTGTCAAACGTGAAGAGCGTCACACCACGCGATCGACCATGCTCCAGAGTCTGCTCTCGCGCTCTTTGCGTCGCCCTGCGGCGTCCACAGCCGCTCGATGGCTCTCCAGCGCCGCGCTGGCGAACGACGCGGGTCTGCCCGACCTCATCATCACGCCACTGGCCGCCAAGGTGCGTACTGAACGAGCAGGAACCGAACCGAACCAAGAGCTCATTTGCTCCTGTTCTCTAGAAACTGGGCGAAGCCGCGGCCAAGCAGAACGCGCCACAGCTCATGCTGCGCGTGGCCGTAGAAGGCGGCGGCTGCCATGGCTTCAAGTACGTCTACGAGTTCGAGAAGAATGCGGCGGATGCAGAAGAAGACATGTACGTCTAGCAGCCACGACAATCCTAGGAGACACCCTTGCTGACGCGTTTCATAGTGTCTTTGAGCAGCACGGCGGCAAAGTGGTCGTGGACAAGGAGTCGCTCGAGTTCATTCGCGGCAGCACCATCGATTTCGAGCAGGAGATGATCCGCAGCGCCTTCGCCGTGATCAACAACCCGAACGCCGCCGCCGGCTGTGGCTGCGGCACGTCGTTCGATCTCAAGGAGTAATATACCATCTCATGCTATTCACAATTACCTCTCTCTTCACTCCCACAGTACGAGCACGCCGTTCTTGTCGCACGAGGCCACGCCTTCGCCATCCGGGCGCCAGACACACGACGCCACGGCGCCCTGGTGACCCATACTCAACTCCTTCTCGACTTTGCCCGAGATCGTGTTCCACAAAAAGATGTTGCCGGAGGAACTGCCAGCAGCTGCGTACGCGCCGTCCGGACTCAGCGACGCCTTGCACCAGTCGAAACCCGTGTGGTAGTTGGTGTGCTTGAGGGTCAACACGCTTTCGAACGTGCGTGTGTCGAGGACACGAAGCGTGTTGTCTCGGGAATTGGTCAGCACGCGGTTGCCGTCGCGCGCAAAGCTCACGGACGTGACTTGGTCGTCGTGGATGTCCTTGACCTCCTGTACCATTTGCTTGGAGCGCGAGTCCCAGAACCGCACAACGCCGTCGTGATGCGCACTGGCGAATTGTCCGCCCACGGGCATCGCCACGTCATTACAACTCGACCGACAGTTGATGGACTGCACACTGAGACCACGCGAGACGTCCCACACGCGCATGGATCGATCGGACGACCCCGTGATGACTTCGTTGGGGGAGATCGTCGAGAACTCGGCGGCCAACACTTTGCCCTTGTGTCCGGTAAGCGTCTGGAAGACTCGTCCGGTGCCCACGCGCCACACAAAGCACTTGCGATCGCAGCCTGTGCCCAAGACCATCCCTCCGTCTTCCGACACACGCACACAGAGCAACGGATGCGCGGTGCCGATGCCTCGGTACTCGCCCATCGGCCGACACGACGCGGCTTCCCATGCACGCACCGTGCCGTCGCTACTGCCACTGAAAAGCACTTTCCCCGAGGCATTGAAGCAGACCGAGTTGACTTCTGTGGCGTGCGCTCGGATCGAATGCGCGACGCGCGTGACGACCCGCGATGTGATCTTGACGCCCGAGTCAATGAACAGTTTACTCACGGACTCGGCCATCTCCTGCGTCGCCATCGACCCGCCAGCCGTTCCCCCTCGTTGCTTGTTCACGATCTGGTCCGGCGGCTCGTTCGTTGCGAGCCATTCCTCCATGATCTGACTCTTGCGGAGGAGCTGCTCTTCCAATTCTCGGATCCGACGACGTAGCCCCTCGCCTTCTTGTTCCGTCTTGTCCAACAGCTCCTTGTGTCGCGCGAGCTCGTCCCGCACGAGTCGCAGCGCCTCGTTCAGGTCCTTCATCGCGCGGTCCTTCTCTTCGTTCAGCAGCATCTCTTCTTCCAGGCGCTTGGTGAAGAACTCGAGCTGGAACTCCCATTGGTGCCGCTCTTGTAGCAGCTCCTTGCTCTCGTTCACGAGCTGCAACTGGTTCCCCGCGTAGCGCGCGAGCTGAGCATTCTTCTCATGCAGTTCCTTTTCTAATTCCTGGATCGTATTGAGGTATTTCTGCGCCGTCGTGCTCACATCGGGCAGTACAGTGCTGGCCGAGAGCGCGACACTCGCCGAGAGACTGGAGAGCGACGCCTGCATGCCATGACTCCGGAAAACCAGCTGCTGGTGCGCCTCGATCAACTCTTTAAAGTAGTCCACATCGCGGCGGTTGCGCGCATCTAGAAGCCGCGGCGCGTCGTCCACAAGCCACTGCATCTCCACGACAAGGCCAACAAGGTCGAAGTGATTTGCTTTTCTTCTTGGGTGGATCCTTATGGTGCGTTTATGGAACAGTGGCTTATTATGTTGCGTGTATGTAGTGAGCCTAAGTGCGATGCGAACTTAGTGTAGAAAGGACGGTGGCTGGATAAATAAGAGTGATGGTCCATCGTTCGTTGACAAGCTAGGACGCGTGCTCGTCAAAGACCGATGGAAAGCGCTCGCGCAGGTCGTTCACGAGGCTTGAGGCCTTGAGACGAGGCTCTAGAAGGATCGAGTTGACTTCACTCTCGGCCAGTGGCTCCGCGTAGAGATCTAGCAAATATCTGCCAAGATAGAGAGACACAAAGTCAGTGGCGAGAAACCTACGACTTCTAACTCAAGAGATGACGTACCTGCCGAGAACTGGGACCTTGCCGACCCCGTGGAGCTCGACGAACAAGCTCCAGACCATGGGCGAGACGCAGCGGTAGTCCTTGGGGCGTTCGAGACCCGGACGAGGCTCGTCGGGACGACCTGTGGCTGCACCACGACGGCGTGCGTCCCAATCAGGAACGAGGAGCACGTCGTTGGAGATCGGACCAGGCAGTGGACCGTTGCGTAGCGTAAATGCGATCCAACGGGCCATCCATTGGGCATCGATAAGGAACCAGCACTCCTTCCGCTTGAGCTTGGTCTTGTCGTGCTTGAGGACGAGCGAGAGTTCCAACTTGCGTCGCTTATCCAGATCACTCAGCCGCTGGAACGCTGCCATACGTTCGTTCTTGGAGGGCGAAATGACTGTCACTGGGACTGGATCGGCTAGCTGGAAGACGAGCTCTCTTTCAAGACCAGCAAGCGCTCCTAGACGACTGCGTGTCTCATCAAGCGTCAAACGCGTGACGTCAAAGCCATTGATCGCGATAAGCACCGAGCCGGCGTGGATATCACCACGCTGCTCCAGGACACCCTTGGATCCATCAGGTAGCGGCAAAAAGCCCAAAACCACAGCGCGATCGACAATGGATCCATCGAGGTTCAAGCCAATAGGTCCCGGGGGCACCATGACCGTTAATTGCTTGGATGGCTCAGCCACCGGCGATGGCAAGCGCAGGTCGCCGATAGTGGGCGACTCGACAGGCTGCTCTGGTTGTGGCATCTTGTGGAGATCGTCGAAACTCACTGGGTTGCTTCCGCTAGGCGAGACGAGTTCCTTGAATGACCAGGCCCCCTTTTCAGCCGTCGGACTCTGAGAGCTACTGCTGTTGCCATTGAGTAGGACGCGCGTGTCTGCATCCGACATGGACGTAACGCTGCGACTCATCTCCAAGGGGGACGACGATGGTACTTTGAAGCGCAGCTGACGCACGAGATGACCGGTATCCCGCAGTACCTGACCGACTTCCAGCAGCGACATACGCAAAGCCAGGAGATCAAACTCGTTCACACCAATGAGCACACTGCCTGGGATGACACGACCATCAGCTTCGACAGCCCCCTTGCCGTGGCTTGCTCCCACCGGCGCAAAGTCATCGAGCACAGCTGCGTCCTGGTAGTTCCCATCAAGGAGAATGCCCAGTGGTCCGGGTGCGACATTGTCAACGACGACCGTCGTCCACCTCGAGATGTCCATGCCAGCGACCAGCGTGTTCACCGCCAATGCAGGAGGCGCCGTCGTCGCTTGGTCAGACGCATTCGCCGTGAAACCCGAGAAGATGTTGCGAGGTGAGAGCGCTTTTAGCATCTCGAACGACCTGCTGCGACGGAGACGAGGGAATTCGCGAATGGCGAGCCACTCCGATGGGTGGTTTTGTCTCTCAGCGTCCATATTAGAGTTGTCGGATCAGCCGTGGGTACGTAGCCAGCGACACGGCTATTTCTTCCGTTGTAGCTAATGCACAGCCATCGCAGGTGTGGCTATTTCCAACACGACGCCTCCAGAGACCATAGAAACTCTCCCTGTCTTTATTCAGGATGCCTGTTCTCAAGGTGTACCCACCTTCCCACTACTGACATAGCTACCACCTTACTGACTCCTTTGCTTATCTTACTGCGTGCTAGAGGGCGCTGGGGGTGGCGTCACGACCTCCTTCTCACTGTCAGCACCGGAACTGAATGTCTTGGCGAGCGAGAGCGTGGCCTTGACGGTCGTCACGGCTGACTTGAAGCGGCGACGCGCGTTGTACTTGCGCAACTCCTCGAGCGCCGTGAGCAATGGCGTCGTGCTCACTTCCTCGCCCGTGATCCACTTGTGCTCCAGCAACTGCGTGGCCGTCCAGCGCTCAGCTGGGTCGACGATCAGCATCTTCTTGATCAAGTCCTTGGCGTCCTCCGAGACGTTGTCCCAGTATGGCGAGTCAAACACGAAGCGACCTGCCTTGATCTTGCGGAAGAGCAACGCCTGGTTGTCGTCATGGAACGGTGGGTAGCCACAGAGCAAAATGTACGTGATGATACCGATGCTCCAGATGTCTACCGACGTACCGTAAGGGGTACGCGAGAGAATCTCCGGTGCGACGTAACCTGGGGTACCGCACGTCGTGACAAGACCCGTCTCCTCGACGATCTTCTTGGCAAAGCCGAAATCGGCGAGCTTGATGTTCGCGTCGTCTTCCTTGGACGTCAAGAGCAAGTTCTCTGGCTTCAAGTCACGGTGGACCACCTTACGATCGTGGCAGAACTTGATCGTATCCAAAAGCACCTTGACGAGGTCACGGGCTTCCTTCTCACTGTAGTAGCTCTTCTCCACAATACGATCAAAGAGCTCGCCACCCGCCACGAGCTCCGTCACGAGGTAGTACGTGGCCTCTTCCAAGTACACGGCGTAGAGACGCATGATGTTAGGGTGCTGCATCTCCTTGAGGATCTCCACTTCCTGATGGAAGGCTTCAATGTCGTCCTCGCTCAAACCCGCAATCTGCATGGCCTTGACCGCGTACTTGTTGCCCGTCTTCTTGTTGATACCTTCGTACACGACCGAGTACGCACCCGAGCCGAGTTCGCGGCCGAGCGTGTACTCGTCGCGGATATGGCGGTTCGTGTAGATCATGGTCTGACGCTTGGTGCTCATGCTGAGCGCCTTGGTGAGTGAAATGGTGGCCTGCACCGTGCTCACGGCCGCGCGGAAGCGACGACGCGCGTTGAATCGGCGCAACTCCTCGAGCGTCTTGGTGAGCGGCACGGTGGCCACGTCCGTGCCCGTGATCCACTTGTGCGTGAGCAGCTGGTCCGCCGTCCAGCGCTGCTTGGTGTCCACGATCAGCATCTTGGAGATGAGATCCTTGGCGTCCACGGAGATGTTGTCCCAGTACGGCGAGTCGAACTCGAACTTGCCGGCCTTGATCTTACGGAAGAGCATGGACTGCGAGTCGTCGTGGAACGGAGGGTAGCCACAGAGCAAGATGTACGTGATGATACCGATACTCCAGATGTCCACCGTCTTGCCGTATGGCTTCTGTGCGAGAATCTCCGGCGCCACGTAGCCAGGCGTACCACACGCCGTCGCGAGACCATCGCCCGTGACGCGCTTGGCGAAGCCAAAGTCGGCGAGCTTGATGTCGGCGTCGTCGCTCTTGCTGGTCATGAGCAGGTTCTCAGGCTTCAAGTCGCGGTGCACGACGTTGTTGTCGTGGCAGTACTTGATGGTCTCGAGCAGCGTCTTGACGAGGTCACGCGCTTCCTTCTCACTGTAAAAGTTCTTTTCGACGATGCGCTCAAAGAGCTCGCCGCCCGTGACGAGCTCCGTGACGAGGTAGTAGTGGTTGGCCTCCGTGAAGACGTCGTAGAGCGCCATGATGTGCGGATGCTTCATCTGCTGGAGAATCTCCACCTCGGTTGTCAACGCCTCGATGTCTTCCTCGCTCAACCCATCGCGCTCAATGCACTTGACGGCGTACTTCTCGCCCGTCTGCTTGTGGATCGCCTGACGCACCACCGAGAACGAACCAGCGCCGAGCTCCTTGCCCAGCGAGTACTCTTGTGTGAACGAGCGCGTGGCGTTCGTCTGCAGTTTGTTCACGGGCACCTTGAAATGGATCACCCGCTCGACCGTGTTGGTCTCCACGAGCGCCGCGCGCACTCGGGAGAACGACGCGTTCTCGCCTTCAAAGACCAAGCCGTTCAAGCCCGTGACGATGCTGCCCTTGGAGACGCGGCCGCTCTTCTCGATCACGCCCTGCTCGCCATTGACCCCGACGGGCGCAAAGCCGTCGACGATCACGTGGCTCTCGCGCTCCGTGATGAGGATACCCAGCGGGCCCGCGGGCACGCGCACTTCGACCGTCTCGTAGACCTCCGGCATGTTGTTCTCTGTCGTCTTCTTCCAAGATCCCTGCGTTCGTGAGGAGGATGGTGACGATGGCCGTCTCCTCCAAGGGGGAAGAGCTACAGGGGACCGAGGTGTGCACACGTCGCAGGAAATCAGGTTAGAAACTAAATCTACATTAGAAACGTTTCTACTTAGGTGACGTGTACTAAACAGATCGTCTACGGTACAACCCTTCACAAGTCTAGTATTCTGGTGGCCACGGTACTTGTTTTAGAAATGATTATTTTTAGAAACGCTTTTCTAACGACATAGGCCCCATGGCGGAAGCTCGCGGGGAATTGATTGGCACGACGAAGGAACAGGACGCGCCGCCATGTTCAAGAAGTTTACGGTCGAGGAGCATGTGAGCGGCCACAGTAAGGTCAAGTCGTCGCAGCAGCGCACCATCCGCGCCAAGATCCAGGAGCAGTACCCGGAGCTCGAGCCGTACATGGAGATGCTGCTGCCCAAGAAGGCGCCCATGGTCGTCGCCAAGTGGTAGGTAACATGCACCCGCCGGTTGATCGCTCGCATGAGCAAGCTAACACGCTATGTATTCCATAGCCACAACCACTTGCAGCTGGTGATCCACGACGGCGAGCCGCTCTTCTTCAACCAGCGCGACGGTCCGTTCATGCCCACGCTGCGTGTGCTCCACAAAGGTACGCGATCCTTTCCTTTCCTTTGCGTCTTGCTGCCGCATGAGTAACCCTGCGCGTGTTTTCTAGTGCCTCACATCATGAAGTACGTCCGTGCTGACAAGGGCGCCATCCCGTTCGTGCTCTCGGGCGCCAACGTCATGTGTCCTGGCCTGACGTCCAAGGGCGGCGAGATCCCTGAGGAGTTGCCAGCCGGCACACCCGTAGCCATCATGGCGGAAGGCAAGGAGCTCGCGATGGCAATAGGCGTGCTCACGCTCTCGACCGAGGAAATGTACGTGCTTATGGGCTTGCAGGACGGTGAGGAGTGACGTTAACGCCTTGGTTTAAATGCACAGCCGCACGCAGAACAAGGGCATTGGGATTGAATTGATGCATTACCTCGGCGACGACCTTTGGACGTGTCAGAAGATCGAGTAAATGGCTCTAAGACGCGGCACGTTCGCGTGTTCGTGGAGACAACAACGAGCACAGCACAGCATGAATAAAAATAAAAAAGCACACCCACGGTGCGGGGCTCATACTTCTTTCCACATGTGCACGTTCGGATGGCCGTGTTCGTTGGTCTCTTCGTCGTCTTCCGCCAGCACGTTGGGCAATGAGCCGGATCGGGGCCGGCCATTGGCCTGCGCAGCGCGGAGCTCCTCCTGGTGGCGGTTCCAGTCAAAGTTGCGAGTATTGACGTTGGCGATGACCGGCTGCGACTCGATGCCGCCGCCCATCAGCGAGTGTTGGACACCAAACGCCGGCGCGGCCATGGGAGGAGGGCCCAGGTCGTGGTCGTCGGTCGTGGGCTGACTGTGGATGGAGGAGTACTGGTCCGAACCCCCGTATATGTGCGACGGCATGGTCTGCTGATTCTGATACGAGAAAGAAGGAAGCGAGGACGAAGATTTGGCCGTTGCGAGCTTGATGGCGCTTTGCAGCGCTCGCATCGGATCGAATCGGTACGACGAGGACTCATGATCGTTTGTCGACGACGTGGAGGACTCGCGACTGAGGGAGCTGTACGTTGTGGACGACGTCGCGAGTTGGTGTAACGCAGACGCGGGGTGCTCCTGCACGGGATCCAACGCCTCTGGCTCAGTCCCCATCAACAGCGCACTCGATGGTGACGACGAGGACGTAGTGTACGGCTGCGCGTGATGCTGGAAGGGCTGGATCTGTGCGACCGTGGGGAACGCATGCCGCAAGAGTTCACTGAGCGCGCCATTCGAATCCGTATTCGCCTGTGAGAACAGCGGGTTTAACGCGGGCGCGCTCGTGCCGTACTCAACACCCGGTTGGTCGAGCTGCAAGCGTTCCATTTGGTTCGTCGTGGACGACGTCGACGACACCGAGTACCCCGCGTCATAGTCGGACGAGAACTGCGACTGTCCGCGCGAGACTTCGTCCGTCGAGCTCGTAACGGATACGCTCGCCTGCTGGTAGAAGATGGGCACGTGCTTGCGGTTCGGTCGCGGCTTAGGCGGCGACACAGGCGCCGACGGTGCTTGAGGAGCAGCCACCGCCGGTCGCCCTCTCGGCGGCGATCGCGGCACGCCCAGCGCGTTCTCCGTCGTCCCAGCGGCGCCTTCCTTCCGCAAGATCTTGATCTTGAGCGAGCCTGTCTCTGCCTTGGCGGTCAGTGGGTTCTCGGTGAATTTGCGCTTGCCGCCTAGCATGTTCACAAGTCAGGAGAGGGCATGTACCATCGAGGGTTGAGTCGAGCGCCCAGACGCGCGTTCTGGACGCGGGAAACGCACCGATGGTGTCGAGCGTGTCGGTCATGACGTCTCTGGAGAGCAACACGCGCGGAGAGCAGCGGGAAGGCGACGCAGAGAGCTGTTAACGCCCGCGCCGAGGCCGTCGGGACTTTGGCGTGGGAGGTGTCGGAATGATGGTGATCATCCGAGGAGAAACGGATTAACACCTTCTTTTGGAAAATCAAAACGATTTATACCTGACTTTGATGCATTGGTCAACGTACTCTACTCCCTCTCTTGTCAGCATGAGTATGCTAAAAGAGAGGTTGCACGGTACCACGGACCTGGAATCCGGGGATGAATGGCTCATGTAGGACCGCGTTGCCACGTTCGTGACGTGGCGAGAGATATTATATGTGAGCGAGTTCAAGAAGCAAAACGTGGAATGAGTAGTGGGGATAAACATCCAGCTGGGCTTTTGATTGATTTTTTCCAAGGCGGTATGCTACGTCAGGGGACGTGGCGCCTTTTATTAGACACTACATTCTTGAGATAGGTTCTCCAGTCCTCCCCATGGACCTGAAATGCCGAGAGATTTAGGCGTACGCCTCCACCTCACGCTGAATCACGAACTCGTGTTCCTTTGGCACTTCGGCGTTGAAGAACTCGACCTTTGGAAGGTACTCTTCTTCAGCCACTGGCACAAAGCCACGGATCGAGAGTGGGCAGCTGCGCGTGCGAGGCAAGCTCAACGTGTTCCACACGTCATCGAGCGCCTCCACGAGGTAGTCAATCATCTCAGGCGTGTGCGCTGGCGATGGAGTGATACGGAGACGCTCCTCACCACGTGGCACGGTTGGGAAGTTGATAGGCTGGATGTAAATGTTGTGCTTCTCCATCAAAAGACGGGACGCTTCCTTCACCTTGACGGCATCACCAACCATCAATGGCACAATGTGGCTCACCGATGGCAACAATGGGAAGCCGGCATCTACGAGGCGCTTCTTGACCTCCTCCGAGCGGCTGTGCATGGCGATACGTTCCTCCTGGCTTTCCTTGAGGTGCTCGATCGAGGCACGAGCGCCAGCGGCAAGCATTGGAGGGATCGAGGTCGTGAAGATGAAGCCCGAGGCGGTCGAACGCATGGCGTCAACGAGCGAGGCCGAACCAGTCACGTAACCACCCATGATACCGTAACCCTTGGCAAGAGTACCAGTGGTCATGGTGATACGCTGGAGGCAGTGGTCGCGCTCAGCGATACCCGCACCGCGGTTACCGTAGAGGCCGACGGCGTGCACTTCATCGTTGAAGGTCATGGCACCGTACTTGTCAGCCAAGTCACAGATCTCGTGAAGAGGGGCGATGGTGCCTTCCATCGAGTTGACACTCTCGAACAGGATGAGCTTTGGGGCGTTTGGATCGGCGGCCTTGAGCTTGGCTTCGAGGTCGGCCATGTCGTTGTGCTTGTAGATGTACTTCTCGGCGCCACTGTGCTTGATACCTTCAATCATCGAGGCGTGGTTGAGACTGTCGGAGAACATGATCAATCCTGGGAAGATCTTGGTCATTGTGGAGATCACCGAGTCATTGGCGACGTAGCAAGATGTGAACAAAAGAGCGGCCTCTTGCTGGTGAAGATCGGCGATCGAGTGCTCCAGCAGGACGTGGTTGTGGTTGGTACCCGAGATGTTACGAGTGCCACCGGCACCCGCACCCGACTTCATCAAGTACTCTTGCATCGCAGCGATCACACGCGGGTTCTGACCCATGCTCAAGTAATCGTTACTGCACCACGCGATCACCTCCTTCGTGTTACCATCATCCATGTGGTGCGTCGCGCGTGGGAATCGGCCACGGTGACGTTCAAGGTCGGCAAACTTACGGTAGCGACCCTCGTTCTTGATCTTGGCAATGATATCCGAGAAGCCCTTGTCGTACTGCTGGTGCGACATACCACCGACACGCGTCTGTGGGAGGGCGTGCGTACGGAACGACGCCACGCGTTGGTTGCCGATCTGCTTCTTCTTGAGCTCGGCAATGCGCTTCAAAGTGGCTTCCGAGCCGGGGGTAGACACGTGCGCCTGCGAGTTGCCACCGGCGGCGGCGGCGCCCATCAGCGACGACATGTGCGGGCAGAGCTTGGCCAACTGGGAGATGTTAGGCAACAAAGCGGCACGGGCCGTAGGGAGAGCGTGCATGAAGGGGCATCGGGAGGCCGCCTGCATACGGGCAGCGGCGACAGAAGCTCGGGTCAAAGCCATCTTGTCTTGAGAAGAGGTGGGTCTCGTCGGCGCACCACTGGAAAGTGTCGGGTGTTGGACGAAGGACGGGAAATGAGCGTTGATGGACGGTTGTTGGGGGAGAGCGTGGAGGAGCGGAGTGGAGGAGGAGAGGGGACGGAGGAGGGGTGGCGGACGGGGTAGGGGTCTGGGTGTGTGATTATGGGCCACCTGGATCTCAGGGTCACGCGGCCATCAAGTGAGTGGGCGTTTCGTGTCCTTGTTTCCGTGCACCAGCTGGTGGGCCCAAACCCAAACCCGTTTCGTATACAAACCGCAAGTAAGAGACCGCCGAAATGCGGGTGGTGGAAAGGAAAGGCGGGTCGGGTTGCAACGATCGGGGGTCGAAAACGTGTGGCAGGGAGGACACGGTTGCATTCACCCTGATGTGTGACGTTGCGGAATCAGGACGCCGGTCCAGAGCCGGAACGCTTTTTATCTACGATCGCCTGATTCCTCCGTTCGGTCGTGGACTCTGCCGTTTCGACGTGGAAGCGAGTGTGCTTCAGGAGCCAAGAACCAAATGGAACGACGCACTGGTAGCTAGGCCGGACGCGCAACGCGACGAGGTGACGTCAAGAGGATCGGGTAGATGGCTCCAGTGGACCAACGGAACGATCGGCAGTGGCACCCAGTCTGACGAATCGGTTTGTGGGCTCAAGAGGAGGTTGTGCGCCCAGGAAGATGTGGCCAGGAAGCGTCGGACAACGTCGGTTTGACATGGCAAGAGTACCGTACAGTATACACGTATGCGCAAAAGCGATCCATGCAACGGCGTCGGCCACGATCGAACTGGTTATGGGCAGTCTAGTTTCCAATCGCATGGAGGATGAGATTCAGCGTCGATTGAAGATCCACCAGAGGGGAAGTCTGGATCAAACGGCACTGCCGAGTTCAACTTGTTAACCTGCTGCCGCTCTAACACGCGGAATCGGCCACACCAGACGGCGGGATGCGACCAGAACAACAGTACTCGGGTCCAACGATGGCGCTGGGCATTCATCAAGCCATCCAAAGCTGACGCACTTGAGGCGACTCGGAGCCATCTGGGTTCTTCCTCTCCTTCTGGATCGAGTCGCCAGTCAACACCTCACATCTCAAAACACGGTGAGCTCCTAACCCATTTCCCATTTCACGGTATATATATCATCTTGTATCTGTGTAAATTGATACACTCTGTTTTTGACGTAACCTGTGAAATTAAATACAGGAGACTGCACTGTAGCAATTGATTGCATGGCATTCGCACTGGAAGAACGGAGGACGAGGAAGCGGACGACGCACCATGGGCGAACGCAAGGTGCTCAACAAGTACTTCCCGCCGGACTTTGATCCGTCGATCATCCCTCGACGCAAGCGCCCGAAGAACCAGCAGATCGAAGTGCGCATGATGCTGCCGTTCTCCATCCAGTGCGCCACGTGCGGCGAGTACATGTATCGCGGCAAAAAGTTCAATTCGCGCAAGGAAGACGTCGTGGAGGAGGACTACTTTGGCATCCGCATCTTCCGTTTCTATATCAAGTGCGTCACGTGCTCCTCCGAGATCACGTTCAAAACGGACCCGAAGAACGGCGATTACGTCGCCGAGCATGGCTGCCAACGCAACTTTGAGCCATGGCGCGAGAAAGATGCCGAGGAGGAAGCCGCGCTCAAGCAAAAGGAGGACGAAGAAAAGGGCGATGCGATGAAAGTACTGGAGAACCGGACGCTGGACTCGAAGCGAGAGATGGATATCTTGGACGCGTTGGACGAGATCAAGGCGATCAACCAGCGCCACTCCAAGATCGACACGGACGCGCTCTTGCAGCAGCACGCGCAAAAGTCGACGTTGGAGCAGGAGGAACAGAAGCAGAAAGAGCTGGAGGAGGATATTCGTATGGCAAAAGAAGTGTTTGAGCAGCGTCAGAAGCGCACAGCCGCCGAGATGACAGGGGAGACCGATACAACGCAAGAGACGGACGGCCCCGCTGTGAAGAAACCAGCCACGACGGTCAAGAGCTTCGAGAAAACCACCGAAGACAAGAAGCCAGCTGCGCCGGCCCTGCCCAACATTGTGGTGAAGAAAAAGACTGAGGCGGGCAGCAAGAAGGCAGCTGGGGGCAAGAAGAAGGCCGCCAAGAAACCCGTCGTGACGACATTAGTTGCTCAGTACAGTGATAGCAGCAGCGAAGAATGAGCATACCCTACCGACTCCACCAAAACGGACTGTATTGGAGTCTTTACAATCCACAAATGCATACACTCTCCCTCGGTGGAGGGGGTTGGTCCTCCATCTACTTACTGGTTTGGCTCGTATGGCGTGAGCAGGTGCTCCGAGAACGACTTGAGCGCTGGCACACCACGCACTTCCTCGTTCAAGAGTGGCATCTCCACCACGTGGAAGTCCTCGTACAGGTCGTAGATCTGGTCAATGTACTTTTGCTGCATCTTTTGACGAGCCGTGCAGTTCTTGCAGGTACTGCCCTCCTCCGGGTACAACACCTGGTTCACCACAATGTTGTGCACGTCAATGTCGTACTTGGTCAATTCCTACAGCACAACAAGGTCATTCATGAGTCATGCAGCCCCCGAAAAAGCAATACTTAAAGCGTCAGTAGCTCACCTGCACCAAGCGTTCGGTCTCGTAGAGCGACAAGAACTCAGGAATGCACACACAGACAAAGGTCGTTCGCTCTGGGTCCTTGAACTGATCGTTGACCTTCTGGATCACCTCGCGGGTCTGCTCGAGCTTGCCCAAGAGCTGCTCCTGGGAAGGCAAGGCGCCACCCAAGAGCGCCGAGACCTGCGAGAACATGCCCGAGAACTGGTTCGAAAGCGAGAGAATCTTGTCAAACGCCTTGTCGAGAGCAGTTGGGAAGCTCAGCAAACGAAGCGTGTGGCCCGTTGGCGCGGTATCAAAGACGATGACGGAGAAGTCCATGTTCTGGACCTGCTTCATCAACTCGGCAAAGCTCATGGCCTCATCGATACCAGGAATCGAGTTGGAGAGGTCCTTCATGAACGACGCCATGCCCGAGTTTTCGCTCACACCATCCGCGTTCATCTCCTCCAGCTATAAACAAAGTGGTTTATTACGACTCGATTCGTCAAGTCAGTCAGGACAACCTGCCACGTACGTCGACGTTAGGATCGATTTCCATGACCGACAAGTTGGTGAAGCCGTTCACGAGCGTCGGCTCACGCGTGAAACGCTGACCAAAGGCATCACTACGAAAGAAATGAGTCACAAATCCTCGTCCTGTATCAAAGATTCCTTTGCCTACCTCAGGTTGTGCGCGGGGTCCGTCGACACGATGAGCACTTTCTCGCGCTCCATGGCGAGGCGGATCCCGAGACAGCACGAGGTCGTGGTCTTACCCACGCCGCCCTTGCCGCCGACGAAGATCCATCGCAGTGTCTGCTGCGTCACGAGGTTGCGCAGACTCGCCTCGGGCACTTCGCCATCCACCATTCTTCTTCTCCCTCTTTGATCTTCCCTCTTGGACAACGGAGCTCCCCGGTTAGACCCCGACCGGACTAAGTTAACGTGGTGTGGACCACGTTTAGTCTTATGTGGTCCACACACCATGACTACCAGGAAGTCCGAGGAGCTCCTCAAACCGTTGGCCACACACCCGGAGCGGCATCACGCACACCAACATGCTCTCGACGATCGCCAAGCGTGCGACGCGTGTGGCGCAGCCACAGGGCGCGCGCAACATCTACATCCAGGTGCGCTCCAACCAGGACCCCGAGCGCGTCACGAGCCGCGTGCACGGCATCATGAACGAGGACGGCGTGCTCAAGTCGCTCGCGCTCAAGCGCTTCCACGAAAAGGGTGCGCGGCGCCGCAAGCGCAAGATGGAGGAGCAGACCATTCGCCACGTCAACCGACGGATCGGATCCATGATCGACTTTATCCTCAAGCGCAAGAAGGCGTACGTGGGATCTCTCTGGGTTTCTAAACAGGCCGGTACTGATCATGACCTTTGTCTCTGTGTGTGTGTGCAGTGGTTTCTAAGCGCCGAGGTAGACGTAGAGGATTCCCTTGTGTGAATATAGCAAGGCATCGTTGGCACTGCTTTGCTGTTTCCTTCGTTCCGTGGCCAAGACAAGAAGAGTTTGGGAAGGAAACCACATGACATCCATTACTACGTCTTAGGTTTTGTCATGATGCAAGTGTACGAAAGAGAAGGAAGGGTTCAAATTACGCCGAGTCGAGCCACGTCTTGATGCTGGTGATTTGCTCCACCACAGCGCTCTTGCTCGTACCGCCGGTGACGTTCTTGCGCTCCACGCTCACGTCAAAATCCCACACGTCCATCACGTCCTGCTCAAACTGAGGATGCAACGACGAGAGCTCTTCAAACGTGAGCTCGTTCAGAGCCTTGCGCTTGTCCTCAGCCATTCGCACCGCGGCGCCGGCGACGTGGTGCGTCTCTCGGAACGGCACGCCCTTGCGGACGAGGTACTCGGCAAGATCCGTCGCGAGCATCTCGGTGACCAGGAACGCGCGCATCTTGTCACCGTGCGGAGTCATCGTGGCGAGCACACCCGTGGCAATCTGAATGCAATCCTGGATCGTGTCGATCACGTAAAAGAGTGCTTCCTTGTCCTCTTGAAGATCCTTGTTGTAGGAACGAGGAAGACCCTTGAGCGTCACCAAGAAGCCGTTCAATCGACCGATCACGGCGCCAGACTTGCCTCGAAGCAGCTCGAGAGCGTCTGGGTTCTTCTTCTGAGGCATCAAGCTGCTGCCAGTACTGTAAGCGTCCGCCATGGTGACGAATTTCTGTTGATATACACCACGCTCCGTCAGCATATCCCAAGTCTTCGTCTCAACCGTGTGGACTTACCAGTGTGTTGTAGATGATGAGATCTTCCGAGAGCTGTGAAAAGTGCACCATGAGCATTGACGCCCAGAACATGAACTCGGCGATAAAGTCACGGTCGCAGACCGCATCAAGACTGTTGGGCGTGACCTTGCTAAAGCCAAGGGCAGACGCCAACGTCTCGCGATCCAGTCCAAACGAGTTCCCAGCCAAGGCGCCACTGCCCAATGGGAGCACATCCACTCGCTTTGTCAGGTCTGTCAGTCGCTCGGCATCTCGAAGCAACGCAGCGACGTGCGACAGCACCCAGTGCGAGAAGCGGATCGGCTGCGCGGGTTGCAAGTGCGTGAAGCCAGGCATGAGTAGCTCCAAGTGGTTCTCGGCGAGCTGCGTGGACGCGCCAATGAGCTCTTTCAACGCCGCCGAGATGGTCACGATCGTCGACTTCAAGTAGATGCGCACGTCCGTGGCCACTTGGTCATTCCGACTGCGTCCCGTGTGCAGCTTGCCACCGACACTACCAATGAGCTCGGTCAATCGACGTTCGTTCGCCGTGTGGATGTCTTCGTCGCCTTCTTTCACCACGAACGACTGGCTCGCCCACTCGGCCTTGATCGCTTCGAGTCCGTCCACAATCTGCTGCGCTTCCGTCGCCGTGAGCACGCCACTACGCTGCAACGCCTGCGCATATGCCTGACTGCCTTCCAAGTCGGCCTGCCACATGCGCTGGTCGACCGAGAGCGACTCGTTGAACTTGTCCATGACGGGGTCCACCTTCCCGCGGAAGCGTCCGCCCCAGAGCTTCTTCTCTTGCGTCATGCGAGTCGTGGAGAGCGAGGAAATCCGCAAATGCCCACCGCGTAGTGCATCTGGAAAGGGCGGTATGAGCAATCACTCGAGAAGATGCGATACGCAGACTTGTGACCCCATCGAGACCATCTTCACCAAAGTCTTGGTACAGAGAGCATACGTTTTGGAAGACATGATCTGGTAAATACTTTTGAGGGATATGGAGGGGGTACTATTTGCCTAGATTGCTTGTTCTTGTGGTGGGTTACGCGGGGTACGGTGGTTACACTGAGGGACTATTCGTTGGGAAGCAGTACTGCACTTGGTGTGTCATTGTCGAGGCGGAATGGCTGGTGAACCGAATGGAGAGACGGAGCGTGTGCTGTGGCATGACGCTGCGGTGTGGGAGCGCTCGGGGTTCAACGCGTTCCTAGCTGAGCATGGTATCAAGCGCTCAGACCTCGTTGTCGTGAAGAAAGACGACGAAGAACACACTGAGCAGCGCTTTTTCCGGTATGGAGCTCTTCGTTTGGGAATGCTTTGACGCGAAAACTCAGTGGAATGGCGTATATAGAGTCAAGCAGACAGCTGGAGAGAGCTCGCAATTGAGCACGGAGGAGGTTATCACACGAGTGGGTCGGAGTCTTCAGGAGCATGGTATCGAACATGTCCAGCCCGAGGCAGTCGAGTGGGTCCCAGGTTTCTTCAGTCTCCCTGCATCGACGCCGTTGGCTCGTATCGATATGTACCAACAAGGCCAGCTATACGGTATCGACATCTCGTCGGGTTATGCCGTCACACTGCTTGATGTCAAGCCAGGTATGCATATCTTGAGTCAGTGTGATAGAGCATCTAGGCTAAATGGTGTGTCAATAGGCGAGCACGTCCTAGATTTGTGCTGTGCACCAGGCGCCAAGCTCACAATGATCGCCGACCTCCTGCAGATGCGCGGTAGCGTCACAGGTGTCGACTTCTCACGGTCTCGCATTGGTGCATGTAAGCAGCTCGTACACAAGTACAAACTCATTCATCCCGAGTCTGCCCAAGAGGAAAGCACTTCATCAACAGGGTCGTGGCGTTGCCGTCTCTTTCACGCAGACGGACGGACGTTTGCCATTGGCCCCAAGACCGAGTGTGCGCAGCTGGACGATATGGAGATCGTGCTGGATACTGAAGAGATCTCGTCTCGAAATCCGAAAAGCCAAGGACGCAAGCGCAAGAACAAGAGCGCACGAGCTCGTGACCTCAAACGTCAAAAGCTCATGGTTGTCAATGAGGCGCTGTACGACAAGGTGCTCGTCGACGCGGAATGTACCCACGATGGATCGGTCAAGCATCTGCAAAAGCTGGAAACCGCCGAAGCCTGGGACTCCTACGTCAAAGACCATCTGAACGACTCGGAAATCACGCGCATCCTCAATCTGCAGCACGATTTGATTCGAAACGGCTATGCACTCTTGCGACCCGGTGGCATAATGATTTATAGCACTTGTAGTCTTTCGATCAAGCAAAACGAAGACATTGTGCGGGCTTTTCTTAAGGCAACACCCAGTGCGTCGCTCCTTCCAGTCGACACAACGGACATCCCATGTGAGGTACGACGGCTCTTGATCAAGGATGGGTATCATTTGAAGTAAACTCATGAACTGTGACTGCTCTAGGCTGGTAAACTCGAAGGCACCGTGCGCTTCACCCCCGCGCATCATACGAGTGGACTCTTCATCGCCAAGATCCGGAAACTCGACTCCGTGACCAGTGTAACCTCGAACTCCGGATCGGAGTAACCCGATTAGTCCATCCCCGGACAAATAATCCAGGAACCTGTTCTGTCAGACGGCCTAAAGTTAGTCCATTGCTGTGTTCGTCATACAATTGGGTCTAAACTGGAAGTATATTACCGTCCTGTCCAGGTTTCTGGACCAGACTCTGGACCAGAACGACGCTTATCACTCGACAGGACCCACCACCACTGGACTTTCAGTCTTCACGACGATGGCGAGCCCTTCAAAGGAGGGTCTTACGCCCCCGCAATGGATCTATCGCATGCAAGTGGCCACGCCTCTGCCCCAGGTCGACCTCTGCATCACGCCAGGCGCGAAGCACCTGTCACCAGAGCGTCATGAGCGATTTCTTGGGGTCATGCGACGTTCCTACGCGCGTCTAGGTCGCATGTATCGACTGTCCGGCCTTGCAACGCTCGCGACTGTGTTTGTAAAGCGCGAAATTGGCTACTGGCTCACAATTCCGTCGCTTTTATTGGGTTCTCCGGCGATGGTCTGCACGTATCTCTTGATGAGCAGTGATATGGTCAAGATTCTCTTGTGGCAGTACGAGTTTTGGTTCTTTACGGCACTCAACACGATCAACTGGGTATGTTTCGCGTCGTTTTACTGGGATGCCCGGATCCTGAGTCTCGTCACAGGCTTAGTGGGCACACAGATGATCATCCTCATCGACTGCAACTTCCGGACGATTACGAGTGCCCTACGTAGCACAGTGGTGGCGATCCCCGTCCTTCTGATTATTGCTGGTGCTGCTTTCTTTCGTGTGCTGGATATCGACGACGACCATTACCACGTTATCCCTGTGGCCAAGGTGAACGTGACGCTCGTCGACGTGTTTGTCAACACTGCTGTCACACTGGCTGTGTTTATTGCTCGGAAGGCGTACAGCAAGCGCAAGGTGCTGAGAGGCAACACCGACAGTCTCAAGACCATTCGCTGCGTGGTCTTCCGGTCGAAGTTGCGGCTCAAGCCGACCCTGATCACTGAGATCACGCCCCAGCTTCGCACAGTCGTCGTCGAACAGGCCGTCTCGAATCGAACGGTTCTGTCGTCACCTAACTTGTTCTCAAGTGCACGCGTCGCGGCTGGACTGGCTGAAGCTCCTGGTACTCCAACAGGGCCCAGTGACCTGAGTGCTCAAGCGGATCCAGCGGACGGCCACCAGCAAGTGACGCTAGTCACGATGAAGCTCACGGCTGTTGACGTGCGTCACACGCTCTGGCCACGACTCACACCACTGCACGGCCCCGTGCCTTTGCTTTGGTCGATAGTCTTCGGACTCTTGGCGATCACAGGACTCGTATGCACGATTCTCACCCTCACACGCACGGATGCGTCTTCTGATGAGCCTATCGTCGTCGCCCTGGCCGTCCTCGCGCTGCTCGCCACGTTTATAGTCTGGTCCTCGCTCGTGGTCTGCTATCAACGGGATCTACTCCACTCGCTGCTGTACAACTTTGACTTCCTCTTTTCTTCCGTACAGTTTACACTCGCGATGCTCTTGATCGCCGACATGTGTTACTGGGATTATAGGGCATTGGGAGCGTTTGCCTGGTGGCTTTGGTTCCACGTTGTACTCTGTCTCGACGCGCTCACGCCTCCAATCAAGCGGAATCTCCGTATTCGAAAGGCTTATGCACTGCCCTTCGTCATCGCGACGCTCGTGGGCATCATCCTCATCGTCTACGCCTTCTTCTTCGCCGACATCGCGACGTATTTCAAGGAACGCACGCTGTGGCAGCTCCACTGGGGCAATCGCACGATCGGACTTCGTACCAAGAGTCTATTGCTCAATCGCTTGTTCACCATCGTCATGTGGAGCATGCGTTTGATCTGGGAGGTGAGTATGTGTCCGGACGACGAGCTCATCTTCATTCGCGGCGGCCTCGACTACTACACCCCGATGGAGATGTTCCCACCCATCAAGCCTGAAGAGCCGAATCGCAGGCAAAGAGTGATTGCCGAGGGGGTGACGCTGCTCAAGAAGACAGCGGCTGAGAATGTCCCGCGATTGTCCACGCTGCTCGTCTACGTGCCGCGTTTTCGCCACCAGCTCGCCACACGGAAGATCGCCAGCGTGCCAGGACAAGTATCAGCTCACGAAGACGATTGAGGCCGTGCTTTTACTCTATTCGCAGGCTGACGCACAGCGTCTCAAGACTTTTATGGGCGTTCTGACCTCGTCTAGACTCTCTGGTGGGGTCAACTCGTTCAGAGTCTTGAAAGCCATGGTGCGAGAAGATAAAGTGGCTTCGTTTGATATTGAAGGCGCAACTCGCAAGGCTTCTGTGATAGCACGTGAGCTGTGGTTGTCCGTCATGAGCAAGGCGATCGAACGTTGTGAAGGCATTTTCCCCACCGAGGAAGAGCGCCGAGGCGGTGTGACTTTCGAGGCTCGACGGGAGAGCAGTCGCTTGATAGACGGGATCCGACAGAACGAAGACTCGAGAGGCAGGACGAGAGAGGTATCTGACTCCACCAAGCCCGTTCGTTTCGATGGACCGAGCGATTTGACGCCGGCAAACGTGTCAAAGGGGCAAAAGTAGTCGACAATGCCTCGTATTAGCACGAGCTGTCCCTCTCCCGCGGTCGAGAGCTGGTACATTAGCCGCAAGAGCCATAGAAGGATGGTCAGCAAGCGATTTAAGAGCAGCGTCTTGGTCCCGAGCGTGATGGTGTGATGGCCAGCGACGCACCATCGCAATAAAACACGATCAGAGAGTATCGGCGAGTCGACAAACAAGGCGACCGCGACGGAGGCGATGCCAAACCAAAAGCCCACCACAACGGGGATCACCATGCTCTTGTGAAAGCCCAGAAGTGTCCGGACGGGTGGTGTGACGGCGTCCAGTACGAGAATCCAGTGGAACCAGAGCCAGAACGCGGCGATCGCCCACACGCGATAGTCCCAGCGCATGGTATCAGCGAGACAAAGCGACGCCAGAGTGCACTGCAGGGACGGGAAGAGGAAGTTAAAGTTCCGGATCAAGGCTCGGAGGATGTCGATCTGCGACGCCAGGACGAAAATCGTCACAAACACAGTGGTGGCGGCGAATCCCGAGAACGGAATGGCTAGTAAGGCGCGTTGGGACAACATGTTTGCCTCGGAGTCGTGGTTGGTGGACGCTACACTGGGTAAAAGCAGCGACCCAGCCGTGCAAAACAGCCCAGCCGCGCCCAGAACGTACAAAAGGACCTGTACAACGATGAGGAGATTGCCAACAGAGTGCTGACACCAGCGCGACCAGAGTGTGCGTCGAGTATCGATGGTGCTCAGTCGTAACGAAACCAGTGTGAGTTGTTGGCGATAATGTGCGGGTCGACCGGTCTTGAGAGCCGGGTAGAGCTTGTGTGCCGTGATGCCGAGCTGTTTCCGTAAGACGTGCGTCTCGTATGCGCTCGGTCGGTCGTTGGTGGACTGTTCAGAGTGATGAGGGGCCACGGTCATAGCTCGGAGCTGGAGCTTGGCGTGGTAAATCACACACCCGACGACTCTGGTCTGTGCGTTGCGTCGCTGGAGAAGCTTGCGCTTGGTATACGTCTTGCGGATCAGGAAGAGCACGAGGGTGACGCACGTATTCAAGAAGAGATCGACGAGCTGGAGCTGGAGGCGAGCGATCTGGAACGTCTTCGCGTACGCCTCGGGTAGCGCATCCAGCCGCTTCATTGCGACGAGAATCGAGAGCACCAAAATGACGGGAATGGCAATTGCACAACTCTTGACAGCGGGGACAAACGTACGGAAGTTTGCATCGAGGAACATCGTGAGTTGCAACGTGAGAGCGCCATTGGCGAGCAGGAGCACACGGACGTCCCACACCAACCACGTCAACAGCGTCCACGTGAGCAAGTTGACGGCCGTGAAGAACCAAAAGTCGTACTGTTCAAAGAGAATCCGCACCATATCGATACTCAGCATGGCGTACGAGCAGCAAATGGCCGGTAAACAGCAGAGCAAGGATGGAAATGTGAGGTATAACCCATACGGACGTGGTACTACGAGCGCCACGAAGCCCACGAAGGCGCCAATGCGATGCAAGTGACTCAGCGTGCGGAATTGGCGCTTGTTCCAGCGCAAGAAGCGCAAATTCCGCTCGGGCGTGCAGAGAAGCCACGAGATTGTGAGCCGGAGGTTGAGCACAGGAAGTTGCTCGGCGGCTTCGAGCTTGTAAATGTGTGCTTGTGGCGTGACTGGGATGGCATTGGGGCTCGGAGAAGGCGCCACTCGAGCCGTCGTGCTGAGTCGCTCTGTTACGTGCACCATGGCGCGTGGTGTGACGTAGAGAATGCGCGATTGTTGAGGATACCGTACGACGAAACCAAGTCAGCACAGCGGCATCCCAATGGTGAAAGCGGAATAAGCGCGCAAGTCTTTTCGGCTTTGCCTTCGTCCAGCGGGCGAGAAACGGTTCGCCGTGTGTAAAACGGGTGCTATCAGCAGTCCGGAGGACTTGCCTGGTAGGGCGTTACTCCTTCTGCACGATCGCAGGCGCATAGAGCGAGCGAGCGAGAGAGACGACAACGACGCACGAAAGCGGAGAAATAACACAAGAAACCCACTCATTTGATTGGCCTGATGTACGTGGCGATGATCAACAGGCCCGTATGCAAGCGAGAGTCTCTGCTTGACGTGCCCTAGACCCGGTGCAATAACTTATTGCCAGTCGATGGCAATAGATTGAATTCACATGATGTCACCAATTCATTTTCAATTCTTTATCAATTCAAGTTGGTTGAAGTAGAGTGATGGTCACGTAGAAAGCGGAGAGATTAGCATGGCAATTGCCGATTTCCCCCGCCAGCGCCGTCCAGATGATGCTTCGTGGTGCGTTTCCGCCTCTGTATATGCGCCAGATGGAAGCGCGATGTCTAACAGAGTGCGTGTATATGCAGTCCGGCTCAATGTGCGCCTGATCACCATCGGATTGATCGTCTTCGTGGCCATTTGCTTGCCAGTGTACCTGTTCATCGTCATTTCCGATGACGTGTATCGAGCAATAAGCGCCGAGACCGCTCGGAAGGCCTTCTATTTGATCTCTGACTTCTGTTTGCTTGTCAACACCTACGAGACGTTAGGCGCGCGGGCTCGTGACCGCAGCACAATCTACGCCATTCACGCGTTCATGTGGTGCTGCTTCGTGTATTACACTTTCGCGGCACCACACTGATCAACGGCGCCATTACAACAGATCCGTGCGTCAAACGAAGGATCGTCGTCGAAGTCGCTGGCTCGAGTCAATACACGTCATTCACCCCGCTCATTTTCCAGTGCGACGACTCTGCTTCCTCTCGTCATTAAGTGCTGACCCCTGGCATCGAGCAGCAACTGGTGGTGGCTGTGCTGATGGACTAGCAGGGCTTTGCCCCAGCTCTCTGCTGAATCTTGCTCAATATAAGTCACCAATACGCACAATATCGAACGGGTCCGATAGTCGAAGAGATCTACACGGAGGAAGCAAAGCGAGCACATTGGGATATTTCATTCAGATAATCACGCCTTCCGTATTCAATTGACATGGATCAAGACACTGTTTCAGCAGTTCATACGCAAATCGAAGGAGCTCACACTTGATCGATCGACGTGTCGGAATGCAGAAGGAACCGCGTCTTCATGTCCGGAAGTTCACACTCGCTTTCGCGAACGGAGATCACTTGAAAAGCGTCCTCTACCAACTGGAGCGCTTGGTGAAATGGCAGCATTTCACTCAGTTCAAATAGTCTCAATCGCAAGGCTTGCCACAATACGCCTTCTGTCTTGGCTCTCTGGGCCGAGCTCTTGAGATCGAGCGCGTACCTTCCACTCAGAAGCACCAGGATCGTTTGCCTCAACACGGTGTCGGTATCGACTTCAAACACATTCGAATTTGAGGCGATGACTTCATCTTGGTTCGGCTTTCCCTCCGCCTTGGTCGTCTCTGATTCCGAATGTTCCACAGTCGAGTTGATCTCGAGGCGAAATGTACTGCCGGCGAGAAGCCACAACCTGGAAATCGACTGCAAAGTGATTCGCGAAACTAGAGCAAGATGATTCTGTCTGTCAGACTCTTCTTCGTTGCTCTCCCACGTCAACGGATCAGTACGTTGAAGGATTTCGATGCTCTTCCCTTCTTGACAGAGACGAAAATACACAAGATCGTCTGCTTCGCTTGATGCCTCGACCTCTTGTGTGGGAGATCGTCGGACCCATCGCCCTCGCTTCAGGTCTCGGATCCCAGTCGCGTAGAATGCCTGCCCAAGTGTGATTAATGCATTTCCGAAGCCATGAAAGGCCATTTTATCAAACCTGAAAGCGGCCGAGGCGGTCTGGGATCGATTTCTGTGTTGGCTAGAACCCGGTAAGACACTCCACGTCAATCTTTCCAACCCCTTCTCAACTTACTCCAGTCGAGGTTTGTTGGTATTGACCAGCTTCAATCAGCTCCTAGTACCGAACCATATGTCAGCTCGCTCAGAATTCCTGATGTGCACAAGTATCCACGAAACTCACGAAGAAGAGCTCCTGGGCTTTGCGTGGATGCAGTGGCAGTCGAGCATCTGCTGACACTCTCTCCATCGCTGTGATCACTTGACTGAGACGACCCACCACTCGTTTTGGGGGCGACGCTTCAGAATCGAAAAAGTCTTCCACCCTTTGTCGCCTGAATGGAACCTCAAGACGATGTACTGGCAGCCCTTGAGCCAATACGAGAGAGTATTCGGTACGATCTCGTGGTGTTCGCGGTCTTAACTGCCTTCTGATTAATTCGCTTGGATGCAGGTCAACTTGCATACAGGACCAGTTCACATGGGAGCAATCGTGGAAGGTGCGTGGCCTTTTCTGACACGGTCGTCACATTGGAATTACTGATTCCCATTGTATCCTGGTGGAAAACACAGTCAGTGTTGGTAGATATCACCCAAACACGGCGTGGTCTCATCCTTCCTGATGTTTTCCAGCAACTTCTTGAGCTGAACAATGTTCCCCTCTCCAAGAAAGCGCTGCGTACTCTGGTTGATCAGTTCCAGGTGCCAAACGGCGCGATCAATGCGCATCGCTTTCTTCAGTGGATCAACCTCAGTCGTCCCAATGACCATGTGGATCCCGACCTCACCTTTGCAAGACTCCCACAGCCGTACCGTCGGATCGTGAAGGTACTTGAGCAAGATATTTTGGAAGCCGCGTGGAATCTAATCACGACAAAAAGCGCGAAGTACAAGGCAGAGACAGCAGCCGTACTCTCAGCTCGATCCGCTCGTTCTAGTGTTCTGAACTTGCATCCCACAGCCGAAGAAGCCAACAGAGGAGCTGTAGACGACTATGATCTGGCCAAGAAGCGATGCTCCAAGACGAATACCACGGTCTCACTCAGTGAAAATGCCGATGTGGTCGCTGTGGCTGAGCACTCAACGCTGCCGTTGATACTTGTTGGCATGAAGAAACGTGTCGATCCTGGCAGTGGTGACAACCTGGCCGATGTGCTCTCGCTTCAACTGATCGATACAGCAAGCTCTCGCATTCTTCACCAACAAAATGTTCAGGTTCCAACGTTTGATGCAACCTCCCGCGAGCTTGTTGACGTATTGATCGTCAAATCCACCGCTCTTCGCACACGTTGTGTCGAGTCAAGCGATTCCCCTGGTCCTTTGACGACACACACAGTCGCAGTAAACGTCGCCGTCGTTTTGAACCAAACAATTGATGGTACTGACGTACGATCAGAACAACATGCGATTCAAATCTACAAATTTGAGCCAGCGAGTGAGGAGCGACCGTCTTCGTCACGACTGATTGCTCTCCTCCAACTTCAAGATACTGAGGATCGCTGCACAGCACTTGAGCTGTCGCTCGATGCGTCGCTTCTGACTATCGCGACGTCAAACAAAGAGACTTCGGTCTACAAGCTTCCGATTCCTTCCAATCAAACAGACGACATTTCACCACTTGATCTTAGCAAGATGCAGCCACTCGGATCAAGCTTGACAAAAACACCGGTGGCTGCTGCATACTATTTGAATGACGCGGTGACTAGCTCACACACGAATGGGTCAATCGAAGACCAGCTCACTCGTACACGTCCAGTTGGATTGGCCCTCGTGACTGCGCACGAAGTCATCAAGTGCGCGTTGCCGGCACTAGAAAGCGCTATCCCAACCGAAATGACGGTTTGTCAGGCATGGAGTCACTTGAAACGAATCACTTGTTCTTCAATCGATCCAACCACGCAGTTTCTCTCGGTTGGTCTTGCGGATGGCATTGCGGTGGTTTGGAATGTGCTTGAAGAGCGCGATCACGCCATTTTGACTGAGCCGATCACTGGATCCGTGGACGCCATTGTTTGTTACCGCGACGTCTTCATCGCTGCGCTCTCGACGGCTACTCAGCAACTTTCGTTCTTCAATATCACTGATCGCGGTCAGCCAATCCTACTGCGAACTCTATCAGAACCTACCAGCAAAGCCATCCCACAAGATTCAAATGCTGCACGTACCGTATTGGTCAGAATGTCGCTCTCGATGGGTTTACCGATCCTTCTCGTCGGGTATTCCAACGGATACGCGTTGCTGTACGATATGCGGAATGGTGAAGCTATGGGTAGCATCCGCACCACGAAATCGACGATCGCGAGAGACATTCATACCCTCGTGACGAATGAAGGCATTGCTTCAGTCGTTTCGAGTGGGGCAGGATTGATCTCGATGGATCTTTATGGCTGGGACCAACTGCTCAAGACCTCTTTTCCAGCCACAGAGCACATTTTACGAGAGAAGAGACTTCAAGTGAGCGCGGAAAACGTCAAGCGGTTGTTTCTATCCAGCGTCAACACGAATAACAACGCACCTCTCACGATTTCGTTGTCGTTTGGGGCACCATGTTTGAAATCGACTCTACAAACCATTGCTGGCGAGCGTGTCCGATTCCTTGACTCGACATCAAGTCTCTCAAAGAGCTCCACCCAGGACAATCGGCAAACACTTGCTACCGTCACCGCAGCTGGCTCAACTGAAAGCATCAGTCTCCCGCGGCTTGACAACGTCACATTTTATCCCCATCTCCCAGACTTTGCGGTGTTGTATGATGGCTTCTGCAATAACGAAATGCGACTTTCCCAAACTTCCGACAGCAAGCTACATCGTCGACGAAACGAGTTAATCAAGATTCTCACGGCGGCTTGGTAACACGATCGCATGGTCAGCATAATACACAGTACATTACTCTCAATGGTCAGTCTTCATATCTTCGTTCTATACGCGATCACAGCCCATCTAGCATCTTTGGAACCATTTTCCACGCCTTCAACGCCTTCAGCGGGCGCTTCGGGACCTTTCGGTAATATGCGGGTTGAGACAGAGCTCCAAGAAGATCCGACGTTGATAGGATCGACTTGTGCTTCTTGAACACTGGCTCCTCGACGTGATCTCGTTCGGAATCACGACGGTGTTGAGCAACCTTTTCCACCAATCCTCGAGTCACAAGCTTCGTTAAAGCAGCGGTGATGATGCTCAGCGACAGGTCGGATCCTTGCACAGTATCGCTGCGGGTGACGGACTCGACAATGTCTGAGATCGAATGGTCGCGGCGCAGATCCATCGCAGCCAAAATGACATCCGTGATCTGCTCCAGCAGCTTGCTCCTGCGTTGGTCAGCGAAAAAGTCGTTCTCTTTACCTTTCTTCTTGGGAGACTCGATCGGCTCGCCGGTGAGCTTGTTTGTCGTCAACGGAGATACGTACATACTGCTGTTCTTGTACTGATCGTCGCGATGGTACGTGACACCCTCGTAGTCGAACGATAGAGTAGATGACTCAGACGTGTACGTCTTGCGCAGCTGGCCCGTACTAGCATAGAGAAGTTCCGAATAACTAAGCTTGCCGCGCTTCCGAACTGCCCCAACACTCGTTGTTGTCGTTGGGCCGACTTTTCCAGGCATCGGATACCAGTTCTGCGAGCTCGGCAACGGCGATGCGTCAACCGGTTCTTGATCCTCTTCCTGCGCAATCGAGCAGCTTGCACGACTTGGATCCCAATGATTCATCGAGCAATACCACTTGTCTGGAAGTGTAGAAGACTTGATGTGAGCTGGCAGCTTTCTCCATTTGTTGCACTTTTCACATTGTGCCCACTCGAGTACCGCACTCTTGGCACCCGTGACGATCCCCTTACGACCTTTCGAGCCATCTGCAGCACCACCTGGCGTACCAGGCACGGCAACGGACATCGCGGATGGTGCCAGACCACCGAATCCAGCGTACGCTGCGTTAGGATGAGCAGTAGGCGTTGATCCTTTAGGTGGTTTGTTCGATTTACTGGATTTGTTCGACTCTTGACCTTGGAAAGCCGCTTGGTGGGCATTAGTAGAACCCTGAGGATGATCACCCGTTTTCAGCTTCTTGGATGGTCGAGCAGACGAGGGCTTCTTCGACTGATTCTTCGACAGGAATGTATCGACTTCTGGTGGGTTCAAGGCTGAACAGTTCGCAAGCTCAGGTGCCCATGTGTTCAGATGACAATACCATACGGCGGGTAATAGATCGAAATCGATCGAAGAGGGCACAACACGCCACTTGCCACACTGAGCGCTTTCGCACTGCACCCACTTGACTTCGCCATATTTCTCCTTGATCTTGTCCTTTGCATTGCGTTTCTTCGCATCTTTCTCCTGTTTCTTCGCCAGCTTCGCAGCGGCCTTCGTCTTCTCACTCCCAGAATTCGATGCTTCGCTTCCACGCCCGGCAGTATCCGCGTCACTTCCCTGCTTTTGTGTCGTCTTCAGCTTCTTAGAAGGGGGCTCGCCCGAAGAGTTCTTCTTAGACTTGCCTCCGGCGTCGACTACTTCTTCAGCAACGTCGCACGAAGCGAAGGCTTTGTCCCATGAGTTCATGCGGCAATACCATCGGTCGGGCATGGCATCGAGATCGATACTCTTTGGAACCGTCCGCCATTTCTTGCAGCCGTCACACTGCACCCATTTCGCTTCTTCCTCCTCTTCCTCATCATCGTCGTCATCATCTGCTTGCTGCTTCCCGTCACCTCGTCGCGAATCACCGCCCTTGACTTTCTTTTTCTTCTTCTTCTTGCTTCGACCAGACGAGTTGGACTTATCTCGACTGGCTTCCACAGGGGTTCTATCTCCGTCACGTCTTGGCTCAACACTTTCGTCATCAGCGTCATCCCCTTCGTTCATCTGCTCGTCAGAAGCAGCCACCGACGCGGAGATCGAGATATTGTCAGAGGATTGGGCATTGGCAGTGACACGACCTTCACTACTCTCTTCAGCCTCCTCTTTGATGAGCGGGCGTTGAGGGGACTGAGTATATGCTTGATCAGCTTGCTGTCGCGGCGTCGAAAAGTCGCGCTGGGGAGACTCATCATTGCGCCGAGAATCAGAGCTACGTCCTTCATCTTTGACCCGATCAGCTGAAGCAATCGACTCTCCAAGCTGAACCCTATCGCGAGCATCGTGTCTGGAATCAACAGCGACGTCACGCACTGGGCTAGCATCACTTCCAGCTTGATTGAGCATATCCGAGAGTCCCATCTTGCTGCGACTGGGGTTCTCCTGTGTAGTTTCTTCTGCCACAGGCGGCTTCGAGTTCGCTTCGTTCTTGACCGATGCTGCTTCGTCCTCCTCCTCCTCCTCATCGTCATCGTCCGATCCAGTCACAGTGTTCTTCTCATCGTCCTCATCACCGTCTTCCTCCTTCCGATGCGACCGTGACGACTTGGACTTCTTGCTCTTCTCGTCTTTGCCTTCTCCGTCTTCTCCGTCTCGAAACGACGACGAGCTGCGCTCTTTCTCCTTCTTCTTGAGTTTCTTGCGCTTCTTCTTTTTCTTCTTCTTGTCCTTTCTGTCCTTCTTCGAGCTCTTCTTGCTCGTCTCGGACACGGCGTCGTCATTCTCGTCCGCTGAGGCAACCGACTCGGCTTCAGCAGACACGATCCGTTGCAGCGCAGGGGGTTTGCGACTCCCCTGCTCGTCCGCCTTGGTGTCTGCTCGCTCCTGTGGAGGCGAAGTCACCGACGGCGTGTCCACCTTGACGTCGTGCTTGGGGCAAATGATGCGCTTCCCTGGTAAGTTCACCACTCCAGACCGTGGTAAGCAACTCGTGTGATACGCCACGGGACAGCGCGTACACCGCACTGGCTCCTTCTTCGCACCGGATTGTTCACACGCAGAGCACGTATGCAGCTACACAGTACACGTGCAATAAGCCTCAATACGCCCTACAATCGGCAGTCATAACCTAACAAACGTACCGGACAGATGAAGCGCGAGCCCGCGATGCGAGCCAACGGGAGTTTCGCGATACAGTCTTCGTGGTAGTACTTGCCGCACGACAGCGCGCGACACTTGACAACCGTGCGTTTACTCTCGCTCGACTCGGTCTCGGACGCACCTGCCGCTGCTGTACTCGCGCCGTCCGCCACGCCCTGCTCTTTACAGTGGAAACACACGTGTTTGTGGCTCACACAGCTCGGACAGAGCCAATTCTCGCGCGACGAGGGCGGGGACACGAGGGAGAGACACGAGAGATGATACGCGGCGACACACGAGCCGGTGCACACGTACAGGTCGCCCTGCTTCTCACAGACACCGCAGATCCACTCGGCCTATCCGCACAGTATATCGTCAATATCTCGGCCACCACGCACTCCACCCGCTCCAAATTTTCAAAGTCGACGCACCTTGTTCCCCGCGTTCTGCTGCGCCGCTTTGGCGGCCGCGTCGTCCTGTGCGCGCTGCTTCATCTTCTCTTGTTGCAGCTTTTTGCGTCGCTTTTCCTGCAGCGATTTTGAGATGAGCACCGTGTTTTCCGAGCTGGAACTCGAGCTGCTCTCGTAGGAGGCGTCGTCCTCGTGGTCGCTGGCCATTCGGATCGCGCGTTGCGTCGCCACACGCCGAGAAACGACGCGGACAAGTCGACGTCTTGGGGTCGCGTGCGGCCGGCTTGGGGTTTCCCTACTGAAGCCTCCCGCGCGATTTGTCTAAAGAGCAATCCCTCGTTTGAACGTCCACAAGGGATATCTACCACATCAAGTAGGGATGTGTGACACACCATAGCTGGTTCAACGAGGGATTACGGCCACATCAATTAGGAACAATCTACACTAGAGTGAGGTATAGTGTGGACCACTTGAAAGTTGAGTGAGGAGATCCGGGATGGCGGATATTACCTGAACGAGGAAGATCACCATGAGCATTGAAGCGCGTGTGGCGGAACTGGGCTTTACGCTGCCGGCGACGTCGGCCCCCAAGGCCAACTACCTCAACGTCGTGCGCACGGGCAACTACGTCTTCACAGGTGCGTGAAAGAACGGCGTAAAGTGGTGGAGCACGAGCTGAATTCTGTGTGTTGTAGCGGGTCATGTGAGCCAGAGCGCGTCGGGAGAGCTCATTCTGGGCAAGGTCGGCAAGGATTTGACAGCGGAAGAGGGCTACGCGGCTGCGCAGCGCGTTGTGCTCAGTCTCCTCGCGACGCTCAAGGGTAAGAGGTGACGTCAGACGCGGAGGTGTGAGGGTTGACTGATCGAATGTCACGTGCTTGCAGAGGAACTCGGCAACTTGGACCACATCAAGCGCATCGTCAAGCTCACGGGGTTCGTCAACTGCGTCGACGGCTTCACCGCGCAGCCGGCCGTGATCAACGGCGCCTCGGACCTCTTGGTGCAGATCTTCGGCGACAAGGGCAAGCACGCGCGCTCGGCGGTGGGCACCAACGCCCTGCCGCTCAATGTCGCGGTGGAGATCGAAGCGATTGTCGAAGTGGATCCATCGGCGCCATCCAAGTCTGCGTTATAAGGAGAGAACAATGGTGGGAGTGTGACTCGTCATGTCGGAATGAACTGTTATTTCGGCCCCATTGCTTCTATTGCGAACGCGACAAGCCCCTTATCCCACTTGTTCTTCACTCGCACGACTATAGGATGCTCTGAACTCTTTACCTCGTCTTGAACACAATCATGTATCATGTCGGCGCGATGTTTACTCACCGGCAATGATGATGGCCATCGCTGGTAAGTAAGCCGACAGTCTCCTCCATTGGCGCGATGTGAAGTACAAACAGCCGGTACTTTCAGCTGCATCCTGTCCTTAAGGTCTGAGTTCAGATGTTGGAGAGTCATCCGGACTTCCAAAGGCTCGCCGTCTTCCTTAATGAGGAAGATCTCTGGCTCTCCCAAGGTCGACGCACCAGGGGCCTGCATTGACACATTGACAGCCAAAGCCGCTGATGGTACGCTGAACAATGGTTCACCTTTCGAGGGCTGGTCTTCACTCTATCATATGATAAGTGTGGCTTTTGTGATGATGAGAGAATGTGTTCCGATGTGTGTATTATGAAATGGTTCAAGTGTAGCGAGAAATGAAGCGGCTGAAACATCCAAAGGAGTTTTAGGGAGAGGTAGGCGGACATTGCGGCGATTCCGAAGCACGTGTGTATGAAATCTTCGGGAATTTTTCGGTCCTGATTTGGCTGCATGCCGTTGTACATGGGACAAAGTACCATGGCGAGTAAACCTTGAATGACGACGAAGTTTAGTGTTGTCTTGGTGCTGATCTCGAAACCAAGCGTCTTGAAAGCGCACCAAGCGATAAACGTCGGTAGAAGCGCGACCACGAGACATCCAAACATCTCGAGTAGTACCAACCAAGGCAAATCTACAAAGAATCGCGTGGTGGTGTAACTAGGAGGTCACCCGGGAAGAAGAAAAAAGAGGAAAATACTCACCTTGTAGCAGGCCCTTTCCTTTCTTGAATACCTGGACCATCCCCGCTCCAACGGAAGCGTATCCTTTAGTGAAGGACGACATGAAGGACGACAGCCACCCCACTCCATCGTTTATCTGTGCGTGATTGTGCCTCTCCATCTCTCGTTCATCTGTCGTATGTTCGATCACGTCCATCGCCAGGTATTCTCCCATCGCCGGCAATGACTCCACCGGCACAGTCACCAGCACATGGATACCGTTCGACGAGTTCACCAATCCCTCATCAAAGTATGTGGCCAGATTGCCTGTCTCCAGCTGCGCACACTCGGCTGGCAGACACATCGGCACACTGGTCATCCAGCCGCCATCCTGGCCATGGTTCGCCAAGTATATGGCTCGCATCGTTGGTACTTCATGCTTGATATTGTCCATCATGCATCCCATGTCATCGCTTGCATCGACGACGCCACAGCGCAACCACATCTTGCTCGTCTCGTGTCAAGTTGCCGACTGACGCTCCCGCCCGCGCGGCGCGTTGAACTTGACCATCACTCTGACCCACCTGAGAGTGCGCAACTTCAACGGACGGATTTTCACCAATCAAACAAGCTGCTGGATCCAAATTTCCACCAATGAAACGAGACATGAACACTCGACACGCACCCTCGGTGCCAGTCTCCTTCTCGCAAGGAAACAACGAGAGCGCCAAGATGCCGATGCTGCGCTGCGCCATCGTCGCCACAAGCGTCATCGTGAGCGTTCAAGTGGACCCTGAGACGCGCAATGACCAAGTCGTGCGTCTCATACAACTCAAGACCAACATCGATGGGCCGCCACACGCACTTGAGCTCTTTGTTGCGACGCCCGTCGGGCACACGACCATCGGACTCCCAACCTACCATCCCGACTACAAATTGCTCGATCGAGGCCACATCCAAACAATGAAAAGGTACCTTACCAGCGACTCGCGCCTATCGCTGACATCGACGGTGGGGGAAACCTTTGCGACGGCCAAGCCAGGCGCGATTCATCTGCTGTTGAAGTTGCCTGACGACGGTGCGTCGCCGTCCATTGCTGAGTCTTGCGGTACGTTGTAGGCGATCCATGTCGAATCGGTGCTATGTATGGCGCGCTTAACATGTTGACATTGTAGATACCCTCCCCAAGGAGAGACAACTGTGCTCTCTGTTACTCGGCGGCTACTTGTGGCTAGAAACGCCCTACCGCGACGACCAACTCGTCAGTGAGCTCATCGATGAGCTCAAAAGAAACCTCGTCGAGTTGCAGCACGGATATACGCCACCAGCAGTACTCAACTTGTATGTGCTGAGGGAATGCGGCGAGTCAGATGGGGATTGGATGACGTGGAGCCACCCCCAAATTGACCCACTCGAGCTAGGAAACTTGTCCGTACGGGCCATGTACATAACTTCAATTGGCGCATCAGCGACGTAATGTCCGACTGTCAGTGCTGGATCCATCCATCAGCGACGTAATGTCCGACTGTCAGTGCTGGATCCATCCAGCACTGACAGTCGGACATTACGTCGCTGATGCGCCAATTGAAGTTTCCATCCCAGTTCTCGTCCGCTTCCCCGACATCCAGAGATCAAGAAGCCAAGTAATTGGAGAACGGCGCGTGGAGACACCATCGCAGATGAAATGTGAGTTGCTTGTTTTGCCGCATAGAGGTTCCAATCATGGCGAGCTTGGATTGTTTGTTGGCTCTGGTAGCTCCTTCACGCCACATGCTGGCTGATACCTCCCGCGTGTTTCGAGATTTGAAGAATTCACTGGTGACGTCTCTTCCCACCGAGGACGCGAAGAAAAAGCACATCTGAAGAGACAAACTGCATACCATTCAAACGATAGGCTGGCCGTTGGTTCGTCAGATCATCAATAGACTATCCATCTCAAGCAAAGAAGATAATGTCATTGTAGTCCTCCTTGACAGGTTCCACGATCTCCTTGGCGGCTGAGTCAAGTCCGCGCCAAAATTTGCATAGGCATAAACGATTTCGTCGGCAGAGTCGACGTTGGCAGGGACTATCCATGAGTCCAGTGGACAATATGATGTTCAATCCTTCGTTTTGTATAGTGAAGACCACGTGGGCTCGGGATGGATGACAGCCGCTACCTGAACGAAGAAGATCATCATGAGCATCTGTGCACCGCGTTGTGCTCAGTCTCCTCGCGCAGGGTAATAAGAGATGACGTCGGACGCGGAGGAGTGATGATTTGCTGATGGAATGTCACGTGCTTGCAGAGGAACTCGGCAACTTGGACCACATCAAGCGCATCGTCAAGCTCACGGGGTTCGTCAACTGCGTCGACGGCTTCACCGCGCAGCCGGCCGTGATCAACGGCGCCTCGGACCTCTTGGTGCAGATCTTCGGCGACAAGGGCAAGCACGCGCGCTCGGCGGTAGGCACCAACGCCCTGCCGCTCAATGTCGCGGTGGAGATCGAAGCGATTGTCGAAGTGGATCCATCGGCGCCATCCAAGTCTGCGTTATAAGGAGAGAACAATGGTGGGAGTGTGGCGCGTCATGTCGAAATGAACTGGTATTTCGTCTTCATTGAACCCTCGTTTTGATATACATTGGCCCGTCACAGTGGGACCAACCGACGCAGTTCAACAGTCTGTCTCCACCTGCTTTGTCTAATCGACGGGCGTTGCCGTACAGCATGTCGAAAGGCTCATGAGTGCTCTCGGTGCGCATGCCTGACCGCTCGGCTTATTCCTGGCTCAAACCCTGTCATTTATTATACTCGGGGTGTTTAGTTATTGCGGCCTCAACGAGATGACGCTAAACTACACTGTATCAACCAATACATGTGATATATCATGATATCGTATCATAGAGAATATGGAAAGAGCTATGATCACTTTGACTCAGAGATACGAGAAGCTTCTCTCGCAGTAAACGCTTTCTATGCTGGACATCAATCACGAAAAAGGCTCTTGTTAGTAGCTTCCCGACCCCATCAGTTATCTAGGACACACTCCCGTTCTCGCCAAGAAGACACCAAGATGCCGACGCTGTGCTGCGCCATCGTCGCGACGAGAGTCGTCGTGGGCGTTCAAGCGGACGCGGAGACGCGCAATGACCAAGTCCTCCGTCTCATTCAACTCAAGACCAACGTCGAGGCGCCATTTGAGCTCTTCATCGCGACACCCGTCGGACACACGACCATCGGGCTACCAGACTACCATCCCGACTACAAACTGCTCAACCTAGGCCATCCCAAAACAATGGCAAGGTATCTCACCAGCGACTCACGCCTATCTCTGACATCGACGGTGGGGGAAACCTTTGTGACGGCAAAGCCAGGCGCGATTCATCTGTTGTTGAAATTACCTGACCACGGTGCGTCGCCGTACAAATTGTGGTCTTGGGGTACGTAGAAGGTGAAGTGCATGAGCCTGAGAATGAATATTGCACTCAGCATGTTGATTGACGTTGTAGACACCCGCGGTCTCAAAATGAAAGTGCGCGCGCTCTTGCTCGGCGGAAACCTATGGCTGGAAACGCCCTACCGCGACGACCAACTCGTCAGTGAGCTCATCGATGAGCTCAAGAAAGGACTCGTCCGGTCGAAGCGCTGTACCACCCCGCCGACCACACTCGATTTGTACGTGCTGCGAGAATGCGGTGAGCCGCATGGAGATTGGATGACGTGGGAACACCCTCATATCGAACTACTCGAGCAAGGGAACCTGTCACTACGCGCCATGTACATCCGGGACGAGATGCGGATGAATCCATCCCTTACACTCAGTCAATACTTCGCGGATGCGCCAATGGCCGCCGCGATTCCAGTTCTTGTCCGATTTCCCGATATCAACCGAGAACGAATGTTTACGCCGACACCATTGACGACCAATCGTACGTGTTTGTGTGATCACGTGGATATGTTGACGAAGATCAACTCACTACTTCTTGTGTTGGTGCTGGCAGATGCTCCAGGTCAGCCTCCGAGTGATATCTCGCGTGTGGTTCAAGGCTTGAAGAGCTTAGCAATGGCTCCATTCCACGCCGTCAAAGAGGCCACAACGAAGAAACATGCGTGAAGTGGTTTGAATATACGTTGCATGGCAGACTTTTAAAACATTTCGACTTGAGGGCACAAATTACGCAGCGAACGACTCATTCGAGGTTTCTAATGTGACTCTCTCGCATGCCGCAGGCTCTCAAGCCGTCGATACTGCCGCTTTCGTTCGCGTTGATATCGTAGTCGCAGCGTAGCATGCGACCGGAGTAGAGTCTCTCGTTGCAAGGACTCCATCTCAGTGTCGATCGATCTCGTGGACCTGTCCCGACGTTGCTGACTCCTGTGGCCTTGGTCTGGGTCACCTTCTTCTACCAAAGCCAGTCTCGCAGGCTTCTGCTGAGAATCTCGACTTGGTGCCATTCGACGCAACGCCGAGCGACGTTCTCGTTGACGCGTGACTCGATGTTGATGCATCGCGACGAGATACTTCTCCACCATCGCAAGCCGAGACTCAAGGTCAACTTGATTTGCACTAGTTGCATGCTCGCACGTGGACTCGTGCCTCGTTTGAGCCAGTGAGGCGATCGTGCGTGCCTGCTTCTCGGCATTCTGAAGAATCAGCGCCTGATACTCGTGCTGCTGACGCCGCATGTCCTTGAGTTTGGCTGAAAGTCGAGTCACACGCTGCTGCACACGGTCATGACGACGCACAAATAGCTCTTGGTAGCTCTTGACCTGCCTGACAAGGTTCTCGCTTCCGCCGTCATCCTTTTCGCGACGCAATTGGCGGAGTTGAGTCGTCACTTGTCTCAATTCGTCTTGAAAGATCTTCATCTGCTGCTCGATGATCGTCCATCGCTCCGCTTGTAGCGCTGCGTGCTTCTTCTTCCATGCGTCATCACGTACCACTGTTGTTTCGATCGCCTTGGCTTGTGTGGCTTCTCGCGCTTGCGCTTCAAGCACGCCAATCCGGTTGTTCTGGCGCTTGACCTCTCGATAAAGCAACAGGAAGGACGAGCGCACGACGTCGTCCACACCCTTCCATTCGTCCACACCGTCGACCATGCGCTGGCCAAAGACGCTCGACAGCAGTGCCGCACCGTTTGACAGTCTGGTCATCGCCATGGAGATCTTCTACGTCTGAAGAAATGCGTGGAAAATCGAAGATCAAGAGTGTTCCATCGTTTTTAGAGCCCTTCTTTAGAATTTCGTTCTCGGATGAGTTTCACCGTGGACGTGCTTGACGAGGGCGACGATTAATGATGAAGCGGCATCGACAGACGCACCATTCTCAACTGCACAATCTACACAGGAAGAGACGCAAAAAAGCGCAAGGTCAACGAGGCTTGAGTTGCTTTGGTGATGGGTAATTCGTTCAGTACCGACGAAAACGAAAAAGAAAAAAACTTAACGTCGCGAGCAGCAGAAGCTGGCGTTCGAACGAGAGGAACCGAAGCGACAGCGTTGGTACTTACGTGACCGCGTTGGCGGAAACTGCTCACATTTCAGTGTATTCCTGACAGTTGTCTAGCGTCTTGTGATGTGGACCTTCGAGGTCTGATACTCCTCGCTCGTGATTTCGATCTGTCTCATCGCTGTTATCGTAGCACTGGAGGACGCGAGTGTCTGAGCTGCCGTTTATGTGAGTCGAGTTTCAGAAACCAATACAGTCGACATTTCGCTGAGCTAAATCGAAGCATCACACGATAACAAGATTGATCGATTTGATCGAGTCTCATTAAATAATGTCTACACCGGGCTTAAAAGGCGCATGAAGAACATCAGGATCACGGCCACTGCGAAGAGTAAGATGGAGTCTTGATTCAAGCACGAGGAGCGACCGGCAAGGAGATGCAATAGTATCCAGATGACGATCAGCTTGCCGTCGAACGGGACGTCGAAGAGCCACAACAGGAAAAGCCCTAATCCAAAGGCAAACGCGGTGGCCCCAAGGGCCTTGGCGACAGTAGCAAGAGGCGCATCTATAAGCAGACACATGCGTTAATACCACCTTAATGCAATCCATGTCGGCAAGCGCATCCACGCACCTCTAATGAACGTTGCGAGCGACTGCTCTTGCGGACGCTCAAGTTCTTCCACGATGACCTTCTCCAGGCCTTCCACTGTCTTGTCGTCATCGATATCCACGACAAACTCACGCGCGGACTGCAGCACGACGCAGTGAAGCTTGACCATCTTCGTCCTCCTAGGCCAATTCCCGAGTGCCGACTGTGAAGCAATCCGCACGCACAGAGACCATCACTCCCAACTTCAACCAACTATTTCAGCCAATAAAATGCTCTTGATCACCCATTCAAGCGATATGGTTGGTTGAAAATTGTCTCGGATACGTCTCAGAGTGAACGTCAAGTTCAACGAGGGAGGGTGGTCGGTGACCAAGCCTTTGGTCATTCTTCAATGCCCAATTAGCCATGCACAGTGCATCGTAGAGGATCGATAGAGAATCAGAACGCGAATAGCAAATTCAACGCATAGTGTGTGATCGAAAATTATGAAAGCGCGCGATCTGGATTCAATTGACCATCCGACATTACGCCATGAGCGCAAGTGCCAGTCCATAGCCGATTCCGATATCGTAGAAGAGGTTGATGGTAGATTCGATGTCTCGTTTTTGAATGAAAGCGAATGCGCTGAAGATGGTGTCGACTGAGGTCCTCAGGATGATCATCGACAACAGGCGTGAGCTATCGACGCCAGTCGTATCTTGGACAGATGTGAAGAGCGAGCTCAATGCAAGCGTAACGCCAGCGAATGATGCAGTGATCATGAAAGCGAAGAGAGATATCGCAAAGTGCGAGGCAAAGAGACCTGAAGAATGCAGTTAATGCACGCATCCATCAATCAAAGTGGAAATAATCAGCGTACCGCGAGCGATCTCTAAAAGTAGTTGGACGTGCAGCATTGCAGATGCAGCGTAGGTACGAAGGAAGCTAAAACCTACTGTACACGGAGTAGCACTGGTAAGGAACGACGTTCATCAACTAATTCATTGGCAGCTACTCACGACGAGCAGAGGCTAGGAATCTCGAGTACCACGACTGTTGTGCTCGACTCGAAGGTCTTGAGGCATCCTCGAGCGAACCTTGTTGAACCGTCTGGAATAGTACGTGTACACGTGCGTTACCACCCAAGCCGCTCTTCGGGTAGAGCACAGCCACTGTCTCTCCCATCCTCAGTCTCATCAACGAGCGTATCGCGTCTGCATTCCGGGCAAAAGCCGTCAGGCTGTTCTCGCCCATGGCCACATACAACGTGCAGACCGATGCGTCCTCGCTGCTTGAATCCATCAGCTTGAGTAGATCTCGCACGCGCGCACTCGCGGACACATCAATAACGAAAGGCGATGCTAATCCACTGGGAAATGGCTGCATGACGACGTCGCTTGCTGCTTCCTTGGGCAAATGCCGACTGCCACTCAACGGCACTTGGTTGAAGTGACCAACACTCTGCTTCTGCCTACTCTTTTCCACCAATCATTGATGCTTAATTTGTATTTTCAACCAATAACATTGAAGAAAGTAATCCGATTGGATGAAATGGAGCGCCAAACGGAGCGATGGTCAAGTTCAACGTGGAGATGTTGTCACTTCTCATCAATCCCATCTTGAGGTACGTCCACTCAGTTCCTCTTTACGTCAAGATGCACGTGCTTTTATGCGCTATCGTGGGCTCGGACGTCATCCTGAGCGTGTCAGTCGAAGACGAGATGATCAACGCAGAGTTCCGCCACGCGATCATGCTCGCCGCGCAGCTCGCCGTGACAGCACACACCCTCGAGCTCTGGTTAGCTCGAATTCATGGTAGACTGGTTGTCGGTTTGCCACCTACCACCCTGATTATCGCGGAGTGATGCGTGGTGACACTGTGGTGGCATCCAAGTACTTTGTAGACGACAATCGTCTCGACCCCGCCGCGCGAGTGGCCCAAAGCTTTCGATATGCCAATCCTCACTCGATCCATGTTCTGCTACATCTTCCAGACCGCGTGGCAGCTCCGTACGTCATCAAACACGGTGAGTTGATAGCGACGTCGCTCTGTCGGTGACATTTGTCGAGAGCTCATGCGTTTTCAAAGGTGACAAAGGTCCAGACTGGCCAGTTTACTTGCAGCTACTCGTATTTGGCTTGGCGTTTCCCCTCTTCGTGCCTTATCAAGAGGAGAAACTCGTGAACGAGCTCAAGGACGAGCTTCTCGACGCATATCCCGGCTTTTCGTCGACTGCTTTAGAATTCTTCGTTTTGCGAGAAGATGGCGAACCCCTTGGAGATTGGATGACGTGCCAGCATCCGCACTTCTTTGGTCTCAAGAAGGGGGAGGCAAATCTAGCATCTCTCTACACGCCCGAGGCCTTGCGGATGGATTTCACGCGCACCCTAGGGCACTATCTGGCCAATGCGCCGTTGCGGGATGGAGTTCCCGTGCTTGTTAAAGTCCCGGTGATGGAGGAGCCTGACCACAAGCAGTCTGGGACACCGACGGCACCTCATCCAACCCACGTCAGCATTGACTTTTGATCCTACCTGTAAAGGCTGAGTACGTTGTGTCAAGCATCTTGCGCAACCTGTCCTCATTAGAGGCAAAGATCCAAACCGAAGATAGATCCCAAAGACAAGAAAGCCATCTGACGCGGCACGCAAGTGTACACGCGCTGTTGCCTTCTGTATACGTCATTCACTAGCATACCATGCGCATCAGCAAGCGTTTGATTCTCATAGCGTGCTTGTTTACAATCGTCAAGTGCGCACATGTCACACATGGTCTCCTCCACTCCCACTAGCGGATCATCCCTCCGTTGACTAGTGCTTTGTGATGGGAAGAGTTCAAGACGGCGAGACGACGCGAATGTAATGCGTGTGTTGAGAGTGGGACCTTCCGAGCGGTCAAGGAAGCCACACTGACCGACAGAAGCCCCGACGTGACACCGGCGCGCTCTCGCCACTTCCGATCTTCAAGCGACCGGCGCACGAGCATGTTGTGGTTGTTCCAGCGACAAAAGTCCGTCAAGGGCGATGTGGTGCTCGTCACGGGCGGCGGCATGGGCATCGGCCGCCTCCTCGCGCTCAAGTTTGCGCGTCTTGGCGCCGTCGTCATCGTGTGGGATCTCAACCAGGAGATCGGCGACAAGGTCGTGGCCGAGATCGAGGCCCTCGGCGGCAAGGCCAAGGCGTACAAGGTGGACGTGACCAACCGCGCGATGGTCTACTCGACGGCCGAGCAAGTGATCGAAGCGTTCGGTGGCGTCGACATCCTCATCAACAACGCCGGCATCGTCGACGGCAACGCGTTCCTCGAGTGCAAGGACTCGATGATCGAACGCACCATGAGTGTGAACGCGACGGCGCACTTCTGGACCATCAAGGCCTTCTTGCCGGGCATGCTCAAGCGCAACAAGGGCCACCTCGTCTCGATTGCCAGTGCTGCAGGCATCTTTGGCTGCGGTGGCATGGTCGATTACTCGGCGAGCAAGTACGCGGCGGTCGGCTTGATGACGAGTCTGCGACAGGAGGTTCATGCCATGGGCAAGAACGGCATCCACTTTACGACCGTGTGTCCGTCGTTCATCAAGACGGGCATGTTCGAAGGCGTCAAGCCGCCGCTCTTGACGACGTGGCTCACGCCCGAGTACGTGGCTGAGATGAGTGTGCGCGCCATCCGACGGAACCAGGGGCGGCTCATGATGCCCAGCATCCTCTACGTGCTCGAGCTGCTCATCTACCTGCTGCCCGACTGGATGTCCATGTTCCTCACCAAGTTCCTCGGCGTGGCCAACTCGATGAAGAGCTTCAAGCAGACGCGGCCGCACGCGTTGATCAAAGACGACGACAAGACTGAGTAAGAGACCTAGGATCACATAGTACCCGTCATAATAAGTGAGACTTGTGCGTTTAGTAAAAAGCGCTTTCTTGTATGCCATGCCGTGTTCTGATTGGTTCAAAAGTACGAGAATCCGCCCATTGGATTGGCTGAAAAGAGATCGGAGCTCCTCGTGCTCTCTCCCTCCGTTATTGGATCCCTCTATTGGCGTGATATTACCATTTCACGGTGTATAAAATGCTCTCTCCCATACTAAAACACAGGACGGCGGTCTCTCCTTCCCACCCTGTTTTGATACCGAGCGACTCTCCCGTGTGAACCCACTGACGGCCGGAAGCCACTGTCAGAGAGAAATCAGGAAGACAACTCGCACACGAGCCATGGAGCTGGACGAGGGCTACGAGTGGCGTGTGGTCGAAGTGGACGTGCCCCCGGGGCCACTGGGCATCCTCCTCGACGGCAAGAGCGCGTCGCTCGCGCTGCTCGAAGGCTTCGCGCCCATCAATGCCGAAGGCGACAAGGGCGCCGTGGAGCTGCAGGGCGAGATTGCGCCCGGCGCCGTGCTCATCGGCGTGAGCCAATACGACTTTGAGAAGGACGAGATGAGCTTCATCGAAGTGGGCAAGGTGCTGCGCGAGACGAGTCACCTGCAGCGCATTTTGCGCTTCAAGATCGCCGTGCCCATTGAAGTGGAGGAGGAAGAGAACCAGCCCGAGGACGACGACCCGGCGCTCGCGACGCTGTCGTTGCGGTCGCCAGGGAACAACAGTAACCACTCGTTCCATGAGATCGACGAGAGCGAGGTGGACGCGGCCATCGGCGCCATCAAGTCGGTGAGTCCGTCCAGTGCGTCCATCGACAGCGCCACCAAGAGCTGGTCCGCCAAGGATTTGCGCTCGCCACGTCCAGAGTCCGCGTCCGGATCCCTGTCACCGAAGCAGCCCACGGCATCACCTGGTTCGCCACGTTCCGTCACAGACAACCAGCTTGAAGAGGGTCCGGTGCCAGAGCCTGTCAAGTTCGTGACGATCGAGGCGCCGCCAGGGTCGTTGGGCATGACCCTCGATGCGAATGTCATGGACTGCGCGGTTGTCGCGGGCTTTGTGCCCCTTGCGGACGGCTCCAAGGGCCCTGTAGAGGAGAACGGCGGCGTTGTGCCCGGCTCGGTGCTTACGGAGATCAATGGGAAGGACGTCTCGACGATGCCGTTGGGCGAGATCTACACAGAGCTGGGCAACACTGTCGGCGAAGCACGCACGCTGGTCTTCCGTCTGCCACCACCACCAGGGCCTCCTGGTCCGAATGGCCTCCCGACGGTCGCACCGATCGTGCGGAAACCAAGTGTTCGCCCAACGTTCGTGGAAGACTTGACCAAGCGCCGCTCGATGGAGCTCAAGCTCGTGATGAAGTACGACGCGACCAAGCTCTCGCGTCGCGAATGCTGGTTCCTCATCGACGCGCAGTGGATGAGCAAGTGGATCGCATTTGCTGCTCGTGGCGGACCGTTGCCAGGTCCTATCACCAACGAGAACCTCTTGGCCGAGGGCTGGGAGGCCCGTGTGGATGGAGAAGCCCCAGGTCGACCGGATGAGCCTCGTCAAGGCCTCGAAATCACCAAGGACTACCGCGCAGTGCCGCCTATGATCTGGTGTCTGCTACTCCAGCTCCACGGCGCCGGTCGCACGCCGCCACTCGCTCGGTAAGCACGAAACGAGTGGTCGTTTTATGAGGAGGTATGAGAGAACTGACAGTGTGCATGTATTACGTAGATTCGAGCTGGATCTCTACGCCGAACCAATGCGCGAGACCGAGATCACGGCCGTGCTCGTAGAGCCACGTCTCAAGGCCACGACGCTCGTGCAGGACCTGCGTGAGCGCTGCCGCGTGCAGCTCGGTGGGTGAAGCGGGTGAGTGTGTTCTCTACTTAGCGTCCGTCGTAGCTGACAGCGCATCTGCGTGTGAGTTGTAATACATCCAATGTCCCCCATCGTGCGAGGCGTCTGACGTGCCAGTGCTGCCATCGACAGTGCGGCTGGTTCGTGTTCTTTGTGCAGGTCGAGTCAACACTACTCACCAGGATTTCTTCGAGACGTGAGGAGGTCGCTTTGCCACGATGCTTGTGAGTTATGTACACGGTTGAGGCAGCAGAGGACGAGGAAGGCAGAAGCTCCTCGAGGGTTTCCAGAAGAGCCTCGTGACTGGCCCAGTGATACAAGACGTCGGCAGCTACGACCACGTCAAGTGGTGATTCCAGGTGCATTGTTCGCCATTGACAAGCGTCCTGGCCCCACAGCAGCGAGGAAACTTCGAGTCGATCCCTGTGGACGCCGTTACGGGTCAAGTTCCCTTGTAACTCATGAAGAGCATCCGGTTTCTCCGTGAAATAGAGTCGAGACGTGGCTCCTTGAGGCTCGTCTGCATCCGGCTTCCCACGAGCACTCTGCTGGAGATGAGCGAGAACAACAGCAACGAGTCCACAGCCCGATCCGAGCTCCAGCACGCTCGAATATGTCCACGGATTCCCGTTTGTCGACTGGAGAAGCGAGATACCGAGCCAAATCGAGGCGTCCCAGACATGGGAACCCATTGCGTGACCATAGTTCTCTTGGATATACACCAGAGGAAGGCTTGGGTCGACGCAGAAGACGCGCTGACAGAGTGAAGACGGCGAAGTCGCAGTACTGGAAGCCCCTGACATCACTAGGATCGCATCCGTGACAACGGGAAGCACCAAGATACTGCGCGAGAGCCATTGCGAGTGCGCACAATACGCTTGGAGCGCCTCATGTGAGGGCGAGAAGACGAGATTGGGCGTGTTATCGACCACAGGACGGACCACGAGACGCAAAGCATCGACACAACTCCCTCTTACGACCAGCCGAAGTCGCCATTGGACCGATCTTCGCGTATCGAGAGTAGATTTTCGAGTCACACGAGGCTCACACGCCACCATTTCGACTGAATACGGCGACGGAGACACCATATCGACACTCAATCGCAGCGATTGCCACTCCACATCCCCCTTCAGACTCGGCGGTTGCGCCATTTCGTCCACCAGCTCGACCGTCAAACTGACCTCATCGCCGTCTTCGACAACTCGAGGCGAGCCAAAACGCAGACGTAGACGCAGCAAGTGGATCGGCGAGGCCTCTTTCAAGTCTGTCGCTAGCGTCTCCAGCGTCGAGTTGGATAGTAAACCACTGCTCATGGTCGTGGTGTGCTGTCAATTGTGTCAACGGGTCGGGACGTTGGCTATAAATGCCGGTTTTGACGCGTTTATAGCGGTGTTGCCCGCCTGTAATGACGACGCGAACGATGAAGCCCATGCTCACGAATGCCGCCGTGGACACGACGCGAAGGCCACGCGCCTTTGGTCGGACGTCCAATGTCTGGCAGTACATGTACGTACACGTCGTGCTGGCTCGAGCGAGCCGAGGAACTCACTTGTGTCATGTAGGGAGGCGGTGCAAGAGCGGATGACGCCGTCCGTCAAGGATCGACGGCCTACGAGACTCAACGAGGACGAGGAGGAAGAGGAAGACAGAGACGAGTCCCCAGAGGACGACGTACCGCGAACGAAAGCGCGAAAGCTCTCGTGGGAACGGAAGCAGCGACGCATCAGTGCCAACACCTCGCTCAAGAGCATCAAGAGTCTGCCCGAGCTACCCGCGGCGTCGACGACTGCGAGTCCACAGCCGACTTCTCCCTCTTTTAAGGCCGCGACGCCTGCGAGCAAGCGCCAGCACGTCAACACGACCGAGATCATGCGGCGTCTGCAGTCCCTAGGGACGTCAGCGTCCATGCCAGCGTTGCTGTCCGCTTCACCGGTTGCCACAGCACCGCTTTCGCCTCTACCCCACGCCTCGGTGCCTCCAATGACGGCTACGATGACCGTACCGGCCTCAAACACCATCAGCGACGCAGAGAAGATGCGCAACGACTTCAACTCTCAGTCATGTCGTCTCTACTACGGCTGCAGCGTCGCCTTCGAGCTGTTCAACGGCCATTTGATGATGGTCAACTGTCCGGACGGCCACGTCGGCGTGCAGGCGCTCGAGAGCATGCATCTCAAAGGCCCCTCGACGCCCTCGGGCAAGCACCGCATGGTCTTCACGCTCATCGACCTCGCGGACCTACGCAGTGCGAATCCCATTCGCTACGGAGACGCCGTGTATCTGCAACTGAGCGTCGGCACGGGCGAGATGTCGTGGGAACTCGGCGGTGTGCTCGGCGCCAAGGTCCGTGAGGCCCCACAGCTCAAGACATTGGCTCTCCACGACGACGACAGCATACGGAATGACGCTCTGGCGCCCGCCACCGTCGGGTATCCCGTGCCCATCACGGCGTATCTACCCAAGGTGAGGACACAGTGGACAGTTGTGAGTGGATTGAGAGCTGACTGGGTGGGAGTATGATAGACACGCGATGATCTGGACGCGCAAGTGGACGAGATGCAGTCGCGAGTGCGCAACAAGGCGTCCAAGATGCTCGGCAAGTGGATCATCCGCTCGGCCGTCGTGCCAGGGCGTCGACGCGCACTTCAGGATGTACGTACACTGGGTTGCTCGTCTCTACGGAGATGCTGACGTGTTTGTGTGTAACGTAGACCTTTGTGTACAACAACGATGAAGTGTACTTTGAGCAGGATTGGTTCTATCTGGCCGCGGACTCGGACGCTGGCCGTGCTGTCTTGCGGCAGCTGCCGTCCAGTGCGTCCACGGCGACATCGTCCTCGTCGTCGTCTTCGTCGACTAGCAAGGACGCAACGAGCGAGTACGTGATCGAGCGACGTGCGGCGTGGCGCGTTCGTCTGTTGGACTCGAGTGGTGGCGGCGCAGGACTCACACTAGCGCAGCAGCAGATGGAGAGACTGTTGTTCCGAGCCAAGAGCCAACTGAAGCAGTCACGGAAGAATCGCGCGGGTCATGGCAAGCGCTACGGCCAGGAACTCCAGGGTGGCGCGGGTTTTGTGACGCAGTTGCGTTCACAGCTCGTGACGTCGACGAAGCAGTGCGACGCCGTGTACAGTGCGCACCAAGAGCGGCGATTGTCTCGGCTTCCGGTGCATTTCGACGAGAAAGCGGAGCTGATGGAGGACGAGGACGCATCAGACGACGAGCTGAGACCATTGAGACGGTCGACGATCCGACCGACGCCCGAGAAAGAGGAGAGTGAGGAGGAAACGGAGCCAGTGCCGCCACCAGAGCACGAGAAGCCGGGTGTGTGTGCGTTGTGTCAGTCGGCGAGCATTGGATACGGGTTGTGCTCGCAGATTCACGACGTTATCAACGTCTTCCACGCTGAACAGGAAGAGATCAAGCACCGTCCGATACCCGCAGCGACGATCACAACCGAGCAGAGCGAGGTCGCCAAGCCCAAGCCAGGACGACGTCGAGCCAGTGTCTGTATGAACGAGAACGCAACGGACTCTCGACGCAAGACACGACTCGATCATCAGTCGTCGGGGTCCACACCAGCGACGCTGCTACCTCCACAGCCACAGCCGCCCGTGGTCACCACGCCACCTCAGCAGACGCGTATGATGGATCTCTTTGCCCAGCAAGATCAGCATCTCATCGACGTGATCAAGTACAAGGAGAAAGCTGCTATTACGGCTGCGACGGCGGAGGAACACGCTCGCATTGGACTCTCGCCCGTCGGCGCGCAGTTCCGCGACCGCTTCAAACACGTGAGTATGCTCATGGACCAACACCAGGCTGCGGCACTGGACGGGCTCGACGCAACACACGGCATCGGTGGCCATTTCCTCAAGCTCCATGTGGAGATCAAGCGCGAAGAAACAATGCGACGCGAAGAACTCCAGCGCCAGGCCGCGGAGCGACGAGCTCAGCGCTTGATGAATAGCAAGGCACGTGTGCAGCGGCTGTTTGATCGCCTACGCAAGCAAAAGTCGTCGATTGACGAAGAAACAGAGGACGAGGACGACGAAGAAGAGGTCGACGTCCTAGGTTTCCTCACTGACACAAGAACGTGTCCGATCGACTACCCAGGCGACGACTTTGATCCGTATGGCCAACCGATCGTCCATCGGCCAAAGCCAGTGCGCCGTGTCTTTCCTACTGACGAGGAGCTCCAGCTATTGCCGCCCATGGACACGAAGAAGGTCATGGAGCTCTACATCCAGAACAAACCGGCCGTGGTCGAGATGGTGGACGGGTTCATCGACCTCGTCCAGACCCACATCCAGCCCAACCTCGCAGGTGCCTTGTCCACTCGCAACCGCGGCGCGTTGGTTGAATTCCTTGACTTTACTGCGCGTGCCGCGGAGTTTGTGTGTGCGCGACGTGTGCAAGTCCGAGTGGCTCAGCTGCTTCACAAGATGGCCGAGACCGAAGCCGGCGACATCGACGGATTCAAACCAGAGTACGAGCGCCTGGGGGAAGAGTTCGCGTCCACACTCGCGTTCATGCGCTTTTACCGCGACAGTCTGCAGAATAAACGTAAGAAGAAGCTCTAGCCCAGACCAACGTAGACTTTTGAGCCCAGCACAGGTATAGATTTATGTGTCATCACGTGTACACTTTACTAATATGTAGCACAGTACCATATATCAAATAATTGGCTGAAATAACGTATTTTAACGAGTTTTAGCGAATCAGAGCATCGAACGTGCCCTCCAGTCATTCCCTCAGTGACTCGGCGTCCTCCTCCTCCTCATGAGGGCAGCTCAGTCGTCGTTTTGCGCCGTAGTGAGGAGCTCGTCTGTCGTGTTTGCCCCATTTGCCACTCACTCAGCCGTCCATGCTGTCCTGAGTCTTCCGATTTCTATGGTGGCAATAGCAGAGCCTCGTTTGGGATGTTGGGTCCATCAGCCCGACGCGAAGTCCTGGCTTGGTTCAGAAGCGCTGGGCAATTTCTTTGTCAGACCGCGGTTTTCGTGGCCCTCGCATTGAGAGAATCAGCATTTCAACATATCCAACTCGATTATGTGTATGTGTGTGTAGTATGCGTGTGTATGATTTGTGTGCGCGATGAGGAAACGATTTCGTTGATCATTCGAGGTGATGACAAACCAATCAACTCTCCTACTCATACCGAGCGCCCGCTTTCTCTATTCTTTCGTTGTCATTGATTTCCCAATGATCCAACAGTTATTAGCTCTAACTGAACACTATCGAAACTTCGTGTTGACAAAGTGAGACTCAGTCTCTCTGAGGGAAATTCATCCATTCATGGTCTCTTCCAACACTGACGCATCGACGGATTTCCGATCTTTTCTGTCCTTCGATACTACCCTGTGTCCCTATCTCACCACTGCGCTGTACGTGTGCCATCACGGCACTCACAGATTGTCGCGACATTGCCAACCAGACACGATATGGGAGGCTATCGCACGTGAGGTCACTGCACCTACGGTGGAGGTCATGGCTGATAAGCCAGGCAAGCAGATGACCGCCGAAGCGAACGTTGTCAGTAGTATCATTGTATCAGCACTCGAGTGCAAGATCATGGGATCTACTGGTAAGACACGGGAGTACACACTCGTTTGACAAGGATCCTCACTGAAAGACTAGTGTTCAAGCTCCAATAAGGGCACAATGAGCACTGTTGCTGTCGTGGTGATGACGTTCGGGAACCGAGTGAGTAGATCAGCTGTGTTGCCTTCCCAGACGCACTTGCCAATTGCGCCGACAATGCAGAACGATCCACCCACAAAGCAAAGGCAAGTGAGGTAGTGGATGACTTTCTGCTGCTTCTGAGCGTCATCGCTGCGATCTACGCGAGCAACGTGACGAGAAGCAGAAACAGCGTCACCAACGCGACTTGGCCCAAAGCGCACTCGCATGTCAGACCATAACACATACACACTTACTGACGGCAGGGACCAGTAGCGTGGCAGGTGTCAACTGGAACGGACGGGAATCGCAGAATAGCAATTCACGAAGATGTGGACGCGGGTTTGAAGCGAGCCTTTCACATACTTCTCCATCTTCTCCGTTGGATCCATCAAGACAAAGTCAGCCGTCGCAAAATCTCGACCCGGACTCGTCAACCACGTGTTGCTTGCTTGGTTCTTGGCGAGATGGAGACGGATCTCCATCGTGGACGTGACGCGACATGGCACCTCGGCTGCGATGTGGTCGCGGAGCACTCGCACCGTGTCCTCCGTGTCCACGGAGACGGCTCCTCCTACGGGCAGCCCGAAGAACTGGTAGCGCAGTGTGACGTTCACCATCTTGTCGGCAAGTTCGCGAGTGAGGGCAACGACGGCGGGCTTTCCGCGCGGAGAGACCATCACTCTGTCAACTAACTTCAACATAAACGAATTGGCCCTTCAACGTGAATTGTCGATTTGAATTGGGCTTGCGCGACATGAATCGACAAGAGGCATTTCAAGACCTTCCTGACGATGGTGCACACCAGCAGCACCATGCGCACGGTCTTTTGCCTCGTGCTCGGAGTCAATGACGTCTTTGACTTGGGTTTCCCCGACCATGCTATGACCGCAGAGCTCAAGTACCGACTTGGAGACAGCGTCATCTCGACGGCTCGCATCGTCGTCCCTGCACACACGCTCAAGGTGTACGTCGTCAAGGCGGATGACGGGATAATTGGACTTGACCCCGATCACCCTGATTATGCCCAGCTGAAGCAAGGCAACAGCGAGATCGAGGCCAAGTACATGAAGGACGAGATGTTGCTTGACAGCACGCACAGTATCGGTCACTACTTTCGTGGCTCACGCGAGCGCGCGATCCACCTTCTTGTCAAGCCGATATTCCGACATGGCATGGGATGGACAATCCACCCAGACTATGCGTTTCTGAGTCTCAACGCCACGGAACCTCTCATCCTATCTTCGTTTCGACGTCCGAGTGAGAATGACGCCAACCGCTCCAAGCGATTGCTGAAGCGATAGTGAAGTCTACTCCACCGAGATTTACGCGGACGAGATCATCCATCAGCTCAAGGTCGCGCTCGTCAAGCACCATGGATGGTCGTGCTATCCCGGTGTGGTCCAGCTCTATGTGCTCAAGGAAAATGGGGACCCAGACGGTGCCTGGATTACAGCCGACCACCGTCAAGCACGCCAACTTACCCTTGGCGATGTAGCGGGTGTGCACGTGACAGATCGAATGCGCCTGATCGAGCATTTTACCGTCGGTCTTTACTTCAACGACTCTCCGAGTAGTGACAAAGGAGTCACCTTTGTGGTGAAATTGCCTGGAAACGACCCTCCGCCACACAAGGCCTTTGAGCAAGCCAGCAGGTGCCTGATCGGCATGGTTCTCATCACTTCCACGTGAAATGACTCTTTTGGATTGTAGGCACGTCAACAAGCGTGTGCACTGCCCTCCGTTGTTGGCACTCGTCGACCGCTCGCTGGCCGAGTCCCCAAGGCCCAGAAGGTCGACTGAGCGGGAGCTCTTACTGAAGCCACCGGAAGTCGAGCATCGAGCATACTACTACTTAGTCAGTTGAGATTGAATGCCATCCAATGAATTCATTGACACGAGTTCCCCAGAAGATATTGCTGAGGTTGCTGTGTGAGAAGTGCGAACACGATATAGAAAAGACCGATTCCGTGCGCAGGACTGCGTTAAAACCATCCTCCATCACGCGTTAATACTGGAACGGATTTTTCGTTCTATTCTGTCTTGGATTCTTGCTCAGAGTCTCCGTTGGCGTTACCTAGGGTCGAGCTGCTGCCATAGATGCGACTATAGCGTTGACGAAGTTCTTCACGTCGACGTTCTGCCTCTGTCATGACACGAGGAATCTCCATCTCAACCGGCTCCGAAGCCTTTTCTTCTGTTTCTGTAGCCTGAGTAGGAGCTCGTGCGCTTGCGCGAAGATCTGTCGTGCCTTCAGCTGGGGTTGGTGTGGCAGAAGGAGGAGCGAGAACAGGGCTTGGAACAGCAGTGGCTGAAATTGGAACCGGAGTAGGGTGAGCTGGAGCTGGGACTGGAGCTGAAGCTGAAGCTGGTGCAGTGCTTGGTGGAGGCGCGGTCACTGGAGACGCGACGTGCGGTGTCGTGCTCGCAGCTGGAACGGTCGGGATTCCCGGCATTGCTGGCATTCCGTAAGCCTGAGACATAGCTTGAAGCGCAGCGAGCTGTGCATGCAACTGCTCAAGCTGGCGCTGAATCGTGGCTGCGTCTGGAACTTGCTGCGGATGTCCTGTAGGATGAGGTGGCTGGGCAAATCCGAATGGTGGCATTCCCCCGAAACCAGGATAGCCGTAAGGAGCGCCGAACATGAACGGAGACATGAATGGAGGGTAACCATGGGCAAACGGAGCAGGAGGCACGCCTGCAGGTTGAGCACCAGGTGCTGCAGCAGGGAAGCCGGGAGCTGCTGGAGTAGCAGCAGCAGGAGCTGGAGGTGCATGAGCTGCTGGGACATTGTTCTGCGGTTGGAATGGCGCTGGGGCTGCGTGTGGAGCTGCAGGAGCAGGTACAGGAGCAGCAACTGGAGCGGCGGCCGCCGCTGCTGGTGCTTGAGGCACGACAGGAGGTCGTGAGCCGGTTGGGATGGTGGATCGACAAGTCGGGCATGTCTAGACGCAACATCGGGAGTGTGAGAAGGTTGAAGGACAGCAAACAATTACATAGTGCGAGAAATCATACCTGTTGGCGCTGCACCCACATCTTCAAGCAATCCATGTGAAAAATATGCGAGCATGGTAGCTTTTTGCACGACGCCGACGTCATTTCTTCTCGGCAAATGATGCATGTTCGATCGGTGTCCTGTAACTCTTCTTCTGTTGGGTTCGGGAATCGTTCGTTGAGGTTTGCTGTAATTTTGCGGTATCGGAAGTATGAGGCAATACGGCGCTGCAAGCTCTTGATTGACATCCACAGATCTCGGACGATGTGAAGTGGCATACCGTAGTATGTGAAGATGAGCAAGAAGAAGACCTACAGAGAATACCATCAGATACCAAGAAACCAAAAGCATGGGAGCATTTTCTTCCGTACCAGATACGAGATCAGCTTGAGGATTTCCGAGACAAGCTCCAAGTAGAAGAGGTAAGTGAACTTGTTGGCCCAGTTGTTGTCCATTCGTGTGTCGATGACATACAACACGTAGCGGAGGAATATTGCGACCAGCGTGATCAGCATGATCAGGAACTCGAACCCGAAAAGAATAAACACGCTCGGGCCTGTCTCCATGACCTTCATACCACAGATCACGACGAAGGCTGTGTCGACGGCAGCGAGAATTGTCATGAGCGCCACAAGTCGGATGTGTGTCAATCGCGAGACAATATCGGTTTGCTCAATCTGTGATACCGTCACCAAACGAATATGAGAAAGAGATCTTTCGACAAAAGAAGGGGACACGAACGTACAAATTCGATACGAGACTGCGCGAGCCAGTGGAAGACCTTGAGGAATATCAGCGATGTGAAGAGCACGGCGACTTGGAAGTTGAGCTCTTCGCGGAATATTGTCAGCGCCAGACAAGTCTCTGTAATCGCATAGCGCACGTTCTCGTGGAGAATCTGTCAGGGGCAGATAGAATCCGTGTGAGCTATCATCATCTGGCGACTCATGAAGAAGCTATGAATATCATACCTCGACTTCGGCATCTCGCAAAGATCCTAGAAAGATTGTCTTGAAGAGGCGGCCGAGTAGGATGGTCACGACGAGGCCCGCGTTACCGAGGATCAGGACGCTGACCTTGGATGTGACGAGATAGATCACGGCCGGATAGAACTGTTGCCGCGTCATGTACGTGTACCAGAGCAGTGCCGTACACGCGAGAAGACTCGCACTGGAGTACAACCAAAACTTGACCATGGTTGTGTCCGGTGGGAGGGTTCTCGTATCACGTCGACGGCAGCACGGCTGCTCCCACTTCTTTCGTTGGATCCAGAGCCTGAAAAAAAAGAACGTGCTCGATGCAGGGAAGGGCGCCGTTCTCGTTCTTGGGTGTGCGCCTTCCTGCTGGCTGGGTTCGCCTGGCACTTGACGTGGCAGTTGTTTGCACACAGTTTTTCGAACCACTGTGTTGGTAACGTAACGTGAATATCCGTTATAGAAGACAACACAGATCTCAATACTTTTCCCAAGTTCAAATGTTCGTATGCAGGTTCTTAACCGATCGAATTCAAAGCAAGTCGTCGCTTCTTCAACGCCTTTCGAACCTGGAAAATAGGTGTTCCCGCACAACTGGATGGGCGGGTGGCTCCTCTACCTTGCGAACTGGTTTTGCGCTTCACCGAAGCCACTTTGTTGACGGAGAGTTCACTTGGTGCTTCAGCAAATTCGTACACACTGGATGATTTTGCCTGTCGTGGAGTTTGCATCTTCGCCTTGGCGGCGTTTCGAGCTGTCATCCATCCATGTGATTCAGTTGGTAGCCAGTAAAGATTATCAGGTTCAAGGTGCCTCGAACGACTTGTCTTTGATGCGAGACAAATCATTCGAGAGTTCTGAGTCGATCAAGAACACGTCCGCTGACGTACCTGCATTCAGTGCCGCACGAATCGTCGCTCGGTTAGATTCTGTTTGGAGCACGTGAGAACTGTAAAGCACGTGGATATCAGTTGTAAAATTTCCGTACCGGTGAAAATCACCTTGTAGCCCGGATTGGTGACGCCGTTACTTCTCTGAAGTAGGCTCTTTTGCTCCATCCACACCAACAACGCTTCAGCTGTTGTCATAGGCACGTCAAGCGCGGTGGACAACGACTTCTCAGTGACATGCCGTTTCATTCGCCCGTGAGTCACATTAATTGCACCTGGTGATGAAAATGAAAAGCACTGATGAGATCGGATGGTCCAAGATATAAGGACAACTAACTTTTCAGAAGCTCGCAATCAGCTACAACGTTGTACGATTCTGGCGTTACGCCGACGCGCAAGATTCCCCCTTGAACAAGCTGGCAAACACATAAGCGCTCTGACCTGAATGCGTAAATGGCTAGACTCACCTTTCGGACGAGACTCTTTATTACACCCGGTGAAAGCGGCGGGAATTCATCCCTAATATGAATGATGCGAACGTCAGTTCAGCGATATGCAAGGATAGAGAGAAAGGAGAGGGAAATTACCTGGACGTATCGATATTGCCTCTCTTGAAGATGTACGAGAACAAGTCGGTACTGGTAGCACCCGAAGAGAGAGCACCAGTGCGTTCTATCGGAGTGGTAAATGCATCCGTATGGTTGCTATCGTACCCGCTGGAGAGTTGACGTTTCCCTTTCGGGCAGGTATCATCAACAAGCTCGGGGATATCTTCACGATCGGGCTGTGTATCGCACTCAGACTTGCACGAAAGCTCGTCAGGGTCATCATTCGTAGTTTTGTCTCGCAGGGATGCTTGCGTTGACACAGGATCGACAGTGACATCCGTTGCCTCCAGCTCCATTACCACTGAATGGTGCGGAGTCACCAGTTTGCCCTATGCGGAAACGTTGAGAGTTCATGTTCAGACGTATGTGGAGGAGGCACTCACAATCGAAAGCTCAGTGATGGAGACGCGACAGCTGACGAATATTCGGGTGTTGCACGTTCAAAATACTTGGGTTGCCATCCTTGAGGGCAATCACCTGGCACGATCATGTGATTGTTAGCGACGAGTCCCGCTATGGTACATTTGGACTTACTATTGAAGATCATCTTGATAGTGATAAGGCGCTGCTCGGGAAGGGGATCCAAGCTATTGACGAGGCTCACAAGCGATCGAATCATCTGAATTGCTTGAGCTTTCACATTCTCAGGGCTGCAATCCATAGAGTTGGATCCTGTGAAAGAGGTCGCCAGCTTGGTCGAGCCACTTGATGCGTGCTGAATCTTGTAAGTATAGCTGGAAGGAAAAGGTATCTCAATCACGATGAGAACGCTATAATGAGCATCCTTCATCAGAGCACGTGCCTCTCGAGCAGCTCGTGTGGCTGCTTAGTGACCGATGTGGAGTAGATGCAGAAGATGAGCGTCTCAAGATATTTCTTCTCTAAGGCTTCGAACACTGCGAGGAGATAACAAGACATCATGAACAGTGGGTAAAGTATTTGGCATGAAAGAACATACCCCCGTCCTCAAGCCATCGCGTGACCAGAAGTGCATCTTCAGCGTCTTTACTTGTCTTCTCCTTCTGCGGTGCCAGGCACTTGATATGCATGTCGGCATAGATCTTTTCCACACAGATACACACTGAGCTCAGCTGCCTCGAAAACATGCGAGAATGCAACTTACACGCTCCTTGAACATATCATCGGGGAACAAATCTGCACAAACGCATTAGCATCGTCTCCTCCACGCTCAACATCAGATAAACATCAATTGATGCGACTCAAGCAAGCGTATTACTCCTCAAGTAGCAGATTTCCGACACGGACACGCGGATCCTGGTCATTATCGCGCGTTATACGAGTCAAAACGACCACCATATCGTCGCAGACAGTCACGTACATGTTCCGGATCACATTCATCGACTGGATATGCGTCAATCCTTTCGCCTTCTGCGCCGTCGCCGCCGCCGCCGCCGCCGCGCTTCTCGCCATCTCTTCCGCTCGTTGCCGTTGAGAATGCGGACAGGATCGCGAAATGACTTGTGTTGAGTATGCTGCCGCAAGAGTGATGGTCAAGTTCAACGAACTCTGGCCATTCCGTACTTAGTCGGATTTGCGAACTTTACGCGCACTTACTGGAACACCGCAGGAACATGACTACAACGCGTCACGCCACCTAATATGCGACCCTGTGTGGATGACTGAAGCGTCTCGGCAGCGACGAGGAACATGCCAGGGGCGTGGCAGCGGGCGGTTGCGGTAAGTAATGGCCCTGGGCGTGGCGATTTCTGATGTGAACGGCGATAAGGAACGAGAGTCGGAAGGAAACGAAAGCTTGTCCGGAACAGTGGCGGAAGCGGTGGGGAAAGTGGCCTTGAGACGACCACGATAGTGGGCATGTCTCTTGGCTCTGGTGCCTGCCGATCGAGGTAGATCCAAGAGCTCATTCTGCATTTCGCTTGACTTCTCACAAGCGAGATACAACCAGCATCTCCCCGGCGACTGTCCTCGGAGATACTACTACTACCCACCAACCCAGTGAAGACTACTCAACTCGTTTCAAGCCATGGTCAAGTTTCGTCAGGCGTACCTGCTGGCCCTTGCGGTGCCGCTGACTACGGTCTTGGCTTCCTATGAGTCGACCCCGACTCCGACCCCAGTTCCGACCACCACGTCGGTCTATACGTCGTGCAACACGACTGCTTCGGCGGTCCCAACCGAGTGCACGGGCAAGGACGACTGGTGGCCTGTCAGTGTGAATGACACCGGCGTCTTCTGTGCGAGCGGCGGTGACACGATCTGTGCGGCCGATCGTGTGAATGGCACGTGTCCTGGCCCGCAGAAGAACCTCGAGTTCGGCTCCTACTGTGCGGAGTTGGCTGTGGGGTCGAACGTGTACGGTTGTGTTCCAAGTCGATTTTGCGGTGATGTGGGTGGTACCTCGTCGGTGGAGAGCAGTAGCGCTGGGTCTGGATCCGGGCTCAAGGAAGTGCGCGACAACGATGGTGAGGACGCAGAGGATCTCTGCGACGTCGCTGAAGACGCACCACCTTCGTCACCTGGCGCTTACGGTCCGACCGAATCGGCGCCTGCTGATGGCTCATCTCCTGGTTCGCAACCACAGGGATCGAACAACCCTGCACCGCCCTCTGGTACGAACAGCCCAACGTACTCGCCGACGTTGAGTCCATCAGGATCTCCTGGTGGATCCGCTCCAAGTCCGGCTCCAGGTGCTTCGGGTAACAAGGGCGCACCTAGCGCAGGTGGTCCAACGCCGGGCGTCTATGATGGTATCCGAGAGCTCACTCCAGCTCCTGGATTGGGTCCAATCTCGGAAGCGCCTGCATCCAACGGTAACTACTCTCCGTCGTCGACCTCAGCGAGTCCAACTCCGAACACGCCAGGGTCCGAGTCAACGGGAGCTCCGTACGGCGGCAACAAGACACCAGACTCGACCGCGCCAAGCTCATATGGTGGCCACACTGAGACCGGTGTGGGTCCATCGACCGGGGGGTCATCCAATGGCTCGCCATCTGGCTACAAGCCTCCATCGCCTCAGGGCAACACCCCGGCGACGCCATGTCCATCATCAACGACTGAGTCGGGTGAGGCTCCGTCGGGGTCGGGCAACGGGTATATCAATCACAGTGGTTCGAGCTCGGCAAGCAAGTCATCGTACGACACGCCTAAGCCATCAGTTGGAAACGCGTACGTGTCGAAGTCGACGGAGGCACCATCGACGGACGGATCGACATCGCATTCCGGTTATTCGCCAGAGTCGACGCCGACGACACCATGTCCTGGCAATGGGAAGTGTAGCTCCAGCTCGTCGCTTGACGGTTCGATTGGATCGGAGTACTCGAAAGCCTCTTCGTCGTCGTCATCGTCAGACGGCCCAGTCTCCGTCACGCCATGTCCTGGGAGTGTGAGTGGTAGCGCCTCGAGTTCGTCAGGTAGTGGCAACGGTTCTGTTGGATCGGACGCCACGCCTACGCCAAGTACGACCACTGCTGCTCCTGATACTCCAGAACCCGAAACCCCAGCTCCGGAGACCCCAGAGCCTGAGACTCCTTCCCCAGAGACTCCAGAGCCTGAAACTCCAGCACCGGAGACTCCAGCGCCTGAAACTCCAGAGCCTGAAACTCCTGCCCCGGAGACTCCAGAGCCTGAAACTCCTTCCCCAGAGACTCCAGAGCCTGAAACTCCAGAGCCTGAAACTCCTTCCCCAGAGACTCCAGAGCCTGAAACTCCAGCACCGGAGACTCCAGAGCCTGAAACTCCTTCCCCAGACACTCCGGAGCCTGAAACTCCAGCACCGGAGACTCCTTCCCCAGAGACTCCAGAGCCCGAAACTCCAGCACCGGAAACCCCGCCTCCTGAGACCCCAGCTCCAGAGACGCCAGCTCCAGAGACACCAGCTGCTGAGACCCCTGCTCCAGAGACCCCAGCTCCAGAGACCCCAGCTCCTGAGACCCCTGCTCCAGAGACACCAGCTCCAGAGACCCCAGCTCCAGAGACCCCAGCTCCGGAAACTCCTGCGCCTGAGACGCCAGCTCCGGAAACTCCTGCGCCTGAGACGCCAGCTCCAGAGACGCCAGCTCCAGAGACGCCAGCTCCTGAAACTCCAGCACCGGAAACCCCGCCTCCTGAGACCCCAGCTCCAGAGACCCCAGCTCCAGAGACCCCTGCTCCAGAGACACCAGCTCCAGAGACCCCAGCTCCAGAGACCCCAGCTCCGGAAACTCCTGCGCCTGAGACGCCAGCTCCAGAGACGCCAGCTCCAGAGACGCCAGCTCCAGAGACGCCAGCTCCAGAGACGCCAGCTCCAGAGACCCCAGCTCCAGAGACCCCAGCTCCAGAGACGCCAGCTCCAGAGACCCCAGCTCCTGAGACGCCAGCGCCTGAGACCCCAGCGCCTGAGACCCCAGCGCCTGAGACCCCAGCGCCTGAGTCCTCAGCGCCTGCGCGTCTTCTTCGTCAACTCCGCCACTAATGGTCCGAGATTATGCGTGTCCTGCTTGTTTCCAGGATCGGCTCTTCCGATGTTTGCGTCGAAAAGCCTCCTGTTGAGACAAGCGGCCACTTCATGTGGATGCTAGATGTCTGCTTAAGTAATACATGTGCCATACTGATCTCTTTACGCTCGCTCCAGACATTTCCTTGGCTAACGCTCCTTTTCCATTCTATCGAATTTGACCCAGAGCCCTTCGGCATCATTTTTAAGAGTCGTCTGACCCACACACCATTGCTGCGCGAATACTTTGTGAAGTAGCTGCTGTTGGCACAAGTATTCGAGTCTCCAACTCGACATGAATACTAATCGAGGCAAACTAATTAGTATGTTAGTTTGCCAGTATTTAGCCTGTGAAATCTGATTCGTATTTAACGCGAAAGGACACATGGATACAGTAGAAACGTTAGTAGCGTTCGTTTCCTGACTCAGGACCCCGAAGAGGCACGCATTGCTCGCGGACCAAGCTCGGCGCCACCGTCTCATGTGCTCGCGCGCGTAGAGAACGAAGGTGCTAATGGCGTGCGTTGCCAGAGAGGACATGGATTCTGCCTGGAGCATGCGTCCATGGCACCTTCGTGCCTGCACCAGGCGACTCTGATGCGCAGCCGAGAGCTCATTCCGCATTTCGCTTGCCTCCTCTCAAGCGAGATACCACCAGCATCTCCTCGTCCACCTCGACCGGAGATACTACTAACACCCAGCTACCAAGCTACCCACTCAACCAACTCTCGTCGTCTCCTCTTCAACCATGGTCAAGTTTCGCCAGGCGTACCTCTTGGCTCTCTCCGTGCCGCTCACCACCGTCTTGGCGTACCATAGTGCGTCGTCATCCTCCTCATCGTCGTCATCGGCTGGATCGGCCTCGACTGGCTCACCCTCCTCGTCGTCTGTACCGTCATCGTACGGTGCGACCGAGTCCGGTCCAGTGGACTGCAGCTTCCTCGACGTGACCATCCCTACCGAGTGCTCTGGATACAACAAGGATGCGTGGCAATCCGTCAATGTGAATGCCACCGGCGTTTTCTGTGTGCGTGCTGACCACAAGATCTGTGCCGCGGATCGCAAGGACGGTGAATGTCCTGGTCCGCAGACGAATCTTCCGTTCGGTTCGTACTGTGCGCCGTTGACGGATGCTTTGGATGTGTACGGTTGTGTTCCAAGTCGGTACTGTGGTGATGTGGGTGGTGATCAGCCATTGACGGAAGAAGCTGGTGCGGCTGTCGGTGCCGCCGCTGCGTATGGTGCCGTGCATGACGGTGACAGTAAGACGAGTGTGGCGGTGAATTATGGCGTCAAGTCCGGTACCTCGAATGGTGGCGCCACTTATGAAGCGGCTAATGGTGGTGCCAATGGTGGTACCGTTTACGACAAGACCCACGGTGGTGATAAGCCTTCGGTGGGCGGCCACAACGATGGCGAAGACGCCGCTCCTGATGTTCTCTGTGACGTCGCTGAAGATGCACCAACGTCGGCTCCTGGCGCCACTGGTCCAACCGAGTCGGCCGAGGCTCCAGACAGCGGCCTCGGTGGTTCGCCAGGTGCTGCTCCTCAGTCGCACGATGCGACCTACCCAGGCGCACCAGGTCAATCTGCACCAGGCCAATCTACACCGGGTGTTCCAGGCCAATCTGCTCCGGGCAAGTCTGCTCCAGGCGGTGCAGCACCGGGTGATGCTTATGGTGGTGTTCCAGGATCAAACGGTCCATCGTACGGTTCGGATCACAACCCAGCGTCTCCATTGTTGACTCCATCGCCTGCATTGGCGCCGTACGCATCGACCACGACGCCTCCATCGGACGGCAACGGTCCGTATGGTCCAGGCTCGACACCAGCGACTCCATCTCCGAACACACCAGGATCGGAGCCAACGGGAGCTCCTTACGGCAGTCACACGGGAACCGGTGCGGGTCCATCGACTGGAGAGTCGTCCAGTGGCTCGCCTTCTGATGGCTACAAGTCTTCGTCAGTTCCAGGCAACACGCCGGTGACGCCATGTCCATCGTCGACGACCGAGTCGGGTGAGGCACCGTCAGGGTCAGGTAATGAGTACGACGGCCACGGTCACGATGACTCGAGCTCGAGTTCGGGTTCGTCGAACAAGCCATCGTACAGCACACACAAGCCATCGAGTGGAAGCGCGTACAGCCACGATAACGGCTCGGAGTCGACGGAGGCACCATCGACGGACGGGTCGACGTCGCATTCTTCCGCGGGGTACTCACCGGAACCAACGACGCCATGTCCAGGCAAGGGTGGCAAAGGTGGTTCGTCCAGCTCGAGCTCTTCGCACGACGGCTCGGCTGGCTCGGCGTACACGAAGACTCATACGCCTTCGCCTTCCCCGTCGTCGGACAGTCCAGCTCCGGTCACCCCAGCTCCTGGTAGTGTGAGTGGCAGCGCGTCGAGTTCGTCGACTGGCGGAGACGGGTCTGTGGGTTCGGATGCCACGCCTGAGCCGAGCTCTCCGGAGACCACGGCACCGGAGACGCCAGGCCCTGAGACAACTGCTCCCGAGACCACGGCTCCTGAGACGCCTGCACCAGAGACCCCAGCTCCGGAGCCAGAGACTCCTGGACCGGAGACGCCAGCTCCTGAGCCTGAGACCCCAGCTCCAGAGACTCCAGAGCCTGAGACCCCAGAGCCCGAAGCTCCAGCTCCGGAAACTCCAGCTCCGGAGACTCCAGCACCCGAAACTCCTGCTCCAGAGACTCCAGCACCCGAAACTCCAGCTCCTGAGACGCCAGCACCGGAAACTCCTGCTCCAGAGACCCCAGAGCCCGAAACTCCAGCTCCGGAGACTCCAGCTCCGGAGACTCCAGCTCCTGAGACACCAGCTCCAGAGACCCCAGCTCCTGAGACCCCAGCTCCAGAGACCCCAGCGCCTGAGACGCCAGCTCCCGGACGTCGTCTTCGACAGTTTTTTGGCTTCTAGATGGCCAAATAGCCAAGCATGCTCGTGTTATACTCGTTCCAATATGGGACTCGCTTTGAAGTTTGGATCTTTTCCATTCTGATCGAACGACCTCATCTTGAGCTTCTTAGATGTCTACCATTTGTAATACACGCACTTCCTTTTAAATTTCATGCTATCAGTCACATATTCTACTCCGGAGCATTTGATTTGATTCGCTCGGTGAATTCTAGTATAGAGATCGAAGCCGACGGGCGCCCCATTACTTCGAATAAACGTCAGCTTCTGCGCTAGTCGAACGAGTCATCTCAGCGATACAATCTGTAGCCCGTCATATAGGTCTATTACATTTCAAATAATCCGTTAAGTAGCCACTTGACACCCTCTCTATCTAAAACTTCAAGTCACACACGACTGGATAGTGGTCTGAAAGATCCAAGAGTGCGCTATGATCGTCTTCAGCGCTTGGGGCGCCCCAGGTGACCGAAGCCTTGAGCGGCACAATCTCCATCGAGCTCTCGACTGGTTGTCGATGGTGCTTGGCGAAGAGCACGTAGTCCAAACGCTCCGTTCGTCCACCAGAACTAGGCCCGGAGACGGCCAACTTGTTCGTCAATGGATCGAAGCTGAACGCTGACGATGTAGTGAGCAACTCAGGATCTTCAGCATTGAGCTCGACCAGCATTTCCTTGTACTCGGTCGTGTCATCTGCGCAGTTGTCCACGTTGAGGTCACCAGCGATCAGCACTGGCTCCTCTGGTGAGATCTTCATCGATTCCATGAAGTCGCGGATGGTCTTGAGCTGCTGCTTGCGCGCAGCAATGGCCACCTTGGACTCCCACGCCTGCAGATGTGTGCCAAACACGTGCACAACTTCGTCCTTCACGCGGGTTTGGAAATAAATAACGCCCTTGTCGGCCATCCGATCGTCACCGACCGCGACAGAGCCGAAGGTGAGCTCTTCATAGTGTTCGATTGGGTACTTGCTCATGGCAAACACGCCACCATCGATTGCTTTCTTGTTGGCGACCGAGGCGCCGGTGCCAACGACCTTGGTCTCGTAGAGAAAACCATGCGCCTTCATCCCCTTGATCAAGCCCTCGCGTCCCGTTGAGCAAAACGCTTCACAGAAAATCACCACGTCGATATCGTGCATGGCAATACAGTGCGGGATTGCTTGGGAACGAGGCACTGTCAACGGAGAAATCTTGTCACTAAACGAGTTCAGAATGCTTGGAAGCATCCAGACATTGTAGACCATCACACGCAAACGGTACGGACGCAGAGGCAAACCACGAGTGAGCGGAACGATCTGCTCCGTCGCGTGACACGCATGGTCCTGGATACAGATCTTGAAGGCACTAGCAGAGGCACCTGTCGAGAGCACCTCGCCTTCAATTCCGATGAACTCGCCAGCCCACGGACCGTCAAGTGCCTGCAAGAAGACCTGGCTGCCACAGACGATCTGACCACGGTCACCGTAGGGCGAAACGAGGCGGAGTGTCGTGACTGCCGTGTCACCATAGGCGATCTGGACATGACCGTTCTTACTATCAGGCGCCAGACCCACGTGGATGCTCTTGCGGACGTTGCGGCAGTACAAGTGGATTAGGTCGCCATACTTGAGCGCACGACGAGGGCCAGAGACCAGCTCGGCGTTCTCAATCACAAACGAGCCGTGAGCACCCTTGTCGGTGCTCTGGGAGTTCATGAAGCTCCCGGGGTTGGACTTGTCAACCGATAAATACAGCGCCTTGTTGAGCTGGTAGCCACCACTGAGTGCGCCAATGGTGAGCATGGCCGATAGAGGGCCAGTGAGCGCGAAGCCAGCGACACCTGCTGCGACTGTGACCGCCTTCTGACCGCCAGAGAGCGTACTTCGCTTGGATAGACCGACACGAAGTCCACCGAGTGCCTGGAGCTGAATGGTAGCACCGAAATGGATTGGATTGGTACACTGCGAGATGACACGCTTGTCCAGAGAGACGTGAGCGGGCGACTCAAGGGATTTTAGCCGATGGAGCTCTCTGACTTTGACTTTGGCTGAGGCGGTCGGAGTGATGCCAATCGATGGTGGAATCATACTGCAGAGCTCCATGTCGTTGGGTGATGTCGGTCGAGGCGTCAAGAAGTCTCGAAAGACGGTGTCCTCATGCACTTGGTCGAGTTCCAACAGGCGACGCAGGTACGTGTTGAGTCTCAGAAGCATCTGGAGTGTCGCTGGGTCCTCCAGTGGCGACGGGGAGTGGGAATTTGTGGACGCGCGTATCCAATCCATCGAGAGCCAAGAGGTCTGTGGTAACTGGATGCTGCGTGCGGCTAATGACTTGGAGTGCTTGGAGTGGAGCGAGGCATGGAGAGAAGCAAACTCACGGACACTCCGTCGTACTCGCCAGAGTCGCCCAGCTTCTGGAAACCGAAGGGAGATCTCGTATTGTAATAGCCGATCCCGGTCTTCTTTGCGAGGAGGAAGAACGTTGGTGATGCCGATGTCGATGTCGCCTGTGGCCCAGACGTCTTCGATGGAGAGAGGAGCATTGGGGGAGGTGGACGACGACGAGGATTCTGATAACGACGTGGTGTAAGACGACGACGTCGGGGACAACGAAGGTGACGATGTATCCGTACCACTCGAGTTCTTCTTCACAGGAGCCTTCATCTGCGCAGGGTCTGAGGTCGTACGCGTTTTCGTGGACCACCGACGCTTGAACACAAACATACTGGCTCGACGTGGCTCGGACTCGACTGGGTCGCTCGGAACTTGCGAGGGACGCTTCGGGAAGCGCTTGGAGAGTCGAGGGAGATGGAAGGGCGAGGCCGCCGTCGACGACGCAGCCGACGAACGCCGGCTTTCCATGGCGCGACGGAACATGATAGAGTAGAGGGGTCCTAGGACGCGTCAAGTGATGCTATAGCCCGGGGATCACGACGAAGAAACAGGAGAACGCGGACAAGACAGGTAGATGGCAGATACCAAGCGAGGCCGGTGCGATACGCTGTCCAGCTGGCACGAATCTCCTTGTGTCTCTATCGACGAAAGACACGGAGGCGTCCACGCCAGCTGCTTGACGTACGAGCAAGAGTCCTGGGCGGATTCCGCGCGGACTTTCGAGACGCGGCGTGTATCGAGGGACGCAATACACGGCGCGTAGGGAGAGGCACGAGGCGAGGCACACGAGCGCTTCCAGCGACTTGTTTACCACCGTCTCAACGTGCGATGTGAGCTCGTCGGCCGCGCCCGACGCGGGGTGGTCATTCAAGGCCAACGTTAGCCTCAATCGTGTGGTTTGGTGGATGAGGAATAGGGGAGGGACGGTAATTCAAGTGCACGGATTGGTGTATTCCGTGATGGATCGATGCTGATTGGTCCAAATCGGTCCTGGCAGAAGATGCGCACACCAGCCATGGAACTGGCTGCGGCAGTGGCTTTTGTGGACGGTGCAACTGTGCACTTTGTGGGATTGATCTTGGAAGGAAGCGATCATGGAGCCAACCGACGCGGCCACAATGTGGATCCACACAGTGTACTAGTGTGGATCTATCGGTGGGGATACGCACGATGTGTACGCAAGCACACGGACGAACATGAGCTTCTTCCATGGCATTCTTCCGATCCGATGGCTTGATCATTGCGTTTCCCGAAACGCGCATCCACGACATGGCGTGCGTCCGCGAGTGACTTCAGTCGACCAGTCGTTCTAGTTTGAAGCTAGTGATGTCTGGTCGAAGCGAGTTCTTGACTCATTCACAGATACTAGGCCTAGAGGGTATCTGATAATTGAACCGCCGATCGTCGCGTCAATGAACATTGCCTTCCGTTGCTTGAGTTCCTCCCAGAACGTAATAGACTTTTTTTTCATTCATCTCTCAACATGTTTCCTCTAATGCAAGAAGGGTACGCGGAACTTCATGGCGATTTCGAGTGCAACCTTGTGTTCGGTTGTTATCACGCGTGTTTCCTTGCGAATTATTCGACTCTTCGTCTTGCCGTGACGTGATGCGTCAAGATGGTGCGATTACGCTTCCAGTCTCTTTAACGCTGGACACTTCGTTTCTGATCGAGACAGTGAGCTAGATGTATGAATGAGCGGTTGCGAAGTAGACTTTTTGTCTTGATTTTGATTTTTGCGGTTAAAGCCAGAAAGCACTCGAGGGGAGCATGGCATCACCCTCGCGAACCGGGCTCTCAGGCCCGGTTCGAAGTAGACTTTTTGTCAATGCCATAGTAGCAATGAATGCCGTCGAGAAACCGTTCCTAGAGGTTCGCAAAATCCCAAGCAGAAAAGCATCGCATGACATGGAGAAAATACTGATTTGTTGGTTTCTGCTGTAACATCTCAACATTTATTGATACATGCGCCTTCCTTCGATCGGAAGACTTTTTGGTAAATACTCCTATCACTAGCTTGTGTGTAGCATTGGTGACTGCTTACCAACGCAAGCTCGCGGCGCGAAGGATGCGGGGAGCCGCACGAGCAACACGGGTAGCACTTCGGGCACGCGTCGAAGCAAGAAGAGCCGAACGTGCGCGTTCCAACATAGCCTTTTGCAAGAGAGCACGAGTCTCTGGGTTAAGAGTGGCGATCTCTTCGACGGTGTCGTCTTCTTCTGACGTGACTTCAACGATGGCCTCAGGCGTTGGTTCCTCTTCTGGACACAACAGAGGCGTCTCCTCTTCAATTGTGTTCAAGGTGTGCTTCTGCAAGTCGGCGAACACACCGAGCGACACCTTAGTGATATACTTTTTTGTTTCCAACGTCATGCTCGATGTCACGACGACAATAATTGAAGCGATGACCGTCCACAACATCACAGCTTCGAACACGAATCGATCCACCTCTCGGTAACCGAGAAGCTTGCCAGTCTCGGTCTTCCATGCCAAGTCCGAACAGGACGTTGGGGTGACGGCCACCAAGTCTTGTGGCTCAAGCTCGTCTTCCAGCTTCACGAGGCCCTGGGATTCCAACCAGGTCAAACCATCCTTGAAGCCAAGGTCGTAAGCCCAGTACATGTCAGCCTGCGACGGTGGGAACATGGTCCACCATGGCGGCAGGTGCTCCGAAGGCTTGATATCTGCGTCGGAAGTACTGTTTGGGTTCACAGTCACCGTGTGCTTGCCTTCAGGATCGTCCTCGAACAATGGCTGGTTGTCGAACAAGCCACCGTCCATCACGAGCTCACCGTCCAACTTGAATGGCATACCGACGAGTGGAGTCGCACAGCACGAAGCAATCAGTGTCTTGAGCAAGTGGTCCTTTGATCGGAATCCTTTGGTCACACGACGAGCTTTCATCGCAGAGAGAGAGGAGTACACGATGGTTGTCTTGCCTGGGTTCTGGTTGAGCTCCTCGTAGCGGTGCAAGTTAGCGTGCTTGGTAAGAGCATCGATCAGGTAATCACGCATGCGGAATGGACCACGGAAGCTCTTGTAAGCACGCGGGACGTAACTCGAGACCACTGTGTTAACGATCGCATCGAAATCATTGTCGAAAGTCAAGCCGACCGACGCCAACGAACCCGCCGAGGTGCCGATGAAACGCGCCTTGTTCTGGATGTTGTGCTGCTGCAACGCCTTGGCCACACCGAACTCGTAGACCATCATCCAGCCGGCTCCGGAAAAGGAGAAGCTGTACTCGTACTTGGTCTGTGTCATGGTCTCTAGTCTAGATGGAAGCTGGCCAATTCACAACTGGGACTACACGGTGACTGTGTTCTCGTCCACAGTGGTCGACTCAGTGTGGCGGCACGCATCATGCTGCTCTAGCATGTGGCTGGCTGCGAAACGTCTCTGGGGCATCGAGTTTGTGGGCGATCCACGACACTTGATTCACGCACACACACACTCGGTCAAGGTTCTTGCGCAGTTGCACCGTGTGTGTGTGCGCGTTTGTGGACGTCGCGCCTGTCCCGTCTAACGCCTCAAACAATGGCCAATGTATACGGGTTAAACTGGATGGATATACAGAAACTACACAGACGCTGCATTGTGGGGCGACTAAGTATACACTCACCCGGTCTGACTCGTTAGACCACGTGGATAGATGGCTCTTTTATGATGACGAGGTGCATGTGCGTTTGACGGCAGTGGTGATTGTCATCGAGACTGTTTGATTGAGCAGCAGCACATGGACCATGCCGGTGGGGTTACGAGCACAGCGGCTAAGCCGATGCGCACGCCTTTCAGAGAAACCGCCGTCCTCGGTGGCGTGCATGGGTGACGCCTGATACTAGGGTTGCCTTCGGTGCGACTGTTGCTGTACACGTGTCGCACGTGGCTCATACAGAACCTTTACGTGGCTCTTTCAATCCACCCACCGTATAGCTGTATCGCATGTTTTGTGTCATGATGGTATCATGCTCGCTAACTCAAATTTTCCCGACAGCCAGTCAGCTGGTCTTCGAAAGTCGGAGGGTCTCGCTCTTTGAGAGTGGTGGGTTAGTGGATATATACCTAGTCTAGTTTGGTCGAGGTAACTCTTCTCGACAGCCACCATAGCTCAGCCACAGGGTGCAGTACAGTATTTATATGACAAAGTCAGATATCATATCATATCATCGGACAACTGATATCCGTGAACCACCTGCCTTGTGGTGGTCGATTCTGTTGTCTCCTCGCCTCTGTTGTCTTCGTCTGGCCGATTTACCGCGATCAAGAGAAGTGCTCCCTTCTCCTTTGGTCGAAATGGAGCCTGATTGAGGTCTGCCTGCGGCTGCCTCTGACGCACGGTGCAAATAATCCAGTTGGTCCTGGCGGCGACGAAGAGTGTCACCGATCCGTCGCACATTCAGAGTAGGTACGGCCCATAGGGTGATAAATCAGTCCAACCTGTCAGGCGGTCTTCCCGTTTGTGGTAAATGGTCCCGCTGGGTGGACCTTGCAGGTGATCCAATGGATTTATCACAGAAGGGAACGGTCTTCGTTGGCGCTACGCCTCCTTGCAGCCATCGGAGACCGTTCCCTACACAGAGATCAGTCCCTCTAGCGCGGTCAACTATACCGCATCAAGAATCAAATAGAATTTGTTTCAAGATCGAATGCCCAGTCCATCCTCGATTCAGAAGTACTAGAAGCCGACCAACCAGAGTTGGTGGCTCCACCGAAGGCTTTGGCTATTGTACCACGACTTACATCGTTTCTATACAGGTGATAACCGATCCTAGCCTTTCTGCATTCGATGAGTGTCTGGGAGCAGTGTCTTTCGAGCTCACCCACTCCTGCACCCGAGCACGCTGCAGCCATAACAACCGAATCTTTTCTTCTACATCGTTCGCAGCCCATTGAAGTCATTCCGTGTTGGCAGTCAGCCCACTCAAGCAGCTCACGATTCACAAGACCTTCGCAATCAAGCCACGTTTGACTTCGAGGTCGCGAAGATGTGACAAAGCCTTCTGTTCGTCCTCTTCCTGCACAACGATGGACCACAACCTTATCACTTCATTATATTCCATTACCTGCTAAATTTGCTTCGCAAAAGAGAAAACAAATGACATCAAATACGTTTTGTTAAAGGATACCTTCCTAATCCGATCGATCGAAAAATGCACATCGGTGGATCGTCAGTTCCTTTCTGATGTGCTTCGGAATGCTGGCGTAGGATCGGATTCGCAGCTGCACCCACCGAACCGACTCGATTTGACATGCAATCCAGCACAATTCTCAGAGCCCATCCCTCCATATCAGTTCTTTGTAGGAGCTCAGCTTCCCAGCGAACATCAAATCCTCAAGCAATCGAACAGCAGCCGAGCACGACATGCCAGCGGAATAAATGACAGCTATGAGACCAGAGCTGAGCAACAAACCGCGTGGCGTTGCCTGGTCAGAACAGTGTGCGCCATGCTGTTTTCCCTGGTCAGAGGACGGTAACCGCCCTCAACATCTGCACTGGACGTCTCCACACTCCGATGGTCGATCACGCGTGCGATAGGTACACAACAGTTGTCCTGTGGGGTCCTCACCACCACCAATCCAGCAACCATAATGCAAAAACCGGCTGCGTTGTCGCGCTGATAGTTATTGGTCGCCGCATTGCGTGTGTTTGAACCTCCATGAATCGATATACACGGTCGACTATTCCGAGCGTACAACGGCACTGGACCGTGTATCAGCTTGTCAGACATGATGCTGCCTCATGTGACGCTGCATCTGCCGATCGCTGTCGTGGACACGTGAGCTTGTGGGCTTGTTCCCATTGTGCTCCGGATTCTTTGCACGTCCCGCCACGCATCATCGATTGGACTGACTTGTCCCTTCCCGCAGCCTCGCCTGTAGGACAGCTGGTAAAGCGTGAGTGCGATCAGACTGACTGCCGACTCTGGCGCAGTCTCCGCTCCGCGTCTGCCGCTTGTCCATCCGCGTGCGCCAGGCCACGGTCCGCTACTCACACACAGTGCGTAAGTCACTTGTGTTTTTCCGCCACCTCGGCCACGGCAGTGACAGGTCCAATTTTCCCACACTCCTTCTGGCGTGTACAACATCCCCACACTCGACCGGTTCAAGAATTCAGACTCGCTAGTTCCCGTACACATCAGAATTTGACTCGCCACGATGAATGCCAACGCATTATTCATGCCGATTCCGTACGCGTTCGCGAGACTCTTGAAGCGCGACAAGGAGAAGAACCGTCGGCGACTGGAAAAGGACACGTCAGCCGACAACTCAGCACCTGAGATTCCACTCGAGAAGCTCAGCATCTCCTTTTCCGGCGGTGGCTGGCTCATGCTTTATATGTACGGTGTGGCCAAGGCCATGCGTGAGCAGGGCATCCACCACCGTGCTCGGTTCATCGGTACCTCGGCTGGTGCGCTTGCTGCTATTGGTCTCACGTTGGACGCCGATTTCGACGCGATTTGTGAGACCGTCATCTCGAGTTACGTCCCACAAGCTCACAACACCCTCAAGGGTCCATTCCAGATGCGCGACTACCTCATCGACGCACTGACCAAGCACGCCAACCTCCAGAACTTCGAGCGCTGCAATCAGAACCCAGACAAGTGCACGGTCGTCTACACTTCTCTCTCGGCCTGGAAGTCGAGACGGAGAAATACGTTCAAGTCCCGGGATCATCTCCTGGCCACTCTCATCGCGTCGTGCTGTGCGACGCCAGTCGTGGGTCTGCCGTTCAAGCTCGACGGTGAATGGGTCATGGACGGTGGTGTCTTTGACAACCAGCCACTCTTTGAAGACGGCGCCCGTACCATTACTGTGAGTCCTAATGTGTTCTCCGGTGCGGACATCCGTCCTTCCCGGTACATTCCTCCATGGTGGTCCATGTACCCGCCTTCGCAGCAGGATCTCCGCTGGGTGTTTGACCTCGGCTACGAAGATGGTCTCTCCTGGGGCGTCCGCCAGGGCTACGCCGATGCTCGCAGCATCCGGATTCCTCAGAAGGCCAGTACGTACGTTGGTGCGTGGAAGACTGTGGTGGGCCAGATTGTGGGCTACCGATGGATTGAAGACCAGGTGCTTCGTCTCGTGAGCTTCTTCACGTCGACCAAGACGACGACGGCACGGCATCTGCTCAAGTTTGAACTCTCTTTTTGGAAGTTCATCGCCATTTGCGCAGCGTCCGTGGACCGGGTCACGATGTTGTGGTCTGGTATTGTGAGTGCGACGCTTGTGGGTTTGCTGGCCGAAGGCAACCAACACGTCATTGAGTGCGCGATCGTCGGCGGGATCCATCTCGCTGTCTGGTTCAGCAAGCTCCACAACGCACTGCAGCATGTGAACGCGTCACCCCAGTGGCAGCGCCTCGAGTCCTCGATCGTCGAGATCGAGAACTCGTCTGTCTTGATCGAAGAGACGGAAGAAGAGGATGAGATGAAGCGCGTCAAGACGTACGAGAAGATGCTCCAGAAGGAGCACCATGAGGCGCTCATTGAGGCCTCGTATATTTACCGCATGTCCGTCAAGACGGCATAAACCCCATCCTAATCTATTTATCCTTCCATCACCTCCACCATTTTGCAACTGTTTCCATATCATTCTTCGTAGATGCATCCTCAAGGCTCGATGGCGTTTACTCACACACATCCTGCGGCGACAGTCAGACAGCTAGTGGTGGGAAAACCCATAAAACCATAAAACCACTCTGATGGTTTTTGTGTATTTAGACTGTCGGTTTAACCAATTGACCATGGCTCAACCTGGAATGGTTGATTGAATGAACAATCTACAACCCGTAAAAATTATTCAGTCCCTTAAAGTAGTACTTCGGATGCATTTAACCACGATAGAACATGGAGAAAACCAGCTGCCAGGGCCCAACCTGTGGTTTATGGTTTTTCCCAACACTGGCCATAGCTATGTACTTCGACCAGCCCAGCAACCTACTCATGCAGAACTCCAACAACGTCCCACCGTGTGCTTGACTCTGATCTCCGAACGCTCCCAATCACGCTCAAGCCCTAGCTTGACCTAACTACTAACTACACTATCTCAAGACCGCGAAAGCTGGAAGATCAACACCCAAACTTTCCACAAGAACACGCCCAAGGGTTACATTCGACGTACTATTGATGCTAGGACCTAGTGTCACAGTGTACGTAGGCCACAGCTAGCCCAGGAAAAGCTGCCGCGCAACACGTTCTTCTTTTTCCATGTCTTTACGAATGCAGTGAGTCGGACATTCAATAACACACGCACATGTGATTTGCTGCGAAGGCGGGATGCGTCGAAAATTATCTTCCCGTTCCTTCGTTTCGGATGGTCTTGGATTCTCCTAGCTAGATCTCGATTTTACACCTCGCAAAACGCAACCACTGTGAGGAGCAATTTGTTTGCTACTGTAGCAACAAGTCAAAGCCACTGGTTCATGGTGCGATACAAGAGCCGTGTCGCCAATATTAAAGCCGTGAGAAAGCGGCTAAGCAGGAACGGCAAAACGTGGTCTCGTGAGTCTAGACTCGCAGTTGAGAGGTGAATGAGGATGCGGTTCTGCAAAGGCTACCGATTCCACAACACAAGTTCGAGTACGAGAATGATTGGAAGGAGCCACGAGTGAGGAGGAGAATAGGTACGGGCGTCCATCGGTTGATTCCAACATATCGATTGCTCATTGGTGGCAGCGCGTCAAGTCTGAGGAGCCAGAGTCACCAGAGGCATGAGCAAAAGCCACGAAACGGTCGATTCCAGAGCAGACTTGCTCGATATATTGTCGAAATCCTCATCATCATGGATTGGTTAGGGATAAAATGTGCTCCACGTCCAAACTAGTGTTAACTTTCTACGATATTGAGAAATCCCACATACGACTGCTAAGATGAAGATGAAACCAAGCACGAACCGCACAGAACAAACAACGATAATTCGTATATGCTACAAGTACAGGTATACTGAATGGACAGAATCTAGAGGGCTGCCTTCTTCTGTGGCTGAAGGAGGTTGCACACGAACGTGTAGCCAGCGTTTGGGTTACCGGCCTTGGCGCGGGCCTTGTAGTGAGCGCAGAGAACGACGACCGTGTCCATGAACCACACGAACACAGACTGGATCACGACGACAATAGGCATCAAGAGCACCTCGAGTGGCGTGTTGACGCGAGGGGTGACACCGTTGCCAATGATACGGAGCAAGAAGATCAACGGGTCGTTGGTGATGGCGAATTCACCGTTCTTGACACCGTTGATGAGAGCCGTAGCAGCCGCAGCTGGCGTCGCGACCGCCGATGGAGCGGCAATGATACGAGCCTCGATTGGACGCGGGCCATCGCTACCACCGTCAAAGCCAGGGGTATCGCAGTTGCTTGGGTAGAAGATGCTCACGTCAATGTTGTACATCTTGAGTTCGTTACGGAGAGCCTCAGCGAGACCACGCAAAGCGAACTTAGAACCCGAGTACTGCGTGTATCCAACCCAGGAAGCGAGACCAAGCGCCGAGCTGACGATGATGATACGACGGCGCTGATCAGCAGGCTCCTTCAACATGCCAGGCAACGCGGCGTTAATCGCGTGGACGACACCGAAGTAGTTGACGTCGAAGAGACGGTGGTGCTCTGCCACATCGTGTTCGATAAAGTACTTTGGTGGGATGATACCAGCTGAGCACACGAGGAAGTCAACAGCACGTCCATGGAACTTGGTCGCAGCCTGGACAGAGGCTTGCACGGCGGCGTAGTCGGTAACATCACAGGACTGCGTGAAGACAGGCTCGGCGCCCTCCTTCGGCTGCACACTCTATCGAACAGTGAAAGTCATGTGAGTGTTCGAGCAACGAATCTGTGAGAAGACGGCCAGGTATGTGTGTACCTCGATGGCGGCCTTGGCAGTCTTCAGGTTCTTCTCATTGCGCGAGATGATCGAGACCTGATAACAGAGGGACAAAGTCAGAAAGCCGGGTCAACTCCATGTTGAACGCCTGATTCGAAAACGCACCTTGGCCCCCGCGGCTGCGTACTTCTTGGCGACTTCCAAGCCGATACCGAGACTGCCACCTGCCGCAGAGCATGAGTATCCTTGTATGATGGAAAGTCCCACGAAAGGCGTACATACCGGTGACGAAGACATGCTTGTGTGCGACATTGAATCCCGGGCCGCTGATCTTGGTCCAGATCCAAGACTAGAGGAGGAAGAGCAGAGAGGGACAGCCGTCAGTACCGCGTATACTTTCCCGTAACAGTTTGTTGGGACCGCCCAAAACGCACCAGCACACAGAGCCCGAGGGCGACGTACGCGGCGAATTCCCAGTCCGCCATCTTGTTGTTCGAGCTGGAAGATTTGGTTCTGAGGAGACCAAGCTGGGATGCTAAACCCCGAGCTTTTCGGATCTGCACGCTGTGCCTCACGACAACCAGATCAGACCGCGAGCAGCCAGGCCGGAGGAACGCAGCCATGCTGGGGTAGATCACTCTGCGACGTTCGCCAGCTTACCGGCTCTGTCGGAGCCATCTGCCGAGCCACACATTGACGACGTCTCCTCATCACAGAGACCTGGGCAGGGCAAGTTGATCAGTACATAGCTATTGGCAGGGACCATCCACTATGTGGATCGTGCCTTCAGTGTGTGTACAGTTACGGACGGTAGCCATGGGCGATAAGGCCCGGCTTTGTACGGATCACTCGGACCAATCACATTGCAGGGTTGATGGAAGTGTCCAAGGGATCTCGCTATGTATCGTCAACATTGATTAAGGCAGGTGATGGACGACTGTGAATGTCACAATTTCGGTTAATGGGTAAGATCGGGATCAACATTGTATTAACTCATAAAGGTGCAACAGGGGACTCATGTTTGCCTGACCCGCACAGCAGATGCCCCAGCTGGTGACGGTCCGATATGCTTGAGATCCATCTCTTGAGTGACGTTTAAAGCCACCTGGCAGCTGCGGCCTCGGACTCGTGGATGCCAAGCCTCTAAGACGTCCTCTCGACCTCAACCTCGAGGTCTGAGACAGGAGGTCCAACGCTCTAGGGTCTCTGCGGCAATTACCCATGCTACGTCCACCCATGCACGTAGCATGGGTAATTCTGCCCTTTTGCTGGGTTTGACATGCGAGCGAGACATGTAGATTGCCTAGTTTGATGCAGGTGGTCTACTAGTGAATTCGGACGTGTATACTCGGAATGGGCAATGTGCATACACCCCAAGGCTAAATTCTCGGTCAAGTTTGATTTGATCTAGTCCCCTACTTGTGAGAGCCGAGCTCGAGCGAGTGGCCCGTCCAGAAGCAATTGTACCCTTCCTCGTGCCAGATCTCGTGCAGTTTTGGGAAAGCGCCCAAGGCGTGGAATACTCGACAGTCCGCGTTTAATGGTAACCCAATGGCTTCGAGGCGCAAGAGTGCGTGGAGGTCGGGTACCGTTGTGATCTTGGTGCAGTCGAGACTCAACTGACGCAGATTGGTGAGTGTGGCGACTGCGGAGACATCCGTCACACGCGTTCGGTCGAGACGAAGCACTTCGAGCTTCTTGAGGACCTTGAGTAGTGAGACGTCTTTGAAATCGTGACGACCCGTAAGCCAGAGCACACGCAATCGCTTGAGCTTGGTGAGGAATTGAAAGTCCACATTTCGAGGCAATGAACGCCACGTGGGAGTCTCTCGTACCGTGAGATCCAGCATCTCCAAGTTCACGCACTCGGCGAGGACCGAAAAGTCTTCGGTCACAGCGTCAACAAGACGGAGTTCCAGTAGAGTTGGTGCGAGGGCTTGCAATGCCAAAAATGGAGGTGGACGGTGCTGGACACGAATGTGCAGAGTATCCAATCGAACCGAACTGGCCAGCTCCACAAGGCGATCTTCATCGTGTTCTGAGAAAGTCTTCATCATCACGCGCTTGAGGCTGGTACTGGGGAAAGCAATCCATGAAAAGTCGCTCATCTGCTCGATCTGAAGGGTATGGAGCGAGCGTAAACTAGAAAAAAGCGAGCCGTCGATGACTTCGTACTCGGCTGGGGCGGCATGCCACTTCTCCACATGCAAATCCTCGAGGAGCGTCAACTCGGACCAAGGCACACTTCGTAACGCAACTGGGTTGGCAGTCAGTACCAATTTCTTGAGGTGGCGAAGCGCGCCGATACTCGTCAGATTCAAAATACGCGTCTCGCGAATGTCGAGTGTCTTGAGGCTGGGCGACTTTTGAAGAAACTCGAGATGCTGCACCGTCGAGCCGCGCAGGTCGCATTTTTGTAGGTCGGGCGCGTCGAGATCGAGGCTCAGTGGCTCGAACGCGCCGATATAACTCGCGAGCAGCTGACGCAACGCCTTCATGTGGACCAGCGAGATGACGCCGCTCTGGAGCCAAATGTCGCTGATATTGAGATATTCGAGTCCATGCAGGTGGTTGAGGTCCGCCAACGTGCTGATCTTGGTGCCTTCAATGTCCAACCACTTGAGTTTATCGAGAGCGCGCAAGAAGCGCGCGTCTCGCACTCGAGTGCCACACAAGTTGAGCTTCTGGAGCTGTGGGAGCATCGCGAGGTACTTGAAATGCCCCGTGTCTTCGAGTCGAGCGCTGGAGAGATCAACCGACGTGAGGTTCGTCAGTTGCGCGATTGCCGGGAAAGCCACGACGTTTGATCGATGGAGATGGAGGTCGCTCAGCATCGTGAGGTCGACAAAGTCGTGCAGATTCATTTCCCGCACGACGCGCAGCTCGTTTTCGCGTCGCCGACGTCGTCGCTTTTGCTGGTCTTTCAGTGCCTGCCGCGGTACACTCCAGATGCAGACGGTGTCGAGATACGGCAGCACTTTGAGCGCCGTGGCGAGGTTACTGTGCGGGATGGAGACCGAGGTGATGTGCTCGAGCATGGCGGGGTTGGCGCCGCGCATGAAGGTGGTCGTGTAGTAGTGCTGCCAATCCACTTGGTCTTCCTGGAGCCGCGGGAAAGGCAGACGGACGACACTGTGCTCGAAGACTTTGGCGCGCAACGGCGACTGCGCGCTCATGCGGTCGATGCTCGAGAGGATCTTGCAGTCCTGGTAGTCGAGGAACCGCAGCAGCACGGAGAGCACGTCCTTGTCATCGATGAAGAGGTCTACGAGGCGCATGCTGCTCGTCTCCCTCTCGGCGGTCGCTTTGAAGCCCTCTGTCGTCGTCGTCGCCTCGTTCGGCTTGTGAGGATCATGGCTTCTCGCGTCTGATTGGTGCTGTGCGTTAAACGTACTTTAGAGGGTCCGTCCGGTGGTGTTAGTTACGGCCCAACAGACCGTATCGTAGAAATGTTCCGTAGCGTACAGTGTACCCATTCCAGTGGACCGAGATTCCAGAAGCCCCAAACCAGACGACCTAGATCAGCCATCGGGAGCCTGTCCTGAGTCTGACCACCTGTGTTCTCTGAGACGCTCCAGCGCGAAGGAGTGAGGGGATCGGTCGGGTGCGGGGAATTGTCCTTCCTGAGGGCGTTCGCCCGTGTTCTAGCCGACTCAGAAATGCGTTGACTGCCGTGGGCACCGCGGCTGACTCGACCGATACAAAGATACACTCGTTCTTGTGCTTAAAATCCGTCACGACGACGCCTCGCAGGGCGTGGAAGCCCTCGGAACAGGAGAACCTAGGACGCTTTGGGGATTCCAGTACACTCATCACTCCATTGGGAACCGCACAGGATTCGTGAACGATGGCAGCTGCGTGCTTTCACCACTCGCCACTGTCGCCACGGTCGTCGTCAGTGTGTGTGGAAACCCAGGCCACCCACTCACAAGGCTCCACCCCCTGGGCTCTTGGATACTGATTTAACAACTGAATCTCCCATTCAGTCTACCCATCTCCCTACTAAAAGATTCAACTAACGCTTTTAAATCAGTAGATTAGGTACTACCCCGAAACTGGCCTTTGCGCGGAGATGAGGCGCCACAAAGAAACTCGGACCGACCGACGGACGCGGAACGACCAGCACGCAGAGGCGCAGCGCGCGATGAGCGCGTCGACGGAAGCAGACGTCCCGCCCATCGCGGAGGAGGCCGCCGCGCTCGTCGAAGTCCGCTTGCCGCGCATCCGCTCGTCGCTCAATGACTCGACGCCCTTCTCCGTCGGCGGCACGACCAACCACAGCGAAGCAAGTACCGCGCAGCAATACACGTCGCTGCATACGCCCGAGACCACGCGCACGGGTGGCTTGGGCGAGCCCGTGAACACTGGCCCTCGACGCACGATGGCGCAGCCGCTGGGCCATCGGATCGACCTCATGGACCGATGCAAGTGGAGCGCCGTGATCGTGTTCCTCTACTATATCGTCACGGTGCTGGCGTGGCCCTCGTATCTCGTGACGCTCTTGGGGGTCAGCTGCGGACTCGTCGGTGTGTACGCGTGTCGACCGCCGCACACGTTCGGCAAAGTCATGTGGCTGCTCTTGTACCTGTGGTTCAATGTGGTCATGATCGGCTGCGTCGGGTACGCTGTCGTGGACAGCATCCTCGGCAAGAGCGATCTCAAGCCCATCACTGCGGCGTTTGGACTGCTCGCCGTCATTTTCCACATGCGCGCCGTCAAGCTCTGCCGGGATGTGGTCCGGAAAGCCCGCGTGATGAGGGCACTGGCCGAAGTGTTCTGCTGCGGCTGCTACTTCCGTCGCCGTCGAGCGCCACAAGCAGAGCCCGAGGCTGGACGACAGGTCACGCTGACCATCAACGACGGCGATCCGGATGCCGACGACTCGTCAGACTGGGAGATCGACTATCTGCACATGTTGACGCCTCGAAGTGTCGACCGATGAGCATGGAAGCCACGTCAAGAGGACAGAGTCGAGGAGCCAGTGTAGGTCAAGTTAGTGTAAGTATGGAATATTTATGCAAGGTATGTGGGTTTTCGCATGGGATGTTGCACGTTTAAGTCCGTTTGAACACGTGGAAAGTGTTATGCTAGAAGAATTGTTCCTAGTGGGATGTCCTGTTGTGCTACAGAGGGAGATCGTGCGTTTCCACCGTCTTCTCAACGGCTTCACCCAAGTCGAACGACCAAGGCTTCGCGCTTGGTGGGCCGTTGCTTCCACTCTCAGTCGTAATGAATCGATCAGGCTCGTCATGTACTAGGAGTGGTTGTCATGTGGAGCAAGTTCCAGGACGCCACGACGAGTGGTGGGTACGTGCTGGACAAGCTGCTTTCGACAGTTGTTCTCAAGGTCTCATTTAGATACCAAGCCAAGATCGGCGGCAGCTGGAAAATCATGAAACAACAGACGGACGCTGAGGAGCAAGACACCGTTAATTCACAGTCAAGCTGAGCTCACAATCGACACCAAGTCGACGAAAACCCTCACGAATACGATCGGAGAACGTGGCCCTCCCAAGCAACACCGCGGTGACGGTTTTATCATTGACAAGCTATTCCTATCCCAAGGCTGACATGGTTCTGCTTCTGACTACCCACCGTTATGTTTCGGAAGAGAAACAATGGCAGCTGGCGAGCGATCTCCACGTGACTATCAAGGCGATGACCTGGTCGAGTACGAAGTCGTGGCACGGGATCCACTGCCGACAATTGATACCTCCCGGTCGTTCAAGCAGTATATCTTGTCGCTATCAGTCAATCGGCCAACTCTTCGCCATCTGTGGACCGTTGCTTCAACTACCAGCTACGACTTCCGTGATGCTAGCCTATCGAGTAGATTACGTGCGTCTCATCATGGTCGCTCGTGAATTCGATTTGGCTTGTGGCTTTTGCCACGACACTAGGGGATGCGCAAGTATTGATGCTGCCATTTATGTGGGTCGAATACCAAAACACCACAGCCATCGTCGCTTACGTGCTGGATATCCAGTCCATAGTGGTCGCCGCGATCGTCGCCGTGCTCCAGCTGCTCAGTATGATGGCTTTCCTTGCGTTCAAGCTAGTGGACAGCGTTTCCAGTGTGGGTATCTTCGAGACGCCACATCGATCTCTTCGCAATCGAGACGTCCTGCTGAACGCCATGGTCACCATCGTCATCTTGCTTTTTCGTCTTGTCTATCGTCGACGCGCCGTGCTCCGAAAGGGATCCTCGAAAGCTGGAGAGACCGTCCAGGTGATCATCTATCACTGTTACTTGGAGCTAAGGGAGAAGGAGAGTTCGAGTCCTCTGGACCGATCAAGAACATGCTCGTTAGTACAAGTCCTGGGAAATGTGCTAGCGCAAACTTCGAGCAAGTTGACACTAGCACGTCGCTCATCCACAACAGACACGCCCAGCCTCATGAGTCAGTACTCAGGACGTACCGACTTCTAGTTTTCTTGTGTTGAAGCTTGTGCGCTCTCGTCCGATCTCTTTCCGCCCTCCAAAGTTGCTCTTCCCAAGCGTCCTTCCGTTGGCATTGTATTACCAGCTTGGTCGACTCCTTCGTATTACCAGCTTCCATAGCCTGGCGGTTGTCTCGCTCGTGTCTATCGCCGCGTGTATCCACCACCCCGTGCATGACGGCGATGATTTCCACCATGCACCGAGGAGATCCATGGTTTTGCTTACGCTGGGGTCGACAGTGCTGTGTCTTGGTCCACTCACGCGTCATTACAGTCTCATGCTGCTCCGTCGTCTGATATACTCGTTCGACTTTGCGTTCCTCGCCCTCCAAGTCGTGGCAGCGCACTTGTGTGTCTGTGACATCATCTATTGGCACTGGGCCTCGTGTGTTGCCGTATCTTGCTCATGGCTCTGGTGGCAATGGCTCCTCACACTGGACGCATTGCCTCCTATCAGCAAGCAGTACTTTGGAATCAATCGATGGACGCCCATCCCCCTCCTCCTCCTTGCCGGTGGGTCCCAAATCATTCTTGTTCTGGAACTCGTGTACTGGGACCACTGGTCTCTGCAGAACCGTGTCTTCATCCACCTTCAGACTGCGCGACTCGACACACGTTTCTATGTCTTGCCCTTCTTGCTCAGTCGGCTTCTCACGGCGTTGATATGGACAACACGACTGTTGTATCGCGCCATGAACCAACGAAGCGACTTGGAGTTGTTGCTACTCACTGGCAACTTGGAACACGACAGTGTTCGCTCAATCAGCCGTAAGCGGATAGCTCCTAACAGAGGTCCCATCCCTCCGAACGTCAAGTCAAAAAGACCCGTGAGTCAAAAAGACCCCGTGAACGTCCAAGAAGTATCATAGGCACGAACTAGAAGAGAACACTGAACGCTACTCGTGTTTTGGTTTTGGTGAGCCATGTTATAGTTTAAAGCAATTCCGCAATTCGCCTCGCGCACGAGGCGTCATAAAAATCAAGAGCAGCACGACATACACAGAGAATCACGACCTTCTTCCATGCATCGACGACTGCAGGAGAAAATAAAAAATCACCTTGTATGAGGGAGCCCGCTAGATCCACTCATTGTCAGGAATGGCGAAGACACCCTTTTGTGCTGTCGACGCTCGTCGGGTCTTGTTGGAAATGATCTGCGACGGCCGCACCTGGACCTGATTTGGGTTCAGGGCCTCGTCCAGCGCATGCAGAGCTTCTTCGTACAGCAGTGTTGCCGTTGTCAGTCGACCCACGACTTCCTCGGATAAACTGCTTCTATGACTGCCTGACTCGCTGTGACGTGAATCGCCGGACGTGCTCTTCCTTCGGGGTACGACATCTACGTGTTCCTCGTCCTTGATCTCCTCCGCTGCGGCTTCTTCCTGGTTGTCTCCGGGTGCGGCGGGGTCCTCGGCTGGCTTCGCGTCGCAGTCTCCATCGTCCGTTTTCTCGCTTTGTTCGGGGCTCTCTTCGTTGTTTTCCGGTTGTTCCTCTTCCTCGTCTTCGTGTCGTTTCCGCGAGCTCGTGAGTGATTCGTGCGATTGTCGCTTCATCTCCAACAGCTGCGCGCGTAGGTAGTTTTGCTGTCGCTGCAGAGGCGTCTGGCCGTCGCTCGGGTTCGCCGCGTTCTCCACGGCCTCCAAGCGCGTGCCCGAGGGTTTCCTTCGCCGCCGGTCGGCGTCGATCGTGCGTTCATCTTGGTCGCGGATGAACTGTGTCTTGTTCTTCTTAAACTTGTTGAAGACCCAGGACGAGAACTTCTTCTCCGCGTCCTTCTTCTTCTTCTCCACCTGCTTCTGGAGCGACTGCGGATACATCGCGACTGTTCTCCTTGCTCTCGCGTATTCTCTAACTCTGGCGACACGTCCACACGCCTTCTTCTCGCTCGTCGTCGTCTCCGGCGCTTGTTTACTCACCGCGCGCGCGTGTTTCTCCCGTTTGACCCGCGGTTCCACGTGGTTCTTCCAGGATGAGACTCCTTCTTCCTCACACTTCCCAGGTTCAAAGTGAGGAGCTCCCCACCCGCAGTTGCTGGATCTGGACTCACTAAGTGCGTGGGTTCGTACGCGCTTTGTGTCACACACACACAATCGCCCAGTACACACAGTGGACGACGGTGGACGCGGTGAGGAAAAATTTCAGAGTGCGAACTTAACGAGACTGGACAGTAGGACAGCCGTTGCCTCATCGTGAACCGCACGTCAACTTTTGGGGCGCCTTTTGGCCAATCACGGACCAGTACTGGTGTAGGTGACAAAACGTGCCTATGAGGCCAGCCTATTACACACTCACAGGCTGAACAAGAGGCATCACGCTTCGTGACATGATACCTGCATTCATGCCCTCACTTGCGCGTCTGCCGCGTGGCTTGAAGCGCAGCGGGTACGTTTATCAAGATCGTTCGTCGCTCGTACGCGGAAGACGACCGTATCTTCCAAGTATGTGTCGTACGATCTACGACGGCGACCTGGAAAATCGGAACCCAGAGCGTTTGGCTCGCGCCTGTAAACGAGGAACGACAACTTTGGTCTCGTAAAACGACGGCACAACAACTAGCAGCCATTCAAAAATTTATTTCTCATCGTCGTCTCGCTTGGTTGTTACTGGTGTGGGGACGTATACACTCGGTCACGACGCCGCGATGTGGAGGACACTGCGACACGTTGGTCGCGGGCGAATCTCAAAGAGCCCAAAGTCTTTGCCGCGGTACTCGCTCGGGAGCAAACGGTCCGCGATCTTGTAGTACTCGAAGCCTTCCTCTTCGAGCCGACGAAAGAACGTCATGCCCGTGTCGGCGCGATTCAAACCGAGGAGAATGAGGGTCTTGGAATGCGCAAGCCGCCGCAGCGTGTGGAGGAGCGGCTCGTAAAGTTCGCGCAGGTACGCCACATCAGTACCCAAGATGATATCGACCCCTCGTCCTGCTCCGAAGGATCCCACAAGTGCGTCTTCGTGCTCGCTCGAGCCCCACGACAGCTCCCTGGCGTCAACCCTCACCCTGTCGCGAAAGTGATGGGCATTCCGGGTGATGTTGTGTTGCAAGCATTCCACGTGGCTTTGTAGATCGGTGACAATGACGTCAGACGGCTGAAAGCACACGGCCGTCATGAGCCCCACAAAGCCCGTGCCACTGCCGAGCTCCACCACGACCTTGTCCTGGAAGATGGAGCGATAGTGCTCTTGTTGACTGGCAAGATGTGCCGTCAGGATCTCGCCACTGGTCCACACGGACCCGCCGATGCCGATGTCCCAGTCGCACTGGAACTGCAGATCCACCACGTGGGCACTGTCAGCCGCTTGATCTTCGACACGGACTTGCTGTGAGATCAATACAGCCGCTGGGGACTCGCTGGCAACACCATGAGTCGCGTCGTCCGTCGGAGCCATGACGATTGTGGCACCCTTCCACTGGTCAAGCCATTCAGCACAACGCGTACTATACGGCTCTTTATTAGAGCGCTCTATCAAATATCAACCAATGAGAGAATTTATTTTTATTTGGACGAATCATATCGCATCAAAATGTAGCCATCTCTGACGTGGCCGAAAATAAGATCGACAAGCTCTTTCTGCGGGCGCTTTGCTGCTTGTGCTTTGGTTTTCGTGTTCCTGCGTTAGCACGAGCGCTTTCAGGACACATACAGCGCACTAGAATCACTCAGTGATGGCGGACGAGGGCGACCTCGAAGTCACGGAGCTCGACGCGGCCGGGGAGGAGCCGCAGACGCTGGCGTCGGTCGATGAGTTCCGTCTGATCGAAAATCAGAAAGAACTAGTCGCGCTCGAGCGACTAGATCACAAGTGCACACAGCTTCAACAAGAAGGCAAGTACACTGAAGCGCTCGAGTGCATGGAGAAGGGGCTCGTGCTGCGACAGCACTTTTTCGGAGCCGACAGTGAAGAAGTCTGGACAGCATGCAAGACGGTCGGAGAGATGTGTAACCTCTTGGCCATGACGTACCTCCAGCAGGAGGAGTTCTCGGTCGTGCTAGAATTACTCAAGAAGGCGGAGATCCTCACGGAGAAGCACGCACCTGGTCGTGCGGTCACACTCAACAACTTGGCGTGCTACTACCGACGGCAAGGGAACCTTCACAAAGCTCTCACATACCTGACAGAGGCACTCAAGATTGAATCCAGGCTCGATAACATCCCCAACAAGGCTGATACACACTTGAACATGTGTGCGGTGTTATCTCAGCTTGGGAAACACCAAAGTGCGCTTCAACATGCCCAATCCGCCCTCATTTTACTCCATGAGGAGCTGCAATTGGGTGGTCCCAACAATCAAAACACACAAAACGATCGAATTGAGTCTGCGAAGCTCGATCGCGTCGCTGTGCTGGGTATTGCCTACCATAACGTCGGTGTTGAGCACGAGTTTCTAAAATGTTGGGATCTCAGTGTGCAATCGTACAAGAAAGGCGTCGAGATCACGTCTCGACACCTCGGTGAGAGCCACGGTATCGTCATTACTCTCCAGAACTCCCTCATGACTGCCAAGCGGAGTATGTCGGTGCGTGCAAGAGGCGACGGGCCCACTGGCGACGGCATCACGTCGGCGTCAGCGCCGCAGGGAAAGAAAGCGACCCGGTTAGCGCTGCTGAAATCATCATTACTTCGATCGCCACTTATGAATTCTAGGAAAAACAAAGTATCGAAGAGTAGAAGCCAAACGAGGGTAGCGACCGAAGGATAAACGACTACGGTGTCGATATATTGGATAATCCCTTGTAGAGATAGCTGCTAGCGTGGTTTTCGTAGACGCTCGTAGAGTGCCAAGTATTGCTGGATTCCCCTCCTATCCGAGAAACGGTGCTCGACTGTCTGCCGGGCTTGAGCTCCCAGCCGTTGACGGAGCGAGTTCTGATAGAGCAGCATGATCGCCTCTGTCATGGCTTCAGCCGTAGGTTCTTTTATGGCGATGCCGTTCACTCCATCTTCTAAGAACTCACCCACACCACCGGTTGCGAAGCCTACAACGGGTACGCCACAGCTCATGGCTTCTAATGGAGCAATACCCAGTGTCTCCTCGAAGCAGGGACTGACATACACGTCCAAGCGCTGAAACTCCTCCGCCAGTCTGGGTGGGTCGTAGATCGCAGCAGTGAAAGTGACGATAGAAGAAAGGTTCCATGAGGCTGTCAGTGCTTTGAGGCGCTCTCGCTGTGAGCCATCGCCGATAATACGCACTCGGCACGGAATACCGCGATCAACAAGTAGCTTGGCGACACTAAGAAGCACACCAACAGACTTTTCAGTGGAGAGGCGACCGACGTAGCCGATCGTGAACACTTCAGACCGAAATATATTCGTGGAAGGTGCGAAAAGCGTCGTATCCACCCCCGTGAACATCACATGGCGACTCCGGGCGGTCACACTTCGAGCTACAGACGGGTGATGCAGCGCAAAATGTGATGGCGCAATTAGCACGTCCACATCCAGTCGTTCAGGCATCAAATTAGCGAGTTCCATGACGATAGCGCGGACTCCGGCAGCTCGAGCGCCTTGGACGAGCAACTTGTCTGCCAAACTCCTTGAGTTCGCGAAGACGAGGACGCCATCAGCGCACGAGGAGAGCCCTCCAACAAAGTTTTGCCAGAAGGATCGTGCAAACTGCGGTTGGATGCGGTCTATAATAGGAGAGTTCCTGTGTCGAGGAGAGAAGCTGGGCTCTGACGATGCTGACATTGATGTCATTATCCCGACAGGGGCGAATGCGGTATTGAACGCACTGACCAGTGTTGCCGTGACCTTCGAGTCATCAATCCCTGCGTGATACAGGTCATCTCGAGCAATCTAAACAAAAAAATGAATTACCAGTCAACGATCCTGAAGGATAGGGAGTCAACACACCTCGAGAGGAATGCCTTCGACGGACACATTGAGCTGACGAAGTGCTTGTGAGAGTGGTGCGGCCTCCTGCGTGTGCTCAAACGACTTGACCTGCACATCCCAATTACTGTTTGTTCTCTTCAGAGCAGCGATGACTTGCAACCAGATCTTCTTTTGCCCATCAAAGCCTCCTTTCGTCGTCGTCGCGAAGCACAACGGCGTTTTTGCTGGAACAGGGCGACCACGTACTGGTAAATTGACTAGGATGGTTGGTTTGCGCTCGTCCTGCGTCAGATCGTACCGCCACTTGAGAAGGTTTTCGCTCTGTGGTATCACCACCTCGATATGGACGGTGGTCGTCGCCTGCGGCCCAGGGACTTGCGTGCCATTGGCATAAAACAATGTCAGCGTCCAGAAATGGCTCCCTGGCTCGACCCCCGAGAAGGTGATGGAGCGAATCGGAGACTCGTGGCGATGGCCTTCTTGGATCTTTTGTCCTGTGACCACCAAGTATCCATCCCCCGGGATCTGGAAGTCGTCGACAGTGAAGAACAAGCCCAGTTGACCCAGTGAGGACGCATTGTGGTCCACTTGCCACCACGAGTGGTCCACTGGGAAGGTCACGTGGACCGACGGAAGAGCGTTGGCCGTACACACGCAAGCCATTACCATCCACAGTGTGGCTCTTACGTACGTACACACAGCGGAAGCACCATGGCTTCCATGCATGGACGCTTCCATGGGAGCTCTTCAATGACCAGATCAGAAAGTGTGTGGATCTTTAATGTGCGCCACACCAACCAACAACCAACAGGCGTTGGTTGAAGTGCCTTCTGGACACGTGCCAAGCAGCCATCTGACCGCGAAACAGACAAAGGACAGTCAATACAAAGGCGCCATAACGAGAATCAGAACCTTCCTCGACATGGGTGCACTCGGGCTTGTGCCCATCGCCTCCATCGCCCCTCACCACCGCAAGCCGCCATTCAGCCGTCCGAGGCACACGTCCACGCGGCAGAGTGATGGTCACGCGCGTGCCTTCCGTCGTCCACACGTTCTCATTGGTCCCTCTTGATCCAATCCACTCCCATCTATCCTCTGATTGGCTGGAGGCAACGTACACGGGGTAGGGGGAGCGTGCCTTCTCGTGCGGTGGGCGGCGTGTCCTAATCTAGGCCGACGTCGTCCACCATGGACCCCACTCGGGTCATTTCCCCACTCGGTCTCCACTTGAAGCATGCTGCTCTCTCGTCGTGCGCTCTGCACGCGCGTGCTCAAGCGCTGTCGCCGCGACCAGCAGAAGACGTGTGTGAGCTCGTGCTCCGCCGCGTGTGCGCTACGCGACGCCGCGCCGGATCTGGTCTGCTGCCAGTGGCCCAGTGTCGCCGCCACGAGCGCGTCGCCCGCCTCTGAGGAGTTCAACATCCCCGTAGTGTACCACTCGCAGCGCAGCCGCGAACAGCAGCACGAGATGCTGAGCGCGTGGAAAGACGCCATGCAGCGCTCGGACGCCATCCAGCGCGCCCAGCAACAGCAGAAAAAGGAGTGTTCGCTGCCCATGGACATGGAGTGCGGCTGCAAGACCAAGCGCGAAGAGGAGGAGAAGGAGGCGCTGGCGCTGGCCGAGGCGCAAGCCAAGAAGCAGCAACAACAGCATCAGCTGCTTGAACAGGAGCGGCTGCGGAAAGAAGCGGAGATGATGGCGGCGACGACGCCGGCGTTGCAGGTCGAAGTGATCAACTCGGCGGCGCAGAGCAAGCAGCTGCCGCAGCAGATGCAAATGTCGTTCCATCGCCGCCATTTGCCGCTGGACTGCATCGCGTTTTCCAGTCCGGAAGGCCGGAAACTCTTTGTCGAAGCGCTCAACTCGTCGCAGAACCACATGCAGATCTATTTTCCTTTGGCCGAGCAATTCATCACCCAGGCCGAGCCGGCGTACTGCGGTCTCTCGACGCTCGCCATGTGTCTGAACGCGTTGCAGATCGACCCTGGACGTCTCTGGAAGGGCGCGTGGCGCTGGTTCAGCGAAGAGCTCTTTGACTGCTGTACGTCGCTGAGTGTGGCCAAGGAGAAGGGCATCAGTCTCTCCGAGTTTATCTGCTTGGCGCGCTGCAACGGCGTCATGACCAGCGATGTGCGTGCCAACGAGGACTTTACGCTTGACCAGTTCCGCGAGATCGTCAAGAAGAGCTGTGCGACCAACAACCAGATCGTCGTGCTCAACTACTCGCGCAAGGTGCTCGGTCAGACCGGCGACGGTCACTTTTCGCCTATTGGCGGCTACCACGAAGAGCGTGACATGGTGCTTTTGCTCGATGTCGCGCGCTTCAAGTACCCACCGCACTGGGTCAAGCTCTCGTTGGTCCACGCTGCCATGCAGCGCATTGACGAGTCCAGTGGCAAGCCTCGTGGTCTCGTCGTGCTCAAGGAAGGTGCTCATGCCACTGGTCCGACCTTGGTCAAGAACATGGTGCTCAGCGCGGACCCGTCAATGCCCGTCCGGCCAGCTCCAAAGGTCTGCTGCTCGACCGAAAAAGCCCTCGAGTCAGCCCGTCACATCGTGAACAACCCATAAGAAGTTACATAACAAGAAGCCTAGGATGCGACTCCATCCTAGGCCTCCCTCCCATCACAAGAAGAAGAACAACTGTACACTACGCCATAGGGCTCTCCCGCTCGCACGCATACACACACAGCAAACGCACAGAGATCGAGACAGAATCCATACAATATAAACCCCAAGTGTTGTCTTCAGAACCACGAACCCAAAGCCACTTCAACTCCGTCTACAATGGTAAATAAAACCCGTAGTTTCAGTAAATCATGTCTACACAAGTATTTACTGAATCATCTATGTCTATTCTTCTGTATTTCTCGAAACCAAACAAGGCGTCATCGCCCTCTTTCATCACCAGAATGGAGGTCTCACCTTCGCCAGCCACCACGTCCTGTGCGTGTGCGTGCACGCCCGACAAGCCGAATGCGACCGTTGTAGCACCCACTGCACCTTCGTCAGCGCTCACGCCGAGTTCCTCGTTCCATCGCCGTGATCTGCCGTCGGACTGCGTGTCGTTCTCGAGTCCTCAGGGCAAGCGACTCTTTCTCGAGGCGGTCAACGCCTCGCCTAGTTACATGGAGAGCTACTTCACACTTGCCGAACAGTTCATCACACAGGCCGAGCCAGCGTACTGCGGTCTTGCGACGCTCGCCATGTGTCTGAACGCGCTGCAGATCGACCCTGGACGGCTATGGAAGGGACCGTGGCGCTGGTTTAGTGAGGAGCTGCTCGACTGCTGCACGCCACTTGAAGTGGCCAAGGCCAATGGCATTAGCTTCGACGTGTTTGTCTGTCTCGCCAAGTACGTTGCTATTAACGCCTGTGTGAGGTGGATGACGCTGTTGCTCAGATGCTCGTGGTGTTTTATAGATGCAACGGCGCGATGGCCACCAACGTCCGAGCCACGTCAGCATTGACACTCGACACGTTTCGTGAACTTGTGCGGCAAAGCTGTTCCGAGACGACGCACATTGTCGTTCTCAACTACAGTCGCAAGGTGCTGGGCCAGACTGGCGACGGACACTTCTCACCTATCGGCGGCTACCACGCAGCAGAAGACATGGGTAAGTTACTGATGTGAGAGAGAGAACGGAGTGACGGAGTACTCACTAGTGTTTCTAGTCTTGCTGCTGGATGTCGCGCGCTTCAAGTATCCACCGCATTGGATCAAACTCGAGTTGGCGTTCGCGTCCATGCAGCGAGTCGATGAATCGAGTGGTTTGCCTCGTGGACTAGTCGTTCTCAGTGAGAATCTCCAAGTTGAAGGTGGTCCGCTGCCTGTGAATCGCCCGCCTACGTTTGCTGATGGGCTTCGCTCTTGCTGTGCTGCGGTGGGCCATCACGAGAATGCCACAAAGCCAGAGTGAAGTATGCAATATGTATTATCGAGGTTAACATGCACGAACCCCAATAGAAAGAAATAAACAACATGCAAAACACATGCGAATGTGACCGACTGACCTTACGCGTCCTTGAGACTGCCCGTCTCGACAAACCGCCAGCCATTCGAGCTTGTGCATATGTAGAATCGCGTCTCATCGAATCGAATTTCACCAGTGGTACAAGTGGCGGGGTCCTCAGGAACGACTCCACTACCTGCGAAGACGACCTTGGCCGACGAGAAGAGGACTTCAGTGTTTGCTGAGATAGTCACTTTAGTTCCCGAAAAATTTACATCAGTGCCTGAGAACATGACAGCGGCTCCAGGGATCTCCAAGGATGGCGTCGTGATGGTAAGCGACGTGCCTTCGTGTACGATTCTTGCGGCATCCTTCTGTACAACCAGATCCCCAAGGAACGAGACATCCCCCGAGCTTGCAGACACCTGCATCATCACTGATGAACCACCCATCATGACCTTCAAATCCGTGTGATCGAGAGTCATCACGCCTCCGAGAACCGTGATGGAATCGCCAGTCATGGACAGTGCGCCAGTCGCTTTCAAGTCTAGAGCAGCAAGAGAGTTGAGGTTGACATGCTGCACATTGTCGACTTCAAGCTTACTGCTGGAAACACTTAGTAGGGCCGTTCCCGCAGGGTATTCAACACGGAACGAACCATGAGAGTCACCAGATCCTTCGCCTGGCGTCATAACAATTGAACCGCCGGCACCATTGAGATTTGCACCGGCAGTAAGCAGGATCTCACCCCCTTTCTCATTCGCAATGCCAGAGTCGCCAATGTTAACGCGGAAGCTTCCAGAAGTTGCGCCAGATGCACCGCCGGTGGCGAAGGTGATGTCACCGCTATTTCCTGTTCCGGTCGTTTCTCCAGTCGCAAGTTGCACGGAACCAGTATCCAAGTCTGTCGCGGCAGTTCCTGACTGAATCAAGACGCGAGCACTTGCGCCGCCGTTGCTCGAACCACTGGTGACAAGAACGGATCCGCCTGAGTCTTTGCCCCCAGCTCCGCCTGTAATCACGACATCGCCACCAATAGTTCCTTCACCTCCCGTGATGATAGTTGAACCACCCGTGCCGCCATCATACGTGCTCTTGCCACCCAGTATACTGACGATGCCTCCCTCGGCGACATTACCACTCCCCACCGCGATGCTGATCCAACCAGCTTTCCCTCCTGTAGCATCAGATGTCGTGATAAAGATCTCACCAGAGTCATCCCCGTGTGAAGCTCCCGTCGACAGCGTCAAGGTTCCGCTTGTTTGGCTTGGTCCAGAATCTCCAGTGGCAATAAGGATGTTGCCACTCACGGCGCTATCACCCGTTCCGCTGAGGATGGAAACATCACCCCCTCGACCCGCGTCACCTTTCCCTCCGACAAGCTCAACTTTCCCACCATTTTGAGCACCATGGCCACCAGTCAAGGTAATCTTGCCACCTGTGCCAGTTGTCGTATCGGCGCTGGCTCCTGCCGTGATATCAATTCCTCCACCTTCGGCGGCATCACCTGAGCCGACAGCAAGCGAAATGTTCCCAGCTTTACCTTTCTCGGCATCAGATGTGGCCAGACTGACGCCACCCGAGTCTCCTCCGGTCGAAGTTCCAGAGTAGATACTAATGGCTCCACTGGTTTGGTCAGTACCAGAGGTAGCAGTCGCGATTGTCACGCCTCCGCTTGTAGTACTTGAACTCCCGCCGCTAAGTATTCGAACGTCTCCACCTTGGACCTCTGTAGATGAACCACCGGTGATCTCTACGGCCCCGCCGATGGATGTACCTGCTCCACCACCGATGCTAACAAGGCCACCACTACTTCCACCACCAGTGCTATTTCCACCGAGAATAGAGACGAAACCTCCTTCCGTGACGTCACCGCTGCCAACGATGAGAGAGATTGACCCAGCTTTTCCTGATGTTGCTGTCGACGATCCAATAGAGATACATCCAGAGTCACCGCCAGCTGATACTCCAGTTGACAGATGGACTGACCCACTTGTTTGACTAGCTCCAGAATTGGCAGTACCGATTAGAACGTCGCCGCTTGTTACACCATCTCCTCCACCGCTCAAAATCTCAACATTGCCACCAACACCAGACTCACTAGATCCGCCGGAAATTGATACCAAGCCGCCATGCTTCCCACCAGCACCTGCGGTCAACGACACACTACCACCAGTGCCATCCGTGTTCGATGTTCCACCACCAGTAATGCTTATAGCACCACTAGTCAAATCGTCACCTCCGCCGACACTCAAGAATAACGAACCGCCGTGACCACCAGTCGCATCCGAACTACTGATCGACACAGCACCAGAATCACCCTTCTTCGATTGCCCAGAGTAGATGCTCACACCCCCACTCGCGCGGTCCACACCACCATCAGCACTACTGATCGACACATCACCGCTCGTCGCAGTAGCACCACTGCCACTCACGATACGAACGCTCCCACCTTGCTCTCCCACACCAATGCCACCGCTGATCTCCACATCGCCTCCGACCTTCGTCCCTTCGCCACCACTCAAGATGCTACGACCACCCACACCCGCCGGATCAATACTTGTGCCGGCCGTGATGTTGACCAGACCACCGACAGGATCGTCACCAGACCCCACCAACAAGCTGATTGAACCGCTCTTCCCACCAACGGCTGACATTGTCTCCAACAAAATGGAACCTGACGAACCAGTACTTGACACACCTGTACGAAGATACACTGAACCACTCGACGGTGCAGACCCAGAGTCGGCCGTGCCTATCAACACGTCACCGCTCTGCACACTTGCACCAGCGCCGCTCACAATCTCGACGTTGCCACCGCTACTCGTAGAGCCGACACCACCGCTCAAGCTCACAGATCCACCAGACTTGCTGTCACCACCAAACACACGAACCTTGCCGCCCACGCCGTCATCACCAGTTGATTCGCCAGCCGTCAGCACGATCTCGCCACCTTCAGGACCATCACCAGACCCAACAGTAAGCGAAATCTTCCCACCATGACCACTCGAAGCAGCCGATGTCATGATTCGAACCTCACCCGAGCTACCACCAGTAGAAGCTCCAGTCGACAATGTCAACGACCCGCTCACGTGTCCTGCGCCGGATCCTGATGATCCAGTCGCAATCAGCACATTTCCGCTCGTTGCCGTATCACCGCTGCCGCTCAACACGCGAATACCTCCGCCGACACCATCGTCACTCGTAACTACACCGCCGGTCATCACCACCTCGCCTCCAGTGTCCGTGCCGATGCCACCCGTCAAACTCACGTCGCCACCCACGCCGTCGTCGTTTGTGCTCTTACCACCAGTGAGCGAGATACCGCCACCCTTGGTGTCATCTCCCGAACCCACAGTCACCGACACTGAGCCACCTTTTCCTCCCGTCGCATCAGATGTCTCCAAACGAATATCACCCGATGAGCCACCGGTCGTTGTTCCCGACGAAAGCACCACAGGGCCGCTTCGTTGACTGGTCCCAGCTTCACCACTTGCTATCAATACTTCGCCACTCGATGCTGTAGTGCCACCACCGCTCGTCAACCGCACGGCACCACCAACCAAGCTGTCTCCCGTGCCACCAAACAATACGACGTTACCGCCAGTCTCAGTGCCAAATCCACCTGTCACCGATACTGCACCACCAACACCGTGATCGTGACTAGACATACCGCCAGTCAACGACAACGAACTGCCTTCTTCTGCGCTACCACCACCCGATGTCAACGAAATCGATCCAGCCTTCCCGTCTGTGCTACTCGAGTCAGAGGTGAGGATTGTTATGCTTCCAGTGTCTCCATTCGTCGCACTTCCCGTCGACAGCACCAACGATCCACTCAAGGTACCTCCGATCGCCGACTCGATGCGGATATCACCACTTGTGGCGGCAGTTCCGACGCCACTTGTCAAATGTACTGCACCACCCACACCAGATTCTGACGGGCCACCAGATACAACGACATCGCCGCCGGTGGACATACCACGACCGCCATTCACGCTCGTTACACCACCAGCACCACTCTCAATGGTGCTCGCTCCTGCCGTCAGTGTCATGGCCCCAGCTTCGGACATGTCCCCACTACCAACACTCAATGTAATGGAGCCGCTTTTACCACTCGTCGCATCAGACGTTGTGAACGAAATTGAACCCGAATCTCCACCACCAGCTTTCCCAGTCGAAAGCAATACATTCCCGCTGCCTTGGTTGCCAATCGACGCTGCACTATTGATCGCAACGTCTCCGCTCGTCGCACTACTGCCGACACCACTCGTCAGACGGATACTACCGCCTAAACCGCTCTCACCAGCTCCACCCGTCAACTGAATATCACCGCCGTTCACGGCACCAGATCCTCCCGTAATCGAAGCTGCTCCTCCTTGGCCATCGACACTAATGCTGGTTCCGCCGGTCAAAGACAGAGCTCCTCCTTCCGTCACATCGCCAGATCCGACACTGATCGTGATCGATCCACCCTTGCCGTTGGAGGCATCAGACGTTTGAATAGTCACGCTACCCGATTCGCCTCCACCTGACGCGCCGGACGAAAGTACCAACGATCCACTAGTCTGACTTGATCCTGACGCAGCCGAAGCGATCACAACATCACCACTCGTCACTCCATTTCCTCCTCCACTCGTGATTCGGACAGCACCGCCAGCGGTCACAGTACCTGTGCCACCTGCAATCTCGATATCGCCACCATGCTTCCCACCAGCACCTGCGGTCAACGACACACTACCACCAGTGCCATCCGTGTTCGATGTTCCACCACCAGTAATGCTTATAGCACCACTAGTCAAATCGTCACCTCCGCCGACACTCAAGAATAACGAACCGCCGTGACCACCAGTCGCATCCGAACTACTGATCGACACAGCACCAGAATCACCCTTCTTCGATTGCCCAGAGTAGATGCTCACACCCCCACTCGCGCGGTCCACACCACCATCAGCACTACTGATCGACACATCACCGCTCGTCGCAGTAGCACCACTGCCACTCACGATACGAACGCTCCCACCTTGCTCTCCCACACCAATGCCACCGCTGATCTCCACATCGCCTCCGACCTTCGTCCCTTCGCCACCACTCAAGATGCTACGACCACCCACACCCGCCGGATCAATACTTGTGCCGGCCGTGATGTTGACCAGACCACCGACAGGATCGTCACCAGACCCCACCAACAAGCTGATTGAACCGCTCTTCCCACCAACGGCTGACATTGTCTCCAACAAAATGGAACCTGACGAACCAGTACTTGACACACCTGTACGAAGATACACTGAACCACTCGACGGTGCAGACCCAGAGTCGGCCGTGCCTATCAACACGTCACCGCTCTGCACACTTGCACCAGCGCCGCTCACAATCTCGACGTTGCCACCGCTACTCGTAGAGCCGACACCACCGCTCAAGCTCACAGATCCACCAGACTTGCTGTCACCACCAAACACACGAACCTTGCCGCCCACGCCGTCATCACCAGTTGATTCGCCAGCCGTCAGCACGATCTCGCCACCTTCAGGACCATCACCAGACCCAACAGTAAGCGAAATCTTCCCACCATGACCACTCGAAGCAGCCGATGTCATGATTCGAACCTCACCCGAGCTACCACCAGTAGAAGCTCCAGTCGACAATGTCAACGACCCGCTCACGTGTCCTGCGCCGGATCCTGATGATCCAGTCGCAATCAGCACATTTCCGCTCGTTGCCGTATCACCGCTGCCGCTCAACACGCGAATACCTCCGCCGACACCATCGTCACTCGTAACTACACCGCCGGTCATCACCACCTCGCCTCCAGTGTCCGTGCCGATGCCACCCGTCAAACTCACGTCGCCACCCACGCCGTCGTCGTTTGTGCTCTTACCACCAGTGAGCGAGATACCGCCACCCTTGGTGTCATCTCCCGAACCCACAGTCACCGACACGGAGCCACCTTTTCCTCCCGTCGCATCAGATGTCTCCAAACGAATATCACCCGATGAGCCACCGGTCGTTGTTCCCGACGAAAGCACCACAGGGCCGCTTCGTTGACTGGTCCCAGCTTCACCACTTGCTATCAATACTTCGCCACTCGATGCTGTAGTGCCACCACCGCTCGTCAACCGCACGGCACCACCAACCAAGCTGTCTCCCGTGCCACCAAACAATACGACGTTACCGCCAGTCTCAGTGCCAAATCCACCTGTCACCGATACTGCACCACCAACACCGTGATCGTGACTAGACATACCGCCAGTCAACGACAACGAACTGCCTTCTTCTGCGCTACCACCACCCGATGTCAACGAAATCGATCCAGCCTTCCCGTCTGTGCTACTCGAGTCAGAGGTGAGGATTGTTATGCTTCCAGTGTCTCCATTCGTCGCACTTCCCGTCGACAGCACCAACGATCCACTCAAGGTACCTCCGATCGCCGACTCGATGCGGATATCACCACTTGTGGCGGCAGTTCCGACGCCACTTGTCAAATGTACTGCACCACCCACACCAGATTCTGACGGGCCACCAGATACAACGACGTCGCCTCCTTGGCGAATACCTGTCCCCCCTGTTATGGAAATCTGGCCACCAGTGCCGTCGGCATTTGTAGTGGGACCGGCGTCAAGTTTTAGTTCACCACCCACGATGGTGTCTGCTGAACCGAGGCTTATGGACACCGTTCCTGATACGCCACTGTCTGCAGCCGATGTAGTCAACGCTATTCCACCGGTATCGCCACCAACAGATTTGCCTGTGGAGATTGTGATTGATCCACTCGTCATCGCTGAGCTAGAATCGGCCGTTACTATCAACATCGATCCGGTCGGTCCGCTTGCACTTGAACCCGTCGAAAGAGTGATGTCGCCACCAGATCCGGTAAATCCCGAGCCGGCATTGAGTTGCAGTTTACCACCAGCATCTGTTCCTTGCCCGGCGTTAAAATTGAGAGCTCCACCAGTCCCAGCATCATTAGTGTTTTGACCTGCATAAATACTAACATCGCTTCCAGCCACCGCATCAGACGCCCCGACAGAGAATGAAATGGAACCTGCTTGGCCCTTCTGAACTGAAGATGTGACAAACGAAATAGCTCCAGAGTCTCCACCATCCGCTGCCCCACTGAGAAAACCAATGCTGCCGCTGGCATGGTCGACACCCGCATCTGCAGTAGCAACCAACACGTCACCGCTTGAAGCACCAGGTCCAGTTCCACTGAGTAGACGGATATTGCCACCGATAGAAGAGATTCCAGAGCCTGCAGTTAGTTCGATTGCTCCGCCGGCGCTTGTCCCCGTGCCACCTGACAAAAGAATACGTCCACCAATGCCCTGGTCATTCGTACTGACGCCTCCGGTGAGCTGAATCTCACCACCATCCACCACATCACCACCACCGACGGATAATGCGATAGCTCCACCTTTACCGTTTGCGGCCGCTGATGACGATACAATAATACCGCCTGAATCACCCCCGCTCGATAAGCCGGACGACAGCAACAGAGAGCCGCTTGTCTGAGAGGCACCCGAAGCACCACTAGCCAACACAACGTCTCCACTCGAGGCAGTACTACCATTTCCACTTCGAATAATGATGTCTCCTCCACGAATATTGTCACCGTAACCACCAGTCAACTTCATATCTCCTCCGTAGCTCCGTCCTCTCCCACTGGTGATGTCAATAGCTCCACCAATGCCATCATCATTGCTGGACTCACCAGCTTGAACAGTGACCGTGCCACCTTGAATACCATCACCGACTCCAGCAATAACACTGATGGAACCGCCTCTCTCTCCCGACGAGTCTGCTGTTGATATGCTGATGTTCCCTGAACTGCCACCATTTGCGATCCCACTTGACAGAGCTACATATCCGCTGTTTCCCACAGTTGTCGCAGCAGACGCTATCAAAAGGCTCCCGCTTGAAGTTGAAGTGCTCTTGCCACCCAAGACAGAAACGCTGCCCCCGACTTGTTGCCACGAATCTCCCCCTGATATCAGCACGTCGCCGCCAAGCCCTGTCCCTGAACCGCCGGCTACAGAAACATATCCTGATGGGGTATCAAGAACGTTTCCTCCAGCAGTCATAGAGAGCGAACCGCTTAACGAGCTACTCTCACTTGAACCAACGCCGATGGCCAAAGACCCAGCTACACCGTTGGATACATTTGAAGACTTGATCGTTATCTCCCCCGAATTGGCGCCATCAGTAGGTCCAGTTGACAAGTGTAATGAACCACTTCCCTTGCCTGAACCTGACTGAGCAGTGCCCATGACTACGTCACCACTGGACACAGATGAGCCACTGCCAGACATCACGACCACGTTACCGCCATGCGTCATCTCGCCAACCCCGCCTGATATGTGCACGCCGCCGCCGATAGCACGCCCAGCACCTCCGACCAGCTCGATCATACCACCAGATCCTTCTTCATGAGTACTGGCCCCGCTACTCACAGCAATAGAACCGCTTGTCGCAGCATTGCTCTCACCGCTCGAAATCACGATCGATCCACTCTGTCCGTTCGCAGCTGAGCCGGATGATAAGGTGATACTCCCCGCATCACCTTCATTAGACGACCCGGTCCAGACAGCAATACCACCACTCGTTTGACCATCACTTGAATCAGCACTACCGACGCTCACACTTCCAGACGCTCCGCCAAGACCACTTCCACTCACAACCCGAACAGCACCACCGACACCGCTAACACCACTGCCTCCGGTCAAACCCACCTCACCACCAGCCGACGGACCGATGCCACCAACGATTGAAACGACGCCACCGACTCCACTCGGATCCTTACACTCGCCGCTGCTCACCTTCACGTCGCCACCAGTCGTCGCATCGCCAGAACCAACGCTCAACGAGATCGACCCGCTCGCGCCACTCGCTGCATTCGACGTGAAGAGCGAGATACTGCCAGAGTCACCACCGCTCGACACACCCGTGAACATCGACACCGTGCCACTCGTACGACCCTCACCGGACGCCGCACTACCAACTTCCACATTGCCACTCGTCGCACTGCTTCCACTGCCACTGATCACACGCACGGAACCACCACGGATAGAATCACCCACACCACCGCTCAATGTCACCTCGCCACCAACATCAGTGCCAACACCACCCACAAGTGATACCACCCCTCCCGTGACCTCAAGGTCCGTAGCATCATTGTGACTCGTACCACCCACGACGCTCACACTACCGCCGACCGCTGCATCACCACTACCCACGCTCAGAGAAATGGAACCACTCTTGCCACCAGTAGCATCCGACGTCCAAATAGACACACCACCGGAATTGCCACTACTGGATACACCACTTGACAACCACAACGAACCGCTCGTCTGATTCGCACCCGACAACGCCGTACCGATGAACACGTCTCCGCTCGTCACACTATCACCACCACCACTCGTGACACGAATGTTGCCACCCACCGATGTCGACGCAGAACCACCAGAGAGAATCACATTGCCACCGGACGCAATACCTTGACCGGCCGACACCGTCACCGTGCCGCCTGTACCACCCACGACCGTCGAATTGCCCGCACTCAGCTGCAACGACCCACCCTCGCTCGCATCACCCGACCCAACGATCAGTGAAATACTGCCACCACTACCACCAGTAGCAAGTGACGTGCGGACAGACACAGAACCTGATGAACCGCCACTCGACGCACCAGTCTCGACTTCCACGATGCCGCTCGTCTCCGCAGGACCAGAATCGGCACTGCCAATCCACACACCACCACTCGTCGTGCTCGCACCCGCACCACTCGCAACACGGATGCTTCCGCCCACGCCTTCGTTACTGGAGCCACCCGTCACATCCACGTTACCACCAGTCTTCGTGCCGACACCACCGATGAGCGATACGCGACCGCCCGCGCCAGCTGATGGATGAGTGCTCGCACCGGCAAACACATCCACGTCACCACCAATCGCCGCGTCGCCAGAACCCACAGAAACGTGAATCCGACCAGACTTGCCAGACACAGCATCTGACGTATCAATCGACACATGGCCAGAATCACCACCAGTAGATGCGCCGGTCGACAACATCAACGAACCGCTCCTCTCACTAGTGCCAGAATCCGCAGTAGAAACAAACACGTCACCGCTCGTCACGCTCGAACCGCCACCACTACGAACCTTCACATGGCCACCCAATACACCAGTGCCAGCGCCACCGGATACTTCCACGTCACCACCAGTCTTGCCGGAGCCACTCGTCACAACCACACGGCCACCGACACCGCTTCCGTCACTGCTGTCACCGCTCGTGACCATGACGTCGCCACCAGTCATCGCATCGCCAGAACCAACGCTCAACGAGATCGACCCGCTCGCGCCACTCGCTGCATTCGACGTGAAGAGCGAGATACTGCCAGAGTCACCACCGCTCGACACACCCGTGAACATCGACACCGTGCCACTCGTACGACCCTCACCGGACGCCGCACTACCAACTTCCACATTGCCACTCGTCGCACTGCTTCCACTGCCACTGATCACACTCACGGAACCGCCAACACGTGAGTTCCCCGAACCACCAGAGATCTCTACATCGCCACCGACAGCCCTGCCATTGCCACCGACTAGCGAGATACGACCACCAGATCCATCACTGTTAGAGCTGATGCCTCCGATGATTTCCACTAACCCACCCACAGCATGATCTCCTGAACCAACTTGGATATGGACGGACCCGCCACTACCTCCTGTGGCAGAAGATGTTACGACAGAAATCGCTCCTGAAGTCCCATCACTGGAAGCGCCAGTAGAGAGAGTCATCGAGCCGCTCGGCTTAGATAAACCAGATGAAGCCGTACCCACAACAACATCTCCACTTTTGGCATCTGGACCGCTGCCGCTAGTAAGGTGAAGCTGGCCTCCCTCCGACGTGTTGCCGATTCCTCCGGAGATCACAACATCACCACCTGTTCGAGTTCCTGTACCACCGGTGGCAGATATGGTTCCTCCGATTCCTTCTGAGTGCGTGCTTGTTCCGGCGTGGATATCAACAGCACCGCTGGAAATGGCATTACCGGACCCAATACTGAAAAGAAGCGATCCGCTCTTACCACCAACTGCGTCCGACGTTGTCACATGTATCGAACCAGAGTCCCCACCGGACGTCGCTCCAGTTGAGAGTAACAACTCTCCACTCGCTGCCGTGCTGCTAGGGCCACTGGGGGCGGTTCCAACACTTACACTCCCGCTGTTTGTGTCGCGACCTTCCCCACTCTTGAGATCGATATCGCCTCCGCGACCTGTATCTCCACCACCACCGACCACAGATACCGATCCCCCGGATTCTTTTCCATGTCCCCCGAAAGAGAAAGTGAACCACCGACACCTTGGTCATGAGAGCTTGAACCAGCTAGCACTCGAACCGATCCACTGCTCAATTCATCTCCAGAACCTGCACCAATGTCGATGGAACCAGCATGGCCTGACACTGCCTCAGATGTCCCAAGAGATATCCCACCAGAGTTCCCTTTGTTCGATGAGCCGGTTGTGACAGAAATCGCCCCGCTCTTCTGATTCATTCCTGAAGTACTACTTCCGATAAATATGTCACCGCTCGACGCCTCATCGCCGCGGCCACTGAAGATCTGGACTGAGCCACCTTGCATCGTATTACCAGCTCCACCGAGAATCGCCACATCTTCACCTTTCCATGAACCTGAACCACCCATAATCCCAACAACACCACCAATACCATCAACGTGGGAGCTTTCCCCACCCACCAAGCTCAATGAGCCACCAGCACTGGCATCACCACTACCGACGACAGCCGATATCGCACCGGCCTTGCCTCCCTTCGCATTCGACGTAAAGATGTTGACTGAACCAGAATCGCCGCTCGATGATGGGCCACTTGTTATTGCTATTGTTCCTGTCATGGTGTTGGCACCGGCACCAATAGTTGATATGACGACTGATCCCGTGGAGCCTGACACACTTCCACCACTATGGAGTTGAACATCACCGCCGCCTTCGCTCTCACCATCTCCTCCACCAACGATCACGTCCCCTCCAATCTTCTTACCAACACCGCCGATAATGTTCACGGTACCTCCTGATCCGTCAGTGTGTGAACTTGAGCCACCAACGATACTCACAGCTGCAGAATCAGAAGCATCTCCGTTACCTCCGAGAAGCTCAACGTCACCGCTTTTCCCGCCAGTACTAGATCCGGTAGCTAATGCGATTCCACCGCCGTTGCCAGCACTAGACGACCCACTGGTCACGGACACATTACCACTTGATCGACCCTCACCGGACGCCGCACTACCAACTTCCACATTGCCACTCGTCGCACTGCTTCCACTGCCACTGATCACACGCACGGAACCACCACGGATAGAATCACCCACACCACCGCTCAATGTCACCTCGCCACCAACATCAGTGCCAACACCACCCACAAGTGATACCACCCCTCCCGTGACCTCAAGGTCCGTAGCATCATTGTGACTCGTACCACCCACGACGCTCACACTACCGCCGACCGCTGCATCACCACTACCCACGCTCAGAGAAATGGAACCACTCTTGCCACCAGTAGCATCCGACGTCCAAATAGACACACCACCGGAATTGCCACTACTGGATACACCACTTGACAACCACAACGAACCGCTCGTCTGATTCGCACCCGACAACGCCGTACCGATGAACACGTCTCCGCTCGTCACACTATCACCACCACCACTCGTGACGCGAATGTTGCCACCCACCGATGTCGACGCAGAACCACCAGAGAGAATCACATTGCCACCGGACGCAATACCTTGACCGGCCGACACCGTCACCGTGCCGCCTGTACCACCCACAACCGTCGAATTGCCCGCACTCAGCTGCAACGACCCACCCTCGCTCGCATCACCCGACCCAACGATCAGTGAAATACTGCCACCACTACCACCAGTAGCAAGTGACGTGCGGACAGACACAGAACCTGATGAACCGCCACTCGACGCACCAGTCTCGACTTCCACGATGCCGCTCGTCTCCGCAGGACCAGAATCGGCACTGCCAATCCACACACCACCACTCGTCGTGCTCGCACCCGCACCACTCGCAACACGGATGCTTCCGCCCACGCCTTCGTTACTGGAGCCACCCGTCACATCCACGTTACCACCAGTCTTCGTGCCGACACCACCGATGAGCGATACGCGACCGCCCGCGCCAGCTGATGGATGAGTGCTCGCACCGGCAAACACATCCACGTCACCACCAATCGCCGCGTCGCCAGAACCCACAGAAACGTGAATCCGACCAGACTTGCCAGACACAGCATCTGACGTATCAATCGACACATGGCCAGAATCACCACCAGTAGATGCGCCGGTCGACAACATCAACGAACCGCTCCTCTCACTAGTGCCAGAATCCGCAGTAGAAACAAACACGTCACCGCTCGTCACGCTCGAACCGCCACCACTACGAACCTTCACATGGCCACCCAATACACCAGTGCCAGCGCCACCGGATACTTCCACGTCACCACCAGTCTTGCCGGAGCCACTCGTCACAACCACACGGCCACCGACACCGCTTCCGTCACTGCTGTCACCGCTCGTGACCATGACGTCGCCACCAGTCATCGCATCGCCAGAACCAACGCTCAACGAGATCGACCCGCTCGCGCCACTCGCTGCATTCGACGTGAAGAGCGAGATACTGCCAGAGTCACCACCGCTCGACACACCCGTGAACATCGACACCGTGCCACTCGTACGACCCTCACCGGACGCCGCACTACCAACTTCCACATTGCCACTCGTCGCACTGCTTCCACTGCCACTGATCACACTCACGGAACCGCCAACACGTGAGTTCCCCGAACCACCAGAGATCTCTACATCGCCACCGACAGCCCTGCCATTGCCACCGACTAGCGAGATACGACCACCAGATCCATCACTGTTAGAGCTGATGCCTCCGATGATTTCCACTAACCCACCCACAGCATGATCTCCTGAACCAACTTGGATATGGACGGACCCGCCACTACCTCCTGTGGCAGAAGATGTTACGACAGAAATCGCTCCTGAAGTCCCATCACTGGAAGCGCCAGTAGAGAGAGTCATCGAGCCGCTCGGCTTAGATAAACCAGATGAAGCCGTACCCACAACAACATCTCCACTTTTGGCATCTGGACCGCTGCCGCTAGTAAGGTGAAGCTGGCCTCCCTCCGACGTGTTGCCGATTCCTCCGGAGATCACAACATCACCACCTGTTCGAGTTCCTGTACCACCGGTGGCAGATATGGTTCCTCCGATTCCTTCTGAGTGCGTGCTTGTTCCGGCGTGGATATCAACAGCACCGCTGGAAATGGCATTACCGGACCCAATACTGAAAAGAAGCGATCCGCTCTTACCACCAACTGCGTCCGACGTTGTCACATGTATCGAACCAGAGTCCCCACCGGACGTCGCTCCAGTTGAGAGTAACAACTCTCCACTCGCTGCCGTGCTGCTAGGGCCACTGGGGGCGGTTCCAACACTTACACTCCCGCTGTTTGTGTCGCGACCTTCCCCACTCTTGAGATCGATATCGCCTCCGCGACCTGTATCTCCACCACCACCGACCACAGATACCGATCCCCCGGATTCTTTTCCATGTCCCCCGAAAGAGAAAGTGAACCACCGACACCTTGGTCATGAGAGCTTGAACCAGCTAGCACTCGAACCGATCCACTGCTCAATTCATCTCCAGAACCTGCACCAATGTCGATGGAACCAGCATGGCCTGACACTGCCTCAGATGTCCCAAGAGATATCCCACCAGAGTTCCCTTTGTTCGATGAGCCGGTTGTGACAGAAATCGCCCCGCTCTTCTGATTCATTCCTGAAGTACTACTTCCGATAAATATGTCACCGCTCGACGCCTCATCGCCGCGGCCACTGAAGATCTGGACTGAGCCACCTTGCATCGTATTACCAGCTCCACCGAGAATCGCCACATCTCCACCTTTCCATGAACCTGAACCACCCATAATCCCAACAACACCACCAATACCATCAACGTGGGAGCTTTCCCCACCCACCAAGCTCAATGAGCCACCAGCACTGGCATCACCACTACCGACGACAGCCGATATCGCACCGGCCTTGCCTCCCTTCGCATTCGACGTAAAGATGTTGACTGAACCAGAATCGCCGCTCGATGATGGGCCACTTGTTATTGCTATTGTTCCTGTCATGGTGTTGGCACCGGCACCAATAGTTGATATGACGACTGATCCCGTGGAGCCTGACACACTTCCACCACTATGGAGTTGAACATCACCGCCGCCTTCGCTCTCACCATCTCCTCCACCAACGATCACGTCCCCTCCAATCTTCTTACCAACACCGCCGATAATGTTCACGGTACCTCCTGATCCGTCAGTGTGTGAACTTGAGCCACCAACGATACTCACAGCTGCAGAATCAGAAGCATCTCCGTTACCTCCGAGAAGCTCAACGTCACCGCTTTTCCCGCCAGTACTAGATCCGGTAGCTAATGCGATTCCACCGCCGTTGCCAGCACTAGACGACCCACTGGTCACGGACACATTACCACTTGATCGACCCTCACCGGACGCCGCACTACCAACTTCCACATTGCCACTCGTCGCACTGCTTCCACTGCCACTGATCACACGCACGGAACCACCACGGATAGAATCACCCACACCACCGCTCAATGTCACCTCGCCACCAACATCAGTGCCAACACCACCCACAAGTGATACCACCCCTCCCGTGACCTCAAGGTCCGTAGCATCATTGTGACTCGTACCACCCACGACGCTCACACTACCGCCGACCGCTGCATCACCACTACCCACGCTCAGAGAAATGGAACCACTCTTGCCACCAGTAGCATCCGACGTCCAAATAGACACACCACCGGAATTGCCACTACTGGATACACCACTTGACAACCACAACGAACCGCTCGTCTGATTCGCACCCGACAACGCCGTACCGATGAACACGTCTCCGCTCGTCACACTATCACCACCACCACTCGTGACGCGAATGTTGCCACCCACCGATGTCGACGCAGAACCACCAGAGAGAATCACATTGCCACCGGACGCAATACCTTGACCGGCCGACACCGTCACCGTGCCGCCTGTACCACCCACAACCGTCGAATTGCCCGCACTCAGCTGCAACGACCCACCCTCGCTCGCATCACCCGACCCAACGATCAGTGAAATACTGCCACCACTACCACCAGTAGCAAGTGACGTGCGGACAGACACAGAACCTGATGAGCCGCCACTCGACGCACCAGTCTCGACTTCCACGATGCCGCTCGTCTCCGCAGGACCAGAATCGGCACTGCCAATCCACACACCACCACTCGTCGTGCTCGCACCCGCACCACTCGCAACACGGATGCTTCCGCCCACGCCTTCGTTACTGGAGCCACCCGTCACATCCACGTTACCACCAGTCTTCGTGCCGACACCACCGATGAGCGATACGCGACCGCCCGCGCCAGCTGATGGATGAGTGCTCGCACCGGCAAACACATCCACGTCACCACCAATCGCCGCGTCGCCAGAACCCACAGAAACGTGAATCCGACCAGACTTGCCAGACACAGCATCTGACGTATCAATCGACACATGGCCAGAATCACCACCAGTAGATGCGCCGGTCGACAACATCAACGAACCGCTCCTCTCACTAGTGCCAGAATCCGCAGTAGAAACAAACACGTCACCGCTCGTCACGCTCGAACCGCCACCACTACGAACCTTCACATGGCCACCCAATACACCAGTGCCAGCGCCACCGGATACTTCCACGTCACCACCAGTCTTGCCGGAGCCACTCGTCACAACCACACGGCCACCGACACCGCTTCCGTCACTGCTGTCACCGCTCGTGACCATGACGTCGCCACCAGTCATCGCATCGCCAGAACCAACGCTCAACGAGATCGACCCGCTCGCGCCACTCGCTGCATTCGACGTGAAGAGCGAGATACTGCCAGAGTCACCACCGCTCGACACACCCGTGAACATCGACACCGTGCCACTCGTACGACCCTCACCGGACGCCGCACTACCAACTTCCACATTGCCACTCGTCGCACTGCTTCCACTGCCACTGATCACACTCACGGAACCGCCAACACGTGAGTTCCCCGAACCACCAGAGATCTCTACATCGCCACCGACAGCCCTGCCATTGCCACCGACTAGCGAGATACGACCACCAGATCCATCACTGTTAGAGCTGATGCCTCCGATGATTTCCACTAACCCACCCACAGCATGATCTCCTGAACCAACTTGGATATGGACGGACCCGCCACTACCTCCTGTGGCAGAAGATGTTACGACAGAAATCGCTCCTGAAGTCCCATCACTGGAAGCGCCAGTAGAGAGAGTCATCGAGCCGCTCGGCTTAGATAAACCAGATGAAGCCGTACCCACAACAACATCTCCACTTTTGGCATCTGGACCGCTGCCGCTAGTAAGGTGAAGCTGGCCTCCCTCCGACGTGTTGCCGATTCCTCCGGAGATCACAACATCACCACCTGTTCGAGTTCCTGTACCACCGGTGGCAGATATGGTTCCTCCGATTCCTTCTGAGTGCGTGCTTGTTCCGGCGTGGATATCAACAGCACCGCTGGAAATGGCATTACCGGACCCAATACTGAAAAGAAGCGATCCGCTCTTACCACCAACTGCGTCCGACGTTGTCACATGTATCGAACCAGAGTCCCCACCGGACGTCGCTCCAGTTGAGAGTAACAACTCTCCACTCGCTGCCGTGCTGCTAGGGCCACTGGGGGCGGTTCCAACACTTACACTCCCGCTGTTTGTGTCGCGACCTTCCCCACTCTTGAGATCGATATCGCCTCCGCGACCTGTATCTCCACCACCACCGACCACAGATACCGATCCCCCGGATTCTTTTCCATGTCCCCCGAAAGAGAAAGTGAACCACCGACACCTTGGTCATGAGAGCTTGAACCAGCTAGCACTCGAACCGATCCACTGCTCAATTCATCTCCAGAACCTGCACCAATGTCGATGGAACCAGCATGGCCTGACACTGCCTCAGATGTCCCAAGAGATATCCCACCAGAGTTCCCTTTGTTCGATGAGCCGGTTGTGACAGAAATCGCCCCGCTCTTCTGATTCATTCCTGAAGTACTACTTCCGATAAATATGTCACCGCTCGACGCCTCATCGCCGCGGCCACTGAAGATCTGGACTGAGCCACCTTGCATCGTATTACCAGCTCCACCGAGAATCGCCACATCTCCACCTTTCCATGAACCTGAACCACCCATAATCCCAACAACACCACCAATACCATCAACGTGGGAGCTTTCCCCACCCACCAAGCTCAATGAGCCACCAGCACTGGCATCACCACTACCGACGACAGCCGATATCGCACCGGCCTTGCCTCCCTTCGCATTCGACGTAAAGATGTTGACTGAACCAGAATCGCCGCTCGATGATGGGCCACTTGTTATTGCTATTGTTCCTGTCATGGTGTTGGCACCGGCACCAATAGTTGATATGACGACTGATCCCGTGGAGCCTGACACACTTCCACCACTATGGAGTTGAACATCACCGCCGCCTTCGCTCTCACCATCTCCTCCACCAACGATCACGTCCCCTCCAATCTTCTTACCAACACCGCCGATAATGTTCACGGTACCTCCTGATCCGTCAGTGTGTGAACTTGAGCCACCAACGATACTCACAGCTGCAGAATCAGAAGCATCTCCGTTACCTCCGAGAAGCTCAACGTCACCGCTTTTCCCGCCAGTACTAGATCCGGTAGCTAATGCGATTCCACCGCCGTTGCCAGCACTAGACGACCCACTGGTCACGGACACATTACCACTTGATCGACCCTCACCGGACGCCGCACTACCAACTTCCACATTGCCACTCGTCGCACTGCTTCCACTGCCACTGATCACACGCACGGAACCACCACGGATAGAATCACCCACACCACCGCTCAATGTCACCTCGCCACCAACATCAGTGCCAACACCACCCACAAGTGATACCACCCCTCCCGTGACCTCAAGGTCCGTAGCATCATTGTGACTCGTACCACCCACGACGCTCACACTACCGCCGACCGCTGCATCACCACTACCCACGCTCAGAGAAATGGAACCACTCTTGCCACCAGTAGCATCCGACGTCCAAATAGACACACCACCGGAATTGCCACTACTGGATACACCACTTGACAACCACAACGAACCGCTCGTCTGATTCGCACCCGACAACGCCGTACCGATGAACACGTCTCCGCTCGTCACACTATCACCACCACCACTCGTGACGCGAATGTTGCCACCCACCGATGTCGACGCAGAACCACCAGAGAGAATCACATTGCCACCGGACGCAATACCTTGACCGGCCGACACCGTCACCGTGCCGCCTGTACCACCCACAACCGTCGAATTGCCCGCACTCAGCTGCAACGACCCACCCTCGCTCGCATCACCCGACCCAACGATCAGTGAAATACTGCCACCACTACCACCAGTAGCAAGTGACGTGCGGACAGACACAGAACCTGATGAGCCGCCACTCGACGCACCAGTCTCGACTTCCACGATGCCGCTCGTCTCCGCAGGACCAGAATCGGCACTGCCAATCCACACACCACCACTCGTCGTGCTCGCACCCGCACCACTCGCAACACGGATGCTTCCGCCCACGCCTTCGTTACTGGAGCCACCCGTCACATCCACGTTACCACCAGTCTTCGTGCCGACACCACCGATGAGCGATACGCGACCGCCCGCGCCAGCTGATGGATGAGTGCTCGCACCGGCAAACACATCCACGTCACCACCAATCGCCGCGTCGCCAGAACCCACAGAAACGTGAATCCGACCAGACTTGCCAGACACAGCATCTGACGTATCAATCGACACATGGCCAGAATCACCACCAGTAGATGCGCCGGTCGACAACATCAACGAACCGCTCCTCTCACTAGTGCCAGAATCCGCAGTAGAAACAAACACGTCACCGCTCGTCACGCTCGAACCGCCACCACTACGAACCTTCACATGGCCACCCAATACACCAGTGCCAGCGCCACCGGATACTTCCACGTCACCACCAGTCTTGCCGGAGCCACTCGTCACAACCACACGGCCACCGACACCGCTTCCGTCACTGCTGTCACCGCTCGTGACCATGACGTCGCCACCAGTCATCGCATCGCCAGAACCAACGCTCAACGAGATCGACCCGCTCGCGCCACTCGCTGCATTCGACGTGAAGAGCGAGATACTGCCAGAGTCACCACCGCTCGACACACCCGTGAACATCGACACCGTGCCACTCGTACGACCCTCACCGGACGCCGCACTACCAACTTCCACATTGCCACTCGTCGCACTGCTTCCACTGCCACTGATCACACTCACGGAACCGCCAACACGTGAGTTCCCCGAACCACCAGAGATCTCTACATCGCCACCGACAGCCCTGCCATTGCCACCGACTAGCGAGATACGACCACCAGATCCATCACTGTTAGAGCTGATGCCTCCGATGATTTCCACTAACCCACCCACAGCATGATCTCCTGAACCAACTTGGATATGGACGGACCCGCCACTACCTCCTGTGGCAGAAGATGTTACGACAGAAATCGCTCCTGAAGTCCCATCACTGGAAGCGCCAGTAGAGAGAGTCATCGAGCCGCTCGGCTTAGATAAACCAGATGAAGCCGTACCCACAACAACATCTCCACTTTTGGCATCTGGACCGCTGCCGCTAGTAAGGTGAAGCTGGCCTCCCTCCGACGTGTTGCCGATTCCTCCGGAGATCACAACATCACCACCTGTTCGAGTTCCTGTACCACCGGTGGCAGATATGGTTCCTCCGATTCCTTCTGAGTGCGTGCTTGTTCCGGCGTGGATATCAACAGCACCGCTGGAAATGGCATTACCGGACCCAATACTGAAAAGAAGCGATCCGCTCTTACCACCAACTGCGTCCGACGTTGTCACATGTATCGAACCAGAGTCCCCACCGGACGTCGCTCCAGTTGAAAGATCCAGTCCACCTGATTGAGCGGACGGTCTTGTCGCTACAGAGGCTGTGCCACTCTGCCCTTGAAGTCCTTCACCAGCAATTACATTTACGTTACCGCCGTGATGGGATCCTTTACCGGAAGACAATGTAATGCTCCCTCCAGCCTGGGTCCCATCTCCACCGGAAACAGTAGCATCACCTCCAATCCCTTCCGTATGTGTACTCTCCCCACCACTAACAATTAAGGTGTTTGCCGGCTGCGACCCTCCGCTACCAGCTTTTACGGTAACAGAGCCAGTTTTACCTTCCAAGGAATCACCAGTGGCCAGTAATATATCGCCAGACACACCAGCAAGAGTTTTTCCGGAAGATACCACAACACCCCCACTAGGTTGAGTTAACACTCCACTAGCGGAACCAACTTGAACACCTCCACTGGATCCCAGAGTGGTACCGCCACTGGTAAGGAAGACATCTCCTCCCTTTTGGGCGTCACCGTTCCCGCCATTGATCATTACTGAGCCACCTTGACCAGCGCTTCTACCACCAGAAACGCCGACAGATCCTCCCGATGATGAAACTGTGCTGGTTGCACCACCCTCAAGCTCAATACTTCCTCCTTGTACATCATCACCCAATCCGACACGAAGAGAGATCGACCCCCCACTTCCCTGGGTTGCATCCGACGTAAGGAAAGCTAGACTACCAGATGGCCCACTGCTTGAGAGCCCAGTTGACATGACGATCGCCCCACTCGATTTCGCATCTCCGGAATCCGCTGTCGTCAACATGAGCTTTCCAGTTGAGTCGGATTTACTGGCACCGCTTGTAAGATTCACATCCCCACCGCGAGTTCCTTGGCCCACACCTCCATTGATCGTAATACTCCCTCCAGTGTCTTGACCAAGACCACCGTTGAGAGCCACATTGCCACCGATGCCACTGTCTGCGGGGCTAGATCCTGCTCGCATAACGACGCTCCCACCTTCGAGTGCACTCCCATGGCCGGCCTCGAGAACGATGGATCCAGATTTTCCATGTTCAGCCGAAGACGTCTGCACAGTAATGCTGCCTGAGTCTCCATTCAATGCTACACCAGATTTGACGAGAACGGCACCACTAGGCGAGGAGGTTCCAGAATCTGCAGTGCATATCACAACTTGACCGCTACTGGCACTCTCTCCAGCTCCACTTGATACTAAAACGTCTCCGCCTTGAGAACCTGAGGTCCCTCCTCCATTCAAGGAGACATCCCCTCCTTGCGACTTACCGAAACCTCCTGTAAGTTCGAGCACTCCGCCAGACCCAGATTCATGTGTACTGTTTCCACTGGTCACCTTCACAGAGCCTCCATCAATCGCATCTCCCGATCCAACCACCACGCCAATCGAGCCACCTTTGTCACTGGTGGCTTTTTCGGTATGAATGGAGATGCTTCCCGAGCTTCCAACGGCAGAAGTGCCTGTCACAAGTGAAATTGAACCACTGGCCCCAGCTTCACTTGTGTTCGCTGTAATGATGGCGATTTCACCACTAGAGGCAACATTTCCTGTTCCCGACAGTAAGCTGACCGATCCACCGATGCCTGAAGAGGCTTGACCTCCAACAATCTTGACGTTTCCACCGAATTTAGAAGCACCACCAGCAAGAGAAACATCACCTCCAGATCCTTCAGATGCTATCGAATCACCACCGACAACGGAAACTTGACCACCCGTCCCATCATCACCAGAACCAATGCTCAACACAATTGATCCACCTGCTCCAGACACTGAATTAGCAGTACCCACGTATACATCTCCTGAGTCTCCACCATGTGCAAATCCAGTTGAGATATTCAAGCTTCCACTTGCGCAGCCAACGCCTGACATGTCGGTTCTTATCAGAACACTGCCACTAGAAACAGCTTCACCCGATCCACTGCGTATCGTCACATCACCTCCTCGCTCAGTACTTCCTGATCCCGCGGCCAAATTGAGGTCGCCACCAGCTGCCGTCCCGAACCCGCTGTGCAGATCCACTTTTCCGCCGATTCCACTTGTATGAAAGCTGTCACCACCGTGAATCATGAAATCTCCGCCACGGGATTGGTCCCCCGCACCGATAGAAGCTACAATGGAGCCAGCCTTCCCACCTTCAGCGTTTTCAGTCCAAAAAGTGATACCTCCCGAATCCTCACCAACGGAAGCTCCAGTTGAAATAAATACTGATCCACTAGATCGTGATGACCCGGATTGAGATGTACCAATCATCACATCACCACTCGTCGCACTTGAGCCGTTACCACTTACAAGACTAACACGACCTCCCATGGAGCTCAATCCATTTCCACCAACGATTGAGATATCTCCTCCAGACGCCATACCATGTCCACCCTCAATCACGACAGAGCCACCTTTTCCATCCCCATGGAGGGTGTGACCACCGACAGCGCTGACTCTTCCCCCTTCCGGAGTGTCGCCAAATCCAACAGACAATGCAATGGCACCTGCTTTTCCGTTCGTGGAGTTTGATGTTTGGAACGATATTGAGCCTGAATCTCCGTTACTCGATAGGCCAGTTGAGAGCGCAAATGAACCGCTTGTACCTTGGTTTCCAGAAGATGGTGTGCCCAAAAGAATATCACCGCTTCGAAAATCCTGGCTATATCCGCTGAAGATGTGAACGTTTCCGCCCTTGTGCGAAGAGCCAAGACCGCTGTTGAGCGTTATATCACCTCCGAGAGAAGAGCCTTGACCCCCATTGAGTCGAATGGCACCGCCTATGCCATCGGTGTGGGTACTATTGCCACCATTCAGCAAGATGCTTCCACTCATAGAGCTATCACCAGAGCCACCGGAAATACCGATCGACCCAGCATAACCAGCTGGAGAATTGGAAGTGACGACGCTGATACTGCCTGAATTTTTGGTTTCCGATAATCCAGTTGACATCACAAGCGATCCACTTGATCCTCCTGAGCCAGATTCCGAAGTCCCAACATGAACATCTCCACTTGTACCAGAGACACTGCCACCGCTTGTGATTCGCACATTTCCTCCATGCGATGTGCTTCCTGTACCGGCAGCCACTTCGACATCTCCCCCTTCGTTTATCCCTGAACCGGTGTTAATGATGACCGCGCCACCAACTCCATTCAATGCCGATGTATCTCCACTTGATATCTTAAGCATTCCTCCGTCACCACCGTTTCCCGACCCCACAGAAAGAGTGATCGAGCCCCCAGTACCCCCTGTCGAAGCAGATGACTCCAAAATCAAAGCACCAGAGTCGGAATTGGTCGCCAATCCGGTAGAGACATGTACTTGCCCAGATTCACCATCTGTTGATGCTCCGGAACCGATGTCTAAAGAGCCAGAAGAAGCATGAGCAGCACGCCCGGAGTGAACTTGAACGCTTCCCGATTTTGCCGCCACAGCCGCTGAATTCGCACTCGTTAATTGAAATCCGCCGGTAGAAGAGTGTTCACTGCTTCCTGTTTCCATGTTAATGGCTCCACCAACTCGATATGTTGATCCACCGGAGTGCACAGAGATGCTTGAACCCATCTTGTTGACGTGTGAACCGGAGCTCAAGCTGAGCGACGCCGCAGCCTCGATACTTATACTGTCGACCTCGGAACGAATCTTTGTGGTACTTCCTAGCAAGCTGACGCCCGTATGATCGACACGCAGTCGCCCAGCAGTATCTCCATTGAGTGCAGTGGCTAAAGTAAGATGTGAGGCTTCTCCTGCGTCGACTTCTCCCGCGGTAACATCAATGCTAGCAATAGCACTTGATCCTTCTTGCCCTTTGACTTCCAAGAGCACCCCTGTTCCAATGCCTTCGCTATAAATCGGCAAGTCGTCGTATGTTTGCCCGGCGTACGGTCGGTCCAGGAAAAAAGATGTAGCGGTCACAGGGCGCTTCGGATCAACCACGTACAGCCCTCCAGCAAGTCTGATGAATTTGCATCCGACTAGATCCGCAGAGAGATCTAAAAGTGTCAAAACTTGGTCACTTCCTTGGACGACAGAAACATTCCCAGGCAATTGACGAGACCTGATGCCACTTCTGTCTGCATAGTGCCGGATTTCGAGTGACTTGTGACCGCCAGCAGCATCGACTGTATCGTCTCTTGATCGAAGCTTGAATCCTCGGGAGTTCACAGATCCTTGATACGATGTATCTTCACTCAATGCAAGTAGTCTTTTGCGTATCTCGATACTCTCATTTCCATCGAGTGGGTGTTGCAATCCTTGATCAATACACACTTCCGCGCTGCTCACTGCTGTCACCGTTCGCGCATCTTTCTGGTTGGGAAACACAACATCTCCAACGCTGACGTACTTGCTGATCAGGATCAGAGACCCGGTTAGCGCATCACCAAGAGCAGCAGCCCAGTGTATTCAGGACTCACCTTGCGTCACTTGTCGTGGGTATACGTGTTGCTCCAACAGGGGCACCACCAACTCCAACAAAACTCACGACACGATACGTCTTTCCCGATCGAATGGCAAATGAAGCCGTTCCGTACACGGGGTGACTCTCCACCATCACTTGGCCCACCATGCGGTTATCTATCAATCGGCAAGGTAGCCAAACGCTTAACATCGAAAGGGCAGCACATCATGTCGAGCGACGTACCGAACATGAAGGGGTCATGAGGAGACGGCATGGATGGTGTAGTCTGCAGTAATCGCCGAGGCATGCGTCGCTCGGCATCCTTTTGCAGCGTTGCTTGCTGCTGGTCTTCATGCACATCTTGTCGTTCACCTCCTTCTTTCCCTAGCGTCACGCTACTGAGGGCTTGCTGCAGGAACACACACACCACGATGACGCCTACGACACACATCATCATGCACTAACGTCAGCGCGCTCTCCTTGCGCCAAATGAGCGACATACGCACCGAGAAAGACGTCGCGGAGTGCTTTTCCTTTCCTGCCCATGCTTGCCGAGGTTTCCCTTTACCAACACTCGCGGTTGACGTTGTTGGATGGGTCGTTGATCCTTGTTGGACGGGTTTGTTGGTTGCCTTGCCGCTGTTGGGCGGCTTGTTGGTCGTTAGTTGTTGGCTTTCGCGCTTCTTGCGGTCGCCGTCGTCGCCTTGGGAGTCTGATAGCACAGTGCAAGATCCGCGAGGAGGCGCCGTCGCGACAAGATCCTGCGGCTCGCAATCGCGTGGAAACATGGAAATCTTTTATTTCGAACGTTTGTCGCCGCGCCCACAAGCGCCTCGTCAAATCCCTCGACGCTCCATGCACCGATCAGAGTCAAAATTGGTGGCAATCTTCCCGGCAAAACCCGGTACACAACCGGTAAAATAAAGTTAACAGAGGGCAACCTAGAGTTAACCACTAGGGCAACCTACATGCAACATTGAAACCGATTTCGCTAATTCAACTGCTTGCTTCAAAACAAGTTAACCCACATAATCAAACAAATTGACCAAGCGACTGACGAAAGATGAGTTGCACAAGATTAGCGTAGACACTCTGAGGCAACTCGACTCAACGTATCTAGATGCCGAGCTAATTTGCATATAGGCGGGTTTCAACTTGGGCTTATTTTGACCTTACTGCACTTGAGAGCGCCTGATGGGCATTCAAGCGTTCAATTCACAATTTACGATGTGTCGCATCTGCACCATGCATGGACCTTGGGAAGGACGACGAATAGATCCAGTGTGGTACATGGTGCAGCATGGTATCATCTTCTATGTATGTATAGAGAGGAACAGGTGCAGCAAGGACCCGAGCGAAAAGCACACTGCCATGTCAGTATCGCCGTGCGACATGTCACTTCACGGCAGACACCAGTGTCGAGACCTATGGATTGTAGCCACAACGTCACTCTAAAAAGTAAGTGGAAAGCCGAAAAGGCAGCTTCTCCTCAGGATGGTGACACTCATACACATCCGACTGATGGTTCTGCCAAATGTATGGCTCTCAACGCCTATCAAGCTAGGAATCGAATCGTCAAGCGGAAAAGCATGGAATGCTCTAATCTTGAAATTGGTCCTACAGCGCATATCTACAGCGGCTTTCTGTGTAGGTTTAGGGCCTCAGACATGACCTTTGAAGTCAATTGAGCACTGCTCGAAGTGTGAACATGTCGCAACTTGTGTGACACATTTCCAAGATACATTCAGATCCAAATTGGGTGATTGTCAGGTGAAATTCAAGATCTCAGATTTGAGCTAGCGTCTAGATCCCTCAAGATTGGAGGTTCCGAAATTCAGGTCAATGATTTGAAGCTCTATATAAATTCCAAGAAGCATCCCGTCTTGACTTGATCTTTTTCAAAAGGTAAATTCAAAATACAAGGTTTGGTGTGGCAGGGTGTATGCGATATGTGCCGCCTGTTGAAATCCTCCCACTCTTCGGATATCCCCGTGGGGGCGTGACTTCTATGATACGGTACATCTCTCCCAAAGCACCACTTGTGGGAAGGAGAAGTTGAAGCCTGGCTGGCAGACGATGAAAGAACAACGGCGGGATGCGCCACTGGACATGATTCCCGGGAAACTTTCCGATACAATTCAACATAGCGCGGTAGGTATTGCTACCTTTTTCTCGATTGTGCACTACCCCAAGAGCTCCGGGAGCTCTTAATCACGAGTGTCCCATGTCAAACTTGGCCCTCGCTCATAGAGATCTTTAGCCATCTGGGCCGATCACGAAGAGGCATTGACCGATTTCGAAACTATACGAGACTACTGAGATAACTTATTCTTTCTTAATTTGACATATTGATTCTCTTTCTTGATAACTTCAAAACTAACGGTTACCAGTACATTTGACCGCGTAGAGTTTCGAATGAACTGGATCACGTCGCAAAAAAGGCCAACATTTTCTCATCTTGGATCCGCGTGGACATGGCTATGGGCATCAAACATATGAAGCGAGCAGGTAGGTACATCGCTTGGTCGACGCTCGTCGATCGGCCTCTTCACGAGGAGCGCATCTAGCCGATGGATCGCAGCGAGCGATGGCTCATTTGCGCTTTTGCGTCCTCGGGACCACATCTCAACAAAAGCAACATGAAGCAATCATTAAGGCTCAGCCTGGCAGTCGCGGCTGTGACTGCCCTCGCCCATCTCGACTCGGTCCATGCCAAGACGGCGAATCCGTTGGACTTCCCGGCATGCCCAGAGTCGCACAGCCCTGAGTACTATTGCTGTGAGTACTCGGATACGGTCAAGCACGTGTACACCAAGTACAATCTGCCCACGGGTGGGTCGTTCGAGGACGTGTTCCGCGATGGCTGGAAGATGGCGCGTCAAGTGAACTATCCGTACCACAAGTTCACTCCAGACACTCCCAAGTACTACTACGACCAACCAGAGACGATTTGTCGTATGCGGACGGTCGTGGTTAACTCGAAGACGGGTGAAATCAAGCAAGAACTCCAATGTGCGAACCAGAACTCGTCGTTGGTCGAGGACTCTCAGGACGCGACGGTGTTTTGGACGTATGCGGAGAACCCACGTAACAACAATGCTTCGTTCCCAGTGGGAGCCAAGTGCTACAGCTTGATGACGTCGAACGGCAAGGTTGACGCCAAAGAAAAGGCGCTATGTGTCTCTGCGGCCTCGACTGTCACGCCTAAGTTCACTTCGTACACGGAGGTAGAGCTCGTGGTGATCTACGTGGTATACCTTGCGTGCTTTGCCGCCATTTTTGCCTGGTCGTTGTACAAGACGGCCATGAAGAACAAGCTTAAGGCCACCGCCGACAAGTCCAAGCCACTACTCGCACACCGCGGTGGTCCTTCCACTCCAAACAAGAACCACGGAGATAACAAGCATACACAGGTCCGTTTCTCCGATTCGGATAACCAGGAGGATGACGACGGTATCCTTCAGACTGGGTACTCGCGCTCTATCTTCGGCACCATTGTGTTTGCCTACTTCATCATTGTGACGATCGGTCTCTGTGCTCTCCTTTTGGTCATTGTCTTGGACTACTACGGACTCTTGCCTGAGGTGCTCTTTGACCCATCGGGTGCCAATGTTATGGTCTTCTTCATCGTCTGGCTCATCACGACTGTGTGGTACGCAGCCACTGTCTTTGCCACCGACAGTCTCATCAACTTTTTCCGCGTTGAGACCGACTTGAGCTCGTGCGAGTACGTCGACATGCTGAAGCGCGACGACACGGAGCTCTTGCTCATGGATCGCTCGGGTGTCTCGGACTTGATCGCTCGCATCGAAAAAGTGTTCGTCTCGGAAAACCACATCAAGGGATTCCAGAAGACTGTCCCGGTGGAGCACATCAACGAGCTTCGCGTGGTCGAGTTCCAGCACGTGCGCTACATCTACGACATGACGGCTGCTCGATTCATTCCAGGAAGCGTCAAGATGGGCGAGACGTACGCTAGCATCTTGAATGAAGCAAGTGGATTGACGGATGCCGAGGCTCAAATTCGCTACAACATGGTCGGCCCAAACGCAGTCAGCGTCGAGATGCCGTCGATGGCCAAGTCGCTCGCCCACGAGTTCTTCACGCTCTTCTACATTTACCAAGTCATGTGTTACTTTGTCTGGTACTACTTCGACTACTACACGCTCGCGATCGTCATGACGTGTGTGGTTGCCATCTCGGCCGTCATCAACATTTACACCAAGCGCCGCATGCAGGCTTCGGTGGTCGAAATGACCAGTTACACGACGGAAGTGAACGTGTACCGTGACAACGCCTGGCGAGTCATTCAGTCGTCGGACGTCGTGCCGGGTGACCTCGTTCGTGTCTCGGAGAACTGGGTCTTGCCGTGTGATATGGTGATTGTGCGTGGCTCCACCGTCTGTGACGAGTCGATGCTCACGGGTGAGTCCATGCCAGTCCAGAAGTTCCCAGTCCCAGAAAACAGCCACACTGTGTACGAAGCCATGGGTTCCGGTAAAAAGCATACGCTCTTTGCCGGTACGCGCGTGCTTTCCTCTGGCCGTAACGAAGAGATCCATGCCGTTGTCCAAACGACTGGTCCGAACACGTCCAAGGGTGAGCTCATCCAGTCTATTTTGTTCCCTCTTCCAATGCGCTTCAAGTACGACGAGCACCTCAAGATGCTCATTGCTGGTCTCCTTGTGTTCGGTGTGATCGCCTGTGGTTTGACGGTGTACTTCCTCACGAGCAACGGCAAGCTCTCCAACAAGATGTCAGCTTTTTGCTACTGCATCTTCGTCATCTCTACTGTCGTCAGCCCGCTTTTGCCAGTCGTGATTACGGTCGGCCAAGTGAATGCTTCTCAGCGTCTCGAAAAGGTTGGAGTCTTTTGTCTGAACTCTCAGCGTATCACGCTCTGCGGTAAGGTCCGTGTCTTCTGCTTCGACAAGACGGGTACTTTGACCAAGCAGGGTCTCGACTTCTTGGGCCTGCGTCCAGTTCAGAGCACTGCCTTCACGCCACTCGTGACGGACGTGCAGAGCAGCTCGGACATCTCGGCTATTGCTCAGTACGCTCTCGCGACGTGTCACTCGGTTGGTTCGCTCGATGGTCGACTTGTGGGTAACGAAGTCGAAGTAAAGATGCTCACCGCCAGTGGCTGGCAGCTCGTTGAGCGCGAAGGCGAGCAACCATATGTCAAGTCCCCAACTGATGCTGGTCTCGAGCTCGAATTCGTCAAGCGCTTCGACTTTGACCACCACCGCATGTCCATGAGCGTCGTCGTGCGAGATCGCAAGACCAACAAGCACTACGTCTTCTGCAAGGGCTCGTACGAGCGCATGCAGCAGCTCAGTCTTACTGAATCCGTGCCTGCTGACTACCAGAAGGTTGCTGACCAGCTCGCCAAGGACGGTTGCTACGTGCTTGGTATCTCCTTCCGTGAATTGCCAGCTGAATGGACAGACGCTGATGTCCAGGCTCTCGTGGCTGACCGTGAGGCCGTGGACCAGGAACTCTCGCTTCTTGGCCTCGTGCTCTTCCGTAACGAGCTCAAGCCTGACACTGCTGACGCCATTGCCCAGCTCAAGGCTGGTGACACTCGTGTGGTCATGATCACGGGTGACAACGCCATGTGCGGTTGCTACATCGCTCGCCAGAGTGGTATGATCAGCGAGACCTCGCGTGTGATCCTTGGTGACGTTGTCGCGGACGAGCTCGTGTGGCGCGACGTGGACCAGGAGACGCAGTTCAACCTGACCGAGATCAAGTCGATGGTGGATGGTGAGAACGACGTGGAACTCGCTGTCACTGGCCGTGCTTTCGACCACTTGGTTGCGTCGGATGAGATCAAGGAGTTGCTCCTCAAGATCCGTATCTACAGTCGTATGACTCCAAACGGCAAGATCCAGTGTGTGCAGTTGCACATGGAGACTGGTGCGGTCACTGGCATGTGTGGTGACGGTGGTAACGACTGCGGTGCCTTGCGTATCGCCCACGTCGGTGTGGCTCTCAGTGACGCCGATGCCTCGGTCGTGTCCCCATTCACCAGTCGCTCGAAGACCATCACCTCGGTTGTTGATTTGTGCCGTGAAGGTCGCTGCAGTGTGGCCACCTCGTTCGCTTCGGTCAAGATGCTTGTGATGTACGGCATCATTGCCTCGACTCTTCGTTTGTTCCAGTACTACAACGGTGTGATTATGTCCGAGTGGTGCTACATCATTGCTGACGGCTTCACGATGGTCGGCTTGTCGTACTTCATCACGCTTTCGCGTCCATTGCCAACGCTCGGTGACCAGCGCCCAACCTCGAGTCTCATTGGCCCAACGACGCTCGTCTCGATTCTCGGCCAGGAGCTTATCAACGTCATCTTCCTCTTCATTGGCATCAATTTGTTGACTGGTCAGGACTGGTACTGCCCATTCACCCCCGACAACATCGATCTGGCCAAGTGGTGGTTGCTCTCTGACAACGCCATGGCCACGTGCTTGTTCTACTCGACGGTCACACAGCAGCAGCTCGCTGGTTGGGTCTTCAGCTTCGGTTCGCGCTACCGTCTGCCGATCTGGCGCAACTATGGACTGATCGCCTTCATGATCGTCTTGATTGCCATCGATTTGTACTTGATCCTGGGTGAACCAAGCGCCGTGACCGATCTCTTCCGTATCGCAAGCAGCACGAACGTAGTGGTGCTTCCATACGTTCCTCTTCCACAGTCTTTCCGCGCCAAGTACCTCGGTGTGCTGATTGGCGACGTGATTGCTGTGATCCTGTTCGAATACATCGTCGTCTTGGGTCCAGTGCGCAATTACTTCCGCAACAAGTATCACAAGGACCACCTGCCGATGCGCAAGTAGATACTACAGTAGATACATCAAATGAATAAAGCACGCATTAGAATTCACCGAAGCTTTCCTTTCTGTTCCATTGCCATTCTGGTGGCTTGCTTCGTAGAATGAGGAGCTCCTCATCTTATCCGGATCCGGATAGAACAATACTATACACATACTATACACACGATCACTTTCCTCAAGTTCCTTTTCTCAAAATTGAAAGTTCGGTTTGATAAGTTAGAATTCACCATAGCGACAACTAGTCCTACGTTGACTTGATTCCCTTGAGCTGATAAATACAAGTACGCGACAACGCCCACACGACGAGCTCTTTTCACAGCTCAAGCGCGAACATAAGGTCACCACTGCTACTCTCATATTCGGAGCTGAACGACTTCAAGCCAGTCCACTGTTGTTTGCTGATCTCTGTGCTATACGTGGCGAACTTCCCAGTTGGCGCGCAAGTTGAGATCGTCTCGTCTTGGTTGTACCAAGGCAGGCCGACGTTGAAGTCGTCGTCACTTTCACTGTCGTCGTCTGTGCTGCTGTCCCAGCTACACGAATGGTCCTTCAGGCCGCGCCGTATCGAAGTCAAAAGCGAGGAGCTTGCTTCAGCCTGGGGCGAAATGGCTTGCCACATCGATAAATCGCTCTCCATTCCCGGGCTTTTGGCATGCAGTTCATGGCAGCTTGGTCCATTGTGGTTATGCGGAATCAGGATCGGTGGGCTGAGCATCATATGGCGCTGACGGACATTCGACTGGTAGACTACGCCAGGATTTCTGACGTGTCGACACTGTGCAAAGACGCTTTCGCTGTACACGACGCTCATATGACGATGATGGCTACTTCGCACTCGATACCAGCCTGTCTGATTTTCCGATTCCTGTTGTCCTGCAGGCAAATTGCGCTCTGTCCGAGAGCAGACAGCACCAAACGCCACGTCCGCAAGTGACATGCAACATCCATAACAACCTCCATGATTTGATCAAATTTCACAACTGGATTGCACTAAAGCCGTCAACTCATTGCTTCAACAAGTGGTCTTGACTGTGAAAACTAATCACACGGGAAGACGCATACTTTCGAATTGCGTCGCATGGACACCGCGCTTCACTAGAACAAGCTGCCTGCGAACCGGAAACGGTGACCCCCACCATCCCACTCCTGCTCCATTCTCAGCTCCACCACCACTCTCCTTCTTCTCATCAGCAACGTTATGCGCCTTCCTTGCGTTTCTCTCCAGCCAACAAAGCCCGAGTCGTCCGGTGGTTTCCTCCCTACTTGCTTCAAGTTCAAGCCGGAGAAGTGCCTCAACTAACCGTTAGAAACCTCTTCTAACGCCAGACGCCTGGTGCCACCAGCCGGGTAGATGAGTGGGATGCCACTTGTGGTCACGCCCATGACGCCTTCCTGGGTGCGGCGGCACGCATGCGGCCACGCGTCCATCGCCGCGGACGGACGGTGTCTCCAAGCCGGTTGATTGCTCACGCGGCACCCTGTAAAGATAGGGGATCCCCATGTGAGCGCACCCATCTGGAGGCAGGAACTTCTGGCGTCGAGATGCGGATGACAAGATCGGTGACCTTACACGTCGCACCCAAACAGCTGTGTCTGAGGAGCCGTACGACGCCACCAATCGCAACTGGCTGAAGCCACTCGAGATGGTAAATCCACTCGAGTGTGCGGCCAGCTGCCGGGAGAGTCACGGGCGAGGCGTGACGATTCCGAGCTCCACGAATACATCTGCTTGGCTTGTTGATCAGCGCCTTTGTGGTCACTTGGTGCTTGCAGAGGTGGAGGAGCAGGCGTTACCCCATCACTGGATTGCTGCTGCGCCCACCCCACGGGGGAGATGATCCGAGTCACTTTGGAAATTGAGCTGTAGACGCCACAAGCACCCCAGCATGGCGCAGTACACGACCCTCTCGGAATGGCACCTGGCGATGCCGTCGCGGCAACGAATGTCCTTGCCGCCGATCTCGCTGTCCGTCACGTCGCCAAGAAGCGACTACCCCTTGGTGCAGACGCCAACGATGCCGATGATGTACGCGCATGGCTCGCATCCGATGATGTCGCCTTCGTCGGGACGTGGACCAATGTTCATGCCACCAACCAACTGTAGTCCGACCACGACCAAGAAGCGCACGCGATTGATCCCGAACGCCACCAAGTCGATCACGTTGGAGCTCTTGCGTCCACACTTTGATCGTCCGTTGGCGGAAGTCGCGGGCATGTTTGGTATCTGCATGACGCTCATGAAGAAGATCTGCCGTAAGAATGGCGTGCCTCGCTGGCCACATCGCCAGATCCGCGGCCTGCGAAAGAGCATTTGGTCCATTGAGAAGGCGCTCCGCACGGCGGAATCCGAGGCTCAGCGCCAGTCGTACGTCGAACACCTCGAGCGTCAGAAGGACAAGCTCGCCGCGATCCTCCGTGGTCCAGATGGACCAGGCAAGTCGCTCTTCCACGAACTCGTCATGGCCGCGCCGTGCTCGCCAACGAGCGACTTAGCGACGCCTCGTGCCTCCGCCGCGGTGACTCCAGTCGGCGAAAGCAAGTCGATCAAGTCTCCTCCAGCCTTTACGCCATCGCCTCGCATGGACAAGGAGCAGCCCACGTGCGCCTCGCCTACGATCACGCGCCTCCCGTCCATTGCCACGCTGCTTGCGGCGCGCGCGCATGAAGTCCAGCGCGCGCAAGATCCTTCGCACCAGTACTACTACTAAGCAGAGCGCACCCATCATGGGAATGCGTGCGTCTCTGTGTCCGTCTGTTTGATGTCCATCCCGCTCTCGTTGTCCGTCCAGTGTAGCTTGATCGTCGAGTGCTGTAGCTCTAAAGTATTGTAATACCAATCCACGCCAGCATGCAATCTCCATTTTGTGGCTAAATGTGTAATTCCATGAAAAGGCTAATCATGGTCGGATAAGATATGACTTGAAAAAAGTACTCAAGGGTGCTAGATCTCAAGCTAGCCTAGTGTTTTGGAGCTCTTCGCACCCTGACTCATTCGAACAAGAAAATGGAAGTGGAGCTCGTGGTATGCAGCTCGTCGGGAAAGCCGATCTTCCACTACAGGCGACCAGCAGATGCGTCGCACTTTGAAGGCATCGGAGGTGGTACTGATGAGGACGGTGGGACGAATGACGGAGGAGCCCATTCGTTTGTTAGCTCGCTCCAGGGTGTCCTCTCGTTCGTGAGTTGCATGCAGCAGGAGGAGCTCCAAGAGATCGAAACTGACGGATGTCGAGCCATTTTCCACTCTCAAGACGGAATTATCTCCTACGCAGCGATCGTACGAGTAACTGAAGGTGGGGAGAGCAAGCCAATCTCGCCCACTCGGACAAGATTGTGTCTTGAGCGGATGCTTCAGTTGATGCATGCGCAGATCCTGTTCATTTTGAGCGACCGAGGACTTGACGTCTTACGACATCAACCCGGGTATGATCTTCGAGAGCTACTCATTGGTACAGAACGAGTCATCTATGCGCTATCTGATCAATGGGCAACGGATGTGACCGTTCGATTCAAGGATTTTGGTGTGCGGTTTGTGAGACTGCACCCCGACGACCGCATGGAGATCATGCAGACTCTGGAGCACGACCCTTCCCAGTCGTCCGAGTCGTCGGGAATGATTTGTGGCTTGCTTCTAGCGAGTGGGAAGGTAGTTGCCGTCGCGCAGCCCATGAAGAAGCAATTCAGCATTCTTGTCGATGGTAAGTGGCATTGTTCGAACCAGGCTCAAACCCGGCCACATCTCACGTTTTGCCGCTGTCTAGATCTTCTCCTATTGATCAACTTTGTGTATCACACGCCGTCCTTCACCAAGTCAGAGACATGGACTCCGGTCTGTTTCCCCAGCTTCAACTCCAGGTTCGTTGTTCATTGGATAGTCTCCTTGTGTATGTATATTGTTCGATGTGGCTGACTGTGGATCTCTCCAGAGGTTTCCTGCACGCGTATATTGCGTTCATCGCCCCGGACGTTGCGCTTGTGCTTCTTAGTACTCAGCAGTCTCCAGCCCAGTTTCATCAATTCCAAGGCAAGCGTGCCTTCATTCAAGAGCGGCTTCAGAAGATTGGTGCTATCGAGCAGATCCACGAGTCCATGGCCCACATGCCATCATGGAAGCCACATTGCGATCTTCCGCTATTGCATCACTTTATTTACAAGAACGAGATCACGGGCGAGTGTGCGAGCCCTTCTCTCGAGTTCCCATTCGATGATCCCCAGGTTGAAGTGGAGCTTCTAGATCAATATGCCCAGGTCCTGCAGCTGATGTTTCCGTCTCTCCCAGATCTGGGTTCAAGCCAAGTTCTTGGTAAACGCCGCCCTGGGCTTCAGGAGTCAGCTGCAGCTCGCCTCGTGGTTCATCGCACAACAACTGCGCTCTACATAGGCCTCTGCTCGGATGAGTACCGCTTCTTGGCGTGGTTTGACGGTCTCATCGCAACGCCCGACGCCCAAGATCAAAGCCACCTCATTCTGGATCGACTCAAGCGTGATGAAGAACTGCTCTCAGTATCTCACTTCATAAGCACAACATCTCTCTGGCCATGAAAGCATCTCCAGGACTGTGTTGTTTGATGCATTTCCTTGATCCTCGACAAAAGATCCTGGATGAAGCCTCAAGGAATCAGACAGCATCTTCAATCACAAGCAGGCGTTGACCAGATGCTTGCTCGGAAAGAATACAGTCAACTTGGATGCTTGACACATTGGAAATTTTGCCCGGTGGCCTCTCTCTTTGCCCCAGCAGACAACAGCGACCAGACTGTGTTGTAGGCGGGGGCAGCTCACCGATTATTTAACGCCCTCCTGAATCATGGCGACTAGGCTTGGTGGCCGACGACTGTATGGACAGCGTGCTGCCGCTGAATCGTCTCCCGTGACACGACATGCGCGGACATGGTCTTCTCCAGCAGAACTGGAAAGACTGGAGCGCCTTGCGGTGTTGGACACAGGGCAGAGGGCCACAAAACGAGCGTATGCGAATCCACGGATCGGTGGATGGAACACCTAGTTGGCTGCAACGAAGAACACGAAGTGGATGACATGACGACGAACAGACAGAACCAGTTGTCTCGGTGGACTGTGCTTTTCGTCGGCTCCATTCCATCGACCACCTGTCTTGACGTGTGGTGCCCACGAGCCACTAGCGTCATCAAGCCTCTCAAATGACACAATGAAAAGACGTACTGGACGGACAGAAGCTGGGCACGATTGGGATCTCGGCTCGAGAGACGAGCCAAGGAGAGGCTCATCTCGCTTGCCTTTCAACCGAGATGTACTGGACACATCGTTGTACGATTCGTACCTACCACGCTGAACCTGAACTTGCTTTGTGTCATCTCCGATTGCTCTTCCATTTTCCGACCAAGTCGATCGATCGGAATCCGATTCGGATTATCTAACGGCGTCTACTGACCACTCTGAACTGGCCACCGCGTGCCTTTGGTTCTATTGACGCAAGCGATCTTATGCCGAACGCGGGCTTATCTTCAACTGGCAACAGCCACAGTATGGCGAATGAAGAGGCACAGCGATCGCATCGGGCAAGTCGAAGACAGCACCAAGCTCAGCACACACGTGCCTCCAGTCCAGGCAGCGAGGGCTCTCAGTGGCAAGTTCGATCGGCAATGTCAAATAGAAAACGCCGACGTTCCGCAAACGAAGAAGGATTCGAATCCCAGCCCAGTGAACCACCGTACGGACGAATGAAGGTCACGACGTCATCGATCCGAGCACTTTTAGGCAATGACAGTGACGACGGACACCGTGAAGTTGCTCCTACCGTTTGGCAAGAAGACTTCTCGCGAATTCACGACGACGTCAAGTCGGCCGTGTCACCACCTGATACCGTAGAAAAGGAAGGATCAACCGACAAGACTCATCAGTGGACCCATACGCGTATGGACGGCGCGCGTCCAATTACAAATGCATCCCGAGAGATCAACTTTACAATGCTCCAAGAACATTTCCACAAGCCGCTGCGAGATGCGGCTCAGCACTTTGGTATCTGTACGACGCTTCTCAAGAAGATCTGTCGCAAGAATGGCATCACGAGCTGGCCCTATCGTCAGATCATCGGGCTGGAGAAGAGTATTTCGTCCATGGAGCAGCAAGTGCAGTACTTTGACGGTGAACAGCGACGACAATACGCCGAACAGCTCAACAAGCTACAGCGTCGCCTCGTGTCGTACGAGCGGACAGGCCAGCCGCCACGAGATGATGAAATGAATGCATCAGTAGTCTTGCAATCCTTACCAAGCATGTCAAATGCCACAAGGACAGAGAAGTCAAGCAGCCAACGTCAAGAGAGTGTTGCCGCTGTTATGCCTGAGCCAGTTTCCACTAATGGCTTCCGCACCAAGCCAGAACCATCCACGCCATCGCCTGTGGGCAGTGCGTCTGTCCGTCCTTTGCCGTCGATCGCCTTTATCCTCAACGGAGAGACCCATTCCGAAGACAGTCAATAATAGGACGTGTATCCAGACAGCAACAAGTGAAGTTGGAACACAAAGCAAAGAGAGACCTTGGCGTGTACTGACCACATCATAGAGGGTGTCCCACATGGGTGTGGGCTGCGGTAAGCGCACGACAATAAACTCAGTGCTGAGCCCATTACAGGAAGCCCATCTCAAGAACATTGGGGTGTTTGGACGCTGATCGTCGGCTTGTGACCAGCTCCACCCGGAACCTTGTGGCGCTGATCAAGTCGATCCAGGGCAAACAATCAACTCAAGCCGCTTGATTACACCATCAAACGGAAAGAAGACTCCGCGAACGTGCTGTTCGCAGGTCAACTACAAACACACGAGATGTTCCCATGCAACAGATCCTTCAACACTCCACGGTCTCTGCATTCCAAGTGGTGAACTCATTCGGTGGACAAGGCAGACCTCAGTGCGTTCAGCTGCATTGTCCACTGGCGCATCGGAATCGACACGAGAGAAGAAGGAAGCGAAGAAGGAAGGAAGAAAGAAAAAGAGAGATACACAGACTCACACGAGGGAAAAGTCTCCTCCATTGTTGAGATGTGTGCACCGCGGGTTTCCCGCACGACGTCCAATGCCGTCGATACACCATATCGGCGGGATGTCGCAGACAATGCGGATGCACAAACACACTCTCTTATCATATACACATCATGGACGTGTACCCGCAGGCTGAGATCCCGTCTTCATCCAAGTTTACTGTGCGGTACACAGTGTGTACGGCGCACGCCATCCGCCGCCTTGAAGTGGTCATCGTACCCGCTCACTTCCTCCTTGTCAAACGAGCCGCCGTGAACTCGATGAATGCAGAGATCGCCCTTTCCACGACAGGGGGACGCCCACCAGTACATGGTGTGTATCTGACCACCAGTTCAAAACACGATGCAGGGTGTTTGGTCTCGTTGCCGCAACCACACCGTGTTTTTGTACAAGCTGGCTCTGACGACATTAAAAAATTCGCCACCAAGTAGTTTTCAGCAATCCGAGATCGACTGCAGATAAAGACGAGACAGTGTAGAGTGGTCCCGGGCAGACGGACCATCGAAGAGCTCCTTTTGAATGCAGAGACCTCCTGTCCGCTGGCGTACCGAAACACATGCACACGCCCTTCCGTCATGACTTCCCGCTTTCCCACGGCGCCTCGGTGGTTTCCCTCAAGGCGAAGTGGCGTGCATTGCAGCGCCATGATGTGTTTGTGCCGTGCTATGCCGTCGTTCGTGATTTAGACGTGGCGAACGAAAGTCACACAGCAAGCAAATGCATGCCGCCACCCACCACTTTGGACGATTGCCAAGCACAAACTCCGGCGAGTCAAGACAGTGGCACGATGTGCCCTGTTGGCTCGTTTCTAGCGAGCAGACAACGTCCGTGGCCCGTCCGGTAACACATGGTCAGCCCGCCAGACGCGCCGCAAGGTCTGAGATGGCCCTCAAAGTCCGCACCCGTGGCCCTTTCCACGGCCGCTGACGCGCGCTCTTGGTTGATGTCATTCTGGACGCAACAACTCACTCTGTGGACTGGGCAGCGGGATGGGTCACATCCACCCAGTTCACTCACGCCACCGCGGGCAACGGGGCAACACGAGACCGTTGATGCGAGTCCCCTCGATCTTTTTCCGCGGGCGTTCACACACCGTCTGATGGCAAGGGTCACCGCGGTCACTATACGGTAGAGTCACTCATCTTCCAGAGGCAGCTGAAAGCGAAGAGAGATTGCCAAACATGGGACATGTGCCACGGTCAGGTCCGTGATAATAGTCTGGTCTGGATATGTGTGAGAATCCAGGAGTTGTGTCAACACAGGGTTGCTCGCTGCCTACCCACCGGTCGACACGCGATGACATGATGAACAGAACAGGAGTGGTCACCTGCGTGCCGAGAAGAGACAGCGCGGCGTCCCTGGTTCAATGTCGAAGTCTGCGTGGTTAGCGCCGGGTCATCTCTCTCTCCCCCGAACGGATGGCTGGTCTGCAGTTGCCTCATCAACAGCGGCGCGGGCGACGCAAGGGTCCTGGCTGTGGGACGCCAGCAACGGCTTCAACGTCTCACGGCGAAACTGGTGTGTCAGCGACAGTCACCCGACGGGTTTCTTTTCGAGCAACTGGACAACCTCACGCGCTGCCACTTGTTGACAGAGAGTGCTGAACCCAGAAAAGCATCCCGCCCACAGCCAAGTTTGCTAATCTTGTCGTCGCGCCACTCCTCCGACTGGCTCGGAGAAGAGGATCATTTTCTCATTTGCCGTCTCGTACGCACACTCGATTGAAAAAGAGACCATGGGTGTTCAACCACGTCGACCACTGACCGAGCAGGTGAACAAGTCGCCATCGATGGTCCCAGTGGCCTCGCCAATGTCGCGCAAGCGTCGCTTCATGGATGTCGTGCTTCTCCAGGAAGCCACAGCAACAGCCTCGGCGCCTCTTCTCCAGGAAGAAGACGAGCTGGCGCAGCGCGTGACGTTCAAGCGATCCAAGACAGACGTGGAAGTCGTGTACTCGCCAACGCCAATGGTCATGCCAGCACTACCAGTCAGTCCAATCTCTAGTCCATCGACCAAGGCCGCGCGTCCAAACATGTCGGCCTCGCAGACCATCACACTCGAGATGTTGCGTCCACACTTCGAGAAGCCGCTCGCGCAGGTTGCCCAGTCGTTTGGCATCTGTGTGACGCTGCTGAAGAAGATCTGCCGTAAGAACGGCCTCGCTCGTTGGCCACACCGCCAGATCATCGGTTTGCGCAAGAGCATCGCGTCGATGGAACAGGCGATTGACCACTTTGAAGGCTCGCGAAGAGACTTGTACGCCCAGCAGCTTGACAAGCAGCGCAACAAGCTGACGGCTCTTCTCGAGGACCCAACCAAGTGCTCCTCGCTTACGGTCGACGAAGAGGCCGCTCCTTCGAGTCCAGTCGAGCCATACTCTGGCGCTCAGTTCCACCAGAACCAGTACTACATGTCTTACACTGCTCCAGCGGCCAAGTACACGCACAGCTACCAGGCGTACAGCCCTCAGGCGTTTGCTCCACAGCCAGCCTTGTACACTCGCGGACAGGAGTACTACCAGCCACACAGCTACCCTCCTTCCCCTGTGTCTCCTCCAACTCATCAAGTGGCCTCCCCAAGCGTGCAGTTGCCACCATTGCGTCAGGAGTTCCGTCAAGTCCTTCCTTCCCTTGCGTCAGTAGTCAACCGTAGATGGTAAACGTGTCATTGTAACCTCTAATTTATGAAGATAAATCACCAAACTCGACAATCCTCCTCTTGACTTGCTCCTGCTCATATCAAAGACGAGGTGACGGAGAGTGGACCATAAACGCTGCACACGCCTGCGATCACTTGGGTGATCATCCACTTACATGGCCAGCGCAAATGTTAAAGTTTAGCTTTATTAAACTGAAAGTCAAATTTCGCGTTTGTCGAGACACAGTACAGTAGTAGCGTATCTTCTCGAATAAGAGGGTGGAGTCTTCTATTGAATAGAAATCAGTATGGTAAAGCAGGTCATTTTAGCATAAGCATTGAGAATGCGATCGTTGTGCTGCTTCCAATAAGTGTATTATTATCACCAAGGCAATGCATTCGCTTGTTAGGATGTTACAAGCTGCTGCTTCCTCCGTGACCTAGTCAGTTGTATGACACCAAGCCTACAATCATCGTCCAACGACTAGCACTTTACTTTAGAATGGGTCCCAGCTGAGCCTTCACGAGATCGTTGACCTTGCAGTCGCCCGTGTCCTCGACCCAGCACACGTGTGGCACCTGGTCCACAACGTAACGGAATAAGCCGCCACGTTCATCCAGGGTGCGAAGGCCGTATGAGTTCTCCTTGTACTCCACTGTGTCCTCCAAGTCGACTACTTCCAACGTTTTGTACTTGGCCAACAACTCGGTCGAGTCTGCAACCTCCGTGTAATAACCAAACACACCACTCTGATATGGCTCAAGGATACCATCCTGCGGGGACGTAAAGGCGTGAAGCTCCTCGAGCTTGAGGAAATTTCTCTTGCGGCGCTGGTGTTCCGCATCGTCCATCTGGAGGTTGTCAATAGTCGAGAGGTATGACTTGAGGTCGAGCCAGATCTTGCGGACGGGGTAGCGAAGGAGACTGCTGATGGACGAGTTCTGAGTGATCTCCGGGTGCTTCTGCATGACTTCCATGAGGTCGACGAGCATGCGACCTTCCTGGACAGCATCATTGGAGTAGCTGGAAAAGTCAAAGAGATCGATTGGCAGAGCGTGCGAGTTCAAGAGCTCAACGCCAAACTGCTTGGTAATGCTCGGGTCAGCTTGTGGACCATGGCAGACACCACTGTGAGAAGATCCCAAAGTGATAAGAACTTTGACGTTGTGGTCGTCCATCTCCTCAATGACACCTCGTGCAATGACTCCACCCATCGAGTGCGCAATGATGGTGTAGCCGTTGTTGAATCGGCTATCATTACTGGTGTAGTTGCGGATTTGCTGGATGGCGAGCTGGACTTGGTCCGGCAGAGGCTGGTAGGAAGCGGTGTTTTCAGCAAAGTTGAGATGGACCACAGGTCGCTGCTCGATGGCGAACTGGTCGAACGGGATGCCGTGTGCGGCGGACCCAATGGCTCCATGCAAGAAGAAGACTGGTAGATTGGCCATGGTGTGAGAGCAACTGGGAGAATGAATGAATGGTTTCTGTATTGATGCGGATCACCAGGCATCACCCGTGTGGCATAGCTGATGAAATTGATGACAAGATCTGCATCTTTTCCCATGTTAGTCCGTCTGCTACATTGATAATAATCTCTTCTCATGTTTATTCATATCATCGGCGAAATGAATGGCGATGGCAGTCAGCTATTCGAACACCAGAGAACAAGCATCTGATTACGCGTCACAACAAAGTACACTGTACAGATAGGACTATGCTGATAAGTTCACAACTACAACGGAGCACGGGCGCTACAATCTGAATGAAGCAGATTGAAGTTGTCACCGGCTACAATTACTACACGTGGCCTAAATAACTAATTAGTAAGAGCACAGAATCTTGCTCAGCCCCAAACACCAATCCGTGCATGTAGTGTCAGTGCCGACCAAATGCGTTAGAACGTAGAGGCTAGTATTTCTCTTCATCTTTTGCGAGAGCTTCAGTTTGCGTATCTATAACTACTTTCATGTTAGAAACGGTGAAGTTTCCAACACAGAGGTTTCCACTAGTAGTTTTAAATTGGAGTCATCTGCGCCTCAATGTCCTGTTGATCGCAGTGCAAAGTACTTGACATTCTTCACGTTTCATCGTGCAGTTGTCGATAAAGCTCCACACATGCTGCAACCACAGCATAGTGTATACTCATTCTGTATACTGTCCGGTGTACTAAACGTTTTAGAGACCTAATGCACCATGTGTGCCCGAATTGGGGACTGTGTACCCATCCTTCGTCGAGTGTACCGGTACTTTCCGCATCCATCCGAGAGTTGTGGTCAGGAATCAACGAGGAGGATTCAGTGGGTATCGAACCAGAGAGATAAACTGTCGTGGAGTGGGGGGATTGGCAATACTCAAGTACGCAGGAACAGCTGGGACGGAAAAGTCGAGTCACTCAGCGCTTGTTCTTGGCGGCTCGTGAAAAGAATGTTTACGCTCCACGCAGTTTTCTAAATAGCAAGTTGGAATACAGCATTAAATGGACCCTTGTCGCCTGGTCGTGCGATGTGTGAGCAAATTTCAGAGCAATTATCGACTGTGCCACAGTTGCCACGAGAGAATGTTGCCTGGAATGATTGCTCCGCATGATACTCATCCATTCGCTCACTCTCGCATTTGCACTCCAAGCACCACAAGTCTAGCATCATGGCCAACCTTCCAGTCTTCTTCTTCCATGGCGCCGGCGGCAATGCTGCCAACGGGATCGCCTTCGACCAGTTTGCCACCGAGCAACGCCCAGTCATCCGTCTCAACTTTGCTGAGAACGAGGCTTCTCTTCAGCCACTGCCTGGACAAGTCCAGCTCGCCATCGAACAAATCCGAAACTACACGCGCAACGATAGCCGCTTTGACAATGGATACACCTTCATCGGTCATTCGTTGGGTGGTATCATTGCGCGTGGTGTCGTCGAAGAAATGGACGACCACAATGCTCACGTGCTTATCTCCTTGGCATCGCCACACACCGGCCTTTGCCACGGTCCTCAGGCCGATCCCAACATTGCCCAGCAGTTTGGCGTTGTGCTCTTGAACTCGTACTCCCTCCCTGTCGAAATCTTTGACTTTGCCAAGTACTCAATTGACACGATCAAGGAAGGCCACTTGCTCGTCGACCTGATGGAAGTAATGGAAAAGCACCCAGAGATCACTCAGAACTCGTCCATCAGCAGCCTTTTGCGATACCCAGTCCGCAAGATCTGGCTCGACCTCAAGCCATACCTCTCGACGATTGGTAACCTGGAGCAATCCTGTGATGAAGACAAGCAGCGTCGCAAGAACAACTTGCTCAAGCTCAAGGAGTTCCACGCCTTTACGTCGCCACAGGACGGCGTCCTCGAGCCATACCAGAGTGGTGTGTTTGGTCACTACACGGAGGTCGCGGACTCGGCCGAGTTGTTGGCCAAGTTTAAGACGTTGGGTACGGTCGACATGAAGGACACGGTGGAGTACAAGGAGGACACGTATGGCCTTCGTTCGCTCGACAAGCGTGGTGGTCTGTTCCGCCACGTTGTGGATCAGGTCCCACACACGTGCTGGGTCATGGACGACGGTGATTGCTCTGTCAAGAAGACCTTGGAGACGCAATTGGCTCCAATTCTCAACTAAACGTCGCTGTTGTTCGTAGTCTTGTTGACTAATAAATAACAATCTGATGAGAAACAATATGCACTAGGCCAAGCTCATCCTGCCAACAGTGAGAACACTGACCGTTAATCCTTGTGTTTTAGTTATTGGTGTTGTCGACACCTTTACAACTTGGTGCGGAGGCCAGCGTACGCCTTGGTAGCCATGTACTTCGTGGCGGTTGGCACCTTACTAGTATCAGCTGATGCTTCTCCATACTTCGCTGTGACAAAGGCGTGGTCCATCTCCAGAATACCGTATTTCTGACGCCGTTTACACATGTCATTACCAACCTAGCGTGCATGTCAATCGCGTCGGCGTTGTTCTTCTGTCAAATCTGATCGTTTGCATTCTTGCCATCGAGAAGATCGGCAGCTCCGAGAATCCGCCCACTCTCGTACAAGGAGAGCACTTGCTTGAGATTCTCTGGAAGCCATGAGCAACACACGTCATCGACGCCATATGACAGCATACATGAACAAATACGGACACTTCTAACTGACTAATTATCCTCTGAATCGTCCTTGTAGATTCTGCATGTAAATTTACATCACCATCCATACTGAAGCTGATTGGACTCATCATACGTGGCGTTCGTCGTTCCCCATCCTCGTTACTCGTACTGTATCAGTCGTCAGGCAACAAAGTAATTGCAGATCACTCATCGACACCAAGTGTAGTTGAAAACAATAAGAGTCTACTTGATGTAGCAATTTAATATGCTGTTCTAGCTTTAAGCCTGCTTGGCCTCACGCAACTTCTTGAGACGGCCGACGAATTCTTCGTAGTCCAAGTAGCATCCCTCCAAGTGACGACGCGTGTTGACGGCGTCGTAGCCACGGCGGCCGTGGAGCATACGATGGTTGTTGAAGACGAGCATCTCACCCTCGCGAAGACGGAAGTGCAAGAGGTTCTTGTGGTCACGCGTCTCGTTGGCGAACACCTGGAGTGCCTTGTACGAGTCGACCAAGTCATCGGCCTCACCCTCGAGTGGAGAGATCAAGGCCTGGTTGAAACGCAACTCCTTCACGGTGCCGTTTGGGTTGGTCTTGACCACTGGTCCATCGAAACGGAAGTAGTGCTGCTTGCTCGAGAAGACGTGTGGCACGTTCTTGCTCGTGAGGGTCGCAAAGACCTCTGGCTGCTCGCGACGGATCTTCTCCGCAACCGAGTAGCCATCGACAATGGTGCTCTCACCACCGACCAACTTGTCAGCCGAGAACTCGCGGCAGTGCAAGAACTGCACACCAGGCTGCGACTCGCTGAAGCACAAGTCGGTGTGTGGGAAGAGGTCACCGCCCGTGAGCGACAAACTGGTTGGATCCGGTTTGTCCTTGACGTCCCACGAGCTTTCGCCCCAGAACGAGTTGCGGATGATCGAGATACGACGACCGATCTCCTCAACGCGGTGGTCGCCCTGTGGCACACCTTCAAGGATGGTGAAGCCGTACTTGTTGAGCAATTCGAGCCACTCGTGGACACCCTCCTCGCTCTCCATCACACGCGCATAGGTGCTGCGAGGGAGCGTTGGGATGTCGGCGTTGATGGCTTCAACATCCCACAGCTTTTCCTCGTAGACAGCAGGCTTTTCGTTCTCTGGGAAGCGCGAGTAGCCAGCCAAGAAAGCGGCAGGGTACGAGGACGCATGCGCATCTTCGACATCCCAGACGATCTCGAGCGCATTGGTCTCGGCGTTGACCGAGGCGGTCTTGGTCTTGATGTCGAGTGGGATCGAGGCCGAGTTGAGGATACGCTCCTCCGCCACAGCATGGTAGCACGCCGAGCAACGGCAGTTATCGCGCAACCAGACGTTCAAGAACGAGCTAACACATGCACATAAAGGCGGGTCAGCAATCACTGTGGAATTCCGAAAAGCAGACAGAGATGGTCGCATCGCTGTCTCATCTTGAAGCATTGAAGGACGCACCTTTCACGCTTGTTGTCCCACGCGAGGATGATCTTGTTGTTGGCCACGGTGGCGTTGACGATCGCAACCATGATAGTATCTGAGGTTTGTCCGGTTCTGGTCTCACGTAGAAGGAAACTCTGCGAATGAAGCCACCATTGGCTGTCGAAGTGAGAGGATGTGCCCGTCCTGGAGGCGGACAAGGGTCAGTATAACGTGTCTATGCGCGAGGTCTGATGCCTGCCTGTGGGGTTTTGAAGGGCGTAATTACGCCTTGAAGCCCACTTGGTTGACGCCGCTGGACGTCAGGAATCTTCTCTTCCGCTCTCTGTGGCCTGGGAGCACACGAGGCACACGCTTCAAATCCCTTCGGGAATGTGTGTGTGCGTTGCAGTCAGTCCCACTCATTGAAATCCAGCTGCTGGCGGACAGTCTGTCTTGGAATCCTTAGAAGACAGCTTCGACACTCGGGAAATCAGTGGCGCAGGGCGTGCCAGGGCACAAGTTCCATTCTGGATGGCTCCTCCAGGCGTCTAGACATGCAAATCCTGGGTTCCTTTTTCCGCGTCTTGGCATTGAGCAGCTCCTCTCGACTCTCGACACGATCTCATGGACCAACCTTCCTGCTGGACACGGTGTCGACGCCAGCACGCCTCGTCATTGGCTCGGCTTGAAGTCTCCATGCAGCTGGACCCGTCAGTGCTCTGTCCAATTGCGATCAGCATTATGGCTCCACGTCACCGCCGAATCTGAGAAATGTGCGTGTCAGACCAGTCGTCGAATCTGATTGGTCCCAGCGGAGACCAGTCACATGAACTGTCTCGACCAATGGACCACCAGCTTCCGGTAAATCGACATGAACGGGGATGAGGCAGGTCGCAGAGTGTCGAGTTGCAGATGCGGCCACACGACGCACGTGGGGGGACGAGAGGAGACTGAAGCAATACGTGGAGTGGGGAGTGTGCGTGTAATCGTGTCGCTTTCCTCCTCTATGCCTGTCCTTCAGGAGTCGAGAACCGACACGGTGACCTGCCGGAAAATCTGCTGAAATATAAACTGTATGAGGATACCGATTCTCGGTAGAAGGATCCATGAACGATCCATCTACTGCTTTAACGTACATTAACACGGACTAATTGGTATATCAAGTGTTAAACCCATGCACCAGATGCTCTTGTTTTAATAGATTTTAGACCCACGAGACCAGTGAATCCATTATTTCCGGAAACCAAAGTGCGAGTTTGACATTTCGAAATATTAGAAACCAGAGGCGCCACAACTGACCAACACCAGGTGGCTGTCTTTATCCAGGGGGGATGGGCAGGCACAGCACTTTGATGAGCTTGGCGCATCAACGCCGTGCTGTCCATACCAGCAGGTTCAGCTATGGGACGGCTCGTGTATCCACTGAGGCAGAGGAGGCAGCCATGAGCTCGGCGCAACTTCCCATTTTCCATTTGCGAATTTGCTCGTCTCGGGATGAAGCACGTCTCCTTCGCGCTTGGCGCCGCAGCGCTGCTGCTCAGCGTCGGCGTCGACGCCAAGACGGCCAATCCGCTCGCGTTCGCAGCGTGTCCGGAGTCGCACAAGCCCGAGCAGTACTGCTGCGAGTACTCGGACTCGTTCAAGCAGATCTACACCAAGTTCTACCGTCCAACCGGTGGCTCGTACGATGAAGAGGTCCGCAAGGGCTGGGCCGAAGCACGTAAGGTCAACTTCCCGTACCACAAGTTCACACCAGACTCGCCCACGTACTACTATGACAAGCCGGAGACGACCTGCCGCATGCAAACGGTCGTGGTCAACTCGACCACGGGGGAATACAAGGAAGAGCTCCAGTGTGCGTCGCAGAATGCGTCGTTGGTCGCCGACTCGCAGGACGCTAGTGTCTACTGGACGTTCCCAAAGAACCCTCGCAACAACAACGCCTCGTTCCCAGTCGGTGCCAAGTGCTACAGCTTGATGCTCCCAAACGGTGAAGTAGACACGGAGAAGAAGGCTCTGTGTGCCTCGACGTCGACCATGGCCATCCCTCAGTTCACCACGTACGGTGAAGGCAAGCTCCTGCTGGTGTACTTCTTGTACCTGGCCTGCTTTGTCTTTACTTTGGTTTGGTATCTATTCAAGAAGTCCCAGAAGAACAAGCTCCACTCTCGTCATGATGAGTCCAAGCGTCTCCTCTCGAACCGTGGTGGTCCAAACACGCCTTCCAAGAACATTGCTGGCCACCCAGACGGCAAGCACACCCAGCTCCGTCTCTCCGAGACCTTATTGCAGGAAGCCAGTGAAGACATCCTCCAGACGGGTTACTCGCGCTCGACTGCGGGTACGTTCGTGTTCACGTACTACATCCTGGCGTCGATCGGTCTCAGTGTGCTCTTGATCATCATCAACTTGGACTACTACGGCTTCTTCACGCCGTCGCTCTTCTCGCCATCGGGTCCTTTGGTGCTCGCGTTCTTCATCACGTGGGTCTTCACGGCCATTTGGTACGCCTCGTCCGTGTTCATCGCTGACTACATTGTCAATTTCTTCCGCCTCGAGGCCAGCTTGAGCTCCTGTGAGTACGTCTACCTCATCAAGCGTGATGACACTGAAGTGCTGCTCGTGGATCGCTCCGGTGTCTCGGAGTTGGTTGCCCAGGTCGAGAAGTTCTTCTTGCCTCGCAACTACATCAAGGGCTTCAAGCAGACAGTGCCAGTGCAGATCATCAATGACGCCCGCGTCATTGAGTTCCAGCACCTCCGTTACATCTACGACCCAACTGTGGACCGCTTCGTGCCTGGCTCGGTCGCTCTTGGTCGCACGTTCACTGACATTGTGAACGAGGCCGGTGGCTTGACGGAAGGCGAGGCCCAGCTTCGTTACGATGCTGTTGGTCCAAATGCCGTGACGGTTGAGATGCCGTCGATGGCCAAGTCCCTCGCCCAGGAGTTCTTCACGCTCTTCTACATCTACCAGATCATGTGTTACTTTGTCTGGTTCTACTTTGACTACTGGAACCTTGGTATCGTCATGACCTCGGTCATCGTCATCTCGGCAGTCATCAACATCTACACCAAGCGCCGCATGCAGGGCTCGGTCGTCGAGATGACCCGCTACTCGACCGAAGTGACCATCTTCCGTGACAATGCCTGGCGCATGATCCAGTCGCCAGACGTCGTGCCTGGTGACCTCATTCGTGTCTCGGAGAACTGGGTCTTGCCGTGTGATATGGTGATTGTGCGTGGTTCCACCGTCTGTGACGAGTCCATGCTTACGGGTGAATCCATGCCAGTCCAGAAGTTCCCAATCCCAGAGGGTTCCCAGAACGTGTACGAGCCAAACAGCAGTGGCAAGAAGCACACGCTTTTCGCCGGTACCCGTGTGCTTTCCTCGGGTCGTAACGAGGAGATCCATGCTGTCGTCCAGACCACGGGTGCTCACACGTCCAAGGGTCAGCTCATTCAGTCCATCTTGTACCCACTCCCAATGCGCTTCAAGTACGACGACCACCTCAAGGTGCTCATCTTCGGCTTGCTCCTCTACGGAGTCTTCGCCTCGGGTCTTGGCTTGCACTTCCTCACGAGCAACGGCAAGCTCTCGAACAAGATGACGGCATTCTGCTACTGTGTCTTCATGATCTCGGGTATTGTCTCGCCGCTTTTGCCAGTTGTGATCACCGTCGGTCAGGTCAACGCCTCGCAGCGTCTTGAGAAGCGTGGTGTGTTCTGTCTGAACTCTCAGCGTATCACGCTTTGTGGTAAGGTCCGTGTCTTCTGCTTCGACAAGACGGGTACCTTGACCAAACAGGGTCTCGACTTCTTGGGTCTTCGTCCAGTTCAGAGCACTGCCTTCACGCCACTCGTGACGGACGTGCAGAGCAGCTCGGACATCTCGGCTATTGCTCAGTACGCTCTCGCGACGTGTCACTCGGTTGGTTCGCTCGATGGTCGACTTGTGGGTAACGAAGTCGAAGTGAAGATGCTCACCGCCAGTGGCTGGCAGCTTGTTGAGCGCGAAGGTGAGCAGCCATACGTCAAGTCCCCAACTGATGCTGGTCTCGAGCTCGAGTTCGTCAAGCGCTTCGACTTTGACCACCACCGCATGTCCATGAGCGTCGTCGTGCGTGATCGCAAGACCAACAAGCACTACGTCTTCTGCAAGGGCTCGTATGAGCGCATGCAGCAGCTCAGCCTCGCCACTTCGATCCCTGCCGACTACCAGAAGGTCGCTGATCAGCTCGCCAAGGACGGTTGCTACGTGCTTGGTATCTCCTTCCGTGAATTGCCAGCTGAATGGACCGACGCTGATGTCCAGGCTCTTGTGGCTGACCGTGACGCCGTGGACCAGGAACTCTCGCTTCTTGGCCTCGTGCTCTTCCGTAACGAGCTCAAGCCTGACACTGCTGACGCCATTGCCCAGCTCAAGGCTGGTGACACTCGTGTGGTCATGATCACGGGTGACAACGCCATGTGCGGTTGCTACATCGCTCGCCAGAGTGGTATGATCAGCGAGACCTCGCGTGTGATCCTTGGTGACGTTGTCGCGGACGAGCTCGTGTGGCGCGACGTGGACCAGGAGACGCAGTTCAACCTGACCGAGATCAAGTCGATGGTGGATGGTGAGAACGACGTGGAACTCGCTGTCACTGGCCGTGCTTTCGACCACTTGGTTGCTTCGGGTGAGATCAAGGAGTTGCTCCTCAAGATCCGTATCTACAGTCGCATGACGCCAAACGGCAAGATCCAGTGTGTGCAGTTGCACATGGAGACTGGTGCGGTCACTGGTATGTGCGGTGACGGTGGTAACGACTGCGGCGCCTTGCGTATCGCCCACGTCGGTGTGGCTCTCAGTGACGCCGATGCCTCGGTCGTGTCCCCATTCACCAGTCGATCGAAGACCATTACGTCGGTTGTTGACTTGTGCCGTGAAGGTCGCTGCAGTGTGGCCACCTCGTTCGCTTCGGTCAAGATGCTTGTGATGTACGGTGTCATTGCCTCGACGCTTCGTCTCTTCCAGTGGTACCACGGTGTCATCATGTCGGAGTGGTGTTTCATTCTCGCCGATGGTTTCACCATGGTTGGTCTGTCGTACGTCATCACGCTCTCGCGTCCATTGCCAACGCTTGGTCCTCAGCGTCCAACCTCGAGTTTGATCGGCCCAACGACTCTTGTCTCGCTCATCGGTCAGGAACTCATCAATGTGGCGTTCCTCTTCGGTGGCATTCACATGCTCGCGAGCCAGGATTGGTACTGCCCATTCACGCCAGACAACGTCGACTTGGCCAAGTGGTGGTTGCTCTCTGACAACGCGATGGCCACGTGCTTGTTCTTCTCGATCATCACGCAGCAGCAGCTCGCCGCCTGGGTCTTCAGCTTCGGCTCGCGCTACCGTCTGCCGATCTGGCGCAACTACGCCCTCGTGGCGCTCATGACCGTCTTCGTCGTGCTTGACGTCTACCTCATCTTGGGTGAGCCAAGCGCAGTGACCGATCTCTTCCGTATCGCAAGCAGCACGAACGTAGTGGTGCTTCCGTACATTCCATTGCCTGCGTCGTTCCGTGCCAAGTACTTTGGTATCATCCTCGGCGACGTCTTCACGGTCATCCTCTTCGAGTACTTCGTCGTCTTGGGTCCAGTGCGCGACTTCTTCCGCAACAAGTACCACAAGGACCACCTGCCAATGCGCAAGTAGAGCTTCTTCGTCGTAGTTGAGTGAACAATCACCGCTTTATGAAGGCCATCGTGGCCAATACACTGCATGTTCCCCCCTTTTTAGATGGCTTCATTTGTACGTATACTCACGTATAGTATGAAGTAAGTTTTACCAGGTCCGTTTTAGGGCCCAGAACCATATTTTGTGGATCGTCCGCTTGGCGTCAACAATAACAACTCTTGTCCTTCTCTTGTATGCTGTAAGTTCTCGGCATCTGTCCTTCCTACCACCCACACGGTTGTCCTTGTCGACTGTATGGCTCGCACTGTACAGTACACCCAGTGTTGGCGTGCCAAAACGTCGCAAAGGAGATGGGTCCGTTGCTAGTGAGTGTGCAGATTGGCAATACTAACTTGAGCAAGAGGAAAGACAAGAAACCAGCCGGGATGAAGTCTGCCGGACACTCATCAGTCGAGCGACGGTGTACAAATGGTCAACTGATTACCATTGATTGTCAATCACCAAGCACTTTGAGCTGATGTGAGAGTAGTGTTCGAGTGTCAGCACCAAAAGGGTCCACAGTCGTCTGTCCGTATAGGCTGTAACCAGAATCCAACGCAATTGTTGACTGGGTCTGGGTTTAGCTTTAGGACTCGCCTAGGCAAACGGTTCACTTTTGTATTTGCACCCCCCAGCGTCACAACTTGCACGCGATGGCCAACCTCCCAATCTTCTTCATCCATGGCGCTGGCCGCTCGGCCGCCGATGGCATTGTGTTCGACCGCTTCGCCACTGAACAACGACCGGTCATCTCACTCAACTTTGCCGAGAATGAAGATACTTTCCACCCGCTTCCTGACCAAGTCCAGCTCGCCATCGAGCAGATCCGCAGCTACACACGCGACGATGCCCGCTTCAATAATGGGTACACTTTGATCGGCGTTTCGTTGGGTGGCGTCATTGCACGAGGCATCGTCGAAGAAATGGATGATCACAACGTTCAAGTGCTTATCTCCCTGGCGTCACCGCACGCTGGACTTTGCCACGGCCCACAAGCTGATCCAAGCATGGCCCAGCAGTTCGGCATCGCGCTGTTGAACTCGTACTCGTTGCCGGTCGAGCTCTTTGACTTTGCCAGCTACTCAATTGATAGCATCAAGGATGGCCACTTGCTCGTCGATCTCATGGAAGTGATGCAGAAGCACCCCGAGTTGACCCAGAACTCGTCTATCACCAGTCTTCTGCGCTATCCAGTTCGCAAAATCTGGTTGGACCTTAAACCATACCTCGCCACCATCGGTAATCTCGAGCAACCAGGAGGTGAGGGCCAGCAGCGCCGTAAGAGCAACTTGCTCAAGCTCAAGGAGTTCCACGCCTTCACATCGCCTCAGGACGGTGTCCTCGAGCCATACCAGAGCGGTGTGTTCGGCCACTACTCAGAGGTTGCCAATTCTGCGGAGCTACTTGACAACTTCAAGTCGTTGGGTATGGTCGACATGAAGGACACGGTGGAGTACATGCAGGACACATACGGCCTCCGTTCGCTTGATGAACGTGGTGCCTTGTTCCGTCACGTCGTGGATAAGGTGCCACACATGTGCTGGATCGCGGACTACGACGGTTGCTATGTGGATCAGGTTTTGGACACCAACTTGGGACCAATTCTCAACTAATACTCGCGAAGCGCACAACAAATACCAACAAAAGCTAAAAGAAAATGTCAATGGATTGAATTGAATCCTTGTTTGTTCGCGTGCTTTACTACTGTTTTATGGTTTTGGCTCGTAGGCTAGGAAGTCGCCGTAGCCATCGTCAGGGTCCTTGTCGAGCGTGCGCTGGCTAAAGTAGGTTTCGTACGAAGCTGGAGGGTTGAGTGGCCAGTCATTGAGGAATCGGTATGCAAACGTTTTGCCGATGCAATCAGCTCGCTCGATTGTGCGAGTTGTGATCACGACCAACAATTTCTCATAAACCACTCTCCTGGTCATGGTTCATAAACAAATCGAAAGTATTGCTGGGATATTTGGTGGTTTTTCCTTCAAAATATCAGGTATTTGCAAAAACCACACACAACACGTGAACGTGTTTGCATGGCAACTTCAACTAATGTCCCTCCCCATTCAATGGATACGCAAGCATGCCCTTCTCAACGGAGATCACTAATCTCCTCAGGTCCCTCTGGATGATCGCTACTCGCATCGCTAACGTACTCACACATTCCTCGTTTTCACATTTCCCCATTTACCAAGTAACCTTCAAGCACCATGTCGATCGCTGATTACAAGCTATTCACTCCACTCAAGTTGGGCGAGGGCTTTGAACTCAAGAACCGCATTGTCCACGCGCCACTCACTCGTGGTCGCGCCAACCGTGACCGTACCCCATCGGAGCTTATCCAGCTTTACTACGAGCAGCGTGTCGGAGCAGGTCTCATTGTCGCGGAGGGCACTGCCATCTCGGAGCAGGGCTACGGTTGGTACCGCGTCCCAGGTCTGTACAACCAGGAGCAATTGGCTGCCTGGAAGAAAGTCGTCGATCGGGTGCACAAGAAGGATGGTAAGATCGTCCTTCAGTTGTGGCACGCTGGTCGTCAGAGCCACTCGAGTTTCAACGCCAAGAAGGAAGTCGTGGCACCATCGGCCATTCGTGTTGTGGATGGCTCGACGCGTGATGTGAACGCGATCAAGAGCTCGTTTGAGATGCCTCGTGCGCTCGACATCGACGAGATTCCAACCATCGTTGAGCATTTCCGCCGCTGCGCTGCTCTCGCCTTGGACGCGGGCTTCGATGGTGTGGAGATCCACGGTGGCAACGGCTACTTGGTCGACACGTTCTTGCAGTCTTCCACCAACAAGCGTACCGACAAGTACGGCGGTTCGTTCGAAAACCGAGCTCGCTTCCTCTTGGAGGTTGTCGAGGCTGTCAAGACCGTGTACCCAAGCGACCGAATCGGTGTGCGTCTCTCTCCAAACGGAGCCTACGGCACCATGGGTGCGGAAGACAACTACGAGATGTTCAACTATGCCATGGACCAGCTGAGCAAGCATGGTCTGGCGTATCTCAGTCTCATTGACGCCTACGGCTTCACTGGTTTCCACGAGAAGTGCCGTCCTACGACGGCTTTCGATGCCAAGAAGATGTTCAAGGGTGTCGTGATGGCCAACAACGACTACATGCGTGACTCTGCCGAAGGTGCTTTACGCAGTGGAGCTGCCGACCTCGTGGCCTTCGGTCGTCCGTACATCTCGAACCCAGACTTGGCCGAGCGGTTCCTCAACGACTGGCCACTCAACCCTCCAGCTTCATACGAGACCTACTTTAGCCAACGCACGCTCGACAAGGACCCTGGTGATGGCTACGTCGACTTCCCAGCGTACGAGCCGAAGCCATAAGACACTAGCAGTTCGTGCGAATACTGTAACCAAGGATTCACTTCACTACATTGAATATTCTGAATATTACGTACAGCATTAATATCGCAAATCCTGTCAATAACCTGCCTTTACCAGTCAACGCAATGATGCACTGAGTAGTTTTGTTACACCCTTTGCGCTGGCCATTATCTGCGGCGCTTTGTGAACCGCCGAACCGAATATTCAGATACCCCTAGGTCCATCGCCCCCTTCTTGAATACCTTAGCTCTTCCGTCCTCTGAGCCACACGGCACGAGAGCTTCTGAACACCAGCTGTACCACGCACACTTTGCCACAATGGCGAGATGGCGCACGTAAACCGTGGGTGCTCACGCAGGCAGCTGAAAAGATCATTGCGGTCTTTCGAGCAAGCAGCCATTGCCCAACATTTTGCAAAGCGGCCGCGATCTTTCTCACGTCAGTCTTGTGATCCAGAACATGGCGCACGTGGAGCGGCGAGCCAGAGAACGATAGAAAGTTTCGCGAATTCGTGTGCTCAAGCCAGACAACCCTTCTGACACGTCCGCACCTGCTTTTGATTCGTCAACAGTTTTTAACATATCATGTATCAAACACCATTCACATACAATCTTCAACTATGGAGGATGGTTTAATACATTTCAAACGAATCCAACCGGACCGTTTCTTAACCCATCTGGTCGTCCGGCTGTCTAATGGCGTGCGGCCAAGGCGACTCGGGTCGATGGCTGGCGGCCTATGCGCGTGTGACTGACGAGAAACGAGACGCGCGTCCATATTCCGCACGTTGACTCACGCGTCGTCGTCGAGTCAGATCCGGATCAGCAGCAGCAGCATGGCGGACTTTGTCGGCCTCAAGTCCCCAGGCGGGACGACGCTCACGCCCGGCGCGACCACGAGCTCGTCCGTCTCATCAAGCGGCGACGACCAACACAAGCGACTCAACAACGGATTCGAAGACAGTAGCGGCGCGCATGTGGCCATGCTCTCGTCGGATGTCACGCCCACGACGAGTTTCCACGGGCCTTCGATTTTGTATATTGATGAAGACCGGAATGATAATGGGACAGACCCGCGCGCCAAGCCGTTTGGCCCCGAGACTTCGTTTTACACACACGCACGGACGAACCTGAGAGGCAAAGAGCCGACAGTGCCGCGGTATTTCCTGAGCTACGCATATTGCCACAACTCGTTCTTTGCTCGGCGATTGTTCTTCGTGGCATGCGGACTCTCAGCCGGGATGCTCTGCGGACTCATCGTCTATTACACATACAAGCCACGACATATCGTGCTAAACGGTGGCTATCCGTATAACTTTGGTTTCCAGCTGCGAGATCTCAAGCACATGCTCTTCATGGAAGCTACGCCATGTGAGAACGTCGTGGCCTTCTCGGCCCTGGTGTATCACACCGTCCCGGCCGTCATCTTCTTGGGACTCCCAGGCACAGGCTTGCGAGCATTCGAGCCGTTTAAGCGCGATGCGTTTGTGGACGCTTCTGGCAACAAGAGCAAGATCAGGCGCACGTCTGTCTTCCAGCTGTGCGAGATGGTCGCTGTAATGCAACTCGCGTTCGCGTCAGTCGAGTTCATGTACTTTTGGTACGTCTTCTTCAATGGCCAGACGTTCAGGTGCTCGATTCCGGAGGTCCATGGCTTTGCGGTTGGCGCCTTCTTTTGTTATGTCGCGTTGTTTGTCGAGTTGACGTACTTCGCGCGCTTTCGCGAACACATCAAGATGCAGTTGGGCGCATTCAAGGAGAGTGATCAAACGGGTAACGTGCGTCGACGTCTAGTGGACGCCACTACCCTCGAGGAAAATGTGACAAAGGAAGATAAACTAGTTGATCTGATCCGCCAGCGTCTCTACAAAGCCACTCGCCTCGGTGATTTACGAGAAATGCGCGCCATCTTGGAGCATGCGCGCTCGAAAAACCTTCACGAACGCGGGTTCCCCAGCCGAGTATACGACAAAGCCAAGATCTACCTCGGCGTTTTCGGTCGTTCGCAGAAGAATCCAGTCCACGTCGCGGCCTACAACGGCAATATTGACGCCCTCGAGCTCTTGCACTCATACGGCTTTGAAGTCAACACACTGGACAAGTTTAGTCGTGTCCGCTTTAGTACGGGTGATCTCTTCTGGTACTTTGCTCAGTTCTTCATCTCCAAGCCCGTCGAGTCGGACGAAGAGAACGCCGTGTCTGTTTTCAAGACCACCCTCGTCACTCCACTGCACTGCGCTGTTTCGACCGGTCAGTTGGAAGCCGTCGAGTGGCTCTTGGCTCGTGGTGCCGAGGTCGGCACGATCGCACAGTCTTCTTATCGCTCAGAGCGTGTGCCGCCAATTTTTCTCGCGGAAACTCCCAATGTTACGCGTGTGCTTCTGGAGCACGGTGCGAATCACTTGGTTATTCCAGATCCTGGCTTCATGAACACGGTGACTGCGTTGCAACTGGCGTATCTACGTGGCAACTTCGCCGTGGCGCAGGAACTGGAAGAGTGGGGATGTGATGTCGCGCTCACGCCATTTCACGCAGCAGCTGCGATGAACGACATTACGAGCGTGCGTCGCTTTATCCGTCGTCACGCGAATATCAACTGTCTCGGCGAGCATGGCTACATCGGCATGAATCGTCGTACGCCATTACACTGGGCTGCTGTGAACGGAGCGTACGATGCTGTGGAGCTTTTACTCGAAGCTGGCGCGGATCCGAACTTCCAGGACGCTCGAGGTCGTACGCCATTGCATTGGGCCGCACGACTGAACCGACTGGATATTGTCAAGTGCTTGTTGTCCAAAGGTGCACTGTCGAGTATCGTGGACTTGGACCAGATGACGCCGATCCTGTGTGCCGCCGAGGCTCGTCTCGCTTCGAAAGACCTCTTCGCCGCCTTGGTGGCAGCAGGCGCCGACATCAACTATCAAATCCCCACCACAGGTGACACCGCGCTTCACATCGCCGTCCGATACGAGAACGAAGATGCCGCACTTGGTGTGTTGGCATGTGGTGGCAATATCATGAAGATGAACCTCGACGGTCTTCGTCCCATCGATTGTTCGACAGACACCAAGCTGCTATATGAGATCAAGCAGGCAGCTGGACATCGCGATGTGATGATCAGTTATACACACTCACACACTGAGTTTGCGAAGAAGCTTCGCAAGAGTCTCGAGGACGCGAACGTGACAACGTGGCTGGATCTGATGGATCCGAGCGGCATTGGTGGTGGCTCCGTCTGGCGAGAAGAGATCGCCAAGGGAATCACGAACGCCGCACTGGTCGTGTGTATTCTGACGGAGGACTACGCACAATCCGAGTGGTGTTTGAAGGAACTCGCACTGGCCAAGCAGGTCGGTACGCCGATCCTCGCTGTCTCGACTGAAGGTGTGCGCATCGGAGAAGAGCTTCAAGTGTACTTGTACACGCGTCAGATCATCCCATTCGAGGCCTCGATCACGGAAACGAAGCGGAATCCCGAGAACACACGACAGATCGAGTACGACTACGATGAAGACAAGTACAAGTCACAGTTCCGCTTGCTGTTGGACGGTGTTCGTGACGAAATCGAGAAGCAGCGCACCGAGACCGTCACGAAGAACGTCCAGTCGTCTCGAGGCGACAAGAATCGGGAAGAGAACGAATCGATGGTGGCGATGGGTTTCTCCAAGGTTTTCCAGCAATGGGACGCACCGAACGCGCAGTACGTCTTCGTCTCGCACGGTGATCGTCACTCCATGTTTGTCAGTCGTCTGTGTGACGAGCTTCGCATCAAGGAGATTTCGTTCTATGGCGACCGTAACGTCGAGGGTCAGAGCTTTGACGAGCGCATTCATCACGCGAAGGAAGCGATTTTGAAGTGCACGTGTTTCATTGTGATTCTCTCGAGAGAGACAATGGCGAGTGAGATCGTGCGTGATCAGCTGGCGTTTGCGGAAGACAAGAACCGTCCGATCTATCCGATCGTGCTCAACGACGTGGAAGTTGGTTTGGACAAGCGCTATTCGTTGGCTCGCACCGAGTTTTTCCACTTTTTGACGGATGGTTTTGGTTTCCAGTCGAGTTTCAACCTGTTGTTGACTGGTTTACGGCGTCATTACACACCGGCAGAGGTGTTGGCGTCGAATGAAGTCGTGAATCGCCGTCACGCGGGAGAAAGCGACGGCAACACGTCGTTCGTGAGTAATAGTTCGTTCGTCTCGTTCATCCACACGGCTGGGCCACCCGCTGGTGTGCCTCCAATCCCAGCATTGCAGTCTTCCAGCTCGTTTCGCCCGATGAAAGCCGAGACCATGTTCATCGAGGACGGTCCCGTCGTGCGCAAGGGCCAACCGCCAGTAATCCACGAGGACCAGGACTTGGTTGTTCAGATCGGCCATGATGCGGATGAGCGCGTGGCGTATCCGGCTGATCAAGACCAGCAACAACGCGATCCCGCAGTGCGCAACCTCGAGTCCATCTCGTCATTGGAGAGTGAGGACCGACAGCATCTCGAACTCGTGCGCATGTGAGGACATTAGAGGAAGATTATGAGTTTTGTATCGTAAACAGGTAGGACTATACAAGGTGAACAGTATCATAAAAAAATCCCCCGTACACAATCAAGGCTGTGATCCCGTGTGACCGACACGTTGTGAGCTGGCTGCGACTGCACTTGGTGGCCTGCTAAACACCAACCTGGGACGCAAGGTAGCACGAAAGACCACTCCATTCATCATGCATCTTTGTTTACGGTCCTAGACTGATGGGCAACTTATTGTGTCCGTTTGGGGGTTAGCAATGATACCTTGTGGTGAGGAGGCGGGTTTTCATTGCTTAGACAAGTGCTTGGCGCGCTTGTGGCGATAGAGGCACTTGGAGTAGAAAAAGTCTTCGCTGCAGGAATCGCACTTGCGAGATCGGATCCCCATGTGCCAGTTTTCGTGTTCTCGAAGCGAGTTGCGATGCTTGAACCGTTTCTTGCAGTTGTCGTAAGGGCACTGATACGGCTTCTCCTTCTGGTGGATAGCGGTGACATGCTTCTTGAGGTTGGAGCGGTTCGCGAATGCACTGTTGCAGCCTTCCCGAGGGCATTCGTGTGGCTTTGCACCTGTATGCGTGTTCTCGTGATCCTGAAGATCATTGAGACGCTTGAAGGCTTTTTCGCACGAGGCACACTGATAGGGCTTCTCCTTCGTGGGTGTCGTAGGAGGTGTGGTCATGTCCACAGACGTGTCTTCCATCGGAATCGTCGTGGTCGTGGTCGCAGTCATCGGTCGGTGGCAAAATCCCAAGGTGAGACGAGAAGTGCGCTACGACGGGTACGACTCGTACATCTTAATAACGTAGGGCATTATTAGGGGGTCTCAACATTGGCAGCAGCAAAATTGACGAGACACAAAAATCGAACGCTGAGTGAAATGATTGGGTAAAAATCGCTGACGAAATTAGCTGCTGACCCCTCCTGTTTAGCCGCGAGAACGTGGCTGAAAACTACGCGGCAGCAACTAATTCGAATCCCATCCATGGAAACCAGAGCAGCAGAGAGCCAAGCAGACGCCGCCGTGGCGAGGACCGCTACCCCCGTACGAAGCGCGGATGCGGACAAGCTGAAACGAGGTCGCCGAACAAGGTGGAACAACGATGGCCCTACACAGGAGGTCAGCTCGCTGAGTGTCCTCCTCGACTGGCTAACAACAGAGGGGAATTACGCACGCTGGCGCGGCGGAGACGGCCAGTCAGGGGAAAAAAAAGCTGCTTTGGCCGCTCAGATCGCCGCGCTAATTGAAGAGCGAGGCGTTACAACCGGCAGGAAGACCAAGGACATAATCAACAAGGTCGCCCAGCTCGAGCAGAGCTTTCGTGAGGCTGTCGACTTTCTGTCGAACACCGGTGCTGGAATCACCGACGAAACTTCCCTACGTGTGGCGATAGAAAAGCGCTGCCCTCACTACGAGGTGCTCAAGGACGTCTTTGGTGACCGTCCGTCGACCAGGCCCCTGCTCACTAGTGATGACGTTGCGCTGCTTGGTGAAGACGAGGATGATACGAGCCAGGAGCTAAGTGCAGCAGATTGGCCTGTTCCAGACCTAGCTGCAGACATTGTCGGACGTCCCACAAAACGACAGAAAACCAGCCAACAGACTCGAGCGAGACCACCTTCAATTCGCACAAGAAGCCCAAGCGTCACAAGTAGTGTATCAGAATGGAGCGACCTTAATTCGGCGATTTCGTATTCGAAAGAACAGGACCGTGAGAGCAAGACACGCATGCATTCTGAGCAGATGGATTTTGAACGGCAGCGACTTGCACAGACCACGCTCCTCGAAGAGAGGCGACTTGCACAGACCACGCTCCTCGAAGAGAGGCGGATCATCTGTACCGAACAGGAGACTCGATGCCGAGTCGTGCTGCTCCAGGCGCAAGCAAATCGAGAACAAGCGATGGCAGAGCGTGAACAGGAGCTCGCGAAACGAGAGAAATTATTGACAAAGGTGGAGCTTGCTCGAAGCCGAAAGCGCTTGCGTGAGGAAGGCGTACCGGAGCACGAACTCGAATTGCTGCTGCCGTTAGAGTAGCGCCTAAAATCGACCATCAAGCTCGACCATATAGTGCAAGAGTTGATCGCGTCTCTCAGTACCGCTACCTTCGTCAGATGCAACATCAGTTTGTCGTGTCATCTCGGTGCGTAGTCTAGCTTCTGATTCGCACTCTGCTTCGACTTCGTGCTGCAACTCGGGGGGTACTGGGTCTGCAATCAGCAGGTTGTGCACCACCAGTACGGCCTTGAAGAATGTGATGATTCTCCGGAGATCGGCGCGGGTTTTGATGAGCACTCGGACACCTTTAAAGTATTGAAATCGCGCTTTTAGTAGGCCAATGCTGTGTTCACTTCGAATGCGTATTTTGGAGAGCTTCGTATTGAAATACTCAGCCTCACGAGACAGAACTCCACCTGGCAGCTTTTTAAACGATGGGATCATGTGTCGAGATGGGCGAAACGCAGAGTCTCCAATCAAATATTCGGAAGGCGCGAAATGCTCGAATGACGATAAAAACACAGCAGAATTCACCCACACACGATTGTCGTGCGTCGATCCTGGCCACCCGATCAAAGCATACGTGATCCTGGCTCGGTCGTCGCAGCAAATCAGTGAGCTCAAGGCATATCCCCCCTTACGCGTAAAGTAGTCTTCGCCGTTCGTTGTGGGTCGAAATGCTAAAGGAAGGAGCGTGCCATCGATCAAACCGATACAGTTCGGGAAGTCGTATCCTGATCGAATTCGCGCAGCTATCTGCGTCCGCTCGATGGCGTCGGGCCACACTACCACACTCTTGTAGAGCGACACCAGAGATGATGCCACGCGCGTGACGTAGTTAAAGCACGCACCGCTGCTTACAGCGAACATGGTCCCAAGGTGCTCCATGCAAGAGTCAGATCCGAGCGTACCAACGTATTCGAGGAACACAAGGAGCTGTTGATCAGGTGACGCCATGCTTCGTTTCCCGGGCGTGTTTGCAAAAACCGAGTTGGTGGAAATCAGCTCAACGAGCTTGTGGAACGAGGAGCGTGCCATGCGAAAGCATCTCAGAAACTCTCGGTCGCTGCAGCTATGCAGATACCACCAGAATCGCGTCTCGCGAGGACGATACTGACGTGGAGAACAGTAGCGCGAATGAAGCAAACACTGATATCTCCACATGACGGCGCTGTCGAGTAGGTCGTCATCCTCGTACAGCTCACTGTCGCTGTCGTACAGCTCACGCAGGAAGCGCTGGATCAAACGGCGGCGCAAGAGCTTGGTAGTCTTCCTGATCGCTTCGGCTCTCTTGGATTCGCGCGGCATCTCGTTTTAGCTGCTGCGGTTACAGTGGGGGTTTCAACTTTGCAAGTTTCTAATTGGCTGAAATTCGACCTTTGACAGATTAGCTGCTGCCAATGTTGAGACCCCCTATTATACAGGTCCAAGTGCCATTCACTTCTCTTCAGCATCTGATTGGTTGATACTGTAAAAGAACGCATTATTGGCTAATAAAACTCGGTCTAGCATGCACTGCAGGAAGAAGCCAGTCTCGCCGTTTCAGGAAAGACTCGTTGATTCCAGATCGCTCCTACAATACCCGCCGCACGCGAGTGAATGGCTTTGCACAGAACAGATGGAATCCATCCAGCTGACGTCTCGAGGATACTTCAAGCACGCAAGTGAGGGGCATCTGCTGGTTGCCAGCGGGTACCAGACGCGCGTGGGGATCATAGGACAGCTCCATGTACCAGCGCCGCCCGCCCTCATTTGCGAACTTTCAAGCTGACAACGACAACAGTAACGATTCGAGCGGTGGGGATGACGGCGACGAAGCTTACGACGGAGAAGAAGCACAAGTGCGGCAAGTGCGATAAAGCCTTTCCTCGACCCTGTGATCTCAAGTACCACAAGAACATCCACGAAAACAACAAGCCTTACGAGTGCGCTTCCGGCAAGAAGCCGTTTGCGCACCGATCGAACCTCAATCAGCACGTTTTGGCTGTTCATGAAGGAATGGCGCCGTACCAATGCCACTTTGACGGCTGCCGCAAGCGTTTCACAAGTCCCAACGCCCGCAAAGAGCACGAGAACAAGCACAACGGCATCACGCCACACAAATGCAGCACATGTGGAAGAGCTTTCACCTATCGCAGGAGCTTCACTCGCCACAGGTGGCTCAAGGATGTGCTTTGATTGGCACAAGTCCACGTCTCACCACAAGCAATCATCGCTTTGCTCAAGCAAACACAAAAAGATATAAAATAAAGTTGCGCATCGATTTAGTAGTGTCGTAAAAATTGCATAATATAAGAGGTATCTAATGTCAGCCGAGCGTTCCAGGGCGGCGTTTGACCAGTGAGAGTGAGTCCACGTATAAAGCAATGGAATCCACCTCTTCTGGCAGGCCACAAAGTGTGGACGCGGCCAGTTCACGACGTGTCGGCCACACAGGACCACAGCCTTTGTCCACTCCAGAGTAATATTCGAGACAGAGGTACCCTTTTTCCGGAAATCCGCCGTCTTTGAGCCATGAGAGATTGAGTTCCCACCCAGGAATGAGCTCTTCGCGTGTCCAGCCAAAGGTCTCTTGCTGCCAGTTCTCACCAGGCTCGTCAATGGCCAGGCGGACAAGTGCCTTGGCGACTTCTCGCTCTTCGTATTGTGCGAGGTGAAGCTCATAGTAGTTGTCAGGCATCAGCGGTGTCCAGATGTTGAGCCAGCCGAAGCGATAGAAGCATTGAGCCGCTTCAGACTCAGTCAAGGCCGATAAAATACCGTTGAAGTTGTGCAGGTCCACCAATCTATCGAAGAGAAGGCACACGGCTTCAATACGCGTCATATGGAGCGCAGAAGGCCATAGTGCGAGCAAACGAACTGCCTGTTGCGCTGTGACCCAGCGTGTAGCGATATACCATTGCAAACTAAGCAGTAGTCGCTTGGCCGTGCAAGTTTCCTTTCCATTGCGCTGGATCGTCATCGCATCGCGATCCGCAGCAGCATCTGCCGCGCTTTGTGAGCCTTCTTCTTCGTCGGTACGTGCTCGTGGAGCTGCTTCTTGAGCTTCGTCGTCGTCAATCTCGTCGCCTTGGAGCTGCTGGAGTGATATCGTGCTTGTCATCTGACTGCGAGCGACCTGCTTGATCTCCACGACCTGGTTCAGACCTTCACCGAATTTCAGATAGTTCTTGAGGGTCTTCATCTTGTCCAATTCAGCAAACAAAGCTGGCGTGTTTGGAATCAACGGCGGGTATGGTGAGCCACGGATTGAATTGCGTCGTGCGGGCTTGGCTCGCTTGCCTGCGATTGCTTTCCGGTTCTCAGCGATAGTCCTTGCGGCTGATTGCCGTCGGTTTGTTGTCGCGACTGGATCCTTTTGTTCTTTTTCCTTGAGTCTTTGTTGTTCAAGCAACTTGGTGCGGGTGTCAAGACTTGGAGACATCTGTTCGAGCTGTAAATTACTCAGGAGTTGCTCAAAACGACTGGACGACATGGGACGACCGGGCTGACGACCAGTTTGCACATAGTCGAACTCCAGCATACCGAATTTCGGCATGGAATCGAGAAATCGCGGCTCCAAGACCGTAGGTTTACCGTTAAACGTTTCATTCCGAAAGCCATGGTAATTCCCATGCTGACTTGTGTCCTTGAGCCCCTCCTTTTTACGTAAAAACGCCGTCCGCGTGCTGTTTTCTACGATCTTTTTCAGTGTCAAGCGATCCATGCCGTTACCCAAGTCGATCTTGTAGTGTCCTGTGCTCAGTCCTAGAATGGGCTGGAGCGCTGGCCCCATTAAGTGCTGGACTCGAATGCGTTGAGCTGAATTCAGATTATGATCGATAAGGCGATGCGCGTTCACCGGATCCACCATGTTCGGTAAAAGAATGATCACTGCCTGAGTGATCTCGAAGACGTCACAGACACTGTCAAGGAGCAGCTGTGCTTCGTTTGCCTTGAAAAAAAGTCCGGACTTGGCCATCTCCAGCATTTGGCTCTTGTTCTTGCTCGTGCTGATGTTGTCGATCAAGCGCTCGACGCCTGCTTGCGAATGCGCGTTGTCGTGGTCGGCAGAGACATGGAAGTCGACGAAATCAACGAGTAGTTGTCCTTCTGTGGGGATTTCGAACGGCTGATTCGTGTCGACGTCGTAGACCTGTCGGAAGAAGTGCGACGCCGTCGTTTCCAGGTTCAAACTGGCCATGAGTTCGATGAACTCTTCTACTTCGATCGTACCTGTGTCGTCAAGATCATACTGGGCAATGTACCGAGGAATATCCTCCTCACGGAAGTGCAAACCGACCTTGTACATACCACGTCGAAGCTCTGATTCGTCAATAAAACCCGAGTCGTCTTGATCCAACTCCATGAAAAGTTCACGGAGCGAGTCATGATCGAGGCGATAATGACGCAATTCGTCGTCGTCTGTTTTGGAATCTGTGAGGATACCAGCAGTTTTCAGCAGGCGGCGACGCGCATCAGCGCTGTCTTGCTCACGTAATTCCACTTTGATTGATCGCTTTTGCTTGTTTACGACGTGAGTAATCGACAAGAACTTGCAGCCTTGCTTAGTATTCGCAATGCGCAAGAGCTCGAGTGCCACGGCGCGTTCGTACGGAATAGCCATGTTAAGATCGTAAGTGCCGGTGGTCTCGGTTGGATCAAACGCGTCTGACTCGGACAAATCAAAGTTGCACCCTTCCATCGACACCATGAGCTGTCGGTCTGTGCAGCTTGCGACGGCATGCAACAGCGCGCGACCTCCAGTATTACCCAGTGGATTTCCATCGAGATTTAGCTGCGTGAGACTTGTGTTGAGCTTGAGTGCACTGGCGATGGCCATGGCGCCGTGAGCTGGGATGTTATTGTTGGTGAGCTGGAGCTTGATCAGTGCTGTGTTGGAGAGCAACGCCTCGCCAATAGCCTGCGCACCGTTATCTCCAAAGGCATTATACGCCAGGTTGAGCTCACGAAGGCCACTGTTGTACGCGAGAGCCCGACCAATTTCCACGGCGCCACCAAGACGGAGATAATTCCACGACAAGTCGAGGAAAGTAAGCGAGTGATTGATACTGAGCATTGTGGCGAGTGCTTCACCGCCAGTGATGATCGATGGTTGCACGACGTTGAGGTTTTCCGTGTTTCCGATGAGATTGTGGGACACATCCAGTGTACGAAGCGACTTGTTTGTGTGTAGAGCCTTTGCAAAGGGTGCAAGCTCGCCGTCGTCGACATCTGCGTGACTGAGCTTAAGTGTTTGCAGCGCACACGCAGATGACCCCATGTACGACGCTAGGGAGGCTGATGCGTCACCGTCCACCTTGTTCTCGGAGAGATCAATGTGGTACAAGTCCGGCTTGGAGATGACCATGTTGATGATGGCTTGAAGTCCACGATCACCCAGGCGGTTGTTGCGTACGTTGAGACTTGTGACCATAGGGAGATCCAGTAGACACTCGGCAAAGACTGTGGCGAGGTCGTCTCCGATTGACATGTGCGAGACATTGATCTCAGGAGAGAAGTAGTTGCGAACAATGAGTCGGATACACGGCGGAATGTCCTTTTCCAGACACAGCGCTGAGAATTTGTGTCGCGCTGTGAATTGACGACTGAAAAGGCCTCGTCGATCTGGTGGGTGGCTACGAAGTGGATCGAGAGGGTTTCCTGAGTGGGTTGGGTCCTCTGGTTCGGCGTCAAGGGCACTCGAGTCCCGAGAAACAAGCTGGAGAGGCATTGGCGTGACGGTTCGACTCCCCAGCACTTCGCGCTGTTCTTCTTCCTGCTGTTGCTGTCCTTCGAGAAACTCGTTCAACGGCGTCATCGTCAGGTATTTCTGTGCTGCGAGTTTACGGAAGATGGCGTGAGACTCCTTCTTTGCCGCACCGCCAAAGTACTTGGCTTTGGTCTCTGGTGTCATCATGAGCGAGCGCTGAGAGCCCTGGCGATGTGAATGTGGCGTCGATATTTCCAACAACATGGTCTCAGATAACGGAGCGGCCGGAAGAGGGAGCTTACTCAGTCGAAGAAACTTGTCGCCTGCCGACTCGCGGTCACTTCGCTTTGCACGAGCTAGAAACGGCAGACTGCGCTTGAGTTCCTTGTCAATTTCCCAGTGTTTGTTGAGCCGACTGATGTCCCATGGCTCCTCTTTCTTGAATGAGCGTTTGGTAGACGTCCCTTGTTTCCATGGATCCGTCTTGGGCTTTCGCCGCTTCGTTTCGACGGCTTCTTCGCGCGTAGAAGCATCGAGCGAGGTCACGTTCGTCTCCGATGGGTCCATACATGCCGTGCGGGGTCTCGGTGGACACTGACGAGCTCAAGAAGCCTCTTGAACGCTTTATTTTCGGCAAGCCAGGGGCATCCCCACCAAGCACGACCATCACTCTTCATCCTCATCGAGAAAGTGCACATGAATCGACCAATCACAATGCTGATATATAAAAAGCGTTTTATCTTTGAAAAAAACGCTTTTTGTGTTTTTTTTCTCTGACAAGCTAATTCGAATAGCTCTAGCTAACTCATGCAGTGTACGGTAGGTGGACGAAGAGGACGCCAGGACGCAGCTGAGTCTGTCGTGGACTCGTCCTCTATCAGATACCGGCTCCCTGGCTCCCCCCCCACCCTGGCGTGTTTCCTCGACAGGCCAGGTGGCGTGAGTCCTGGCCTGGCTGTGTGTCTTCCTGCACACCCACCCACCGAACCTCCACCGGCTCAGTCGTGCACAGACCGAGTGGGAAGCCTCGTGTGCTCGCTGGATTGAGCCAGCCCCGTCCGTCCGTGGTAGCCATCTCTCCATCTCTATCAGCCCCGTTCTGTCCACCGGTGGGTAATATAACCCAGGTCGTGGCTTCACCGTCAATTTTTCAGAGACTAACCCATCCTCCAGTAGATATCTTCTGACTACCCGGAAGTCAGCGCACATCTCGCGCGTCTCGCACGCTTCTCTTTTTAGACTGGTGGAGTCTAAACGAGGGGGTACGTTCAGTGTGGAACCCGTTCTTGCGAGCACGCGACAGTAGCGCGCAAGGAAGGAACAGTCGGAAGAAGCGTGCGTGTGCTTCCTTTCCCCGTGCCCAGTATTCGCCCTCTCTAGGTCTGACCAGCTGCACGAGTGCTTCGTGTGGTTGTCCAGATCCCCCACGTCGCAACGCTGGCGGACGACTCCATTTCGCTCGATTCCAATCGGTCTTCCACCGCCTCGTCCTCGACCGAGACGTCGCGCTCTCAACGCCGCTCGTCCACGCAGTACTTTGGCTTTGCCGTGAACCTGCGCCTCTCGGCCTCGGGGAAGCAGCCGCTGGACGTGCACGACTATCACGGGCATCAGGCCGACGACGACGAGCTAACAGTGGACTACGACGAGCTCGACATGGACACGACGTCGCGCCAAGTGGGCGCGCCTGCCAAGGAGCTCGCGCGCAACCTGCCGCAGCTCGTGGAGCAATTGAAGCGTCTGCGCTTCGAGCTGGAAAAGTCGAATCGTATTTACGAAGCGATCGCCAGTGCTCCGCGCGGCAGCAGCAAATTGCCGAGTGACGAAGGAGTTGATGAGCGACAGAGTATGTATACCCCGTATCCAGGCTCGAACAGATCGGACCCAGTCGATGACTACGGTCGCGCGTCGTCGATGCGGTATGCGCCTCGTCCGAGCTCGTGGTTCCCGTCCGTGCAGACGGCCGTCGATTACACGGTCATGTGGGTCAGTGGCGAGTGCGGCATCTCGTTGCGCAACTTTTCCACCAACAAGATCGGCGCGCAGATCGCCGTGTTGCAGCAGGCCGAAGGCGTGACGACGGGCATCGCCAACTGCCGCCTCGGCGATCAGCTCGTGACGGTCAACGACGATGTCGTGGAGGACTTTCGCTTCCGCGACATTGTCCAGAAGCTCAAGAGCACGCGTCGCCCCATCACTCTGGGTTTCCGTACGAGTCAGAACATTGCGACGTCGCCGACGTCAGGAGGTCGCATGTCGTCAGTCGGGGCCCGTGGCAACAGCAGCCGGGGTGTCTTTGGCTCGGAAGATGAACTCATGGCGTTGCGTGGCACGGAAAAGTTTGGTTCCGGCGAGTTTACGGACCGTCCGACGTACTCGTCCGTGCGTTCCTCGACCTCTACGCTCTCGGACGACGTGGAACTCTGGTGTAAGGAGCAGGAGGAAATGCACAGTGATGTGATCATGCTGGTGACGGAGACCGTCATGCGCTGCGAGAAGCTCCAGCAGGAGAACCTGGATCAGCTGCAGAACCTCATGCAGCTCGCGCCAGACATGTCGGACGTGGACTCGATCGACCTGACCTCCGTCGAGTCTCCGTTGGAGGCCACGTCGAGCGCCTCCTCCTCGACTGCGTAAATTATACTAGTGGTGTACCTCCTTACGCAGTATCCTCTGCTGTGCGAGGGTGAACATAATACAGAGAAGTGTTTCGTACGATCCTTGCTCGCTCTCGTCCTACCGACAGACAGACAGCCGAGGCACAACCGAGCGTCAGGGTAGAGGCACGGGGCGGACGCACGCACGCGCTCTCCCCCTTCGCAGGAAGAACGTACGCGTTTTCACGCACGACTCAACACGCCATTCCTTCTACGATCCAGACAGACGCTGCCTCGTCCAGCACAGCAGAGCATAGAGCGCGTCGCGTCCATGAGCAGGCCAGTCGACGGTCGACGTGTGCAATGGGGACTGACCGCGCCACCAGCGGACGGAACGAGTCAGACACAACTCCTATCTATCCAGTGTCTCTGCTTGCTCACGCAGCAGCTTGGGTCGCGTCACGATCAGGTAGCTTTTGGCTCACTTGTTGGTATCAGTTGGAACTTTCTGGCTTCCAGCTGGTTCCACGGCGCGTGCGTCCTTGATAGATCACATTGGCTAATAAATGAAGCACGCGACGCTGATTGACGGAAAAAGCACACTCGTCCCACTGGATGTGTGATGGAATGGCCAGCTGGCGTGCATCTGTCCGATCGTTGTAAGACGTAGTCGAAGATAGAAAGCATGTGCGCAAGCCGGATGGCTGACGGGTCGACTTTACGAACGTGCCGGACGGTGCGATGCCTTCCCTCCTCGTCCACTACTGCGCTTGCTGTTCCGCGGGGAAGAAGAGCGCACTGCGCCGAGCAAACCGTACTCAGACGACGACGACGCCCGCGACGCTCGCTTCGTCGCAGTTCTCATTCAGCGCGCGCTGGAAGGCACCACACCGGCCTTCTCGGCGGTATATACACAGCAAACCATGCGTCTCGTCTTCCTCGTGATGGCGAGCTTGGCTGTCGGGTCGACGTTCGCCGCAGACGCCGTGTGTTCCACGGGCATTTGTCTCGCCGATGGCGATTCCGAGTGTGATCGATCGACCGGATCCTGTCCGCCATGCATGTACGCCATCTCCGGTGGCTACTCGTGCTACGCCAAGGTCGACGGCGAGTGCCCGTTCCCGGATGCCATCTCCGAGTGTCGTACGTACACATTTACTATGCTACTATTCCCCCATTGTGTGTAGGATGCTGACTCGGTCTCTTGATGTGTTTAGCTGAAGGTGCGACCACACCAGCGCCGTCACCAACCACAGGAGCGTCGACCACTGCGCCCCCTTCGGCCGCCCCGGGCTCCACCGTGCCTCCGCCCGCGACGGTATCTCCTCAGAACGTGGACCCAAGCGGCCCGACGGCGACCATTACGCCAGCGACGTCGACGCCATCCTCTGCACACAACAGTTCGTCCGTGCCGCCGCTCAAGTCTGCTGTGTCGACTCCTGATAGCAGAGACCAGTCGTCGAACCTCGAGAACCAGGAAGCCTTTGGCAGTGACTCCGGGGAGGCCAAGGCGTCGTACGTGAATGCCGCCATTATTATCGGCGCTGCCTTCGGTGCGATGCTTGTCGGTCTCTTCATCGTCCGTCGCGTGCGTGATGCCAGGGATGACTCGCTCGATGACTTCGATCTCAAGACGCCAACCAATGTCCTGCCCAAGACGTACACGCACGAAGTGGACTCGACGCGACGAGGCACTCAGCCCATCTATCCGACAACAACCTACCCGACGACGACGACCACGGCGACGGCACCAACGACAGTCTACCCAACGACCAACACGACCCGCACGACCAACAAGATCAACTTTTCCAACTTGGAACAGAGTCCCGTGAGCAACCCAACGACGAGAGCGCGTGGCATGACCGACCGGAACACGATCAGTATCCCTCCTTCGCCTCCTCCGATGCCACCGCCGGCCTCTGCGCAGATCCCACAGTACCCAGCGTACGAGGACTACCCAACACAGCAGTGTCAGTATCCAACGTACGGTGTACCGGAGGACTACGAGCAATCCCCACCGCCAATGAATCCTGCTCAAGGGAAGAACGCACGCATGCGTGGGATGGACTCGCCGCTGCTCAAGAAGGAGTATCCAGAGCTAGTGGCGAGCTTCGTCAGCGACGTGAGCTTCTCCAGCGCCGTGCAGTACGACGAGTTTGATATCGTCGACCCTGGCGCACTGCATCCCGATGAACACCGAACGACCGAGGCCTTGGTTGAAGACGGCCGCTTCCTGGAGCTCTCGCGAGTGCAATTGAACGAGAGCTTCATGTCGACGGGGACAATCGAGTCGGATGGCACCGATCGCTTAGGAACAAACGAACACTGGGTGTAAAGCATACAAGATAGTTGATTATTATTCATTGCTGGCGTTTCAGAAGTGGTTGACTGGATGAGTTGAAGGTTCATAGTCGACGGAGGACACGATGCCACTCACTTGAGCCCACCTAGTCCACCAATGGGCAAACCACCAGGCAAGCCACTAGGCAAACCACCGAGCAAACCACCGGCGACTCCGCTCTCTTGAGTATCGCCTGTATCACCGCAGAAGCGACTCGAAACGCAGCCGTGAACGCCTGATACCTCGGACAACAGCGCACAGTACGAGCCGAACGAAAGCGTGAGCTGTGGACCGGGACACGAGCCGTGCTCCCGACCGGCTGTGCAGACGTCCTGTGTTTCACGCATGCAAAACACGCGTGCCATTCACACGCACAGCTTGCCAGCCTTGAGACGTGGAGCACTCGGTCGGGATCGCCCCGTCGATGAGACCACAGGAGTCTGACCCCAAGACGCTGGTCACCGAAGCCGAGAGATACACGACGTAGAGTGCGACCATGGTCCAAAGCGCTGGAAAGGGAGTGGTTCGCCTGTGCGGAAGCAAGCGGAATGGAAAAATGAACGAGTTCTCAGGCAGTGAGCTGCCCTGCCAAGACCGTCAATTGTGTCCGTGCCGCTTTGCTATCCTCCTTTGCTCGGTGGTCTCATGTTGAAGAGCTCAGTGCCTGTGATGTTGCGCGAGTGTGAGATGGCTACATTCTTCTTCTCATTATTCCCTCGGTTGAAGAAGCATGACGGAAAGAAAGCCATGGGACGGCGACGCGGCCGTGCGCCACGGCAAGACCTCGCTGGATGTACTGCTCGCGTGGCTGCAGCAGGAAGGGAACTACACGCGATGGAGGGGCGAGTCGACGACGGTGCGTCGCGAGTCGCGGGAAGAGCTGTGTCGAGAGATCGTGCTGGGGATGCAACGCCATGGCCTGTTCCATCGGCAACCGCGCCATGTGCGCACCAAGATCAACGAACTCGAGCGATCGTATGGCAATGCGATCGGGTGGATGGACCAGGCAGGTACGTTGCTCATGGACGACGAAGGCGGTCCCGAGTACGTCCGCAGTCGGTTGCACCGCATGTGCAAGCACTTTTCCCTCTTGCATGCGGTCATGGGCGAGTCTGTTCCGCTCCAAGTGTCGACTGAACCAGACATGGGCGAGGGCTTTCCACCGTGTCCCGCGGATGGCAATAGGTCGGTTGTTTCTCCTATGACAGACGACAGCGCGCACGAAGCAGCAGACGCGCGTGTGGACGACAATAATGCGGCAATGACCGAGGACTCGACTCCAGGTCCAACGGCAACGAAGAAACGGAAAGCTTGTACGCTGGCGGAATGGATCGACGTCGACTTGTTCGACGACACGCCGTTGCTGACCCTTGCCGAGCGCAAGTTCAAGCTGGAAGAGCGGCACGCGACGCTCGAAGCCGAGCTGCTCAAGTGGCAGGTCGTGCAAGCCCGCGTCGAGTCGGTCAAGAAGCTAGTGTTGACCCGAGTCGAACTGCGTCAAGCAGGCGTGTCCGACGCCGAGATCGACGCGTTGCTCCCGGTCCTGCGTTTCTAGATGGCTTCGTTTGAAGCTGCGTGCGTTCCTTTCGTTTCCAATCCAATCCACGCCTCGCGTTCTTCCCATCAACCTGTCAAAGCTGTTTGTGTGAGTTGCTTTTGAACCCAGGAGCAAGCAAGCGCAGGAACTCAACGGACTCAGAGGAGAAGACGCGATGGAGAAGCAGAGTGAGGATGCGCATCAGAAGGTGGGGTTCCTGCGGGACGCGATCCGAGAGATCTTTGCTGACGGGGCCAGTCGGCTGACGTTTAAGGAGCTCTATCGGTACGTCCACTGGAGGAATGCGATGGAATGCCATGTCGAATTGACTCGACTGTCCACTTGTAGGAATGTATACAACCTCGCGCTGCACCGGCACGGCGGTGAGCTTTACGACAGCGTCCTGGAAGAGTTCATGGAGCAGGTCGAGAGCATTGTGCATATAGTGAGCGCCGTGTCCGAGGACCACGTGCTGGAAGCGCTCACTTAACAGTGGACGAGCTATCAACAAGCCCTTTCGATGGTACGCGATGTCGTTGCGTACATGGATCGCACGTACGTGAAAAAGTCCAAGGGAATGAAACCCGGGACGTACGAGGCCGGCGCCCAGCTCTTCCGTGATACCGTCGTCTACGACCCAAGTATCAGCGAGCGCGCTCAGCGTTTGTTTGCGCAGTACGTCGACGATCAACAAGGAAAACACGTGGACAACGAGAAGCTTCAAGCGTTCTCACAGATGCTCGATGGTCACGACGTCCAGCACGACAAGGGATACGACGCATGCCTCGCATACACAGCACCCAGCCTCGAAGACACCCAAGATACTCATCAGCAAACCTAGGACCCTCACGTCTAATCGGGGCAATAGGAGCCAAATGACCCGAAAAGGACGCTACAAGCACGATAATGGACCTTGATCGACGTAAAACGCATGCACACAGCCATAACCATGAGGAAGAACGCGTGTAGAGCCCATTCTTGATCCAAGGGCAAGCGCGTCCTAGGACATTGTATCCACTAGTTCATGTTACTTGAAGGTACGGGCGATACCGCGACCTTACCTTCGCGTCACCTTCATCCACCCAGTGTCCACCTTGGGGAAAGGAAGGAATCCAAAAGGCGGAAGAAGGAAGAACGCGCGTGCTCTCGTCTCGCTCGCTCGCTGTGCGTGTCCGTCATGAAGAAGCTCGTGATTAAGCCGTATCGCCAGATGGGCATGGACCTCACGCGCGCGCAGGAGATCTGGGAGTCGCTCCGCAAAGCCATCGACGAGATCTTCTCGCACAACGCCAGTCTCTTGTCGTTTGAAGAGCTCTATCGGTAGTGTACCCACGCTTCGTGTCTGATCCACGGAGCCACTGAACGAACCTATGTGTGTCGTGCAGGAACTCGTACAACCTCGTGCTTCACAAGCACGGCGACCTGCTCTACAACGGCGTGATTGGCGTCATCACCGAGCGCTTGGAACGCATTGCGCTCGACGTGAGCGCCGTCTCGGACGACTTGCTGCTGGTCGTGCTCAATCAGAAATGGACCGACCATCAGATCATCATGACCATGGTGCGCGACATCCTCATGTACATGGATCGCACGTACGTGCAGCAGAAGCGCAAGCACCGCATCTACGACAGCGGTCTCTACATCTTCCGCGACGTCATCGCGCGCAACCCCAACATTCGCGAGCGCTTGCGTCACTTGCTGCTTCGAAGTATCGACCAGGAACGTCAGGGCGAGCTCATTGACCGCAGTTTGCTCAAGAACATTCTGCGGATGCTCGTGGACCTCGGCGTCCAGTCCAACACCGTGTACGAAGACGACTTTGAGTGCTATTTCCTCGAGCGCACGCTGGATTTCTACCGCGTGGAAGCACAAGTGTTGCTGGATCAGTCGACGTGTCCCGAGTACTTGGTGATTGCCGAGAAGCGGCTACTGGAAGAGGCGAATCGCGTGACGCACTACTTGAACGCGTCGAGTGAGTACAAGCTCAAGAACATTGTGGAAACGCAGCTGATCAAGAACCACGCCAAGACGCTCGTGGAGATGGAGAACTCGGGCTGTGTCGCCATGTTCCGAGACAACAAAGTGGACGCCTTGCGTCGCATGTACTCGTTGTTCCGACGCGTCCCGAGTACGCTCCATGACATGAGTGAGTGTGTGCTCCAGTACATCAAGACGACGGGCGAAGAGCTCGTGAAGGTGCAATCCAACCCAGAAACAGCAGTGGACACGGCTCAGTTTGTGGAGAAATTGCTTTCTCTGCGTCATACGTTCGTGCATTTCCTGTCCGAGTGCTTTGTCGACGACCCGCAGTTCTACAAGAGCATCAAGCAGGGTTTTGAGGGGTTCATGAACGTGAATACGGTGTGTGCGGGCTACTTGGCTCAGTATCTGGACGAGTTGCTGCGGTCCAAGACGCGGTATGAAGAGGAGCTGGACACGCGTGTGGGTGACGTGATTGCGCTCTTCCGGTATCTGCAGGACAAGGATGTGTTTGAAGAGTTCTACAAGGTTCTGCTCTCGAAGCGCCTGCTGAATGGCCGTGGCACGTCGGATGAAGCGGAGAAAATTGTGATTTCCAAGCTCAAGGCCGAGTGTGGCTATCAGTTTACATCCAAGCTGGAGGGTATGTTCAAGGACATCAGTATCTCGAAAGATCTCATGGAGCTCTACCGCAAGTTCATGCACAGCGCCAACTCGGTGGCCGTCAAGTCAGAGTTTGGTGGTAGTGCGGACTATTCCGTGGATCTCTCGGTCGCAGTGACACCGCTCACAGTCCAGGTCTTGACGAGCGGATTTTGGCCGACTGAAGTCCCTCAAGCAGTGCCTGACTTGCCTCAAGAACTCCTCCACATGACTCGCTCGTTTGAAATGTTTTATGTCTCCCGCCACAATGGCCGCAAGCTCGCATGGATGCCGAACATGGGCAATATCGATCTCCGTGCAACGTTCTTTGGCTCGGTGGAAGAAGGCAAACACCGCCACGAACTCAATGTCTCCACGTACCAGGCCATTATCCTCATGTTGTTCAACCAGCGTCCCACATGGAGTTTCAAGGATATTGCCGAGTTGACTCGCATCGAGAAGAGCGATCTCAAGCGCCATTTGATTTCTTTGTGTACACCCAAGTTCAAGATTCTCATTAAGAGTTCCAAGGGCAAGCGTATCGAGGAGGAAGAAGACTCGTTCACAGTGAACGATGGCTACAAGTCCAAACTGTACCGCGTCCGCATCCCATTGGTTTCTCAAAAGGAATCGTCTTTGCTGCCGATGGTGGCTTCCAACGGCATGAGCAACTCGGCGGAAGATCTCCCACCGACTGTCGCAGAAGACCGCAAGCACTTGGGTACGTGGGGTGTTCTGTGTTGTGCTCGGTAGAGCCAGTAATGTAACGTTTTCCTATGTGACTGTACAGTGGAAGCCGCGATTGTGCGTATCATGAAGACACGCAAGCAGATGCAGCACAATAACTTGATTTCGGAAGTCACCAAGCAGATGAGTGGACGCTTCACCCCGACGCCGCAACTCATCAAGCTCCGTATCGAGAGTCTCATTGAGCGAGAGTATCTACAACGCAGTGCTATGGATCGACGCGTATACAACTACCTGGCGTAAGTAGCTGATGAGAAACACGAAGCTTTTGTTTGGATGGTCTATTGCTGTGTCAGCATGAACCCAAAACAAAACAGCGTGAACCGATAGCCTACCGGTTCCTGCCTCTATGTTCTGATGCTGAAAGGACGTGGACGGCTTGGGGCAGCTGGTCTCCGCTACTACTGGCCAGTGCTGGAGGATGACAGGATGCCACCTCGCGTCGTCACTGCTGTGCGAGGAATACAGATGGTGAGCCAGCTGCTCCTGAGGACTTGGCTCGATGAATGAACCATTGGCATGCCAGGTGGACCTAGACGGCAGCTGCGACACCACTGGCTGGCCAGGACGCCAAGGATGACTGGGTTGAAATATTGCCCCTGTGTTTGATTGCGGGTGTTGGTCGGTTGTTGAGTGGCCTTTGGAGACTGACTGGCTGAGTGTAGGTCTCCTGTCGAAATTCCAGATCAGTCCAGCGTGACATCGTGGCTTTGTTGGCGTCTGGGATCACATCTCTCGATCTTTCGTGCTCGAAGAAGCTCGCAGAAACAGGTCAAAGGCGTGGTGAGTGCGAGTGGTTTGCGCGATTGGCTGGTTGTTGAACGCGAATGAAAAAACGGCGTCTGCAGCTGCCCAAAGCTGGGCGTGAAAGTCCGCCCAGAGCTTTGCCTTTGAATCCGAACGCCTTCTCACCGTGTTCTTTTTATCTCCATGTAGAAAAGTCCCAACTCATTCAGTCAAGAGATCGATAAATGGATGAAGTGGCGTTTGTCGAGTCGCTCTTCAGTACCGACTTGAAAGCATCCGCGGGTTCAACGTCCGCGTCGTCAGCAGCGGCGTCCTCGTCTGTTCCGCGTCGAGCGTCCCACTCGCTCGTCATCTCGGCCTCGTTGCTTCCTCCGGAGAAGCAACAAATGATGATGTACGATACTTCTGCCATGACGGCGATGACCCCGACTCTTCTTCAGCATTTGAGCGTCAGTGCCGATGACGAAGAGATGCTGCGTCAACTCCTGAGCGACAACGACTTGAACGAAGATCCGCTCCACAGCCATGTCTCACTCGAGTCTATCGGAGCGAATAGTCCAACGGGAGATGCCTTGCTAGAACCTTTGGAGATCCCCAAGGGCGGTACGTTGACTGGTTTGGACTCGTCGTTCAAGGATGCGTTCTTGAACATTGGTGAATCGCCGTTCCCATCTCCGATTCCTCGTCCTTCCAAGCTCTTCGCTCCGATCACGACGAACCACCCATCGCCGGGGCTCTTGCAGGATCCGCACCGGACGCCTCGAAACAGTCTGTTCAGCGATGCTTTAATGTCAATCCTCCCGATTCCGACCCCATCTCCCACTGCTAGCTCTGTGACGGCGATTCAAGCGTTGCAGAGTGCGATCTGGAGTACGAGCTCGTCCGACGGCCTCCAGCGCCTCAACCCGAACAGTATCAAACACGTAATGATGGCAGCGTCGTCGGCATCGAGCCAAGTGCCCCCTCGGAATATGACCATGTCCGCGACCAAGCCTGTCCCACCGGCACCATTGGCCCCACCTGCACCATCCGTGACGGCTCGAATCATGCTTCCGTCCCCGACGCCGGCCGTGTCCATTCCATCGCCACTCACGCCCTCGAGTAGCATGTGGATCGCGTCTTCGTTGCTCGCACCAACACCGACTGCCGCATCAACTGCTGCTGTGACAACCCCAGCCGGCTCGCATGCCCAGACGGCGCTGGAACTCAGTCGAAAGATCTCGGGCAAGCGTGGAAAAGAGCGAAAGACGTCAGCCAAGTCCACTCCCCAACGCCAATCGGCAGCCGCGGCCGCCGCCGCTTTGGCCATGTCACTAGCATCCGAGGCAGCAATCAAAGCCGAGCTGGACTTGTCACCGTCCAAGGGATCTAAGGGCAAGAAGTGCGTCGAAGCTGGATGTACGCGACGAGCTCAGTCCAACAGTCGTTGCAAGGCCCACGGAGGTGGCGCTCGTTGTCAGTACGCTGGTCCAGGCGGCTGCACGCGTAGTTCGCAAGGCGGTGGCTTCTGCCGTGCACACGGTGGTGGCAAGCGCTGTGAATACCCAGGCTGCACGCGTGGCCAGCAACGCAAGGGCCGATGCTACGTGCACGGCGGGATCCGCAAGTGTCAGATGGACGGGTGTGAGAAGAAGGATCGTGGCAACGGCTTTTGTATCTCGCACGGCGGGGGGAAGCGCTGCGTCGTGGCTGGCTGTGCACGAGCGGTGCGTCGTGGGAAGCTCTGCCAGCACCACGAGGACCTGGCGGCCACGCACCCCATGTAACAAAACGAAGAAGAAGACGACGTAGTTTATGAAAGCACTAGGATATGTAAAGTAGCCGTGCGTGTCCAAACACTGAAACGAATTGTAAGAGAGCCACAAGAAATGTATTCTACCCACGGCAACCGACTAGCCCCGTAGTAGAAGAGACGGTGACGATCAGTACATCTATCTGGTTGGTCGTCAAGCTGGCGCTCCACGCGTGTCGAGACGTTTCCTAATAACTGATCTCGTGAAAAGTGCATGTAGCCATTTTGTGGAAACTCCCAAGAGCCACTCGTGTACTGATCTAAAGATTTATAAATCTTAGTCACTACTGGTTTAGCGGTGTTCTTAGAACTCAGTTTTTTCTCATCTGGGTGGCCAATATTTCAAGTGCACCAATCAAATCACTGGAAACTGAGTTAGACCCCGTTAACCACCAATCAGATCGCGTGATGATCCACCTTGTATTCGAGTGGGTTGCAGTACCGGTGTGTACGGTCGTGCTTCGTGACGATCGTGACCACTCTCTTGAGGCGCTATACTACCTGCTCGGTCGGACAGCGAGGCCCTGGTTGGCGTCGTGAATGCGTCGTCCGCGCACGCTCTACGCCTGTCCACTGCTCTCCATCGCGTAGTACACATCATGAGCTATCGATCCATGCCCGGCTCGCCCGCAGGCGCCATGTCCTCGCCGAGAAACGCCGCCGAAAGCGCGTTGAATATGGAATTGTCGCATTCGCGAGACGAATTCCGCACAGAAGAGCGCGGGAATGCGCGCCCCAGTGTCCATTTCGGGAACGTGTACGGCCGAGACGAGTACGTCGCCGTGGAATCGCCGCGGAACGTGGATACGACGGCCGCCCGCGTCGTCGAACTGGTCACTCGACTCTCTGGATCGCCGTCGACGACGCAGTTCTCGCATCCACCGTCGTCCACAGAGGAAGGAGCGGACGAATCCAGTACAGCGGCGTCCACATCGCTGCTCCCGCGGTCTTCCGGGTCGAATCAGCGCTCCGATCGCGTGTTATTACGCGCCACCTCGCGGTTTCGCAGCTTACGCCGCTTGTACAGCACGGCGAGTCATCACACGGACGGCAGTGCGCTCTCGACGACGTCCCATGAGCACGAAGCAGACACGGCACTGGAAATTGACGACCATGAGAGCTCTAGCGCACGGAAACAGCCCCATATCCAAATGGGGAACGACGTCACGACGGCGTGTCCCTCGTCGCATTACTATATCGACCCGCAAGGACGACTGCAAGCACGGAAGACGTGGTGGCTGTACACGCGGTTACGACGGCTAGCCGCGCATTTAGTGCCCGGGTTCAAGCGGGACAGCAACTCGTACCTGTGCGCCCCCATGATCACCAACACCGGCTTCATTCTCTCGACGTACTTGCTTCGCCTTGTGCTGAACCAAGCCGTCCTCGCGTCGCTGCTCACGGACCAGCAAGAAGACAAGTGCCACGACTTTTCCAGCGAGTTCCTCGACACTTTCTCCTTCACATTGGCGGGCAATGTCTTGCTCTGTCTCCCGGCGTTCCATTTCAACATGTGCAAGCTTTTCCAACGTGTCCCGACGGCCAAGCAGCAGCTACGCAACAAGCTACGAGCGCACGCAAATGGCAGTAGTACGGTGGTTGATCCACCCGTGCTGGACAACCCAGTCGTAGGGACGGGTGCGACGGCCGCGACGGCCGCGGCAGCAGACGGCGCCATTGTGCACGACGATAACCACCCCAAGCTCCGCAAGACGTATCTCTTCTCCATCTGCGAAGTGCTCGTGATCTTTGAGATCCCGTACTTGATCTACACCTTCGTCACCATCGTCTTCCCGACCGCATCCATCTTCCACTCAGGACGCGACACGGACGTCGTGACCGTCTCCGTCCGATGTGGTCGTGATCTCCCGTTCGGATTGTTTTTGCTTTTCCTGATCGCACAGCTCGTCGGTTTGATAGCGTATGGCCTGCGATGGAAGCAGATCATCCTCTTCCACCGCATGCACGAGCATTTTCTCTATCAGCGAGGGTGCGTCCCAGGTCGCGCAAGGTTCGACTACATTGAACAATCGTTCCGTACGTCGTGGTTCGCATCGGCGCGCTCCAAGCAGATCCACCAAATCAAGGCCAAGCTGTACCACGCAGCCAAGTACGGAGAGATCGACGAGCTCAAGCGCCAACTCGACGCCGCGATCGAACTCGACGGTACGGATTTCGCGCAGCACTGGTACGAGCCTCGCCCACCGCGTCTGCTGAGTCTTGTGCCGTTTCTTTCGAGTACACGCTTTATGCAGTGTCAGCGCAATCCTCTCCACGTCGCGGTGGCATTCGACCACGCGGAATGCGTCCAGGAATTGCTCTCCCAAGGCCTCTTCGATATCCATCAGGGCGAGAAAATGGAAGTCCTCAAGCTCAACATCTCGTGGCTCTACCGCTTCTTCTTTGACATCGTGCCGATCCTGCGCAAGTCCAACTACGCGCGTCACGAGTCGCGACTCATCTTTGGACCAGTTGGCTTGTTCACATCGACGTTGCTCACGCCGTTGCATGTTGCGACCTCCATGGGGAACACGGATATGGTGCTGCTCTTGTTGCGCTACGGAGCTAATCCCAACTACGTCGCACAGTCGTCCCATCGGAAATTCGCTACGCCAGTGCTGTTCTGGGCAATCAACAAGGAATGCGCGCGTCTCATCCTGGACGCGGACGCTAATCCGCTGTACGTTCCTGGTAACGGTTACTGCTTGACCGCATTTGAAGTCGCGCGACTCATTGGGAACCACGTGGTAGCCCGTGAAATGGAAAAGTATGGCGGCGATGTGGCACTGACGCCGTTACATGACGCAAGTGCGCGTGGGTTCAAGGAAGAAGTGGAGTTTTATCTGGAACATGGCGCGGATCCCAACACGCTCGGGGAGAAAGTGACGGGATTCTTCCGCCGCACGCCATTACACTGGGCGGCGATCCGTGGCAAGACGAAGACGTTGAAGCTGCTGCTCAAGTACGGTGCTACGATCGACGCTCGTGACGCGTTCGGACGTACCGCGCTCACCTGGGCGTGTCTGCTCAATCGCACCAAGGCCGTCGAAGTGCTCCTTAAATTCGGCGCCGACGTGAACGTCCGCGACAATATCGGGGACCCTTTACTGTGTATTTGCGCTGCTGGAACCTGCAGCAGTCCAAGTACTGGTGCGTTTACAAGCGATGGTGAAGGGAGAGCTGCGGGTGACAATGGAGAGCATACAGGTAGTGGTCACGGACATAGCCATGGACCAGGTTCTTCAGCAGATTCGTCGTCGTCTCGTGCGTTGGATCCCGAGATTTTTGCGTTGTTGCAAGATTATGGTATTGACTTGCACACCACTCGTGAGTTCAATGGCGACACAGCACTCCATGTGGCTCTGCGCAAGTGCAACGAAGCGACTTCGATGCTCTTTGTACGAGCTGGTATGAGCTTGACGGCGGTCAACTACCTCGGTCAGCGTGCCATGGACTGCACCATGTCTCCGTCGTTGCGTTATCTGATCAAGAAGGAAGCGGGGCATCGTGACGTTATGATCAGTTACTGTCACTCGCACAGCGCCCTCGCCCGCAAAGTCCGTGACGCACTGGAGAACGCGCAAGTCACGACGTGGATCGACTCAATGGACCCTAGCGGTATTACTGGTGGCTCTGTCTGGCGTAAAGAGATCGCCCACGGTATTCGCTCGAGTGCACTCGTCCTTGCCTTGTTGACGCGTGACTACCCTGTTTCGCAGTGGTGTATGAAGGAGCTGGCCTTTGCCAAGATGCACAACGTACCGATCGTTGCGATTCAATGTGAAGACATGGAGATCAGTGAAGAGCTGCAGGTGTATCTCTGGACTCGACAGGTGGTGGATTTCCGACGAGCGTTTGTCGAGCGGATCCTGGAAAGTCGGAATGAAGACCTCGAGGAAGATGAAGCTCGAAAACCGACCCACGCAGGGACCGCAAGTGAAGACCAAGACGAGGAGCTTCTTCTGCTCCAGCAGCAGGATCCACGCGACTTGGCAGAGGCACAGGGAGAAGGTGACAGCGATGCAACGGCTCTGGCACTTCCTCAGGTTGTCGTAAAGCACGAATACGATGAGGATGTCTTCCGCAATTGCATGCGATTGTTGCTTGACGGCATCCAAGATCAGATCGAAGAGTACCGCGTGCGTCGCCTCGTGCGAGAGAGGAAGCACGAACAAATGGGACACAAGCATGCAGAACTCGTTGACGATATTGATGAAGACGAGGAAGATGGCGAGGCGAACAAGGGCGGTCTCTGTGGCGTGCCGGGGCGGACTTTCCGTCGAACGCATTCGATGACACCAAGCGAGGCTCTGCGTGGTCCGAACTCGCCCTCCGGATCCGTTGCTGGAAGATCCCCGTACGTATTTATTGCCCACGGCGATTACCATCTCAACTTCTGCACGCGACTCAAGAGCGCACTTCAGAAGCAAGGTATCCGCTGTGTGGTCGACCACTCCGTGCCGGCGATCCAGTACAATGCTGAATCTCGTGGTGGAGGAAGTGGGGCCTCGAAGACACCGAGCGCCAGCTACGGAGCCAACCAGCACCACTCGAACGAGTCATTGTCGTCGCCCAGTCGACTGCGTCGTATCAATTCGACCATGAGCACGGGCGAAAACGCGACCTCCTCGGTCCAGGCCCGTCAGCTCGCCGCCAAGGACGCCATCCTTGACTGCGCCGCCGTGATCATCGTGCTCTCGCCTCTTTCAGCCTCGTGTGACATGCTTGCTGATCAGCTGGCGTTTGCGGAAGACCGAGGTAAGCTCATCGTGCCGCTCTTGCTGTCGCTTCAGAACATCGATCTCGCCAAGCGGTACACGTTTTCTCGGAGCATCGTGCAGCATTTCAACATCTCGATCGGATTCGAACAGAGTTTGGATCGACTCGCCTTGTATCTGCACCAGTCAACAGAAGCCACGGCGCGCCAGCAACAACAGCACCAACTCGAAGAACACAAACAACATCGGCGACGACGTCGTCGACGACAAGGCCATTCGTCGCAGAACGATATTGGCGCCCTCGGCGAAGAGGAATACAGTGATGATGACGGTCGATCGTCCGCGGCTTCTTCGCCAGCGTCGTCTGTTCGCTCTGGTGTGTCGCGGGTCTCGCTTGCGATCGGTGGTCCTCATTCGCCGTCGTCATTGCCACCTCCTTTACCGATTATCCATCCATCACGACAGCCTCCCGGCTCGACAAGTGGTCACGGCTGGAGCATCGGCACGCCTACGATCTCCCCGAGCGATCACCATCCTCATCAGACGCACTCGCCTCGACAGCACCACCACTTTACACTGGAGCCGCTACTGCGAAGCCAGAGTCTCGTGTCCTCGCCTTCCCATTCGCGAGAAAACGCCACATGGAGCGCTTGATTCCATCCAAGACCCCCCAAATTGATTAATTGATATGAAAAGAAATAACGAGAAGCAAAATGCGGTCAGCAAGTGTGAAATATTGAGAGAAATACAGCAACAATCGCGTATGTACAGCTTGCAACGTACCCGCACGAGCCCTTTATCTTCACCTTTTTGTGCCCCCTCCTCAGGAACGAGACGGCGCACTGCCCTCCAAGTGGCTGCGTTTGGCTTTCTTACGCGTGTCCTCGTACGCCGTCATCCCATGGCCACTGCCGACGACACCCACACGTCCCTGGACTGTATCTGGTGACGCAAACATACTGCCTCGCTTGGAAAGCACGCCACTGCCTTTGACACCCTTCTTCATGGCCTTGTTCTGGAAGGACCGCCAGTCGTGCTGCTTGATGTTGCGTTCGTTCTCGATCTCCTTGACCTTGTTGAGCTTGTTGATGTGCTTGAGACGCTTGCGCTTGCGTTCCTTCTCAGCCTCGCTGTCCGTCGGGAGGATCTGCAGGTTCTCGGGGACCTTGATGGGTTTGGCGATCACGGCTTCCCGCGACGGCAAGGCAGGCACCGCCGCTGTCTTGGTAGACGACACCGCCACAGGCGCCGAGGCCGTCGTCGAGGCGTCTGACGACGCTGGCAGCGGTCGGAAGTACTCGTACGGCACTTCCTCTGAGTTGCCGTAGCCATCAAAGAGCACTTGGAAGCCATAGGTCGTAAGGGCGGTCACCGCGGCCGTGTAGTATTGGCCATCGACGTAGTACTTGGCGCGACATTTGAACCCGACGGTAATCTCGTCCTTGGGTGGCAGTAACTCGGCTCCTTCCTGCTCAATGGCTCGCAACGACGACGCCGGGAGCTCGTCCTGGTTGCCGAAGCCCAGGTACTGCACCTTGTAAGTGTTGTTGGCCGTGATCGACTCGATGTGCGCCGGGAACCACGTGTTCTGCGACAACGCCTCGCAATTGGAACCAGGCGCAAAGCCTAGCATACACACGGCATCCATGAGTGAGCATGCGCGTGTTCCAAAGAGCTCCGTGGGTCACGTACCGAGCACGGGCTCCTTCGACGACGTCGTCGTCTCTTCCTCGTCCTCCTGCGTCGAATCAGCACGCCCAGAGGTCACCACCGCGTTGTTACCTCCGATAGACTTGGTATTGAGCTTGAGATCGATCTAGCACGCGTGAAACCCGTCAGTTCGTGGCGGTTCAAGGGCATTGGCTCCATTTGCGGACACTTACCATTTCTTTGGTGAGGCGGATAACCTCCACCAGGTCCTGTGCGATGTTGAGGAACTCGGCATTCTCCGGGTCCGTCTGCAGCAGCGTGTGGATGCTCTCCAGCTGCTCCGTGAACGTCGCGAGGCGCTTGTGGAGCTCCTCGAGGCTCGCGTCGCTCATGATGCCTTGCGTGGTGTGTGCTCTGGGTCTACCAGTGGAAGAACCGGTAGACTAAAGTGAACTTACGGAAACCCAAATTTTCACAAACCAAAAACGAAAAATCACTCTGTTTTCCTGATAAGTTAACCGCTTATACATCCACACTTTGGCCATAGCCGTCGACCGACTTGGCGTCTTCCTCCGAGGAATGGAGCTCGAGCATGCTCACGGAGATGCTCGAGTTGGACACGACAGACGAAAAGAGACTCGAGCGCTGCGAGTTGACGCGATACTTCTCGTAGAACGACGATCCGTTGGTCTGGAGACCCAGGGCCGCGTCGTCCAGGTCGTCGGGTTCCTGGAGCTCTTCGTCGACAGTGCTCGTTAGTCGCTCGTCCAGATCCGCCTCCAACTCATCTTCCAGTTCGTCCGGGATACCACGCATGAGCGACGAGAAGTTGGAGTGCATCGAGTGATGGAAACTCATGTCATTGTACGACCGCGCAGACGACGACACGCCGACAAACGAAAGATTCGATCGATTCGACATCGTCTGCTCAAGCCACGACGAATGGGAGCTGCTCGCACTGTGGGTACTGCCACCGCGTCGTCGAATACCGAACGATGCGTTTGCTTCGTCGATCCCGTGGAACGAAGTTGCGAGGTGCTCGTCGTAGCTCAAGGTCTTGGTATTCGTTTCTTCAGGCTCGACTGTGCTGCCGTACACTTCCTCACGCAACGCAGTCAAGACGCCCTCAAGCGAACGCTCAAAGCCCACCATGTTTCCACTGGTGAAGAAATGGAAGAAATCACTTCGAGCCAGCGTGTACTGCATGTCGAGACTGAACTCCATGCGGTTCACGACGATCGGGATGATTGTCTTGCCCTTGTCTTCCGCGAACGCCAGCTGATCCTTCACGAGCTGGTTGCGCAAGGTGTGCTCGGAGATAATCACCACAAATGCCGAGCACTTGAGAATAGCCTCCTTCGCTTCGTGAATGCGCGAGAGCCAGTCATCGTTCGAGCCTGAAGGGCTGTCCTGACCATTCGACGAGTTAAACTGACTTCCATCCTGTCCAGAGTTTGGCTGAGGCGAAGACTGGATGCCATTCTCGTCCACCCTCGAGCTGCTAGAGCTGAGCTGCGACTTCAGACGACGCCTTCGATCAACAAAGCAATGCAAACCACCTTCACGACAGAGAGAGGCACAGAGACGCATCACGAATGTTTCGTGCGCGTCGCCGTGGCTGATAAATACGAAGCGCTGACCTCCTGCAGTCTTCTCCTTCACTTCCTGGAACGTCTCAAGTAGACTTCCGTTTCCGATCGCTGGGATCTTGTTTGAAATTCCCAGTTCTCCATGTGCACGTGGAGGCTTGTGAACATAATATCCGCTCTGGCTCAAGATGATGCTGTTCGACAGGTTGTTCAAGCCCAATCCGTAATCGTCGATCATAGTGCTGGTCATACTTAGGGTCGTGCCATTGCCCTCACGCCCCTGTCGTATTCCTGACATGCCAGGATTCCACCCTTGCCCACGTTGAGTCTTCAAGAATGTACCATCTCGGGAGCTCATCAAGTCTCGTTCCTGCGCCAAAGCAGCGGCCGCCCGCTCATCGAAAGGTGCAGTAGGATTGAGCATCGTTCGCCCTCCTTGCACTCCCGACTGATCCAACTGGCGACGCTGGCTACCTCCGCCACTTGACGCTTGGGCGATGCTTGCCATACTGCTTCCGTTTAAGCTGCTGACAGCTCGGTGCAAGTTCTTGCGCACGACTTCCTCCTTGCGTTTCTCGATCTCATCGCGAAGGCCATCCAACAGCAGGCGCAACTGCTTGTTGTATGCACCATCGTCGTAGCTGTACTGAATGTTCTTCACGTCCACGTGATCCACAGAGGTGATGGCCGCCTCGAACGGGATGATCTGTCGTGTGTACAAGTACACTTGCAGCTCCTCCGAGATCTTGGCATTCTCTGTCGAAATCGCGAGAATCGGTGTACCGACTTGCTTTGCCAACGCCAATTCCTTCATACACCAAGGTGATTGAGCGTAATCTTCCGTTAGGATGCACATCACAACAGCAGCGTTCGTGACACCACGAGCGATTTCTTCGCGCCAGACAGCACCTCCGCCAATTCCACTTGGGTCCATGAGATCCAACCACGTCGTGATGTTCGCATCCTCCAGACTCTTGCGCAGCTTGAGTGCAAACTCCATGTGCGAATGTGTGTAGCTGATCATGACGTCCCGATTACCCGCGGCTCGCTTGATCTCGAACTGAAGACGAGTCGACGTCGTACAATCGATTGGTCGGAAGCCGTCGTGGTTCATACGCATGATGTCACCGCCCACGCTAAGCAAAGCAACCGCTGTTTGCTGGTCATCCAACTTGACGGCGATATGCAGCGCCGTATCACCAGTGCTCGGGAGTTGATAGTTGATATTGGCACCGTGGTTCACGAGAGCCTTGAACATCTCTGCAGATGTTCCACCCGCACAAGCTGCGCACAGGATTGGAGTCATGCCGCCGTCGTCCGCGATGTTTGGATCAGCTCCGTTATCCAGCAAGATTTTGACCACCTCCAAGCGATTGACTCGAGCCGCCCAATGCAACGGAGTACGTCCACGCGCGTCCTGGAAGTTGGCGTCGGCCTTGGCGTCTAGGAGCAGCTCGACCGCATCCTTCGCACCATTGACGGTCGCCCAGTGCAATGGAGTTCGCTTGTTGAGGCCAACGTAACCCAGTTCACCGAGACAATCTGGATGCACTTTCTTGCGGAGGAAATTGCGCAGCTTAGTGGTATCGTTCATCGCAGCCGCGGTGTGGAGAGGTGTCAAGGCGATATCTCCACCCCAATTTTCGAGTACTTGAGCCACAGCGTAGTTTCCTCGAAGATATGCAAGCTGAAGTACAGTGATCGTATTCATGTGACCAGGATCCGGGATAACCAAGTGATTCGCACCAGCAGCCAGCAGTTCTTTGGTGATTTCTGGATGATCGACCACGAAAATCGGCGGAAGCTTGGATTCCGATCGGTAACTTGACTTGGAGCAGAGGTTTACGTCAGCGCCACGTTGTAGAAGCCATCGGACAGCCTCCAATCGTCCCGTCGACACCGCGCAATGCAGAGGAGTGACAAGAGTAGACTTGAAAATTGAAGATGACCCATACGCATCCTCCGCCGAGACCACTGGCTGTCGGATGAAGAATCGGGCGAGGTACCAAAACATATCACCCGTGGAGAACCGGACGCGAGAGGTCTTATCAAAGGCATTCACCGACAACTTTGCTCGGTACAGGAGTTCCATCGCGGCAATGTTTCCGTGGTACGCGGCAACGTGCATGGGATTCTTCTTGGAGAAGCTGAAAAACCAACACACGATCGTCGCATCTGGATACAGTTCCTTGGCAAAGTCCTCTCCGAGGTGTCGTCGAGCTATCCGGAGTGTGCGTCGGAGCAGTGGGATATCGCCGAGCTGCGCGCCCCGGAAAAGGCGTTTGCGCACGAAGTGGACGATCTGCTTGCGAGGTGGAGCTTTGGAGTTCGATGCAGAAGGGTCGGACTCGTTCTTGCCATTCCCGTCGACCTGGGACGGATTGCCTCGATCGAGACGGCGACGCATCTTGGAGCGCGCCATGTGAGCCTTCACGTCACCTGTTTGATCAGCCTCTGAGAACGCGCCGAGCTGCATCTTCAGATGCTCACGGAAGCGCGTAAAGTATCGAATCTCCATGTACATGAGCCAGAGGACGACCAAGGCCCCAAATCCGAAGACGTACACCGCCGGATTCCTGGGGCAGTCGAAGAGATCGGTGACCACAATGTAGTAGAGTCCCAGGGCGATGACCATGGAAATATAGAAGAACATGAACACGGCCGTCATTTCGCAAAACTGCAGAAAGATCGTGCGCTTGACCTTTTGAATGTGACCGCCGCGTCCGATACGGTGCTCGCGCTTGAATGGCTCAAACACATGAAGTCCTGAGGCTGGCAGGGCGAGAATAATCACAGCCGGGACGAGATGGTAGACCAACGCAGCCAGCGCGCTGGTCGTAGCACAGCTATCGGACGGCTCAAAGACGACCTTGAGCGGGAACTTGACGTAGACCGAACCGCCGTTGACGACACTGTGACCCCGTCGAAAGCCGTAGAAGAAAAGCAACGCCACAGCGTCGATCACCACGATGATCTGCGTCATATGCAGCAGTCGAATCGCAAAATACGAGTTGAATTTGAACGCGCCGAGCATATGTGCGGGGTTGCTCGACCCCACGGACGCGGGGATTTGCTGCTGCGGCGGCAACGGCAGAATGACCGACTCAATCGACTGTCGATGGTGATTCGACGCGCGCTGTGATCGTAGATTCAAATGCGGACGCAGCGTCGCCGTCGCGTCATGCGTACTGAGATGCAGTGTCTCGCTCGTGCGTCGCTCGTCGTCACCATTTTCGAGGAGTTCTTCGCCGCCGTGCTTGTGTTTCGACGGGCCTTTCATCGCCGACAGCGGCGTAATCGTGTCGTTGTCCGTCTCCAACTCGTCGTCCACCTCCAGCGCGATCTCCGAGACCGTGACGCTGTCGGCGGTGCCGCACTTGGCGAACCGATCGTCGAGTTCGTTCTCGTGCCCGACACTCCGTCGCCCGCCCTTGGGTGGCGACTGCATCGCTCGGTAGTCGGCGCGCGACGCCTCCATGGACTCGGACGCGCTCTCTGCACTCGCACAGAGCCTCGTATCGCCGTCAGAGACGCTGTTCGTGCGCGTAGGGGCCGCCGTCGAGGCGTGTTGCTTCCGTCGCGCGGAATGCCTTACTGGCCTTAGACTGGGACTAAAAGCGGCCACTATGCGAAGATTCAGAGTGATGGTCGCGAAATATTTCCACGCGGGCCGAAGATCCGAGAACTCAGTTTGTGGTCCACACGACTCCATTCGCAGACCGCGCCGTGGGTTGAACGAGATGAGTTTTCAAATCTTCGGTGGGTAGACAATGGGAGGAAGGTGCGGATGCGTGATTGCACTTGGGAGTGGGTGCATCTTAGGTGTTATGAAGCGGATTACGAGTGAGTTTCCGACTCATATTCGAAAATCACCACGAGGCAGATGACTGCAAGGAAAATGGTAATTTTTCAGCGTGTAAATTATCCCAGCATTGCTTGCGAAACTGTACGACAGACAGCCGTGTTGTCGTGTTGTGACCGTCCCGTCGATCGATTCATCTACTGAAATAACGACTTGAACGAGTCAGACTAACCCAGGTGTTATATTCCATAGCACAGGGTTGCTGACAGCTCGGTATCGTGGATCACAGGGATTTCTCCCTTGGCTCGGTCACTGGCTCATCCGGAGGGTCTAACGTCACACCAAGATGGACGTCGGGCGCGATCTGGAAGATGGAGTAGAGCACGGCAAAGCACGTGCGTAGGATCACCGCCGCGCCGCAGAGGATGACGCCGTAGATGAAGTACACGTCCACAAGATACGTCTTGTAGAGCGGCTGCAGGTTGCGCGCGGGGAGGACGTGTGACGCACCGAACTGCGCCACCGAGACGACGTGGTCTGCGGCGCGTTGCGTGCCGCCGCCGGTCTTGAGCAGCTCCCCGAGATGGAACGCGGCGACCGAATAGCTCGGCTTGTGCAGCAGCTGGTCGGTCGCCTCGCGGACGGTGGTCTCCGAGAACGTCTTGCTCATCACGTGGAGACCCGCCCCGGCTCGTACGATCGCATTCACGGCTTCCCACTGTCGTGAGCAGACACAGAGATGGTGAGTCATCTCCTATTGATAGACGGGGAGGTTGAAGCAACGCACCTGTTCAGCGGAGAAGGAGACACCGAGGATGGGGACACCCACGACGAGCGCCTGTTGCATCGTGTGGAGGTCCCCGGCTGTGATCAGAAGTGACACGGGTGTTTGCTCCAGCACCAGCGTTTCGTCCACGTCATCGCCGAGAAAGAACACGGACGCGCGAGAACGAGACCGCAGGTCGAACGCGGCCTGCTCCTGCAGCGTGATTCGCCAAACAACTCGAGCGCCGATGTTGTCGAGGCCATCCATCTGATCCAAGAACACGCGGATGATCAGTGTTGGGTCATTGGACCGCAATAAGAGGTACTAAACTCACCAGCGTCGTCACAAACTCCGGGGCGAGTGGAATGTTGGAAGGGAAGCTGATGAAGATGACTGGTTTGTTCAAAGGATTCGTCGCGAGCCAGTACTCGAAATCGATTGGGAGTGGAGGTGTGGGTCGATGGTGAGGCGATTGGAGCATTCCAATCATTTGAAACTGGGGTGCGATCGGTCGAGGCTCATCCAGCCCGAACATTGAGTTGGTGAGCACGAGCGTACCGCCATACAGTTCCTCTTTGCTTTCGACTGGAGGTAGTTGTTGGTCACGGCGATTCTGGTTGACTTCCTTGAACACCTGCACCATGGCCAAGCGAAATCGCAGTCGGTAGAAGCTATTCAGGCACCTCTCCCATGCACTTGGTGTCTGTGGACACACGCAATGAGATAACGTGGAGATATCAAGCACAAGTACTAGACGACTTACGTGCATGGAGATGTTGGAGAAGGGAGCTCCGACGTATGCTGGTGGGGAATCGATATCCGTTAGCAACGACGGATTATTGACGACGAACGGGATATCGAGCCTTTGGGCGGCATCGAAACCCGCAAACGTGTATCGATCAACCACCAAGAGATCAGGGCGATCCTCTTCTAAGTCTTCCACGAGAGCGTTGAACATGGGACGCTGGAAGGATGCATAATATCGCAACGTCGTCGCGTAGCTCTCGTAGACGCCGAGGGTTTGCAACTCCTGATGATCCGAATACGTCGCACGGCCTTTACCGACGATATTGCCCAGTGAAATGAATTCGTGATGTTCCAGGTCGCTCACCCAGTGCCAACAGTTCTACAATCCATTCTCGTTACTGAATGATGACAATCACAAAGACGAATCCGAGTATCGTACCTCTGGGAGGGCAAAGCCTACGCGATAGCCTCTATGAAGCAGTTCTTCGGCAAGATTTTTTAGCGGTAGGACTTTATCCAGGACCGGGATACTCACCAACACAATGTACAATTCGCTTTGAACTGCTGATGCAAGAGGAAACGCATCAGCCACAGCTTCGGCGGACGCGATGGTGGTCTTCATGAGCAAAACGAGCACACTGAGCATCATGACCGTCCACACACTCACTTTCCACTGCATTCGTGTGCTTGGCATCTCGGTCTCGTTTGCTGCCTGCTGATAATGGCTGGATTCGGGTCCTGATCCATTGGCTGGCGTCCTGCGAGAGATAGTCGAGTGCTGAGCACCACTCGTGCGGGTCTCTCGAGTGTTCACCACTGGCGCTCTTGCTGTTGCGGTGCTTGAGGATACGCTCGACGAAATACTCGCATTCGAGGCCTTGACCGCCACTTCGGAGGTCGTTTTCGATGGCCGTCTGGACGACCACGGGGATAATTGCACCTGTCGGACACGCATCGCCGCGACAACCGGTTGAATGTCCACTGAACGCACTGCTGGTGCACTCAGGCCACTCGTGCCCACGAAACGCGCCACTGATGGCCCCGATCGACTGAGCGTATCCTTGAGCTTCGGCTCGCTCTTAATCTTCCAAGCCATTCGACCGAAGGAGACCTTGCCACAGCGACAAAGTACGTGCATGCCGAACGTCAGCATCAAGACCCAGAGCGCGACTCCGAGTTGTACGACCATGGATGGCCACGCCAGGACCTCGCCCACGAGCTCGACGCCATGGACCCACCAGTCCATCGTGACCCCTGTCATCGCCCTGTCGGTCGTGGGATCCGTCTCGTTCTTTGCTGATCCGCTCGACGAGGTCGATCCGATCCGCTTCGATCCTCCGCCGCGGACGCACGCTCGATCGGCCAGCCTGCGCGTGTCTCCCGCGAGCACTTGGGCCGTCCGCTTGCTGATCGCTGCCCACGCGTTGCGGCAACAGCTATCGGGCGAGTGGATGAAACACCAGCGTCGGCATGCCGCTATCCCCTGGGATTAAGGCCCATGTGCCCAAGAGCTCCGATACGTTTCTATTGTTAACGCTAACATACGTATCGATATGTTTACATGAATGTTCGTTAACCGAGGGATGGTCCAGCGGTCAACTAAGTTCGCAGCGAACTTAATGACGTCCTCACCGCACTGACGAGGCTATGACGAAATGAACACAAGCAGAGCATTTCGCTATGCCCATTCCACGGAAGAGGCAGGGTAGGGAAGGAGGAGGAGCTGCATGCGTGCACGGCTGAACACAATCTCTTGGAACACAGAGCGATCAGGTTGAAAGTGACCAGCTTCGGTTGAAGCAACGTGGCCGCGTCGCGTCGTCTGGCCGCGGGAGTGGCGTCAGGGAGACAAATGCGCCACGCGAGCAAGGGTATCAGCAGTTTACATTAGGATACGGAGTCAGGTGGATACATCCCATCAATGCTGCGTGGTCTAGCAGCCGTTTGGCGCGAGCAGATCATCCAACGGGTGCGTGCCACCCTGGTGAGCTGGTCGGAGTGATGCCGTCGTGCGTTGGCGATGACGCAGATCCTGCTGCTGGTTGAGCATTCACGCGGCGACACTTGCGTTGACGAGAGCAGATGGATATGAATGCGGGCCTCTGCTCTCTCGAAAAGCTGTCGTGACCAGCAGGAAGCCAGTGGCGTTTACTCCTTCCGGAGAGGTCCAGACAATCAACAAGCACATGTTTCACGGTGTCGCCTCGCATAGTTTGCGTTTTAGCTTTAGTTTCAGTGATTCTTGATCTGAAACACGACGCTCGCCATTTTTTTTGGTTTTTTCAACGACGCTCGCCATTCATTGTGAGCAGCAGGTGGAAAAAATCGAAAGAGTTATCCCATTTTCGCCCTTAAACAGATGCGAACTCTCCAGCTGGTCGGCCGCTAAGACTTGGAGAGTGACGAGGAGGCCAGTACCTGTGGCTAGAAAGCGGTAAGTTTCACGCAATCCGAGCACTTTTCGGATGCCATTGTGACCAGGTGGTAGCTTCTCAGCGTTTGTTGGCCATTTAACACGCACGCATGGATTCATATGCCACATTTCAAGTCGTCAGCTACGAGTATTAGTCTTCTTCCCGATCTCTGTGATCCTTGAGTCCAGAGGACGAGACCACGCAGATTTTGATGAGCAACAGTAGCAAGACGAAGTCGTACGACCTGAGTAGATCAGTTGCACTTGTTGTCCACACTGAAGTGTTCTGACGTTGGCACCAATGGCCTTCTTCTGTCCATCACGATGGAACGGCAAGGAACCCGACATGATCCACTAACTAGCCAGACGACGAACGATGGGTTCAGAAATGCAAAGGCATTGGCGCGACACCCAAAGGGGTGGCGAACGTAGGCGCTGAACCGCAACACAGACACGCCGCCATGTCTGTCTGCGGGACTCGAGTGCTTAGCTGGCCTCCTTCAAGTGTACAAGTACATATGCAGCCATACGGTGGGACACTTGCCCATCGCGGCCGCCACGCCCACCCGACCAGGGGCGGGATCAGGACCAACATGGGTACAGTAGAGGAATCTGGCCAAGATCCGTGAAGAACTGCCTGTCCTACGTGTGCCACCAGTTGCACGCGATACCTACACGTAGTCCTTCTCGGACGAAGATGACTGCAGGTGCGGGCTTACCGACCTGAGAACATGAAGAATTCTCTCCCGTCCTCTGATAACTCGCCATCCTGGCGGTTCGTACGGGTGGCCATGGGCCGTCTTCAACTTAGCATTCACACTTTCTTCTCCCTGTCTGTATCCCTTTTTGCCGATATACACGTCGGCTACGTATCCAGCTGGATCGGCTCTTCTGTCTTTAACCGGCCTTCTGCGCTGGATCGCTGACTTGTATATGCAAACCATCTGCTCAGGTGCGGCGGATGGAAAAAATGGTGCGCGACAATGTGAGCTGAACTGAACAGACGTCTCTTCGAGTGGAGGAGGGATGTGCACCGCAGGTGCGCCGCACATGCTGGCAAGTCCCCAGGCGTTGCGCTCTCTACCACGACACAATCCATCTCACCAATCACCGCCCAGACGGAAGCAGGTCAATCGCGAGCAGCCGATCCACGAAGCTGCTGTTCGGTTGTGACCCGACTTCGTCGTAAAGAACATCTCACCCGCTTCGTCATTCCAAAATTCTCCCGCTGTCTCACACGAGATCGCAACCTACGTCTTGTCTTCTTTCGCGAGCAAGCGTACCTCGTAGTCCTCCTGCTTCAAGTGAAGACGCGTGCCCATCCTTGATCGGATACATTCCTAATTCAGCCAGCAACCACAACATGATGATCACCAAGCCGCTCGTGTGTCCTGAATCGCCTGTCGACACTAGCATGTTCCCACCGATCTACGGCACGCCCATGAAAGAGACCAAGGAAAACACCTTCAGCATCAGTGCTGACTTCCCCACCAACAAGCCAGTACCCAAGTCCGAGTGCGTCGTCTACGACAGTGAGATCGAGCCATTCGAGTACAAGCCCAGTGTGACAGGGATCCCAGAGGACTCGCTCAGCTCCGTCTTTGGTGACGCCGATCTCATCAACTCCATCATGACCAGTCTCGAGACCGAAGCCTCAACAGCTCCAGCAGTGAGTCCAGTGTTGTTGCCGCCTACGCCAGTCATCTCTAGCTACCCATGCCTGCGCAAGCCTGGCACTTTCCTCAACAAGGACGGTCGTTGGATCAAGGGCAAGCCGTGCCGCATCAGTAACTGCGACAAGCGTGCACAGTCAAATGGTCTTTGCAAGGGCCACGGTGGTGGTGCACGATGCAACGTCGAAGGCTGCTCCAAGAGCTCTCAGGGCGGTGGTCTCTGCCGCGCCCACGGAGGAGGCAAGCGCTGTCTACACGAAGGATGCGAGAAGGGCACACAGCGCAATGGCTTTTGCTATCTGCACGGTGGCGTGCGCTCGTGCAACGTCGAAGGATGTGACCGCAAGGACCGAGGCAACGGCAAGTGCTTTGCTCATGGCGGCGGCCGTCGCTGCCAGGCCGCCTACTGCTCTACAACTATCCGCAAGGGCTCTTTCTGCGCCAAACACGACTCGGGCAAGCCATAAAGCGACGCGGTCGTGCATCTAGCCGCCTAGAAATTAGCGTAGACACCGCTTTCCATGTAAATTATAGCTAGCCCCCTCCTAATTTGTACCGAATATCATCGTCAGGTCATCTCGAAGTCATGTTTATTCTGCCTTCCCGTAGCGTCAACAATCACTCGTGTACATGTGTTCAGTGTCCCACTGAACCCACCTCTTTATTTCAGCCAATGAGATACCTTGAATCAGGTAATAAAGATTCATGATTGGTCGAAAACGATTCAAATGGGTTCTGGGGACCAATCAGAAGCAAGGGTCCAGCAGATCACTTCAACGTGTTGTCGGGTTGACGAGTCACACGTGTAGCCAGGCGATGGGAGGAGCCCTCTTTCTCGTTCTTCTCGAGTTGAAACACGACCACATATTCGTCCAGCTCTACACAAAGCCGTCGTTTCGTCATGGAGAAGGACGTGATTCGGTGGGTGTCACAGAGAATTAGGCACCCATCCAATGGGTGGATGCGAAAAGTTGAACGTGATTATGAGTGTAAGAACGCCAACGAATGCGGATGCAACGGCTGCGGATGATTGGTGTTCGTTGCTGTCACAGCAGTCAGGAGGCGGTAACGACTTCGTTTCAGGGTGCTTCTTCACTTTTTGGATGCCGTTTCGGCCGTTCGAAGAATCCAGATATCTCATGAGAACCCGTTTCGTCTTCTTCTCCAAGCATCATCTGAGAACGCGTGGATGATGGTGTTGATGGTGTGGGCCTGCTCCACACATCCTTCCTGAAATGGGACATCTTGTAGCAGCTGAAGCAAGCCATCGTGGATGGATAAGTACCTACTGACTACTCTCGGGAAGAGCTTCCGCCTCCGCTGTTGAATCTCGCGGAGGAGACCACTTTGCGCTGGGAGCTCCCGCGCCAGACTTCAAGCAGCCATCAAGATTGTGGGTGTGGATTCAAACTCAGCAATGGGACATACACGTGATGCGCTCGGTGTGCGGAAAGAGATCGGTCTTCTGGGATACTCAGAAGGTCGAGCAGAATCTTCTCCCGAACACTGAACCTACCGTGGGCTGAGGCTGCTCACCGCTCCGCGTGGAACACTAAACCTACCGAAGGCTGCTCATCCCTCCGCGCGAACGAATCGCGAGTACTGAATCTCCTTGAATGTTTAGTCAGCGGAAACTGAGGCAATGCAAGCCCAGGCCGAAGCCAACGGTATGAACCGTACACTTGTTGGCCAAGGCAACCACCAAAACTCACATATACGTTACGCCTGCCAATAGAGTCACATAGATTCCCGAGTTGAAGCCAACTCTGTCGGTCGACCAAGTCGGGCATTTCCCGCGCCGGCAAAAAGGCCGCACCGTGATCTCGTGTGCGCCGTCGCCAGGATTACGAGTTCTTCAAGCTCTTCACGCCTGATTCAATCGAAAAGACAAACGCCCCAAGAAAGGCCGAGGGGGCAGCTGCCTCTTCACCTACGAATCAAGGCCCGTTGAGTCGCCCATCTCACGTCGAAGCACGCGGAATGCGAGCGTTGTTTCGTGTTGGGTGTCCATCACGCCGAAGAAGAAAGTTGAAGAAGTGAGTGTGTGTGTGTGTGTGTGATGACTGATTGACTGAGGAGCAGCCAAATTGCCGTTGAACGGCGAAGAAAGCGATTTGATTGGTCCCCAAATTGAATCTCATCTCTTTCTAGCCAATAATTAGGCTTCATTTTGAAATAGAGGTATTTGATTGGATGAGATGATATCGGATCTTGTCGCAAATGGAATTGACTGGCTGCGTGACGGCAGACGATGGCACGGCGACACGAAGCCGTCTTGCGTGAACGCTGCGGCTTTATGAACGCGTGGGGATGCAAGATGGTATGCCGCTTTCTGAAGATGTCTGGCTATCGAACGAGCTATTTCCTGCTCAAATGCGCGCTGTGAAGGGTCACTTCCAAGAAGCATGAACGCGAAACCCGCGAAGGCGCTGTCGTTTGAAGGCTTCCACTCGGAGGAAGAGCTGCGTGCGCTGCGAACAATCGTCGCGCGTGAAGAGAGCATCGACCAGTTGCTGCAGTACTGCTGTACGTTCGAAGAAGACTGCAGTGTGGAGCTGCTCGAAGCGATTCTGGTCGTCCGAGAATGCTCACTGGACGTGATCGACGCCATCGCAGGATGGCGACGACGCATGGTGCAAAAGCGGCCGTTTCTGTGGCGAGAGACGAATTATCTGCTGCGAATGTGTTGCGACTTGGACTTTCTGAGTCGAAGTCAAAATGTCATTGCCGCGATGGACGGCGTGCGACTGCTTAAACGGAATCCATTCTCGACAATCGGCGGCTTGGACCAGAGCATGCGGCTCTTCTGGCAACTGGAGCTTCCAGAGGAAGATGACCTGCCTGTGTTATTGGATTCGACGTCCTTCTCGGTGGGGATGAAGATGGAACAGTCGTCCAAGATCCGACTGGCGGAACACTTTTTGTTGCTGGAAGAAAAGAGATATGGCAAGCTGACCAGGTCGGAAGCTGTGTTGGATCCTCGCATGAAGATGTTGATACAGAAAGAGGCGGAGTTCTCCTCGAAAGCTCGCTTTGGGGTCATCAAACGCAGTGAAGGCAGCACCAGGACAGCTAGCCAAGCGAGTGGACTCATGACGGACGAAAAACTCGCGATCTAGTTCGTGACGGTCAGTAAAAGATCCGCCCGATACATAGGTCGGTTGTTAGCATCAAGTACTGTATCACTCAGCGTCTGTGTCCTTCCATTCATTCATCACGATCTGTTTGCCCCATTTTTGTTGGAAAAGATGGCCTCACGCACTCTTTGAGATACCTAGGTGGTTCGACTTCAAGTCGAGTCGACTTGGAGTACTCGTCGAGCGCCTGCAGCTTCTCGTTGGAGAGACGAGGCGTTAATAGCTCCAAAGCATATCCAGCATCCGCGACAGTTTTCCACTGCGCCCGTCGGTAGTAATGCTGCTCGTCGTCACGATCTGGAATGTAGTGGCGTCGTAAGGGATCGACTTGATCACTGTACGCTCTTCCTCCTCCAAACGGCGACACGAGGTTGTACGTCTTCGGATCTGTGATGCTGTTGCACCCGGCAGCCACAAAATCCTTGAGCTCCTCGCGGTCCATACAGAAATCTCGTAGACTCCCACCACTGTAGTAGTACTGACCACTAGCGAGCTCACTCACGCTGCTGCCGATTGCCAGATTGCGAATTTCGGGAGTATCAATCCAGTCCGTCTCGTGAGCGTAGCGAAACAAGTCTTCCTTTTGCCAAGCAGGCAACACCACGACGTGCGAAGGATCACTACGCTTAGCATCGTACTCACTGGTGGTGGCGAGGATGTTAAACGGGAGGAGGTCTGGCTGTTCACCTTCCACACTGTGCTGAGGATACCCATCCAGAAGAACAATCGCGCCTTGGAGCTCAGGGTCGCTGCGAAACTCGGCGAGCGCTCCCGGATCCAAGTTGGTTTTGCGAATCGCGCAGCCATTTCCATGGAGATACACCACTGCGTTGCGGAGCTGATTCGTCTTCAAGCGGCGAATATTCAATACCTTCTGCTTCTTGATACACGCCAAGTAGAAGCCGAGTCGAAGAAGAAAACATGTCTTTCCGGCACCAGAGGAACCGACAACGACAAAGCAGTTGTTCCGAAACGTTGGATCCAACGTCTTCATGACGTTCCATAGCATCGTTTCCTCTTTGCGAACGAAATACGACAATGGGAACTCACCATAATCATCCCAAAACGCATGGAGCCATGGAGTTTGAATGACCGGCTTATTATCAACGCGCTGGATATCGAGTTGGATTCTTGCGGATCCACTCGAATCGCTTGGATCTCATCAATATCCATCTTTTGTTGTCTCGCGAATCCTGTCAGGATTCTAAATGATCCGTGAGAAATACCGTGACTAGAGCACCTGCGACCTGACAAAAGTTGTGGCAGCGGTGAAAATCGGTCTGCGCCAGGGCAGGCGAAAAATTGCATTGAGCGAACTAAACAACAAGAGTCAATAACGATCTCGTCATGCATTCAACCGTGGACTTGATGAGCAGCTTGGGAGCACAAGTAACGGGAAATGTGGAGTAATTCAGCTCAATTGCCCAAATATTGGAAAAGAATGTTTGCAAAGTGACACCATTGTCCTCCTTTTACTTGTTTCCAGCGCGTCGTCGGATCTCCTCCCACGTCGTTGGCTTCTGCTCGTCTTGGCTGCGATCCTCTTCTTCCCACGAGAAGTACCCGTCGTCGTTGTTTTCTTGACGGGCAGGCGCCGCACCACGTCCGTAGTAATCCTGCGAGAGTGGCGGGACGTCCTGCTTCGAAGGGGAGGAAGACGCTTGGTTGAAGAAGAACGGACTCGTCGAGTCCGTCGCAGTAGACTCCTCTGAACCGAATGGAACCGCCTCCTCCGTCGGGAGCTTGGGCAGTGGTGGCAATTGAGACTTTGGAGCCTGGAAGTCATAGCCACCGTTATCAGCAACTGGCTTGGCGTCCGTCGGGAACGCCTGCGCGCTGTTCCACGTGCCACTGAGAGAATTCACGCAGCCACCTGTTAGATACTCTTTGATTAGCTCCATTACACCTCACAGACGTACTTGGCTGCCTCTTGCTTCTTCATCATCTCCTTGATTTCGAGATAAAAGGCGTTGCTGGGAATGCGTTCGTCCAGACTACCAGAGAAGTCATTCGTTTAGTCAATAAGCGAGTCGATTGAAACGGCAGTCAACCACTCACATGCGTCGCGATCGCTGGGCAAACGGCGACTGATCGTCGGGCAGGGTGAGGATGTCCACAAACAAACCGCGACGGATGCTCAAGCCACCGTACATCGCGCCAGACACGGCCCCAGCTACGAGCACACGTCATAGCGTCAGTGTCAACTGCTCCTCGTCCTCCGCCACGCAACGTACTCATCACGGTCATCGCTCCAAGGAGTCGTTTCTGGCCACCAAGCGCCTTCCAAGCTACCAAACGCCACCATCAGCTCCTCTACGACCACCAATACACACAGCTGCCACATGTCACCTCCTGCAGTGAGCAACGCGCCGCCTACACCGCCCATAACAACGCGTTGCGTGCCAAGGTCGGAATACTTTTTCAGAACCTTCTTCTCGGCTTCCGTCCTGTCGTCCACAGCACGTCTTAGACGATGCAAAGCTGCGCACCCACACAATCGACTACGCACGATCCGATGAGCACACGCTCGTCGCTCTTACCCAGTTCCGTGCCGAGCACGCGCACGAGGTCGTCGAGAGCCATGCGGTCGCTGGTCATCCTGCTCGATGACGATGACACTTGTGATCTTCACATGATGACTAGGCTCAATAATCCATTTGATTGGCTATAATTCCAAACCAAATCCAGAATTTCGACCAATCGAAGGATTTGTATACTGAGATCCGTGTCATTCCTCGAGGAGCTCCAAAGCAATGGCCGAGTCGACAGCGATCGCCGCCGGTACGCGCGCTATTGACGCGTCGACGCTCTCTGTGGCCGTGTGTTGATGGTGTACGGGTTGGCCGTGTAGATGCCAATGTGGCTGCGTCGCTGGAGAAGCTCCAGCTAGAAAATGGTGAGTGAAAACGCCATGACGCGTCGTTGCTTCCTGGGGCTCATCGTCGTCTTCCTACAGTGCAAGGGGGCATGAAGATCCTCAATGTGTCGGGCAATCTGCTCGACCAGCCGTATCTGGCGCAGATCTGGGTCATGGAAGGCGCGCTCTTTGTCTGGATCGGCTCGGGCGCGCAAAAGCCAGTGATGGGGTACGTGGTGGTCGCAGATGGTTGATGGAATGAATGGGTCCAAATGCTGACTTGTTGGGATTGGGACAGCTCCATGTCCACGGCGGTGATGACGCGCTACAGCCCCATGCCGCTGATCACGTCGGTGGTCGGGGCGCCGGAGATGGAGGAACAGCAGATCGCGCAGCGCTTGGCGCGTCGCACGGGCAAGCAGTGCTTTGTGTCGTGTCAGTTGCCAGACCATTTGCCAGAGCTGTTTACGTACGTGGAGAGACAGATTCTGGCGCGACTCACGGAAGAAGGGCTTATTGAAAAGAAATGAACAACACTACTATCCCCCTCTTTGCCTTGCACGACTGTCATCTTACAGCTTCCAGAAGTTCAAGCACGCGTCGTTACCGACCGAGACGAGCTGGTCCTCGGCCGTGAAACGCACGCCCGTGACGCCGTCCTTGTGCGAGTATTCGAGGAGCTTCTTCTGCGAAGGGGTCTCGACGTTCCAGATGTAAATCTGTTCATCAAGCGAGCCACTGGCCACGAACTTGCCGCTTGGCGACCACGCGACCGTGGTGATACGGGTCGAGTGGAACACCCACTGGCCCTGGACCTTGGCCGTGCGCGAGGCAACGTCCCACACGCGAACTTCACGGTAGCTGTCACCCGCAGCCAACAAAGTGCCATCTGGCGAGAAGGCGACCGCGGTCAAGGCACCGAGGTGACCGACAATCTCGCCCGATTGCTTGAGCGAGTCACCGACAACATCGAACAAGTAGATCTTCTTGTCCTCCTGCGAACCAACCGCGACGAGATCACCGCTTGGCGACAAGGCGACACAGGTTGGCGTCCAGGCGAACTCTGGGGTCTCAAACACCAACTGCTGGTCGCGAAGGAGCTTGACACCCTTGTTCGTGCTCACCGCAACGAGAGTCGAGGTGCCACGGCCCAAGGCAACACCGTTTGGCTGAGCGTTGAGAGGAACGCTGGCAGTGTACTCGGTGCCGTTGGAGAAGCGAATCTGATCATCCCAACCCACACTGGCAATCGTGGTCTCATTAGCTTCAATGCCCGTGATCTTGGCCGTGTGAGCCGAACCGGTCAAGGTGGAGGCGACCTTGGAGTGCCACGAGTCGACAACACCATCGTAACTGCCGGTCAAGATCAAATCACGGCTTGGTTCCGTAGCCAAGGCGAGCACGCTGACCTGGTTGCCCTGGACGACCTTCTTTGGCTGAGCTGGGTTGCTGATGTCCAAGTAATTGAGGTCACCCGACAAGCTGAGCGAGATGAGATAGTCGTCCTTCCAGGCGACCGCGACCTGCATGTCCTTGATCTGTGGCTTGTCACCGAACGTGAACTTGGTGACCACGCTGCGCGTGGCGACGTCCCAGAGAAGGACCGTCTTGTCGGCCGACGAGGTGAGCACCTGCTTGCTGTCTGGGCTCCAAGCCGCCGAGTAGATGGACGCCGTGTGCACGACTGGGAACTTTTCGATGAAGTCGCCCGTCTTGCCGTCGTACAAGCACACGACCTTGTCCGAGCCGACACTGACAGCGAACTCACCGTCCGGCGAGTAACGCACGGAGTTGACGAAGTTGGAGTGGAGGTCGTTGTTGTTCTGCTTGAACTTGAATGGAGGTCCCTCGTACACACAGACGTTGAAGTCCTCGCTCGCCGTCATGATACGGTAAGGACGCGTTGGCTTGTAGTCCACACTGAGGATACGCTTCTGGTGGCCCACAATCTCACCGAGACTGTTACCAGAGTCCCACATGAACACACGGGCCATCAACGAGCGACCGTCACCGACGGCGACGACACGCTTGCTCTCAGCATCCCAGGACAAGTCCTTGATCTCGCCCGCAAACACAGGCACCTCGATCTTGAGCGTGTGCTCTGGGTTGTCGTACGACCTGCGATTATCCCAACGATCAGCCCACCCTTCTTTCAAACATCCGACAGTCGTGGCGAACCTACCAGATGCGCACTTTGCCCGAGATGTCACCCGAGGCGACCCAGTAGCCGCTTGGCGAGAACTTGGCCACGGTCGTGGCTTCATTGTGGCCCTTGTACACGAAGGTGTCCGTTGGGTCCTCTAGGTTGCGCACGACGACCAACTTGCCGCTGCAGTAGATGATCTTGGGCTCCTTAGGGTGCACACTGAGCACACTTGGTGCCCCACGTGTCGTCGTTGGGTTGGGCGCCAGGATCGCCTAGCAACAGGCCGATCGCGTGAGCAGAGGGGCATGTACAGAGCGCAAGTCGCGTGTGGCTTACCTGACGCGCGGCGTTGGGGATGCGCTCGGTGCGGTTCGTCGTCGTCGCCATCTTCCTCTTCTGGGTTAACTTGGAGACTGCCACTGATAAGACCCCCTCACTTCGCGTCGTCAAGTTGCTCAAGTTGAACCCACACCGGTACGACACTGGTAGTTTACCGTCGTTCTCACCAGGATGAATCCTAGATTGGATGGTTGAGACTAGGATCGTGCCTAGTTTCATGTATCCAAGTGCCGGGAACTGCGCGCGCCAACAGAGGAAACCCAAGGGAAAGCACGGACGGCAAGTGCAACGAGCGCGCTAGTGACGTCTCTACCGTCGAGAGGCAGCATCCGAGTGACGTGAGAGCTTCACGAGTGGAACAAGCAGAGTCCGGCGCAGAGAATGGGGCGGATTGTGCGTCTGGAGCTGGAGAACTTCAAGAGTTACGGCGGCGAACATGTGATCGGCCCGTTCAAGCGGTTCACAGCCGTGATTGGACCCAACGGCTCGGGCAAGTCCAACCTCATGGACGCCATCAGCTTCGTCTTGGGCGTTCACAGTCGGCAGTTGCGCTCGAATCAGTTGAAAGACCTGATTCACAAAGGACCCGGCGTGAGTGACACGACGAGTGCGTACGTGACGTTGGTCTATGAGCTGGATGCGGACGAGATCCCAGGCGCCACACAGCACCAGGAGCTGCTCTTCACGCGGCTGATCTCGGACAAGGGCGTTGGCTCGTATCGAGTGAACCATGAAGACGTCACGTTTGACGCGTATCAGAACCAGCTCAAGGAGATTGGCATTCTCGTTAAGGCGCGCAACTTTCTCGTCTTTCAGGGCGACGTCGAGTCGATCGCTTCCAAGAGTCCGGAGGAACTGACCAAGCTGTTTGAGCAGATCTCCACGTCGGATGACTTGCGGTGAGTTTGCGTGATGTAGTTCGAGTCGATTGCTTTAATGCTGATGCGATGCTGTTGGAAACAGACTGGAGTATGAACGACTGCTAGAAGAGAAGAACGCGGCGGAAGAGAACACCATCTTTGCCTACCAAAAGAAGAAGGGTCTGGTGGCGGAAAAAAAAATGGTCAAGGAACAAAAGGACGAAGCAGAGCGATACGACACCAAACACAAGGGCCTGGTAAGTTTGATCGCTGGCTGGTCGGAACGGATAGTTGCTTACGTGGTTTGACTCGGTAGAACCAACTCCGCATCGAACACTTCCTGTGGCAATTGTACCAAGTTGAAGAAGAGGTGCGATCGCATGAGGAGGGTCTCAAGGCCTGTCAAGAAGAATTGTCCCTCTTCCTGGCAAAGGAAGAGTCCCTCACGACAACGTACCGAGAGAAGAAGAAAGAGCACACAGCTGGTCTCAGAGAAGCTAAGAAAAGCCGAGATCGTGTGCATGAATTGCAGCAGCAGATCGACGAGATTGAGCCGCAAACGATCCGCCTACGTGAGCAAGCCAAGCATGCCAAGAAGAAACTGGATGAAGCGATCGAAACGGAGAAGAGAATGAAGATGAAGCTTGGAAGCAAGAAGTATGAGATTGAGGGGCTACGTAAGGATCTTAAAGATCTTAGCGCTGCCAAGGCCGACCTGGAGCTGAAATTTCAGAACCGCAGTCAGGACGAAGAAGAGCTTGTTATGGAAGGTGAACGTCTCGAAGAATACCATCGAATCAAGGAGGCAGTGCAGATGAAGACGAATCTACTGCGAAATGAGCTTGACTCCATTCTCCGCCAACAATCTGCCGACAAAAACAAAGTCCAGACGTTGACACAGGAGCGCGAAGAAAACGAAAAGGTGGTCGAGCTATTGACCGAAGACCTTCACGATGCTGAGAATCGTGTTCACAAGGTAGGTATTCTGAACGGAAAACAACTGAGCTTTCTGAAACTAACTGTCATCCCCTCTATAGATGAAAGATGTCATTGCTCAGACGGAGCAAGCAATTGCAGACACAGAGAGGAGCCTTCAAGAAGCAGAACTTGAGGTGCGGAAACCCTTTTCGCATCACATTTGACTATTTGCTCACAACCACAAATTGTACAGATTCAAAATCAGGCAAGCAGAAAGCAGCAAATTCAGGAGGAGCTCGAACGTGTCAATACGAAGCTTCGCGATTTACGTGATGATCGGAGACAATCCCAAGTGGAAAGCAAGAAAGCCGAGACGATTGAGACACTGAAGCGACTCTTTCCTGGAGTACGAGGTCGCTTAGTTGACCTCTGCAAGCCGGTCCAGCGCAAGTACAACATGGCTATTACGGTGGCAACAGGCAAGCACATGGATGCAATCGTCGTCAATGACTACAAGACAGGTCAAGATTGTATCCAGTACTTGCGAGACTCTCGTTCCGGGAGTGCTCAGTTCATTCCACTTGACAAGATCCGAATCAAGCCAATCAACGAACGTTTCCGAAACCTTGGGAATAATATCAAGCTGGTCATTGACGTCATCGAATGTGACCAAGACATTGAGCCAGCTGTCATGTACGCCGTTGGTGATACGGTCGTGTGTGACTCTATCGATGTTGCCCGAGACCTGTGCTTCCGACAGAACGAGAAAGTCAAAGCAGTTACGCTTGGCGGTATGGTGGTCAGCAAAAGTGGTAGTATGACCGGTGGTCGAACCCAGAGTGATGTTCAACGCGCTGGCCGATGGGACGAGAAGGAAATCGACTCATTGCAGCAGAAGAAAGACGACCTCCATGAGGAGCTGCATTCTCTTGAAAAGCACGGCGCTTCGTACTCGAAGTTGCAGGCTTTACGCACACAAGCTGAGGGTATGCAAAATCGATTGCGATACGCGAAGGCAGATCTGGTGACCACTGAGTCGAAGAAACCGAAGATTCAAACCCGAATTCAAGAAGCTGAGCAGCGGATACAGAGTGCCATTTTGCCAGACCTCAAGAAATTCGAGGCAGCAGTGGACTCTCGAAAGGCTCAAGTTGATGAACTGCAAGAGCAGATCTACAGTGTCGAGGATGAGTTGTTTGCTGACTTCAGTGAGCAAATGGGAGTACCAAGTATCCGCGTCTACGAAGAGAAAGTGATTAAGCGTCAGCAACAGCACATGGATACCAAGCGAAGAATTACCGAGCATATGACCAAGCTTGAAGCACAGGTTCGTGTTGAAATACCGTTGTTTCCTCGCGCATTGGACTGACAAAAATTGTGGTATGATAGATCGCGTATCTTGAATCTCAAGATTATGAAGGACCAATGCATGCTGCGCGAGAGCGCGCAGACATTGAGAGGAGCCAGTTGAAACATCTTTCCAAAGAAGACGGGCAGATGCAGAAGAAGATTACCACATTGGTCCAACAGAAGAAGGAAGCGGAGGCTTTGTGCGCTGATCTGACAAAGAAGGTCGACGACATTGAGGAAGAGCTGAAGATCATCGGGAAGAAAAAAGCGAAGAGTGAGAAGAACAAGGGTGAAATTCTGAAGCGAGTGACCGGTGAGGAGACGTCGCTTGATCGACTTAAGGACAAGAAGGTTGAGATTCTGAAGAGAGCAACACTTGATCAAGTTCAACTACCAGTTGTCGATAAGGACAGCAGTGCCCTGGATGGAGACACAGACGGGCAAATGGACGATGTATCCAGACGAATTTCTGTTGGATCAAGCGGTGTGTCACGTATGAGTTTGGCAAACTCGGAAGGAGGTCTTGAAAACCAAGCACTGCAGCGATATGCCGATCAGCAAATCGATTATTCTTCGCTTCATGACCACCTGGTGATCGATGATGACCAGGAGTACGAGGAGGTGAACACCACCTACGAACAGCGTATCAGCGACATGGTATCTGAGCTCGAGCGAATGCAGCCAAACATGCGCGCATTGGATAAGTACGACGAAATCCAAGGCAGGATTACGAAGGAGGAAGAGGAGCTCGAAGATATTAAGCGGAAGTCGTTTGAAGCTGCTTCCAACTTTGAGAAGGTGAAGAATGCACGATATGAACGCTTCATGGAGGCATTCAATCACATTTCTGGTGTCATCGACACCACGTACAAGCAGTTAACGAGGAGTTCGAAGCATCCGCTTGGTGGTACGGCCTACTTGAGTCTGGAAAATACGGAGGAACCGTACTTGAACGGTATGAAGTACAATGCCATGCCACCTATGAAGCGTTTCCGAGAGATGGAGCAGCTCTCTGGTGGTGAGAAGACGGTTGCAGCGCTTGCGCTTCTGTTCGCAATCCACAACTACCGACCCTCACCGTTCTTCGTGCTGGATGAAGTCGATGCAGCTCTTGACAATGTCAACGTCAACAAGGTCTCTACATACATTGCCAATTGCGACTTCCAGTGCGTCGTCATCTCTCTCAAGGACAACTTCTACGAGAAAGCTGATGCCCTCGTGGGTATTTGCAAGGACATCAATCAGCAACGGTCCCAGTCGTTGACGCTTGACTTGACCAAGTATGACGAAGCATAGACATGAAAAGGTATTTAGCGGGTCTAGAATTGATCTTGATCCGAGTGATGGCTGTGAGGTTAAAAGTGATTCTGATTTCAAGACAATCTACTCTACGTCACCGTTCAACTAGCTTCGGACGCTTCAGCAACCTGCTCAATCTCAGCTGACGGCTGAGAGCGAGGCGGCTGGATTTGGCTACCACCTCCCGAAGAGAATGCCTTTCGAACTGAAGTTAGTTCATCGTTCAAGACGGATGCTGCCACCGCGGAAAACTCCTTCTTGACAGGATCGATCACGAGTTTCTGCAAGCCATAAATGTCAGTACGGGCTTTGAATATTAGGACCCATCACGTTGTTGCTCTGATACCTTGATCTTCTCGTCAAAGCGTACGATCGCTTGGAACAGGAAGATGTTCTCCGAGCAAATGTTGTCTTCGACGAATTTGCTGTACACAAGCGCAAGTATATCGCAGAGCGACAGCATTACCTCCCGATAATCCAGTGGGAATGGCTACACGAACCAGACATCAGACCTGAAACACGCCACGAGCGGACACAAGAAGGTTACGTACGATCGAAGGGGTTAGAAGTCGACGGAAGACCGGGCGTTGGTTCCACTTGTAGATTGTCGGACGAAATGGCTCGTCGACGGAGTAAATGCCTTCATCATCCATCTTGTGAAGCGGCTGGTGCAAAGTGGGGGTGCTGGTCGCGACCATCAGCTTCATGCTCTGTACGGTGGCGGAGGAGAAGTAGAATTCAAGTTCTTCCAACAGCTGACAACCTTCCATGGCCAAAAACTGTGCGTGTCGGACGTCGCTGATCAGACGGCCGAGACCAAGACCCAGGTAAAAGAACTGCACGCTCCGTCGGATCGATTGCTTCTCTCCTAGATGCGCCAGGACCTGCGATTCCCGCAGCACCGCGATATTGAGCCAGTGGTTGGTGCCTTCGTGCATTGCCTTGAGGTAGCTCCAGTCGTGTCGACGATGCTGCACGAGTTCTTCGAGGATATGCATCCGCTGCTGCGCCGTGACCTGACGAAACTCGGCGTCGTGCGCCTGATCCATCTCTGTCTGGTCACTCATCCCGGTCGTCGTGGCATTGGACGTCGTCGAGCCCGGTGATTGCGACGACGTCACACCGACGGAAGCTCCTGCTTGGTAGAGGAAGGAGCTGATGGAACTCGTCACCGCCGACGCAGCTGAGGCCGCCGACGCCACGGCCGAGTCGGCGGACGGCAGCGACGACGACGACTTGTGCAGTGTCCTGGAGGAGCCCTTGTTCGCATCCCCTGCCGATGGCGACACTGCGTCCTTGTCTTTCCCGCCACCAGAAGCTGTGGAGAGCAGCTTGCGTCCCCCGAACGCGAGCTTGGACGCGAACGAGGACGCCGACGCCTTCGCGCTGGAGAAGATCGGCGCGCCGGGAGCACCGGCGCTGGCGGTGCCCACAGGCGACGGCGTGTCATCAGAGATGGAGCTGTGATGCAGCGTGGCGTCGTCGTTGTCGAGCGCCGTCGAGGGCGCGAGGGGCGCGTGATCGGCCATCTCGTTCCTCGGACCGAAGAGCTCTTGGCTGTTCGCGAGGACTTTGGCTTCAACCGCTACCGACGGAGGTACCGGTATGATAACGCATCGATACGAAACCGGTATAGGATATGGCTACACTGGTGATCAACATGGCAAAACGAATCATCATAACAAAAACACTGTGTATTTGCAGTCACACACACACTAGAATAACACACGAAGCCATGCGTCGTAGACTACGAAAGCGACAACACGACGTAGTTGACAGACCCTTGCGCGCTCTAATTAGGCACGCAACAATCGCTTGCTCAAGATCACGTCCTTGGCCGTGTAGATGCAGCTCTTCGATGGACCGTAGCCAGTCTCCGATGGCTCACCGCTCGTCACGCCCTTCGACCACACACACACCGTCTTGTCACTCTTGCTCGACGTCAAGTGCAAGTTGGAGACGGTAGCCGTGTCACCCAAGTTGGTGTTAATCATCGTCACGGCCTTCTTCGGGTTCACCGCCAATACGTTGCTCACTTCCACGTGACGCTCGTACTGCGTCTTACAGTTGCCACACGATCGGTACAGCTTGCCAAAATCTTGAGCGTAAAAGCCGTCGATCACGACCTTGCCAGGACCGTTCTGCTGAATGATCTTGTCGTCGGCGTAACGCGCACCACCACCGAGGACGCGCGAGACCGAACTGGCCTTGCCGTTCTTGATGGACAAAGCGTCCTCGCACACATCGTCCCACCAGACGTTCTGGATGGTACAGTCGTGCTGTTCACAGTGCACGCCTTCGATCTGGTTCTTGCCGATGATGACGTTCTTGAGCGTGGCGTCAGCTTCGACGAGGAAGACGGCGTCGGACTTGTCACCTTCGGCCTGACCCGTGCAGGTGACGCCCTTGCGTTCGTAGGTCTTCATGCCACCGTCGAAGGTGGTGCCGGCCTTGACGACTTGTGGTGCGGTGAGTTGGACAGTTCCCTTGCTGGCAGGCCAGGATCCGGTCGGGAGTTCGGCACCACTGACGAGCGCTGGAGCAGCGAGGATGGCGGCGCAGAGGATGCTGGTGAGCTGGACCATGTTGAATGTAGTTGGTCTTTTGTTTGTTGGCTGGAGTACTTGTGTGGAAGTGGTGAACTTCGGGAATGAGTGATAAGCTTGAGTGTGTTGTTGGGGTGCCGACGCTTTGATGCGGTGCTTTCGCGCAGCGTTAGTTGCGTGACTCAGAGTCACAGACGTGCGTGGTCGTCGCTTCGTACGCTCCCTTGCTATTCATGTGGTAATGCAGTCACGTTATCCATGGAAGGAGAAGAGTATCGTGGAGGCAGTCTCACATGCTCAAGCGCGTGCGATAAGTCGTTCGAGACCAGCTGGTCTGGCGTCATTGTTCCGTGCAAATGGACATGACACTAAATGACACAGGTCCTTTCAAACTGGGAACGACTCTAAAAGACGACGTGGACGAGAGCGCTGGACTAGATAGTAGAGGTTTCCCGTCAGTACCAGCTGGCGAAATGGCCGACCTCGAGCCAGGGTGAGTGTACTCGTGGGCGGATGACGAGACAATGTGGCGCAAGATTCCTTCGCGCCGTCCAAACGTTGTAGAACTCGCGCCAGGACCAAGTAAGTGACTCGGCTAATTACGCAGGCCACCAACCAGCTTTCTTTGCTGTTGATACCGTTCGGGGTGATACACGGACGACGTGAGCGATGCAGGAGGAGGAGGCGTATCAAGAGTGCACTGCAATAAGCGAATATAACTCGATGCCTTAGCGACGGAAGGAGAGTGATGAGTGTGAGTCATAGGCTCAGAGACGGAACAAAATGCGCGACTGGATAACCTCCGACCTCCCTAACTCGATTTAAATGCTGAGTGAAGATAGGGATTGCGGTCATGATCCTCAGACAAAGCATTGTGGAAATGGATAATACGACGAGCGACAGTAACGTACTGATGGCCTTGATGTTGAACCACCTGGCTCACAAGCACACTGCGGATCACGTTGACTCGACTTTGACGCGAATGCTAAACGCTTTCGCAACAAGACGACACACGAGAGGGCACTCGACTCACAGTGCCCCTAGTACACCGAGATGCGATATAACGAGCCTGCACGTCAAACGGGAACTTGTGTACGATATCAGAGCAAAAAAGTCCCGTATTATCCCAGCTGGCACCCTCGCACGCGCTTCAACGTGATGGACTGCCTCCACGATACTCTTCTCCTTCCATGGATAACGTGACTGCATTACCACATGAATAGCAAGGGAGCGTACGAAGCGACGACCACGCACGTCTGTGACTCTGAGTCACGCAACTAACGCTGCGCGAAAGCACCGCATCAAAGCGTCGGCACCCCAACAACACACTCAAGCTTATCACTCATTCCCGAAGTTCACCACTTCCACACAAGTACTCCAGCCAACAAACAAAAGACCAACTACATTCAACATGGTCCAGCTCACCAGCATCCTCTGCGCCGCCATCCTCGCTGCTCCAGCGCTCGTCAGTGGTGCCGAACTCCCGACCGGATCCTGGCCTGCCAGCAAGGGAACTGTCCAACTCACCGCACCACAAGTCGTCAAGGCCGGCACCACCTTCGACGGTGGCATGAAGACCTACGAACGCAAGGGCGTCACCTGCACGGGTCAGGCCGAAGGTGACAAGTCCGACGCCGTCTTCCTCGTCGAAGCTGACGCCACGCTCAAGAACGTCATCATCGGCAAGAACCAGATCGAAGGCGTGCACTGTGAACAGCACGACTGTACCATCCAGAACGTCTGGTGGGACGATGTGTGCGAGGACGCTTTGTCCATCAAGAACGGCAAGGCCAGTTCGGTCTCGCGCGTCCTCGGTGGTGGTGCGCGTTACGCCGACGACAAGATCATTCAGCAGAACGGTCCTGGCAAGGTCGTGATCGACGGCTTTTACGCTCAAGATTTTGGCAAGCTGTACCGATCGTGTGGCAACTGTAAGACGCAGTACGAGCGTCACGTGGAAGTGAGCAACGTATTGGCGGTGAACCCGAAGAAGGCCGTGACGATGATTAACACCAACTTGGGTGACACGGCTACCGTCTCCAACTTGCACTTGACGTCGAGCAAGAGTGACAAGACGGTGTGTGTGTGGTCGAAGGGCGTGACGAGCGGTGAGCCATCGGAGACTGGCTACGGTCCATCGAAGAGCTGCATCTACACGGCCAAGGACGTGATCTTGAGCAAGCGATTGTTGCGTGCCTAATTAGAGCGCGCAAGGGTCTGTCAACTACGTCGTGTTGTCGCTTTCGTAGTCTACGACGCATGGCTTCGTGTGTTATTCTAGTGTGTGTGTGACTGCAAATACACAGTGTTTTTGTTATGATGACAAGTTCTTACTGATTCATTGGCGTGTACATTCAATTGATGCCATTATTTGCCTGTTGGTGCAAAGGCCCAGAGCTCACCAAATCTTGAAGGAGACGCACGTATGCACTTCCATTCGAGTCGCCGTGAAGTTCCTTCCATAGACTCTGCCTCGAGTCTTCTGTCGCCAGGTAGTGTTTGGTCGCTTCGGTGGGCGATGACGTGGATGTTGTGGAACAACGTCGAAGAAACCGCGTGCGTTCAGATCGATACTTCATCTGAGCAAGCGAAGCAGTTTGCTGGGTGACCTGACAAGCTTTGAATACGTTTTCGAGTAATGTTTGCGCCACACTGTCCTTTGTTGCAGCCGCGTCTGGGTTGACCTGCAAAGATGCAGTGGCTGATGCTGCTCCGCCTGACATTGGTGGAGACTCTTCGTCTCGCTGATTCTTCCCCCAGTTGCTGTCGGTCTTGGAGCCTACTCGGGACCAATCTAGCTTTTGGAAGACGACTTTATACGGCTTTCGACGCAAAAATGGCTTCTTCGGGGTCGAAGAGGTCGGTGAAGATGGTGCTTGATCCTCTTCGTCTGAATCCGAGGCCTGCCGCTGAAGACCGCTACCTCGCCGCTTGATTTTTGAGGCCGCGATCCCTGTCATGGTCAAAGAGCGGCGTCGTGGAGGAGAATTAGCGGGTTGTGGTCGCATTCTTGGAGGTGGATGCGCATCATCGTCGTTGTTATTATCCGATGAGTAACACGACGATGGTGACGACGGAGGAGACATGGCTTCGACTCGGGCGATCCGCTGCGGACTTTGTGGCGACTTTCGAGGTGGCGAGACAGTATGTCGTTGAAACTGCGGACTGGAAGCCTGGCGGCGGGGTGAAAGCGGTGGCTTCGACGTTGAAGTCCTATGCTGAACCAGCAACTGCCTTCGTCCCGGTGTCTTTGGACGACTGAGCTGTGGCGACGGTGGTGGCTTGAGATTTGGAGGCTGATACGCTTCCCATCCCAGGCTGGTCCGGGTCAGATACTGCACACCAAGTCGTACATCACCACGTACTGCAGCACCAGGACTTGGTCGCTCGAGCGGGAACCAACGGACCATACTGTACTGCTCTGCCAGTGGTGTCTCGAGCAACTCCAGCTCAATAGCGATTTTACCCAGCATCCGCGCATGTTCCAGTCGTGACGTCCCACTGTTATGTAGCCAGACGTGGATCTGAATTGCGCAGTCAGCGATCGTTTCCTCGGGCGTGAGATCAGCTGGATCAATTCTGACAACAAGGTGCTGGTCATCCCATGTAACGCCGTGTTCGCCATGACTTGCATACAAACAGCAACGTGGTGTGACCAAATGAGCAAGCTGCCGCGTTGATGCATGCTTAAGTGAGATTTCGGCGCTGACATACACGACATCTCGATCTTGGGAATGAGTGCTGAGGAGCAAGTCTCGAAGGGCAAAGAGTTCGACACGGACTTGATACGGAGGTTCCAAGTTGGTCGGAGCATGTGCGACTGAGTCACGTTGCATCTCGTCGCTCATATCCAAGTGGAATCGGTCCGCTAGAGCTGGCTGAATGGCCTGCTCTCGCAGTGGAACAAGGGTTGAAGTCGACGGAAGCTCGTACTCTGCACTGTCATCAATGCCATGGTCGAGTGGACCGAGCTGTCCAAAAGCGAGTCGCAATCTGCGTCTTACGAGCATTGCGAATGCCTTCAAAGCAACGACATGCCGAATTGACAGACTTACTCGTACTCGCTCTTTTCCTGGGCCATTTTGTAAATGAATCGACCCACTTTCAGCTCTTGTGGCAGACTTCTGGATGTCTTGACGGCTACTCGTCTTTGCAAGAGACTTTGTGAGTGAGTCTTGGTCGAAGGTCAGTAAGAAATGACGCAGATAAATGCGAAGGCGTCGCTGCTCTTGCTGTAATGTCAGTCCTTTGTATCGCTTGTCCAGAGTCGCTCGTAAACGGGCCGTCACGGCGTCATACGACTCATACTGTAAGAAGCTCATAGCCATTACCTTGGATCTTGAACCGTCACCAGAGACTTGCACGAACAGTTAGGAACCCCGTCACCACCTGTTCCTAACCTTCGATACGAACCATTGACGCATGAACATGGCGGACGCGCATGCGATGGGCTTTGGACGGCGCCCGACGGCGGCTGTGCGTCGACATGGACCAGCGTTTGGTGTGTCGAGTGGCGACGCAGAGGACTACTACGACACAATCATGTCCAGTGACGACGACGAGCACAGTGACGTGGAGGAGGCCAACACAGCGCAGCCAGTGACCACAACGCAGGATCTGCCGACGCTCACGCTCGTTCACGGCAAGCAGAACGACAAGCCAGTGGAGAACAAGGCGATTTTCCATCACGTCGGAGGTCTTGGTGGTCGAGCAACGGATGAGGAGCTTGTACGAGCACCACGGAAAGCGAGCGACGAGTTCATACTCACAAACGAAGAACGCGAACGACACACGCAGAGACGATCGCAGCTCGAGAACGCGCTGGATGCGGCGCTTGGGCTGCTGGAAACGACGAGTTTGTCGCGAGAAGGTGAAGCACCGTTCCGGTATCGGTCGCAACGCACGCCTGTGACGTCTCCTGCACCGACAAGTGGTGCTGCAAAAGGTATTGAGCGCCGTGGTTGAGGGCGTCGTGGGAGCCAAGGTGCTGACCATCCTCGATTGTACTTGATTGTAGTGGAAGGGCACGGACCACAGCAGAGCGAGAATGCCAAGAAGAAGAAGCTCGGCGCTATCCACGAAACCGGTGGGGATGACGACAGCGACGCAGACGATGAGCTCCGACTCGGACCAGATCCTCTGTACGACGACGGACTGGACGATGCTGACGAGAAATGGGTCCAGACCAACTTGCGTACGTTACCTTGTGATTAGATACTCTCAGAGGACGAGGGCTGACTCAACGAATCCGTTTCACAGGGGCTCAGGGTGGAACTGATGCAACGCTTTGTTGTCCGTGTTGCTTTTTGACCGTGTGTATGAGCTGCCAGCGTCATGTCCGATACCCAAATCAGTACCGCGCACGCATCGCCGTGAATTGTCGCATCCAGAAAGACAACATTCTTACGTACGAATCTTCCTCCAACGCTTCGTCCAGTGCAGCAGAACCCCAGCAGCGTCGCCATCAGCTCCAGTCAATGGCAAAGACGTCATCATGTGGTGCGAATCGACTGCTTCGCGAAAACGAGTACTTCGGTGTGGCTTGCTCTGATTGTGGTACGACAGTTGGCGTTTACGATCACGAGCAGCAGTATCACTTTTTCAACGTTCTACCGAGCAACAACTAAAACAAAACGGAATCACCATCTTGTGTTTCATTGAGCCTTGACTCACATTTTCTCTTCCTGTTTCTTTTTTTCTACTTTACGACTTGGTTATCCACAACAAACAGCGAGGAGGCCTAAACTACTTACTATATCACAAGATGGGAGGGAGCTTAACGTCTCGATCTTCAGGCGGAATGGATTGAAGGCGATATCTCCATGGTGTTGAGTTGATCGATCAGGCCAAAGCCAGACCAACATTTTGAACCTTGTCCTGCAGTTCGGCAACCAAGCTCTCAAGTTGCTGTGCAGCCTGCGAGCGATCGCGGAGTTGATTGACAGCAAGTGCCAGTTTCTACGCAGCAATACACAATATAAGTACAATGCTCAATGAATCATCTGTGCACAGGTTTACATACCGCTTGCAAGTCGAGCAGTTCTTCTACAGCGGATCGCACCGACTTGGTGTCCTTCACAGCAACGAGAGATCGCACCTTTTCGATGATTTCATCGGTCGAAGGGCGTTCAGCTGGGTCGACAGCAGTCATGCGAAGCACCAAGTTCATCTCTTCAGGGAATCTCTGAAGTGCGAGCTGTGGCACTACGCCATGACGAACACCGGTGAGAACTTGCGATCGTTCCATCATGGTCGAGCAAGGGTAGCACAACTCCAAGAGAATAACACCCAGCGCGAAGATGTCAGATTTGATCGAGTATCTGGCGCTCTTGACAGCATTACTGGTCACGCCCTTGGTATGGCTCCAATTGTTACCAAGCTGTTCCGGAGATGCGTAAGTGAACGTGCCCAGCGCCGTCGTGTGGTCATCTTCAAAGCCTTCATACTTGGTTCTCATGTTGTCAGGGCTGTTGTCACCGAAAATGGACTTGGACAGTCCAAAGTCGCCAATCTTCGCGATGTCTCCATGCACGAAGATGTTGTCAGGCTTCAAATCGCGGTGAATCACGCCCGTAGCATGAAGATGCTGGACACCTTGCACAACACCAAGAAATAGCTTCAAACCCTCGCGATGCACAATAAGATTCTCATCCGGATTGGCACGAGCTTCAACCGACGATCTTAACCATGCAGTGAAATTCGAATGAACCATATCCGCAAGTTCGGTAGTGACGGCACTCTTCATTGTTCGCTCAGACTTGCTTGTGAGTCTCTTGATCAAACGCTGGAAAGAATCATCCTCCTGCTGCTCGCAATCACTCACATACGCCTCCGTCGTACTCGCAGCGGCAGGTGACCCGCACAGTTCCATCTGAATATACAATACCAGATTTGTTTCTGGTTGTGACGAGCGTGACGAGACACTTCCACTGTCTTCACTCTCTACTTCTTGAACGGCGGCCAAGCATGGTCTCGCTTTCAGCAACTCCGCCTCCGCTTCAGCGATGATTGATTGGCTTGACTCAGCGAACTCGAATCCACCAATAGAGCCTTCGAAGTTGATCAGGGTATCAACCGAGTATTCATCCTCCGAGAAGAAAGAGACTGAGTTCTCTTTGTTGCTCACAGTGGCCTCTTCCATGCTAAGCTCACGACGGCTAGATCCCCGACTGGCTCTAACCTCATGTTGATCAACCAGCTCCTCTTCAAGCCAAGCAGTGTGATAGCGCACCACGTTCTCATGTGGAGCCATCGCTGCCATAGCCTTGACTTCCCGAAGAGCTTGCAGCAAGGCTGGAGAGTTGCGCTGGATTGCCTTTGGAAATGTCACCTTCTTGACAGCATAATAGCATCCATCAAGCTTGCTTTGGACCTTGTAGACCACACCTTGTCCGCCTTGACCGAGAATTCCGATGACTTCGAAATCTTGCTCGAAGCGAGACGATGATGGTGCCCAAGAGGAAGAGGATATAGAGCTCTGACGTGCGAGAACAGGATTGTGTTGGCCCTTTTCCTGAACGGGAGCGCGTGTGTTGGCGCCTGCGTTCACTGAATCATCGTCATGGCGTTCTGCGCCGATGAGGATGTTGATTGGAACTCGAGAGGCATCTGGCATGACTTGTAGCTGGGCACCATCGGCATACTCCTTACCATAGTTTTGCTTTGTCGAAGAGGCACTCTTCTTGCGGCCCGATTGTTCATTTTCACGCCGAGTGAAGAACGAGGGTAGACGTGTGCTCTGTGCACCGATCCACTCCGTAAATCTCTTCTGCTGGTTCACAAGGGCCGTCGACGAGTACTGGTACGACCCAACAAGACTGTCTCGCAACGTCGACGCCGAGGCTGCGACAGCAACAGTAGCACTGTTAGCCTTGTCTTCATTGGCCATCTGGAAGTATCCAATAAATGGATTGGTCTTGTCCACGGCACTGCCTCGCTGCGTCACGTTCCGATCATGTTCTTCGCCGACATGCTGCTGCTGATCAATCAACTCAACAACCAATTGACCAGCAGTTGGCACAGCGAGCCGATTGCCGTCTCCCAAAGCCTTCAAATCTCCGGCGCTTCTAGAACCCCATGATGACGACGACGACGACGACGACAACGAAGCCACGGGCGACACTGACGAGAACGGCGGCATCAACGGAAACTCGGTTCGATCCTCACTTTCTCCGAGCAACACCAGCGAGGACGCCGAATGCGACGGCGGCAAGCGACCACTTAAATGGTACGCCGACGCGGCCCGCCGCGCGCCCGGCCGTGTGTTGACATTCTTGGCGAGTCCGAAGGCCGACTGCATGGAAGCGAAGGCCCGCCCGCCACGTGTCCTGCGCTCCGAGCCTCCCCACTGGACGACACGACACTGGACGACGACACTGGTCCTCAACACGCACACACGACGCCTCTCGCTCGCTCTTGGCCGCTTCCACGCGCTTGAACTGCTTGCTTCCGTCCGTCCGTCGGTCACTCGCTCGACGCTCTGTGTGTGTGTGTGTGCTCGAGCCAGAGTGATTGCGCCACGAAAAGGAGGAATGAGGGTGCAGGGGGCGGGGCGACGCGTTTCCCTTTTATTTTCAGAGGTTCAACTAGACATTCAGTGATCGAATTACAGAGGTTATTCGAAAGTACAATAGAACCAGGACAGGTGGCGTTGGTTAAGGATGTGTAGGGCGTTAATTTAGGACAGCTGGAACACAGGGCGTTGAAGTTGCCGGGCGTCAAGCCAGCGAATCGTGGGTGTGACCAAACGATCGCCGCAAAGATGCGAGACGCGTGGAGGAAAGTGACGACGGACAACGTCTTGATACAGTAGTCAGAAACGTTTAAAACCCAGCGGCAGGACACGTGGGCGTGTGCAGTTGGGCGTGGGAAAGCGTGCGACGGTGGCCACTCGGCGGATCGCACGCGTCATCAGCCAGCGGATGACACCATCGGACCATCATTCCTGGTAATAAACCGTCTGTGCCCCTAGCCCGGTGGAAAATTCCAGATCCCACTCTTATCAGCCTTTAAGTATTTCGTTAGCCCATTTTAGCCTAGCTTTGGAATAGCTTTGGAATAGCGTGAGCTTGTTATTTCGTATCCAAACGCCGTCGCTTCAACCAAAATGACGAGTCGGTCAGTGCGCTATGAGGAGTACGCGTCGCATGGCTACGACGTGAGTGAGGATAGTGTGGAGGATGCACTCACACGTGTCAAGATTACTCCCTCGGCCAAGGCAAGCGGTAGTGCTGGACGTGCACGGACAAAGCCGATGGGAGCAGCGAAACACAGCGCGGCGGCGTTGCATCGACAGAATGACACGTACATGGAGGCGTTTGACGCTGCGTATGACGAAATGGCTGAACGACATGGCGTTTCTGGGAAAGCAGACGTTCGGGAGCGGTCTGCTCCGTCCAAGACGGCGAAAGAGCACATTGTGCGCGAGTTGGAGACGCCGTCCGCCACTACAGGCGAGGACTATGACGGCGCTTGGCTATCAGGGCCAGCCTCACCAGAAGGACGAGTACAGAACGTGTCTGCACAGCCCATTATGTGCATGAGCATGAGTCCGGACAGACGAGAAGTCGTGGTCGGGAGCAGCGACCACGCGTTGTACACCATTCCACTCGGCTCCTTGTCGGCACCAGGTGCTCGAGGAGGTCGAGCAGCTCAAGGCTCGGGTCGCTCGCGGACGCTGTACACAAAGAAGTTTGGACATACCGAGTGGGTGACCTGTGCGACGTATCTACCAGACAATCGAATCCTCTCGGGTGGTATGGACAGCAAGTTGTGTCTGTGGGATGCCACCGGCGTCAAGTGCGAGGACCTCGTGGGTCATAGTGGATCTGTTACTTTGGTCAAGACACTGAGTGAGGAGATAGCTATCAGTGCGAGTTACGACAAGACGGTTCGTGCGTGGAACGTGGGACGCAAGGCTTCCAGTCGTCAGCGAGAACTGGCGTCGATCAAAGTCGGCTCGGCACCCATTCTGGACATGTCCGTCCTGGCAACGGCCGCACCAAGTGTCATTACAGGTGGTCGAGACGGGTGTGCTCATGTCGTGGATGTGAACGACAACAAAGTTTCACGCAAGTTTACAGCTGCACATCGAGGCCACACAACGAGCGTCCTCGCCAGTCAATACGATGAAAGTGCCGTGTGCTTTAGTGGCGGCCAGGATGGAGCCGTCAAAGTGTGGGATCTACGTCAAAAGGGCTCAACGCCAGCACATGCCCTGGAGCTGCACATCGACCGCAAGAGTGGGAAAGCTGGCGCGGTCGGCTTTATCAAGGAGCCAGATGCAAACACTCTCATCACTGGCGGTGCAGACGGCACTATCAAGGTCCTCGACAAGCGCGCAAGCTTCAAGACTCTCTTCACATTTGCAGAGCACATGGACTTTATCTACTCGCTCCACGTCGAGCACCAGCTGTGCTTCAGCGGCGCTGGCAACGGCATGCTGCACGTCCACGACTGGAAGCGAGGAAAGCTCTTGTACGGCCTTGGCGCGAATCAAGCAGCCGTTCGAGCCATCGAGACGACACCCACGCAGCTCATCGCAGCAGGAGACGACGGTGGAGTGATTGTGTACGATATGTAGGAGATACATTGAAATCAAGCGTTTAGCATACCGTGAGGTCTAGGACGTAGTTGCTTCGACCACCACCGCTGCACTCTGTTCCTCTTGAGCAGACACAGAAGGCGTCGTCGTCGCCTCAGCTGGGATGCTGGTAGGCTCCTCGACCGTCGCGACAATGGGGATGAGACTGGTCTTGAGAATGAGATCCACGCGGCTCTTGGTCAGCTTGATCGACGGCGTGACCCACGTGCCACATGAGCACTGCGATCCGGACCACGAGAAGGAGCCGACGCGCGACTGGCACTTCTCATTCGGACACTTGAGCTTGCCTTCCGCCATGGCATCTTCGTCCATCCACGGCAACACATCACGCAAAAACCACGACGAGCAGCCGTCCATCTGCACCACTGCGGACTTGAGCGCCTTGGTCTTGGCGTCTTTCAATTTCTACAACACACCAAAGATGAGCATCTTAAACGCAGCATTATTGACGAGAGTTTCCAGGAGCTACGCACTCGTCGCGTCGAGATTTGGTGGCGTTCTGGCTCGTGATCGAGCATGTCCTCGGTCGTGAACAGCACACGACGGCAGTGCTTGCATGCATAGCGATCGCCTTCGTATTCCTCCGTCATCGTCGCTGGTCGAGAGCAAGAGTGCCTCGAATGGGTTGCTCTCAGAGTGGATTGGCTGGCGCTCCAGGTGGGGCAAACCTGAGGATTTCTGAGTAAATCGCATCAGAACGTGAGAATATCGGTTCTTGTATCCAGCTTCTCGTGATTTTCTCAAAGGCGACGCATTTCACAAGCGTATTGACCATGTCGAGTGGCAAGCGCGCTCGTCGTCGCCATGCGCCGTCCACAGGCGTCGGAGAAGCCATGGAGGCCATCCACGAGCGGTAGGCTATGCATTCCTGTCATCTATCGGGTATTTGAGCCCATGAAGGAGCTAAAAGGACGGTATTTATGTGCGATAGACACCAAGAACTCATGCGGGTGTATCAAGACGCAACGCAACACGAGCACGCCGACGCGACAGATGTACGTCCGGAGGATCTGGATGCTTTGCGACGCAACTTCCAGTTCATCCGGGACGACGAAGAGGACATCAAGCGCGGGTCCGAAGACTGGCAAGTGCGCATGAGTGTGCGATACTATCGCCAACTCTTCCGCGAGTATGCGTTGGCGGATCTCTCCCGGTACGAAGAAGGCAAGATCGGACTGCGATGGCGCACGGAGCAAGAGGTCGTGAGCGGCAAGGGGCAGTTCAGCTGCGGCAACAAGCGCTGCGATGAGAGAAGAAGGCTCCACAGCTACGAGCTGCTCTTTGCGTACGTGGAGCAAGGGGAGAAGAAGCGGTGTCTGGTCAAAGTGCGCGCCTGCGAGGCGTGTGCCCGCAAGCTGTTTTACAAGAAGCTGAAGGCGGCGGCGGAGAAGAAGAGCCGGAAGGAGAAGCAGAAGAAGAAGGCCCTGGCCAGCGGGAAGAACAAGCGACGGCGGCGAGAAGCTCCAAGTTCAAGTGAGACCGACTCAGATTCGTCTCGTGATAGCAACAACGGCGACGACGACGCGAGTGTCCACGCGATGTGTGGATCGATCAACCGCGCTGAGACACGAGCGTTCCGAGAAACAACACAGGCGAAGCGAGAGGGTTCGACGACGGACGACGCCATGGACCGTGACCTGCGTCGCCTGTTTGTTTAACACCAACCTGAGAACGGGGCAATGTCAACGTCTATTGCGTGTCCTTGAGCCATCCTTTCTCCCGTGCCGAGTCAAACATGTCGACCAGGCATTCCCGCTCTTCGCGAATCAGATCCGGATGCCACACGTCAAAGAGCAACAACACGCGCTCGCCCGACGCGCCGTCGTGCCAAACTTCATGGTCGTAGGCGTCTAGAGTCGGAGGGAGAACTCAGTATTTCCTGTCCTAGATCTCAGCAGAGCGTAAAGGCGCGTGCGTACCATCAAAGACGAGTGCCTTGCCTTCTTCCCAGTGTCGTGTTTCGTCGCCCACCCGAATGCCACAGCCCTCAGGCACAAACAGTGGGAAGTGGCAACGCAGACGCACGTTGCATGGCGCCGAGTGCGCCTTGATGGTCGACTAATCAGAAAGTAGTGTATCGTGTATCAGTCACGTTCAAGATACGTGCACGTACACAGGACACCTGCTTTCTCCGTACCTTTGGCTTGAGGACTGAGAAGAAGGAGTACGCAAACGGCAGGTTGGTCATGAAGCCCGGGATGCTCTCGAGAATCTCCACGGTCTTGGGACATGCAACGGCAAAGTCTGCCTGACGACGGCCTTGTGTCACGTAAGAGAGCCAATCCCACTCGCCCTGGTGCAACTGATGCTCCTTGTCGTTGACGTTGTAGTCCGAGACGCTGGTACCTGCCGAGGCCTTCAAGCGCGCCTCTCGCAGGGCCAAGAACTCGTCTCGGATCACAGCATGGTTGGCCTCGAGCCGTTGCACCCATGCAAAGTCCTTGGGGTCATGCCACGCCTGCGACTTGAGGCCAGGGAAGAAGAAGAGCGTCGGAGATGGGCGTGGCTTGGCTGTTCAAGGTGTGACAAGCTCACGTCAGCATCTCTTCTCCGTGCAACTCTCGCGCCGCCTTCTCGCACGCCATTCCGCGACGTACCAGTGGTCAAACACAGCGCAGAGCGGAGCAATGCCGCGCGATGTGGCGCCGTCATCTTGCCGCGGGTGCTTGCCGTGTGGCCCTGGACGCCCAGTCTGTACCGTATGTTCTCGCCTAAGTTAACTCGTGTGGCTCGCGTCCACCAAGTGGATCCACCCGGCGAGACATTTGACCTCGAAGCTACGCGGGTAGGGGTCCGCTCACAGAAGGTCCACCAATCAGAAGCCGCGTCTGTGTTATATTTCTGGGTTCTGGGTCACAAGAGCGGACGCCTTTTCGGTCGGTCCGGGACTCTGGATTGATTGATGGTTGTAGCTGGTCCACTCGACGTCACACACCTTCACCCGTCCGACAATCTATTGTGATCCACCATCCTCCTACGCTGACCATCTTCATCCATCCCCGAGGACTGAGTGGGATTCTTCCTTCAGTTCTGATTATGACCGAGCAGCCTCGAGCCACGCTGCTTGATCTCGTCGTCCACACGGTGGACGATCCACAGCCCATGCACATGACGGCGTTAATGACGGAGCGCATCGACACAGCCGCGCTCGAGAGTCTTTTCACCGAGAGACGGAGGGAGGAAGGGGAGGAAGACGAGGAAGACCAGCCAGTGACGGATGAAGAGGATGACGGAGATGAGCCCGACGGACAAGTGGTCAATCCGCAGAGCCCCGTGGAAAGTGTCGAATCGACTACTGGCAATACAACAGAGGAGACGGAAGAGGACAACGAACCAGAGGGGGCTTTGCTCAAGCCGGAGGTGCCGCCTCGACCCGCGCGACCGCCACTCAGTCCCAGTTTGATGCTCTCGACCACACATGCGACGTCTCATCACACGAGTACCGCGACCTCGCCGTCCAATGGCTCGGTCCACGTGATTGCCTTTGATGTCGGCGGCCGTTTGTTCCGATGCAAAGCCAGTTTGATTCGTAAATTCCCGTCCAAGCGCCTGAATCAAGTGGTCAACTGCGGCTGTGAACAGATCTGCAATGGAACGTTCTTTATTGACCGCAATCCGCTGCACTTCGAGATCATTCTGGACTGGTATCGTACGGGCAAGTACATTAAGCATCCGAATGTGAATGAAGAGGCTTTTAAGGAAGACGCACGGTATTTCGACTTGTACGACGAGTTTTTCCCGTCAACTCCGGCAGTTGTTACGCATACATCAGTACGCATAACACGGCAACGGTCGGTCAAGCCGCCGTCGTCCGCCTCGGCACCATGGACTCCACGTGCTGGGAAGGCGCCTTCTCTATCAACGACGGTCGAGCCAATGATTCAATTCAGCAAACGAGAGTTCCGAGAGCTAAGTCCGATTGGTCGACCCGCTGTATTCGCCGTCCGCGCCCACGAACACCTCGTCGTCGAGAGTGTACGAGGGAGTGGCAGGCTCTTTGTGCGGGTTTGTGACTTTAGCGGTATGCACAAGGTTTTCGTGGACCAAGCCGTGCTATTCGACAGCCGTTCGTGGTTTTACCTTCAAGACGATGGACGTGCCAAGCTCCAGCAGTGTGTACTACCGGGCAACCACATGTACACGTTCTGGGTAGAGCCACACAACGCCTCCAGTCCGACCAAATCCGCGGCAGCAGCAAACCCTGAGCCGACGCCACCGTTTGAAGTCGAATTCCGCCTGATCTACTCGTTCAACAAAGATGATCGCTTGGCAGAGTGTGATGCCGAAGAGCTGGGTGTGATTCTGCGAGCCAAAGGCAACGGATGGAGCAACGGATCCACCGTGGCGGCACCGCTTTCGCCTCCTGGTATGCCTATCAGTGATGCAAAGCTACCACCATGCTTATTTCTACCTCCACGGACGCATCAAGACTTGCCCACGACCATTCCAGCACCGAGATCTGACGGCATGGAGCAGCTAGATGCCACGTGCTTTGCCGAGCGAGATGCCATTGCGGAGCAGATGCTCGCTCAATCGACCACGAAACAACTGCAGAGAAAGCGATCTCATCCGACTCTGGCAAACAAAGGCAATGAGTTGACTAGTCCTCCCACAAGCGGTAATATTAATGCGGTTGTGATCCCGCTATCACCACAGAAGGGACTATCTGCTGTTCCACCTGCGGTAGCGACAGTCATCAAACGCAACGGTGCGGCAATCGTGCATGGAATGGGAAAAGGGAGCCCGACCGATCGCGCTCATGGAGGCGAAAAGGTCACCGTGCACCATCAAGACAAGTCGCTTTTGCTGGCCTCAAGTCCACGTGCGGACCACTAACCATCACCCAAGTCGATCAAGATCAACACCAAAACATACACAAAACATCAACCTCGCCAGATGAAGTAGGCGATTACTAGACAAGGGATAAAGAGCACACCTCAGCTGCATATTTATGGTAATACGGATGCTATTACGACAGATAATTAAGATAACAAGCTTTGGGCCATGCCAGTGTTGCATGAGCTGGCTAACTCATTGTCCGCTTACGCTCGGAGCGAGCGCTTGAGGTCGCTGAAGTTGTAACCCTTCTCGTTGACGAACACGTCCTTGGCCGTGTAGATGCAGCTCTTCGATGGACCGTAGCCAGTCTCCGATGGCTCACCCTTGGTCACACCCTTCGACCACACACACACCGTCTTGTCGCCCTTGCTCGACTGCACGTGCAAGTTGGAGACGGTAGCCGTGTCACCCAAGTTGGTGTTAATCATCGTCACGGCCTTCTTTGGGTTCACCGCCAACACGTTGCTCACTTCCACGTGACGCTTGTATTGCGTCTTACAGTTGCCACACGAGCGGTAGAGCTTGCCAAAGTCCTGAGCGTAAAAGCCGTCAATGACGACCTTACCAGGACCGTTCTGCTGAATGATCTTGTCGTCGGCGTAACGCGCACCACCACCGAGGACGCGCGAGACCGAACTGGCCTTGCCGTTCTTGATGGACAAAGCGTCCTCGCACACATCGTCCCACCAGACGTTCTGGATGGTACAGTCGTGCTGTTCACAGTGCACGCCTTCGATCTGGTTCTTGCCGATGATGACGTTCTTGAGCGTGGCGCCAGCTTCGACGAGGAAGACGGCGTCGGCCTTGCCGCCTTCGGCCTGACTCGTGCAGGTGACACCCTTGCGTTCATAGGTCTTCATGCCACCATCGAAGGTGGTGCCGGCCTTGACGACTTGTGGTGCGGTGAGCTGGACGGTTCCCTTGCTGGCTGGCCAGGATCCGGTAGGAAGAGCAGCTCCGCTGACGAGCGCTGGGGCGGCGACGAGGGCGGCGCAGAGAATGTTGGTGAGCTGGACCATGGTGAATAGAGTAGAGTTGTTTTGTTGTTGTCTTGAGGACTTGAGTGGAAGACGGGAAATCCGAGAATGAATTGGCATGTCGTCGGCCTCTCGCGCCAGGAACACCCACGAGACGACGCAGAGTAATCGACTGAGTCAGAGAGCGACCTATCTACCGCGTGGATCGCGTGCCCGTGTGCCTGATGAGTCCGTGGATTGGGCTTGAAGAGGGAGAGTACTCGACCCTGCTGTCGACCCGGCTGTTTTCCAGGCACTGTCAGGTGGCTCGAATGTGTGATATCAAATCAAACAGGTCGTCCCCAACATCCATGGTGCGACTTATAGTCTGGTTGCGCTGTTTACGATTAGTTATAAGAGGCTGCTGACACTCGAACTTGTCTGCCGTCTCTCGATTGATTCCGGGATTAGTTGGCGGACGCAAGACTCAACTACTACTTATTAGTCCAATAGCTCAACGCTTTGAGGGTCTTGACCATTGATCGAGGCGTCTCCACGGTGACGTTTGTGATGGTGTTAATCCATCCTGGGGATGGTTATCACTAGCATTCCTTGAAGACCCCGACTCAGAAAGCATCTTGCTGGGCGATGTGGCATACTCCGTACTCGAGATTCCACTCATACGGGGACACACACCTCTCCTCGCACGGACGATGCTGTCCTGATCAGGTATTCTGAACTCCGCGTTTCAACAATCGTCTAGGTATTGTTCCCATACGATTCACCACACATACATGCGCGGAACCAGCTGGCGAGATGCACCGGCTCATCCCCGAACGGACGATTCCAGACACCACCTGTGATAGCTGATCCACAAAACTTGGTCGGACTGGTGTGTTCACAGCGGAACGGTCATGTTGTGAACTCTGTTAGTTTATACAGCATTAGAAACCATGGACTCTACCAGGAAAACAGACGCCGAGGCAAAGACTCATCAGGAGCCAGAGGCCACCGACTCTGTGCGACTGACGCAACAGCCAGTGGACTCATCAGGCACACGCGCACGCGATCCACGCGGTAGATAGGTCGCTCTCTGACTCAGTCGATTACTCTGCGTCGTCTCGTGGGTGTTCCTGGCGCGAGAGGCCGACGGCATGCCAATTCATTCTCGGATTTCCCGTCTTCCACTCAAGTCCTCAAGACAACAACAAAACAACTCTACGCACTGTAGTCAACATGGTCCAGCTCACCAACGTTCTCTGCGCCGCCCTCATCGCCGCCCCAGCGCTCGTCAGCGGAGCTGCTCTTCCTACCGGATCCTGGCCAGCCAGCAAGGGAACCGTCCAGCTCACCGCACCACAAGTCGTCAAGGCCGGCACCACCTTCGATGGTGGCATGAAGACCTACGAACGCAAGGGTGTCACCTGCACGAGTCAGGCCGAAGGCGGCAAGGCCGACGCCGTCTTCCTCGTCGAAGCTGGCGCCACGCTCAAGAATGTCATCATCGGCAAGAACCAGATCGAAGGCGTGCACTGTGAACAGCACGACTGTACCATCCAGAACGTCTGGTGGGACGATGTGTGCGAGGACGCTTTGTCCATCAAGAACGGCAAGGCCAGTTCGGTCTCGCGCGTCCTCGGTGGTGGTGCGCGTTACGCCGACGACAAGATCATTCAGCAGAACGGTCCTGGTAAGGTCGTCATTGACGGCTTTTACGCTCAGGACTTTGGCAAGCTCTACCGCTCGTGTGGCAACTGTAAGACGCAATACAAGCGTCACGTGGAAGTGAGCAACGTGTTGGCGGTGAACCCAAAGAAGGCCGTGACGATGATTAACACCAACTTGGGTGACACGGCTACCATCTCCAACTTGCACGTGCAGTCGAGCAAGGGCGACAAGACGGTGTGTGTGTGGTCGAAGGGTGTGACCAAGGGTGAGCCATCGGAGACTGGTTACGGTCCATCGAAGAGCTGCATCTACACGGCCAAGGACGTGGTCTTGAGCAAGCGTTTGTTGCGTGCCTAAGCGTTTCTGTCCGGAGAATGCTTGTTTTTTTATCCTGTATGTCGATAGCAAATACACCACCATTCTTTTTATGTAAACGTACTAAGAGCACTCTGGTAAGCATTAAGCTTGAGAGCTCACATCAGACTTGCCCGGCATGATCTGAAGTCATAAACTATGTTCATCCAATCCAGGCGGCTGCATCTGCAACCCAAGCAATCCCCACTATTTGCGGGCGGCAGTCTGAATAACAAGCTCATTGGCATTACATGCCACAGTATAGATCCTGACGTCATAAGTAAATTACTACAAGTTTGCAACAGTGTATTTAGCTGTTAACACGACAAATACGATAGAATATAAGGCCGCCAATGCGACGTGACGCTGCAACTAGGCGCGCAGCAAGCGCTTGCTCAGAAACAAATCCTTGGCCGAGTACATGCAGCTCTTCGAAGAGCCGTAACCAGTCTCCGATGGCTCACCCTTGGTCACACCCTTCGACCACACACACACCGTCTTGTCACCCTTGCTCGACTGCACGTGCAAGTTGGAGATGGTAGCCGTGTCACCCAAGTTGGTGTTAATCATCGTCACGGCCTTCTTTGGGTTCACCGCCAACACGTTGCTCACTTCCACGTGACGCTTGTATTGCGTCTTACAGTTGCCACACGAGCGGTAGAGCTTGCCAAAGTCCTGAGCGTAAAAGCCGTCAATGACGACCTTACCAGGACCGTTCTGCTGAATGATCTTGTCGTCGGCGTAACGCGCACCACCACCGAGGACGCGCGAGACCGAACTGGCCTTGCCGTTCTTGATGGACAAAGCGTCCTCGCACACATCGTCCCACCAGACGTTCTGGATGGTACAGTCGTGCTGTTCACAGTGGACGCCCTCCATTTGGTCCTTACCAATGATCACATTCTTGAGAGTAGCTCCTGGCTCGACGAGGAACACGGCGTCAGCCTTACCGCCCTCAACTTGTCCCTGGCACTTGACGTTGCTGCGCTCGTACGTCTTCATACCACCATCAAAGGTAGTACCAGCCTTGACGACTTGAGGGGCCGAGAGTCGGACACTTCCCTTGCTGGCTGGCCAGGCTCCGGTGGGGAGCGCAGCGCCAGTAACGAGAGCTGGAGCGGCGAGGAGAGCGACACTGAGGACGGTGGTGAGCTAGACCATGACGAACTGAGCGAATTGGCTTGGGTAGGAGACGGGTAATCCGAGAATGAGAACGAGTGTCCGCTAGAAATCGCCTTTGACACCTTCGTTTGCCTAACGCGACGCCAAGATCTCCCGCATTGTGCGCATCCGCCAGATGGCTTGACGTAACCCGTGAGTGTATCAATCTACACAGGTAGACACTAGCAGTGTCTGTATACGATGGGGCCACAGAACCATAGGTTCATATCCGTTGATAGAGGTGCAACTGTCCCATCACGCCGATCGTGCGCTGAGTCCGTCAGTAAGCACTGATATCACAGCTGGAGGCGTTGAACCTCTGGAAGACGATGCGAACCTATGACTCAGAAGCCACGAGAGACTGGGATATGCTCGTTTTGGGACCTGTAACAACTGATTTCGCATAGGACCTAGCGATTTATCCACTGGACGATGTGTGTACAAGTGTAATAGTACGGACTGTGCGATCGCGCGAGTAGATGGAGATGCCTTAGCTTGTCTATTGTATTGCTCATTAGTCAGCTCATATGCAGACAGTGTCGTTGTCTTCGTCTTCGACAGCGCGGCGATTCACAAACAAGTTGCCCGAGAGACTCTTGTACAACTGCAGCTGCTCCTCGCTCTCTTCATCGCTGTCGTAAGCTTCCTCATCCGAGTCTTCGTCTTCTTGGATGCGTTCCAACGCACTTGGTTGTTGCTGGTTGCTACACCGGAACGAGTCACCGCGTTTCACCGCCTTGTTCGAGTCCTTCGGATCCGAAGATGACCAACTACACGACCGTAGTTGGCGTCGAGGTGGATGCTGGCCCTTGGGTCGTGGTGAAAAGCACGCACGACGTACCCAGTCATGACACTTGAGTGTATACGGCGTGCTCTCGCCATGGCCGTCTTCGCTCAGCGCATCTTCTTCTTGATTATCCGAGTCGGGTTCATCATTGTTTCCTCGGCTCAAGTCGAAAGCAGGAGGATACTTGAGTTTGCGAGGCGTTTCAGTCGAGCCAGCGCAAACGGCATGTGGACTGACCAGCACCCCAGTCGGATAAATCGGGTCCATCGTGGTCGAGATACAGAGGGGACTCAGAGCAGTTGTCTTCTGGCGCAAGGAGCTGGTCATTCTCCGGATGCCTTTTGTGGATTCAATCTCGAAATGCTCGGAAGTCAGGCGTTGATCGCATTTCGTATCCAGTCTGTCTCATCCACTGGTCAAGATCCGATCCAAGGTCAGACTTGGCGCCTATCTTTGGTCGGCTGGGAATAGCCCGGATCCGAGTCATCAATGCACTTTTGAGGACGACTGGGCCATCTCGCAGGTGATATCGATGACTCTCTTTGGTTGGAAAGGGTCTTGGAAGCGTAGCCGCTTGGCATGGAGGTAGAGTCGCTCCGAGAAACCTGGGTATCGAGGGACTCCGCCGTATTTCCGGTCCCCGACGATGGGAGCGTTCAGTCCTTGGGCACAATGCACTCGCAGCTGATGCTTTCGTCCCGTGTCGAGTAGCATCTCCAGCCACAACGTGCCTTCCGGTCGGTCATAGAGGTCGTCGACGCGCTTGAAGTACGACCTGGCTGGCTGGTTTTGAACAGGGAGGTCGATTTCTCCGCTCTTTGGGAGTTCACGACCACGTCGAGGCGTCACCAGCGCGTTGTATGTCTTTTGTATCCCACCGCCTTGTAAGAGCTCCGTAAAACGCGCAGCTGCTAGGCGATGTCGAGCCAGGACGAGCAGTCCCGAGGTGTCTTTATCGAGGCGATGGACGAGTCGAGGCGGTTCATCATTGAACACAGCGCCAAGAGCTGGTAGATACGACACGAGACTCGTTTCCAACCGACTGCCGTCCTACACATCACAAGGAGACGGTCAGTATGAGCAGGAGGTGGCTAGTGGTGGTGGCATGTTGTACCTGGACCACGAGGCCAGGCGGCTTGTTCAAAATGAGGAAGTTGTCGTCGTCGTAGAGGATGCGCTGCACGAGATCATCCAACACGGAGCGATTATACGCCTTCTCCGACTGCGGATGCTCGGCAGCGGTTCCCTGTAGGCCATTTTCATAGAGGAACGCGTCGATGGCGACGGTCGTCCCAGCCAGTAGCACATCCTGGGGCTTGACGGAGGTTTTCGTGCCATCGGCGTTGACGACGCGAATCTTGCGCTGACGGAGCTGCTTTTGCAGAAACGACTGCGGAACATGCGGAAAGACATGCCGCAGCCATCGATCCGCCCGCATCGCGTGCTCCCGCGGCGCCACAGCGCGCTGCATCCAACGCATCACGCGAAGCCACTCCATCATGCCTGTCAATATGGGCTTTCTGAGTCTGAGGCGATGGACTCAGATACGACTATATACGTAATTTCGATGGACTAACCGATCAGAGTTGCAATACACGTCCGTTCTAGAAGGTGTGGTCCAGTGGACGCCACTCAATGCTTTAGACTGCCTTTCAGTCAATCAAATCACGTGATTTGCTTCTTTTCAGCCAATAAGCACGCGGAAGAGCGTGCGATGAGCCATTTCGCGTCAATTGCGTCGTCGCCAAAAGCTCTTTTGCGTCGTTCCTCACGCACTCGCCACGCTTGGACGCACAGGATTCACCCGAGCCTCCCCTAGACAGTACGATGAACTCGCTCAGCAACGCCAAGGAGAAGGACATTGCCAAGTTCGAAGAGCAGAAGAAGCTGCTCGTCGATCTGCTCACGAGCGCCGAAAGTGCGTCGTTCCTCGTGTTTCGCACTGGAAATGCACACAATGGGAGCGACTAACGCGTGGATTGTGTGCTGTAGATGGCGACTTGCAGCTGCTGCAGACGCAAATCGAAGTGATCAAGGCCACGGCCAACGCCAAGACCACGCAGGGCGTGCTCACGAGCTTCATGGACGGCAACAAGCGCACGGCGATGCACTTTGCCGCCGCCAAGGGTCGTCGAAAGGTCATGAAGTTCATCCTTGAGCAGGCGCCAGAGTACGTGCACGCATTGCTGCGTTTGTATGGTGGGTATTGACGCGATGTCGCTCTCTGTAGGTGCTTGAACATCCAGGACGAGGAAGGCTCGACGCCGCTCTTCCTCGCGGCGCGGGAGAACGAGTTCGCGACGGTGCGCGAGCTCTTGGAGCGTGGCGCGGACGCCAACTTGGCCCAGAAGAACGGCACGACCGCGGTGCACGAGGCGGCGGCCAACGGCAGTGTGCGCACGGTCAAGCTCCTTGTGGAGCAGCACAACGCCCAGGTCGATGCCTCGTGTCCAAACGGCACGCCATTGCACTTTGCCGTCAACGAAGGCCGCGAGAAGACGATCGAGGAGCTGCTTGCGCTCGGTGCGGATGTGAACGCCAAGAACTCAAAGGGTGTGACGCCGTTGATCCTCAGTGTCATGCTCAACAAGCCAGCGATTGTCAAGACGTTGTTGGCGGCCAAGGCCGATGTGACGGTGACCTTGAACGGTGGGATCACCGTCCTCCACATCGCTGCGGAAGCCGCATTCGTCGATGTGTTGAAGGAACTGCTGGAAGCGCGTGCTACCGAGGCGGCGACGTTGGCCAACACCAAGTTCGACGGTGGCGCAACGCCATTGCAGCTCGCCGCTGGCAAGGGCCACAAGGAGATCGTGCAGCTGCTCCAGCCATTGACCACTGGCTTTGAAGGCGCCAACATTGACGAGCTCATGGCGGCCGAGAAGAAGAAGATGGACACGTACTTGGCCGAGGCCACCAAGAGCGCGCCAGCTGAGGTCGTCGAGGAGACGGAGGAAGAGAAGGCGAAGAAGAAGATCCTCGAAGGCGTGACACCTGAGGACGAGATTGTCGTCCCAGAAGCCAAGGAACTGGACGAGGCGATGCTCGCCAGGGCTACTGCGCTCAAGGAAGATGGCAACAAGGCGTACATCGCCAAGGAGTACGCCAATGCCGTCGATTTCTACACGCAAGCGATCGCGTTGAACCCAGCGGACGCCGCGCTGTACAGCAACCGCTGTGCCGCGCACTTGAGCGCTGGTGACGCCAAGAAGGCGTTGAACGACGTGCGAGTCTCGAAGAAGCTCAAGCCGGAGTGGGCCAAGGCTCACTTCCGAGAAGGCCAGTGTCTGGAGGCCTTGGGATTGTTCGAAGACGCCGCGGTGGCCATGTGGGCGGCCGTGCAGTGCGAGCCAAAGAACCGCACGCTCGAAAAACGCTTCCAGGAGTGCGTGGCGCGTGGTCGCGAGCACCACCAGAAGCAGCAGCAGAAGCAGAGCGCATGAGACGAGAGAAGGAAGGATTGATCCATAGAACGTAGGCAAACAAGTGAATATAGGTATGTGGGCGTACACTAGTGTTTGGAGCAGTAATCAACCCACAGGCTTCCAGGCATCTCCACCCGGCCGTGTGCGTCCGAGCACCTCTGATTTCTCCTAGAGTCTGCTCCCTCCACTCACGATCGCCCATTGTTTCTAGCATGTTGGTGGCCTGGAAAAGATTCTCATGCTCAAAAGAGATCACGACTCTTCAGCATCATGGACGTGTCACCACAAGAAGACGAGCACTCAAGAGATGCCTCTGGTACGGATATCGAGCGGTTCGACTCGGCATGGCGTCGATTCCGTCGTCTGCAGCGTCGACGCCGCGTCTTGTACGAGCAAATGGACGAGTCGAGCAAGAAGACCGATCGTCTCTGTATCTTGGCGGATGACAAGCCGTGGAATGTGTTTGGGAAGGGTGATCCGATGGCGTATCGTCGTTGGATCTACCAGATCACGGGCTTACACTTCTCGTTGCTCCATGCTGCGTGTGCTGGAGGTGACAAGAGCCAAGTCGAGAGTATCCTGGCGACCAGATCGGGCTGTGCACTTGCACGAGACGCCTCCGGACGCATCCCGCTGCATCATGCGGTGGTGAGCGAGCATCACCATGTGATTCAAGTGCTGCTGCTTCAACCGGATGCTCGTCTTCAGTTATATTCGAGAGATAATCGCGACATGACTCCGGTAGATCTCGTGCTCGAGAAAATGGAGCGATTGGCACGGAAGCGACTGCCAGGCTGTGTTCCAGCGCGAGTGACGGCGGTGATGAGGCAGAGGTGCCCACGCTATCGTCACTTGTGGATACTGGGTGACCAGATTCTCGAATTGATGGGCGAAGGCGGGCGAGCATACATGGAACCGGACCAGCGAGTTCGTGGAGATGCATGGGATGCCATCCGCGGTTGTGATCACGATCGGCTTAGGCTGGTTCTTCGTCATGCCTCTCGAGACCCAGACGATGGGTGGACGACGTTATCCCACGTAGGCAAGACGCTGTTGCACGAGGCTTGTGAGCAACCTGCCCAGGATCTCCAAATACTCCACTGTCTTTTGTCCGAAGCAGAGAACATCAGTCTTGATGAGGTGGATCAGGGCGGATGTACAGCTCTGCATTACACCGCCATGCGCGGATGGCTTGAAGGATGCGCTCTGATCCTCAACGCTGCAAAGGAACGTGGACTGGATATGGAATCATTGCTGGTGGTGCAAGATGCTCGAGGACGGACACCATTGCGCGCCAGTCTGGCATTTAGCCTTAAGTCTGATTCAACTGGGATCATCGCCAAGTTCCTCGCACAGCACTGCGCTGCGGCCTTGTATATCGCTGACAGGGACGGGCGTTTGCCACTCCATTGCGCTGTCATTTACGGGAGGCATTCGCTGGTTGAGGAGCTTCTAGCTCTAGGAGCCGATGCAAGCGGCAATGGCACCATCCCATCGCCAAATCATTGCAACAACGGCGAGTTCCGTCTCAAGGCCGAGTGGGCACCGTGCGCTCAACGATTGCTCCGTAAATATTGTCGGCGACCACCACCAGCGTCGAACAACGAATGCCTCGATCAGGTAAACACGCTCCATCAGACCCCTGGATCGTCCAGGGCCTGTGAGAGGCTAAGGAAGGTGAAAGCAGGCGAGGTTGACCACTACGTCGGCTCTGCGGTGCCACTAGAGACGCTCTGGCTGTTGGTGCAGTCGAAACAGAAGTCGCTGACGGCTCATTCAGAGAATGTCACCACGGTCCACAAAGAAGAGATTCGATCGAGTGTTCATGTTGACAACGGCGATAGCGAGCACGATGATCAAGAGGATCCGCAACGGTATGGCTGTCGACGCTACGGTGGCATATGCACGGAGTGTGCCTCGGTACCAGGTACGGAATCACCTGTCTTGAAGCCTTTATCAACGCTTTCAGATGCGCTGTCACCTCTGCAATCGGCGATTCGAAGCTGTCGACTCCGTCCGACCGAGAAAGACCGAGTCGCAGTGGTCGAATGCCTGCTTTTCGGAGGTGCGATTGTCACCGACGCTGCTTTTCTCGAGGCTCTTCATTGCTTTCACCGTCCGCAACTCATCGAGACGCTGATTGCGCACTCGGGTCGCGTCGTCCCCTCTTCCATCGTGAAGCAATGGTGTTTACAGCCCAAGAGCCAAGAGGAGATCGAACGATTGACCCCTTTGTTGAGTTGTCTCATAGCCGACATGACAAGCGACGAGCAATTCAGTCTAGTGCCTGTGCTTTTCCGGACAGGTTACTTGTCTGCACTCGATGAGCTCGCCAGGGCTGGATTGGTTGATCCAGAAGTCGTGGTTTCCAGCATCCGGAAGTCTCTGTCTGAGCGGAATCGACAGTATCCTCGTGTTGGGGTGGCTCAATTGTGCTTCCTAATGAGGCGAATCAAGAACGCGACGAATCCTTCTGAAGCATTAGGACTTGCAATCAAGGAAACGATGTCACTCCTCCTCTCGACAACGTCAGTCAAGACCACTTTCTCCCATGAAGCCGACAAGTTGTGTGCGGAAGCGATCCGCGTCCTCATGGAATCACAGCCCGTCCAAGAGCTCTTCAGCGTGTCGTTGGTGTCCGACCTGATCGGGATGTCGACTCGACGACGGATGTGGGCTACCGCGCGTGAACTGCTCGATTTCCTAGTGCAACGACACCCAACTGCGTCCTCACTGAACATTTTGGTGTCCAGCACGAGTCACTTCCTCCGGGAAGACCGTATCTGTGACCTGACGGGTGCCGTTATGCGAGTGCTAGGCACCATGACACCCAACGCGCCATGTCCTGACTCGCTCATCGTTCTCGTTGCAGCGCTGTACTCGAATGACGTCGTGCCTCTCGAACTCGTCCAACAATGCGTTCGAATTCGACTCGAGACTTCGAGTAAAGTCGGTCTTGTCTATCTCCTCACGACATTTCGCTATGCCCACTGGAGTTTTGTCGAGTGGTTTGTGCACATGGAGCGTGTTCAAATGGCGTTGTGGGTGCTGGGCCAACTCGAAAGCGACTCCACAGCGCAACAAACGCTCTGGAAATCGCTGGTGGGCTGCGTAATTGCGTGTAAACCCAAGAATACGGCTCAGTGGCTAGAAGATCTCTTCAAACGAGTAAACGAGGACGCAGCATACCAAGATGCGATCTGTTGGATCGTTTATCATCGGATTATACCTACCGATTCCGTTGAGAGCCTGTCACTTGTGCTCGACGCAGTCGCGAAATACTTGGCATCCGAAGGAGTGTCACGCACAGAGCTTTTGATGCGTTGGCTCGAAACCAGTCGGCTTTTGCATCACGTCGCTCGATGGAATGCAATATCGGTGCTGACGTACTGCCTCGACAGATTTCCATCCGCGGAATTCTGGACGAGACAAGCAACGAAGCGAGATGAGATGGATCAGTGCACGCCAGTCGAGCTGTGTAGAGTTCTTGGACACGTCCGGATAGCAGACAAGCTAGCTTCATACTGTGAAGACACGTCCAGCCCACAACAAAGTAGAGAAGAGGCTTCGGATGAGAAGACGACAATGAATTATGGGCTTCTTCGAACGATCGTGGCACTTCATGCTACGAAGACCGATCAACCACCAACACTACACGTCCCAGCAAGAAGACCAAGTCCGCTGGATGCTTCCTGGTACACAGCAATCACGCTGGACTCGGTCTCACTTCTCGAAGCCTACCGACTTCATGACAACTCATTCTGCACACTCGGTGGAACAAACGCTGCTCTGCTCCTGGATCACTTGCACTGTGCGATCCGAGCCGGCGCGATTCATGCACTCAAATGGCTGCTCAGCGGTCCATCTGCTTCCAAGTTGCTTGGAGAATGTCCACCGTCCGAGTCCAGCGCTCTATTGCAAGCCGCTGCTAAGCAAACGAGCTCTTTATACGCTGAGATGACCCTGAGTCTACTAGATCATGGTGTTTCAGCTGGGCGGCTGTGTGGCGATGGAACGGACGTCACTCTTCTCCATCGAGTCGCTTGCTTCAAGGATTCGACTGTCGCCATACAGATTTTCACTCGGTTACTTGCGTCCGAAGAGAGCGATGTCAATGTCCGAGACGGCTTTGGGTTCACACCGTTGGCGTATGCGTGTGCCTCGGGTCAGCTTTCCATCGCGTGCTTCCTGATGCAGCAAAAAGGAATCCGATTTGAAGCCGAGTACGAAGGTCAATCCGTGTTTTACTACGTGCTTTATCTACTGCCTTCCTTTGCCTGGCGCCAAATCGTCCGCGCGTTGTTGACTCAGAAGTGCAATCACGCGTTTCTGCATTGCACGTCACCCGATTGTGCGTGCAAAGGCTTCGAGTCCGACGCTGCAACAGACGTTGAATGCAGCTTTTGTAGCCATCCCAAGCCACTTCATCTTCGCATTCCGTATCCGCCATGGTTCTGCGATCAGTACGAGACGTACAGCGATCCAAAGACACGCGTCAAGAGTCATCAGGACACCGAAGTCGACAGCGACGGCGAAGACGCCGTCCGACAGCACCAGCAGATGCTCGCAGCTCCTCCTCCCGATGAGAACGAGCTGGAAGGCACCTATGGCCGTCTGTATCCGCCTGATCTGGAACAAATCTTGAGGATTCGGTATCACCACATCCTCGAAATCCATCAGATCGAACTACCAGAGTGTCCCAGGGAGCAAACAGAGAACGAGACGATCACCGAACTCGCTCGTCCAGAAGGCACACCACCCACTCCATCTTCAGAAGGCTTTGTACCCATTCAACAGTCATATTTATCAGTACGTCCTCTTCCGCCAACACCATACGCCACGATCTCCAGGGGCTTCCGGACGGATGCGGACATGTTGCATCCAGCAACCTGTACTTGCCGGACCGGATCCGGAAGGACGACCAGACCAGAGACCCTTCGGTACACTATCGTTAGTTTATGGCTAACGTACTCGGTGTTGGTCCAAAGCGACAGGACGAAGAACATGGAGAAGGCGTTCCAGTACTGGAGGCGACTGACTGCAACTGCAACTTCAACGTCAAACGCCTGTTCACAACACAGACCTCAGTGGGAAGGCGAGACGACACGCCCCGTCGCGTTAGACCTGACGCGGGCTCCGGATCTGGCCCGGAAAGAACGGTTGTCGCTCATGCGCCTCTATGTCTTCCATTGGCAATATGCGCGGGTGTATCAATGTTTCCAGCGATGGCGACGTCGAGCGTGCAATACGCAGGTTGTCCAGCATGATCTAGAGACCTTACTAGAGACCTGGAACGCTGACGCTCGTGCTGTGAAGCTTCGTGATCTTGTGGCTCGGCAGCGTGCGCTGGAAGCATCGATAGACCACATGACATAGATGTTGCGAGTTTATTGCCGTTTATAAAGTTGATATGTTACTTTTTATTTCTTGGGTATGAGGCATGTTTGTGACGTCAAACACATCCACTTGACAGTAACCACCACTGGAGATGCTGCTGCCATACTACTACTATCGTTACTGCTCACTTGAGCTACTTAAACATCGTCCATGTCGAACACATCGAGATCCACATCATCCCCACCGTATGATTGGTCGTCACGCATCGTATCTTCGGTGGAGACCTCGGAATCTGTGCGTGACTTGGATTTATGGCCGTATCCGCTCGACAGCGAGCTACTAGAAGCCTCTCGTTGACTGCTCGACGCTTCGAATGATTCCCGTGATTCGAGAGAGAGCTTGTAGTTCCAATTTTCGTCCCAAAGCTGTGCCTCGCATTGTGTCCGACTGTATTGCGTCTCGTACGATCGGCCACCGACGATTGAAGAGGACGAACGCGGAGCAGCAAGCGTCGCGCTGTTTCTTCGCTTCGAGTGCTTTGGCGGAATCGGAACGGGAGGCGAATACGGTACTGGACACGGCTTGGGCCTTCCGGAAAACGATGACGCCTTCGGGAATGGACCGCGTGATCTTGTGGAGCTCAGGAATGACTCTGGGATCTCACACCCAACTGACTCGCTAACTGCAAGCGAGTCCATCATCTCTAATAATGCGCCGTCGTCTTCGCACATATACTCGAGCTCTTCAACGCTCCACTCTTCCCCGAGACGGTTGTGAAGATCCATGAGATTGAGCTCTTCCTCAGTGTACTCGTTGTTTGAAGCTGATTCGCCCTCGTTTTGTAGACTGGCGCTTTGTCGAAGTTCCTGTTCGCGTGCGAAGCGTACTGCTTTTCTAAGCTGCATGCGGGCGTCGTGAAGAGGGAGCTGGGCGATGGATGGAGTCGATCGACTCAGATCTCCATCGTCGAAAGCCAGATCGGAGCGTGGCGTGGACGACCGATAATGGCTGAATGCGGCGGCAGCTCTCCGTCGGATCGTACCGTTATCTCCAGCGCATGGGGTTTCACCGAGTGGTTGGGACGGCAGCAGTGGACGTGACGTCATGAGCTTCTACTTGCGACACGACACTGGACGTTGCGAAAGGTGAATATTAACGGCCCTGAGCGTGCTCGTTCCTCCACCGTTCGATTTCTCGACTCTTCTGTGGATTTCCCTCTGAACGGCGGTTGAATCTTCCTCCCCGAGATTCCCGAGTGTCGATGCGTCGAGGGAGGGGGGGGGGAAGTGGTAAGAGGCCTTGTCCTTCACCTCGCGCAATCGCTTGTAGACGAAGGAATCAGTGGCCAGAACGCTGACAGACGAGCGCAGTGCTACTTTGTCTTGTTTCTCTGTCTCTGTTCACGTCTCACTCGCTCGTGGTGCTTCCGAAGGCAGACGAACGCTCGAATGACGAATAGAGCGCTCGGATCCTTAGGGATGGTGTTGCTTGGTCTCGTCGGTTGATGGCTTGAGCTCCTCCTCGGCGTCCAAAGACCCACTATAACTCGAGGGCTATAGGCTTACGACGGCGTGCGTGCGGGCAGCAGCGTCAAGCCAGTCGAGTCGTTCGATGGAAGAACGCGCATGTTGACTTGGCGGCCACGAATCTGCGACAGTGGATGCTTTCCCTGTTTCTGTCAAAACGGAAAAATGGAATCAGGCGAGCGGTTGGAAAGTGGCAACTTCAAGCTTTGGACCGAGTCGAACACGGAAGAACGATTGCGGGATGAGGGGGTGCGCACCTGGCTGGAACCGAGTGCCACGACCGAATCGATGTGGCGCAAGATCTTTGGACGACTGTCCACCTTTGGACAGGCCCATTGCTGGCTTGCTCGGTGCGTGCTGCTTCAGCCATTCATCCCGTGCTGTCGTGGAATGGAAGCACTGGGGGCACATCCGTCCCATCCTGACTTGAATGCGAAGTGCGGGCACCGTGTTGAGCGAGCGCTTGTCTCTTGGAGCGTCAGTCTGATACGGGGACAAGGAGGGCACGTGTGAAACAGGCAGTGAGTGGTCTGTGTTGCACCACCTACGTGGCAGCCAGGACGAGCGAGGATCAGGAGGATTGCTCTCTCTGGTGATGACGGTTTATAAGCCTTGATGACTCGGGAGCACTGCTCACAACAGTCAACAGAGTCATCAAGGGCGAGGCTTCAGTCGTACTTAGTAGAACGCATACAGTCGTCCTGATAGGTACGCATGCGAACTTGGTAGCGGAAGGAAATCATATGTACCTACTTTCTGGTACATTTAACGTGAGAAGTAGACTTGAAGCATCCGCCTGCCGACGAGGTGAAAGAGTCGGCGACGATGGAGCAGCCATACGATGAGCTCTACAAAGGTATGGAAAGACTGCGCACTACGCGTTCGATACTCGATAACAGTGTCCAACTGACAGTATTCTACAGTGGTGCTTGTAGGCGATCCAGCCGTCGGCAAGACCAACCTGTTGGCGACGTTTCTCGCATCGGAGACCAATGGTGCCCCAAGTGGCGATGCGAAGGGCTTCTCTTCCGTGAGAAAACCGACGATTGGTGTCGAGTTTGGCACCAAAATCATCCAGCACCCAAATGGCAAGCGCATCAAGGCACAGATCTGGGACACGGCCGGACAAGAGCGATATCGAGCCATCACTAGCTCGTACGTCGGCATTTACTTGACCTTCAGATCGCCGCCTATTAAACTCATGGTCGTGTGTGCTCTGTAGTCATTATCGTCGAGCTGCTGGTGCGTTGGTGGTGTACGACGTGAGCAACCCTGCGTCGTTCGAGAACGCACAGGGGCACTGGTTCAAGGAGCTCAAGTCTCAGGCAGATCCTAGCAGTACATTGCTCAGCTGCATCATGCTTGTGGGCAACAAGGTAGATCTCGAATCGCCAGACGCGGACGGATTTGTGCTGGCACCCGCCCATGAAGAAGCTGCCACTAAGCTCAAGGTTCTTGAGAAGCGAACCTCTGCGAAGACTGGGAAGAACGTACGCGATGCGTTTGAGCAGTTGCTCATTGCGGTCTACGACCAAGATAAGGCGAAGCTGCACCGAATGGCCACCATGCGAACAGTGTCACTGGAAGAGCCCAAGACATCCACGACCCGCGGGAAACAGTGTTGTAACGTGTAAGTATGGCAAGGTAAACATCATCCAGCATACAAGTGGTGATTCATTTAAACACATTTAAGAGCAACCTGTGTATCTATCAATCGTGAGTACATCCAACTCGCTCTCTACAATTTGCTGGTAGAAGGTGAAATGCCAGAGTATTGTGGATCGATGTGATCCTCATTCGACTTGCCGATTGGACTTCCGTCCTGCAGCGCAAACAGCGTGCCTGTGCGCTCGCCCTTGACAATGTTCACGAGACAACCAGGCTCGGCTTTCGCAATCACTGCAGCCTGGACAGCACCACTGTCCACTGCGCGGATGCAAGAGTGCAGCTTGTCCTTCTGACCGATCGGACCAACGCGAGATTCAGGCGAGATCAAGCCGACATCCTTCGGGCTAAACTCGTGAATCAATTGCTTTCCCTTCCCGTCTACAAATCAATCGCATGGTGTTAACAACGCTACCCTTGGGCATGAGGAAGCATGAAAGGCTTACCTGGTGTTGCAGCGTAGACACCGTCCACGTCTGTGAGAAGAATCATTAGATCGACCTGCATCTCAGTCGAAAACAGTGCCGCGAGCGAGTCGTTGTCCCAGCCGATCTTCTGCTGCTGGTCAACGAGAGGGGTCTGACGTCGAGTGATCACATCGTTTTCGTTGATGATTGGGATAATGCCGACATCCAAAAGCGATCGAATGGCCTTCTTGAGGTTGCTTCGGACGTGAGGAATACGGAAATCGGCATCTGTGGCGAGCACTTGAGCACAGGCGAGATGGTACTGCGCGAACAGCATCTCGTACAACGACTGGAGGCCACTCTGACCCGCAGCAGCACACGCTTTCTCATAGAAATTCACCTTATCGCCCACATGGCCACCAAGATGCGACTGCATCGAGCCCGAGAGTAGATATTGGCGATGCAACACCATCTTCCCAATCGCCACCGAACCACTCGAAATCACGATAACATTACGTCCTTGCATGTGTAAAGCGGCGATCTGCTCGACGATGGCGCCGATCTTGCCCATGGCCAGCAAGCCATCCTCCGAGTGCACAGTCTCGGTGCCGATCTTGACCAAGATTGTCCGCGCGCGCTTCAACTCGCGACGAAGATCGCGAGCGGTGCCATTCTCATGGAGCTCTTCGGTAGTTGACGCCATGTTAATCGGGATAGACTCGGGAACAAACTGGTCTAACCTCAACTGAGCTGATTGAGATCTAACGCGGTTAGACTCTTAGACCACGGGGAGGAGAGCTGAAGGTGTTGCCGCACCCTTTGGGTCTAACTGTGAAATGTGTTTGCGTGACTGAATGGACGTCGTACCGTGAGTCCTTTGTTACAAGGTTATCTGGATACGGAGGGAACGAGGGAACAAGATGGCGATCCTCGACCAGGAGCTCATTCTGGTGGCGATGCTGGTGCAGATGGATCCCACGGAAAGATTCGGGCACAGGACATGTTCATTCTGTGAAAAGCAGTGTGGATATGCGAGTTCTGTAGACGTTTTGGGCTTTGCAAGTCGAAACGGCGACAATCTGTTCATTGCTCGAGTAGAAAACCCTGCATGGCCCTAGCAAACGGACGAGGAGAATGGATCCGCCGTGTCTTTTTGTGCGTGTATATTTTGCTCTTGTTTAATCCATTCCACCACCTTCACGAGTGTCGCTCCAACAAACAGTCTCCCGGTGGTCCTCGTTCGACCTGGGATCCTCCTGTCCTCACTCACAAACACAATGCCGAGTGCTGCAAGACGATGCACCAGATCATCTAACCGAGCAAGATCTTGTTGTCCTCGATGAACTGGTATGGAGGAATCTCCAAGTTCAATGGAGCTGGACCCTTACGGATACGGCCCGAGAGATCGTAGTGCGAACCGTGGCAAGGGCAGAACCAGCCACCGTATTCACCAGCGTTCGACGTTGGCACACAGCCCAAGTGCGTGCAGACACCCAAGACGACGAGCCACTTAGGGTCCTTGACACGGTCGGCATCGGCTTCTGGGTCGCGCAAGTTGCCGAGGTTCACGTCGTTCGAGATGGCAATCTCCTTCTCGCTACGGTGCTTAATAAAGATAGGCTTACCACGCCACTTGACCGTGACGGTGGCACCTTCATCGATGTTCGAGAGGTCGAACTCGGCCGTGGCAAGAGCCAACACATCAGCCGACGCGCTCATGCTGCCGACAAACTTAATGACGGCAAGACGACCAGCCGTCGCGTAGGCAACACGGGCACCACCGAGCATGAAGTACGTGAAGGCACGCTTCGATGGGTCACCGTTGGCAACACGGTCCGACTCGAAGTAGTGGTCAGGCGACGAAAAGTCCTCCGTGACCGACTTGGAGCTGAACGCAGCCGCTGGGCCACGAGCTACAATCGCAATACCAAAACACCACTGTCAGTACTCGCTCATCCATCTCCACTATTCCCCCCTCGAGGCAGCATCCTCATCAACCGAGACCGCCGGCATCCACTCGAGCGCACCACTCGAGCGCATTACGAGTCAAACCACCCGAACGTGTCTATTCCACACTCGGTTGGGCTCACGCCGTTCCTGGATGTGGTGGCCGGCGACTGGTCTCGGATCCAACTGAGAGGGTCGAGTGTATGCAGCAAAGACGCACCCTTGATCGCCTGCGCGCATCGAGGCGCGACCGAGGTGCTCAGCTTCTTCAGCATCATCTCTGCTCGCTGTTGAGAACCGCGTGTGTGGTGTGGCCTTCTCCTCCCGTCGTCCCGTGGGTCTCTCCACCTCAGACGCCCGTGCGGTTTTTTTGTGTTTGGTGGTCTCCTGCCACAGGTTTTATTCAGTTTGACAGGCTTTACACTCCCATAAACATATTAAGTACGTTTATCACATTTCAAAAGAACGGTATCTCTCACAGGACCTGCTGAACCACCAAAATCGAGATGCGGAGGTGGTTTTTGCACACGGCCCACCGTGGTTTTTGAGTATAAGAGCGTCTGGGTGAGTATACGTATAGCTGGGTCCAAGAGTGATGGTCGTGGGCCGCTCGTCGACCACCAGCTCTCGCCGCACATTCTCGATCGCCGCCTTGCTCGCAAGCATGTCCTTCTTCCAGCGTCTGGTGTCGTACGTGGTCAACGACGTGGCCGTCAAGGCCCTGGCCAACAACCGCGCCTTCCAGCGCTTCGCCCTCAAGACGCACTACCGCGTGGAGGACGCCAAGACCATTGCGTCCGAGGGCGCCACGACCATCTTCTCGTCGCTCGAGAAGAACGCGCCCAAGGTCAAGGAGTTTGCCTCGGCCTTTAAAGAGGAAGTGGCACGGGATCTGCGCAAGATGAAGTAAAAGGCCATACACAAGCTTGCTTAGATTAACCCCCGTGCACATATATTGGTTTTGTTTATTAGTGCGTGATGCGCTGTTCTAGCGAATTCCTTCCTTCCTCTACGCGCGAAGGGCTTCGAACGCGAGTTTGCGCCACAGGAGTTTGACAAAGACCTCGGCTTCGTCGTCCAGCACGGCCTGGAGCTCCTTGAGGATCGCTTGGGGCAACGCGTGGGCACGCAGTTGCTTGAGCAGAAAGTCGATCATCGTCTTGTCTTCCTCGCCGAGGTACTCGAGGACCTTCTTGCGCACCCACGGGATCATCTTGTCCTCCACGATCTTGTGCTAAGGTACAGCAAATGATCGTGAGGAATGCGCATTGCATTGTCAGACAGTAAAGACGTACCTTGTCGACAGCCGACCAGTTAATGTGGTAAGCAAACAAGCCGTCTTTATCGGTTGGGATCTGGTCGATCAGGCTCTTGACGTCCTACAGTTGCGTCAACTGAGTGAGTTCAAGCACCTGAACAATTTGAAGGTCGGTACTTACTCCGTTGACGTTTCCCGCCGGCCCAGATGCCTTGCGCTCCTCGTCCGTGTAGTCGATAGGAATGATAGCACGCACAGGTTTCACTTCGACCACCTCCTCCATCTTGAAGACTGGTGCTGCTGGCCTGTGTGGAGAAATGGGCACTGAGTATTAGCACCAAAATATGAACAGGTAGCATTTCCCTCGCAGCATAAACGTACAATGCGAGGGATTTTTCCTTCTTCGGCGCGCCAATAGAGAGTTTCATTCCAACCATCATCTTTGGCGCGGTTTTCTTGGGCTCCTCGGCCTTCGACTTCTCCTCGTCGTCACGTTTCCCGTCACTAGCGTGGGATCCCTTGCGGCGCTTCGATCGACGGTCATCATCCGAGGACTCATCTCCAGTCGAGCTACGACGGCGGCGTCGACGTCGACGATCACGATCTCTCTCACGGTCTCGGTCCCGGTCGCGACGATCGCGTCCACGGCTTCGACTGCGGCTGCGACTGTAGCTTCGACGACGGCGACGGCTTGAACGCTCTCTTGAACGAGAGCGGGAGCGGGATCGAGCGCGCTTTCGACGATCTCTATCACGGTCCCGATCGCGAGCACGGTCTCTGTCTCTGTCGCGATCACGATCACGCTCTTTGTCACGAGGGTGCGATCGATCTCTCTCACGGTCCTGCCGATTTGGTCCATTGGCGTTTTCGTCTTTGACTTTATCGACAGCCGGCGTCACTTTCTCCTCAACAGGCTCTGGAGCACTACTAGCACTCACTGGTTCCTTCGCCGGTTCAGGTTGCTCTTTCGCAGCCTTGCGCTTCTCCTCCTCTTCTCGCTCCTGGCGCAAGCGTTCACGCACGGATTCTCGGCGTTTCTGCTCCATGTCTTGCTCGCGTTGATCTTGTGCCAAGCGGAACTTCTCAATCTCGCTCAAAATCATCTTTTGCTGAACTTGTTTCTACATGGTAGAACGAGATTAGCTATAACACATCGAAGGGCATATTTGAAAAGTATCAACGCACCCCAGCAGGCGGAGCTGCTTCGCCTTCCGCGTTAGTCTCGTCAGTATCAGCATCGCCATTACTGGCGCCACCCTGTCCGGCATCCGCGTCGCCATTTTTGCCCAACAAATCACCCCAAGAGGCTGGATGATTTTGGATACCACCCATCAAACCACTGCGTTCATCCTCTAGAGCCTTGAGCACTTTACGTACTTCTTCGTCGGTGGCCTGAGCCTCTAGCTTCATCTTCTCCGTCATGGCGGCTGTGTACTCGTCCAGCTTGACCTGCGTCTTGGCGTCGACCTTGACGAGGATCTGCTTTGAATCGACCGAGAAGCCATTAAGCAGACGCACAGCACGCAAAACGTCCATTGCGCCGGCGTACGTGCAGTATCCAAATCCCTTTGGCTTCTTGGTCACGGGGTCGGTCGTACGCTTCCACGAGACCACGAGGCCGCATTTCTACAAACATATACGCCAAGCCATGAGGAAACAGGAACACAACTGCTTTACGATACCACGACAAGACGAACGCAAGCAGGCAAGAGAGAAGATCACACGTCTACTCACCTCGAGGAGATTGCGCACGTAATGATCCGACAGGTCCGACGGCAGTTTGCCCACAAACACATTCAGTGGTCCTGTTTCCGGCAGTGCAATCATCGGCGCCTGCACGATCGTCCCTGGCGGCGCCATCCCCATCCCCATCCCTGGCATCGGTCTTCGTGGCATCATGGGCATCGCACCAGGCGGCACCATGCCTCGAGGCGGTGGAAATCCGGGCATGCCAGGTCGTGGCGGCGGCGGCCCGCGCATGGCCATCATGGGGTTCATCGGTGGCTGAGCGCTGGGAGGAGCTCCCGGCATACCTCGTGGAGCTCCTGGCGGCCCACCAGCGCCTGGCGGTGGACGGAAGGGCAGCATTCACGCAGCAAGCGGCGACGAGGGCGTTCGTAGCTTTCCGTGTGTTGTGTTGCTTTGTATCCCTTGGGAGGGAAACGGCGGTCGGAAATCCGAGCTTTTCCACCAATCAGCGGAGAGTACCTTGTGTGGTACATTGTACCGTTTTTACTGGTACATTCTATTTTCGATGGAATATACTTATCGGCCAATCAGAGATGCGTAGCTCTTGAGCTGGTCATGCGTCGACCAAAATGGCGAGGGGCAATGGTCATTGGGCTTCTTGCGACGTGAAGAAGACACCAAGACGACGAGAAGGACGACGGACGCCATGCATCGCGCCAAGCCAAAGACACCGTTGAATGTAAGGTCGCGAATAAGGAGGACGTATTGGGCGAAGGGAGGGACTGAAGGTGTGTGGATGCTGCTAACGTCAGATAATGGAGAAGAAGATCCCGGTGAACCCCAAGTACGCCAAGACGCAGAGCAAGATCGACTCGGGCACGACCGTGCAGAAAGTGCGCTTGATCTGTACGTGACTGTGGGCTTATGGGGTGATAGGCGGGCGACTCACATGCGGTATGTAGCTCACAAGGAGTTTCTCAAGCGCCTGGATGAAACGTTCCGACGCGTGAGTCCCAAGTGTCTGGAAGAGCTCTTTGGTGAATACGAAGATGGCGGCGGCTCTGTATCGGATCAGCCGGAGATGGTCGCCAAGATGGTCAAGAAGAGTGACGGCAAGTTCATCATGGAACGCGTCCCAGCGGAAGACAACCAGAGCCACGGCGGAGCCAGTGGCCCTCGCATTGTCAGCTATGAAGCCGAAGAGCAGGAAGAGTACGATCCACCATACTTGATCCTTGACACTCGTACCAAGGAGGAGTTTGCCGTGAATCGCATTCATCGAGCCAAGAACTTTCCTGCCGCGTACCTCAATCGCGACGTCCTGTTGCCGGAAATGCATCGCTTCGTAAGTGCTGACGACCATACTGTTGACGCTGTGTCTCCGATGCTGACGAATTGTCTATGATAGAAAAACCAGGAGAGCAAGCTGATCATTCTCTACGACCAGGACGAGAAGACGGTCACGGCGACAGCACACACGCTCGTCCAGCGTGGCTTTGACAACGTCTACGTGCTCACAGGCGGCATTGTCGACTTTTCCGACGAGTATCCAGACCGTATTGAAGGCTTGTCATTGCCTAAGAAGCCCAAGGACCCGAGCAAGAAGGCAACCAAGGAAATGTACAAGAACGCGCCGGCATTGTCGACCACTGGGCCCAAGAGCATCAAGAGTGTGTCGACGCGGAAGAAGGACAATGCGTCCGACGCGAGCTCGGTCGTGTCCACGCTATCCGTGGCAGAGACGGTCATCTCGCGGGCGGCGGTGCGGAAGGCGCGTGTCGCCACCGCCGCCAACTACCGATAGAAAGTAGAAATGCACTCGCACTCACAACGGAAACTGACGAACCGAGATTATAAAGCAGGTAGATAGATCACCGCTAAAAGAACGAACAGCAGGATTACTTGAGCGCCTTGGCGTACTCGTTCATGGCCAACGCCATCTGGACGTCCTATAGATCGCACATAGCCTCGTTAGAGCACGCAACCACTCCATGAATCCTCAGCAAGACGCACATTCTTGGACAAGCCGTTGCAGTCATGCGTGCTCAACGTGACCTGGACGCGGTTGTACACATTGAACCACTCTGGGTGGTGGCCCATCTGCTCCGCAAGCAGCGCCGTGCGACTCATGAAGCCCCAGGCCTGGTTAAAGTCGGCAAACTCGAACGTGCGGTGGATGGCATCGCGGTTCTCGACCAGCTGCCAGGCGCTCGTGATCTCCTGGAGGGCCTTGGCGCGTTCCTCGTCGTTGAGACGCGTGGGGACGGCACTCATCCATCGCGCAGAGCCCGCAGAGCGACGCAGCGCCGCGGAAGACGCGCTGTGGAGACGGAAGAGCGCGTGCATCGGGAGAGCAAGTAGACGAATGCCCTGGCCGTGTGTGGTGCGAGTGGGACGTTGAAGATTTGGCGCCTCCGACACAATGATTGGTCGAAAAGGATACTGTAACGTGATTTTATTGGTAATAAATACGAAAACTCGAAAACCCAGACCTCTTTGACACACCAAAGCGTTCGTTTGGTGCAAATGGCCTCGTCACTTTCATTTTTACGGTTATTTGGATGCTTTGTGCCCATTTCTTCACACCTACGAGTCATTTCTGGCCATCGACTCGAGAAAACTCGGGTTTTCGTACGTAAAGCCCTGGAAAATGTCCTCCGAGTAGCCAAAGCGCGCCCCAGGCGCTGGCACACCATTGCTGTTGGTTGTCCGTCCGTCAAAGATCTCGGCACTGGGCAACGGGAGTCGCGTGAACTCGGCTTCAAAGTTCAAGGGCGCTTCACCACCATTCATCGCTGTATGACACGGTCGGAAAGGTGGAATGATGCGCTTGCGCATGAGGCGATCCCAGTCGACGTGCTCGAAGAACATGTGGTTCTTGACCTGGTACGCACCCTTCGAGCCCAGACGCTCGGCTGGATTACGATTCAGAAGCTGACGGATCAAAGCCTCGGCGCGACGAGAAACGTACGGTGGAAAATGAAGACGTGCCGAGCGCAGACGCTCAAAAAGCTTCTTGCGGTCATTCGTATACCATGGCGGGAGACCTGTGAGCATCTCGTACAGCACCATGCCGAGGTTCCACCAGTCCACAGCCGTACCATGTCCAAGACGGTCAAGAATCTCTGGTGGAAGGTACTCAGGTGTGCCACAGAGCGAGTTGGTACCATGGACACCGTCTCGAATGCCTTCTTTGGCCAGCCCAAAGTCTGCAAGCTTGATGTGTCCGTCCTTGGTCAGCAGAATGTTTTCGGGCTTGAGATCGCGGTACACAACCCCCAGGCTGTGCAAATGCTCCAAGGCGAGAGTGATCTCGGCTGCGTAAAAGCATGCCATGTGCTCGGGGAGCTTCTTCATTCGCGACAAATGATAAAACAACTCGCCACCAGGGCAGTAATCCAGCACGAAGTACAGACGTTGTGGCGTCTGGAAGGCGAAGTGGAGTCCGACGATGAACGGATGCTTGGTGTAACCCAAGACGCGACGTTCGGTGCGCGTGTGTTCGACCTGCTTGCGCTTGACGATGTTTTCTTTCGACAACATCTTCATGGCATAGAGCTTCTTGGTCTCTTTGTGCCCCACGAGCACGACTTTGCCGAACGAGCCACGACCAATCACTTGGATCATCTTGAAATCCTGGAGCGTCGTGTGATGGCTCGATAACGCTACGTCATCTTGCTCATCCGTGATCGATGCCCCGAAGAACCGCGACCGACGCAGTGGCAGACGTTCCATCATGAACGGAGGTTGATCGGCTCTGGTCGTCAGAAACTTACGAACTTCGTCGATCAAATGAGGGTTCTTGGCAGACTCGTCGACACGGTCGTACGTTAGCAGCATACGTAACCATTCCGAGAGTTCCGCTTGTCGCTTGGCAATAAAGTCGGGCTCAAACGACCCGATGAGTTTCTTGGGTGGGAGCAACGGTACGCGTACACCGAGCGGGCGAAGGTAGTCGTTCAATGCCTTGAACTCCTGGTAGCGTCGGTAAATATGCCAGCTCGCACCGGACTGAATACAGCGCATCTCGATCGAGTACACCGTGTAAAGACGACTGGACGAGTCGTAGACAAAGCCGTGGCCCGTGATCTTGATGAACTCAGCGCGAGCGCCCATAGGAATGAGATACAGTGCTTGTGCTCTCGAGTCTTCTTCTTCCTTGGCCACGATCTCGTGATCTGGACAGAATCCAGATTGTCGTTGGTGCATGACCGTGCATCCTGGGAACTGGCAGCTCATCGGATCGATGTCAAGAATGTCGTCGGTGCTGCAAATGGAGAGGTTGGTACTACGCTGGCGCATCGGATCGTCTTCAAACACAATCTCCGCTGTCTCATCAGCGGTATAGAGCGAGAGCAAGTATGAAGACGACGGCGCCTCGGTCGAAATCCCTGCCGCGGTCGAGTTTGACCCGTCCCTGGAAACAAAAAGAAGACAAACATGACTCGTTAGCTGCCACGCATCATAGTAATTTACATAGAAACACACGTACTTGCTTCCATGCTGCTTTGCCATGGCGTCCAGAGTAACGAGGTTAAACTGCTGGTCGATTTCTTCGACATGGTACGACTCTCCCGTGTCGAGGTTCTTGACGAGATACGACGGATTCTCCCATCCAAGGATATCAGCCTCCGTGCGCATCGCCGCCTCAGACGTCTGTGCCGATGGCGCTTGCTCTGGCTCCTCCTGGTTCGACGAGAACTGTCGCGAAATGTGCTTGGCGCTCTGCTTCTTGAGCTCTTCCTCTCGGGACCGAATGCTCTGCTCCTGCTGCTGCTGCATCTCGTCCATCTCCTCCTCTTCCGCGCTGATAAGTCGCATCATTCGCGCCTGCATTGCCTCCGCTTCTTCCTTGGGCACCGCGCGTGGCGGCATCATCGATGGTGGCGGTCGGGCAGGGAAGAACGGATTGTATTCCGCCGCCGTATCTCGGGCTGCAGGCCTCGGATCGCGCTCAGACCTGGCAGGGGCATAGCCCACGCCCATCCCCTTGCGTGCGTCGACGCCGCGCACGCGCTCGGGGCGCCTGGCGGTCGCAGTCGCCGCGATCGTCGGCATGCTTCTAATGACTACGTGCCGCGTTTCTGTCTTTTTTGAATGGGTTGCCAATCTATGATTCGATGCCTCGCCTTTTGCGAATGTGGCTGAGAGAAAACCGCATCGGCTTGCACAGACATGTCAAGTTTAGGCTCCTTTGATTGGTCTAAACTTAGACAAGACGTTGATTGGTGGATATTGTTTCTATATATTCAGCCAATGAGAAGACGGAAGAGCGCGTTCAGGGCGCCACCACTCAACTTACGAAGAGCCACCAACGAGACCGAAGCACGATGGCGACGGCGAAGAAGCTCGATGTGCATTCGGCCACGTCCGACTACTCCAAGACCTATGTCTTCCACGAGGAGGACCACACGCTCGGCAACTCGCTGCGCTACGTGTTGATGCGCAAGTACGGATTCCTGACTCGCTGTGGTAGAGGAGATAGGAGATGCTGATCTTGTGAATGCTTCTAGCCCGGATGTCGACTTTTGCGGCTACACAATCCCGCACCCGTCCGAGCCAAAGATGCACATTCGTCTCCAGACGCGCGCAGGTGTGTTGCGTTGGTTTTGACGGCGTATGTAGCAGAAACTGATGTGTGTGTGTGGAATTCTAGGTGTGCCGAGTGACGACGTGCTCCGTCAGGGCCTTACGGACCTGCGCAAGGTCTCCTCGTACATTAGTGACGCGTACCGCAAGGAACTCAAGGCGTTCACGCGTCGACAGCGCAAGAACTAAGCGAAGGACTCGCCGTGTACATCAACTAACTCCATTTCGATAGAACGCATTTGATTTCACTCTACGGCCATTATGTTCACGACGCCCGTCCTAATAAATACCAGCGTCCTTAGACGACTTCGTCGGCTCGCACTTCCCTCACCGTGTTAGGCGAGAGACTCGTGGCGTACGCCTCGTACGCGGCCTCGCTATCATTGTCGCTGAGTTCGTCCTCTGGGTTCACTTCCACGATCTTCTGGTCCTCGGGCAAATGGAAATCGAGGCAGTTGGTGATCAAGTGGCGAATGTCGCGATCGTAGTGGTGCACCATGTGATCTTGCACGGCACGAGGGGTCACCCAAATGCGGCGGAAGTAGGAAGCATCACGCAATGTGTACGTTAGCTCCTGACCGCCGAGCATGACCGTGCAACCACACACACGAGCTTTGTTCACCGTGATAATGTGGATGATCTCACCAGGAACGTCCACATCGATCGAGTCGTCTGGCAGTCCCGTTTTCAAAAAGTCCATGTCCAGCAGGCCAGTGAGGCGTGGTGGGCCGTTCTCTGGCTGCTCTGAGCTAGGCGACACGGTCGCTGCAGTGATATCCGTCGCTTCCAATGGCTCCTCCAGCACTTCGAGTGTCGCGACAGTAGGAGTAGATGGAGGCAGTACCTTGGGGTCCACCTTACGCTTGCCATATTTCACTGTGAAGAGCTTCTCCGCCGCCACGGCGTTGAAATCCTTGGACATTTCATCACGAAGACGGGTCACGTTCTTGAGGGACAGACGCGGCACGATATCATCACCGTACACCATCGTGGTCATGAACGACTTGGACCAGGCAGCCGTGACTGGGTCAAACATCATTGGTGGGGCATACAAGTACGCCTGAGTGGTTGGGAACACACGCTTGAGCAGCACAGTGAGGATAGCGCCCACGCCAGCTCCCATCGAGTGACCACAGATGACGATTTTCCAGTTGGTTTCAGGGTCGCCGTGAACACAGTTGTCGAGGGCGAAATCCCAAAAGATCTTCTTGCGACTACCTTCCTGGAGATCCGTGAAGAGCGAACGCGCTGTGCGGAGCATACCATAGTGCGTCGACGTAGCCTGACGGTCAGGAACATCATCCGGAAGCTCATTAGGGTCCATGTTGACAATCTCGGCAAGACCATCGGTCATGAAGTCGTAAAAACTCAGACTACCGCGCACACTGATGATGAGTTCGCGGCGCTTCGAGTCCTTGACGATCGAGTACGGAGCCGAGAAAACAAAGTTGTAGCAGTTGAGGTAGAGAAGGTCTTCTTGCTGGATGCCTGTGTAGTTGATGAAAGACGAGCGGTTGCCGTTGAGCATGTTGTCATGATCAATCACCTGTTCCGCCATCTTCTTGGAACGAAACGCGAACGCATTGAGAACACTCATGGGGGAGTACCAGACGAACACTGGCCAGCCGTAGATACCGATCGCCAGACGGCCGTAGAAGGCGAGGTCGCGGAGCCGCGCTTCCTCAACATCCTTTGGGAAATGCTTGATGGCTGCGATCTCGGCCTCGCGGTTCTCCTTGCGTTCCTCCTTCTGTCCCTTCGACACGAGGCCGAGACAGAACATGAGGTCGTGGAACTGCAAACCTTCATAATGCTTGTCGTTGTAGCGCACAACAAAGAACTTGCCCAAGATGCGGCCAAGACTCTCAAAGATGTTCTCGTCGTTGTCGTGTTGCATCGACTTGCACGTGCACGCATGGAACATCCACGTACAGCGTCGCTGCCAGCGCTTCTCGGCCTCGATAATGTCCGCGCTCGTGTGCACACCACACAAGTACGACGAACAGGTCGAGGTAGCCACGACAATCACGGTCACGATAAAGTCAAAATGCTGAACGTTCGAGACTTCGTCGGCGGCGTCTTGAAGATCTTCCGAGTCGTTCAAACAGCCCGAAGTGTCGGCCGGGAACGCGCCTTCACCGTAGATCGTCCACACGAGGTTGAAGACGTACAACAAGAAGAGAAAGAGGATCACCCAGCTCTAAACACACGGACACCAAGACATCGGTCAGTCAACGAGCTCTTCCCTCCTTTTTTCTCAATGGGGGAGATGTAATTACCTCTGGTTTGCGGACACGGTAGACACTGGAACAGAGTGTGACGGCCAAACTGAACACGAGCAACACGGCCATGGCGAGATGGACGCCAAAGGCGACGTCGAGCCAGTGGAAGAGATCATTCACGCGTTTGCACTCGTGCTGGCCCGTGGGGCGGTCGATGAGCCCATAGGCGAGGAAGAGCGGCAGGTGGTGGATGAGGAGCAGGAGGAAGAAGGGCGTGAGGTACGCGCGCGGGTTGAGGACGACGCGGTTAATGCCGATGCCCATGGTGACCTAACTAAGTGACTGACGGACGAGGAAGCGGATGGTGGTCGGAGGATGATGGTTGATGGACGGGGATGAGGATGGGGTGAGGATCTTTTCTCTGCTTCTGGACTTTGCCGGATTCGATTCGACTTGAATTGGTTAGACTCGCATGCACCTCCCTCCCTGTTGGTTAGGCCTCGTGCGGGTTGGACACCTTCCCGAGTGTGGTTAGTCGTCCGTCGCGAGAAGCACAGTGTGTGTTGGTGTGGGTTTGTTTGCTGGTGCAAGTGATGGCGGCCGCGACTTGCGTCCGTCGCTATGAGTTTAGACCCGGCGTCATCACAACGCCACGAAGTACGACCACCTCTGCGAAATTAGGGGCGGGTCCGTAAACATTCCAGCCGCATCAATCTGCTTAATTCAGTAAATTCAACAATTTAGGCTGTCCGTGCCAGTTGACTTTCCTGATTTGAGATACTGAATTAGGCTATATGAAGCCTTCCACATACCCACGAGGCAGAGAAAGGCCGCAGTTGTGTGGAACTCGACGCGATTACCCTCCCTGCTTCTACTTTGAAGTACAGCGTACTTGAACTTTTCTTTCTTGGCGTCATCCTACGAGTGGATATGAGTCGCTGTGAGTTGTCAATGCAGTAGTTCCCCCGTCACTTGGCTCGTTGCCAGCTCAAGGCGCGTGGCAGTTTCTTCGTTTGGCGTGAAACTCACAACGGAAATAGAGAAGAAGATGATTCCTGCTGTTTACTCGTGCGTCAGGAAGCCACCTCGCTTTCTCACCTGCGATGATACAGCGTAATCGTGTCTACGTACGTATTGGCGTCAACACTCTATGGAGCCAAGAAGAATGAGGATATGGAACATTCTGGATTGAGAATGGTGTATTACTATGCGTATGGAATCTACTTTATGTTAACGGAGACTTCGCGACGAAGAGGAACGCAGAGAACTGGACCGGTGGTACGAGCGGACGGACTGGAGACTACTCGGTTCGTAGCCATATTGCTGGTAGTCAGCGTTGGCGTCGTCATACATGCCGTTCGCGACCAAGCGCTCTTCGTCCTGTTGTGCCGCCATGTTGTTGAAGATATGCTCCAGCGATGTGTCGCTGACACTGTACTCGTTCACATTGAGTCGTGCCTTGCATTCTTCCAGCAACCCAAAGATCTGGAACGGACGCTGCGCATGCTTTGGCACTTGGAATCGGAAATGGTCACCTTGGTGCTCCACCAACTTGCTGCCGGTGCAGTTGCTCGCGAAGAAAGACTGCAACGACTGACTCATGTTCTCCGATGCCCACCAACTGCAGAACACGTCGATTGGAATGAAACCCGACGTCACCAACACGGCGTTGAGCACCCAGCCGCTGTCGTGGTTGTTGATGATGTTCCGTCCACGCTCTTCGGCTCCGAGCGCAGCACACAGACGCACCAAGTTGCCTTCATCAATTGGAATGTCCTGGCCTAGGATCGCCGTGACCTTGTGTTCCAGGCGGCCAAGCACCTGTGTCGATGGTTCGGCTAATTTCACTTCGACGGTGTAACCACGACCAAACTTTTGCTTGAGATGCTCGACACTGCCGAGACATTTCAGCTTGCCACTCACGAGAATGCCCACTCGTGTACACAAGGCTTCACATTCTTCCATGCTGTGCGTCGTGAGCACGACACACGAATCCTTCTCTGCGCACACAGCCGCGATCACATCCCACATCTTACGTCTCGAACTCGGGTCCACACCAGTCGACGGCTCGTCGAGGAAGATGATGCGTGGGGCTCCCATCAGGGCAATGGCTGTCGACACCTTACGCTTGTTACCACCGCTGAGCCCACGAGTGAGCTTGTCACGGTACTCGTTCAAGCCGACTTCAGTGATCTTCTGGTCCACAGCGAGACGAATCTGTCCGCGCGGAATACCCTTGAGTCGCGCGTATAGTTCGAGCTGTTCCTCCACAGTCAACAAATCATGAAGCGAGTCGAACTGTGGACAGTAGCCGAGCACCGTGCGCGCTTTGTCACGGAAACGAGAGAGATCGTAGCCCCCAAGCGACACAAAGCCGTTCGTTGGTGCGATTTGACCCGTGAGGACCTTCATAGTCGTCGATTTACCCGCACCGTTGATACCCAAATAGCCGAAACACTCGCCGCGTGGGATCGACAGGCACAGGTCGTCCAAAGCCACCTTCCCGCCCTTGTACTGCTGACGCAAGTTGCGGATGAAGATGCTGTCTGTACGAGATGGCTGCGTGTGCTGGATCTTCAGGCGTTCGAGCGCGACGTCTTCGTCCTCATCGTGGCGAACATGCTGAGTTTTGAACGATTCCGATTTCCATACAATGGAGCGGTTTTCAATGAGAAACACAAGCGACGTGAACACCAGAGCCTCGAAGAGACCATACAAGATTGGTGCTCCACCCACATCCCAATCGAACACGTCACGTACGCAACAACCATCGACGTTTTTGTTCCAGCACTCAGTGCAGCTTTGCTTGCCGAGGCCTTCGAACAACCCGAAAAATGACGCCGGTGCCACGTCCGAGTTGTCGCCAAACAATGAACCACGACTGATCTTGCGGGTGGCAATCTCGTAAATGCCGTTGTTTAGCGAGTAGCCAGGGAAGAACATGAAGATCCATCGAAGATAGTTGCGATCCAGGGCTGAGAGGGTCAACCCGTTGTCACTCTTTGGCGCCAGGTTGAAATCCACAATGCGACAGAGGAAGGAAAAGATGCTCAACAGACCACCAGTACTCAAGGCGAGCACTAACAACGACGTCTGGGCCACGGCGTGCTTGGAGAATCGGAAGGAGAACAAATACGCGAGTGGTACGACAGCAATTGCATGACTTGCCACAAGCGCGGCGATTGCGATAATTTCAGTCGCGCCACTCAACGCTCTGTTCGAAAGAGGCACCACGATGACTGCCGCGACGACCGACACGAAGATGAGGATGATGTCGTGCGTCCAGTTGGAAAACCAGTATGCTGAGACGTTGGCGCCACAAATGAGCTGGAGACTCTTGGCGTTCTGGATCGGATTCTTCTCACGGACGATGAACGCGACGATCGACGCGGGGATGAAGGCGAACGCGAGCATGACGACGACCGCGACCAAAAACGCGTTCAGCGTGACCTGCAGCTTGACACCGTCACGGGCAAGACACTGCTGATTGTAGCAAGGGGAAGTCCCACGTGGCGTACACGTATTGCACGGGTAATATGGTGACTCGGGATTCTTCTGCGTGCAACAAGCAGTCGGGTTACAGTCGATCACACCCAACGAACAATACGAGTACGACGAGAGACAGTTGCTCTGATCCGTCTCCGTATACGTCACTGCGGTGAAGTTGCGCGCGGTACAGTTGGCTTGACGATCTTCAGACGCGATCGAGGAAGAGTAGTCTGGGAGGAAGTTGGACACGTTGATTTCTGGAAGCAACGCCAGAATGATGAGGAAAAGCAACGGGATGCAAACCGCATTGAGCAGACTCTTGCGGTCGCGCTTGGTAATGCGGAGACGCTTCTTGAGCAAAGCCCCGTACTGGGCAGCGAACGTTGGCGTGTCCGTCGTCACTGTGGCAATTCGTCCGGTCGTTGGACGAGTTTGCGCCGTCGACGTCGACGTGCGTCGATACTGATCCCCAGGGCCGGCACCAGCAAACGCCAGTCCACCCTCTTCACGATCGCGAGCAATACGCAAAAACACTTCTTCGAGCGTCGTCACAGACACACCGTACTGCTGGATACCGAGCGTACGCATCTGCTGATCGAGAGCTTGTAGCATAGTTGGGAACGTACCAGAGGCAGCTGATGGCAACTGGTAGACGACTTCCGAACCGTAGCTACTCAAACATTTGACATCTGTCACGTACTTGCGCAGGAAGCGTCCGACGCCTTCGACATCACAGTGTGGGGCCTTGATCATTGTGAGGTTGTAGCCAGCGCCATAGCGGTTCTTCAAGAAGAGCGAACTGCCCGCACAACAGAGCTGGCCATCAGCCATGATGGCAATACGGTCACCCAAAATGTCGGCTTCGTCCATGAAGTGCGTCGTCAACACGATCACACGGTCGTCACGGTTGCGCTGCAAGAGGTTCCACGTGAAACGACGCGAGTATGGATCCATACCCGACGTCGGCTCGTCCAAGAAGACCAACTTGCTATCGCCGATGAACGCCAGCGCTACGCTGAGTTTGCGCTTTTGACCACCCGACAGGTTCTTTGCCTGCACCTTGCGCTTCTCCGTGAGCCCGACGTCGCGAATGATCTTGTCCAGTTCCTCGCGTAGGCTCTGCGGTGGTACATTCTTCATCGTTCCAAAGAGCTTCAAGTGCTCTTCCACCGTGAGATCATTGAACAACACATCGTGCTGCGGACAGATGCCCATGATCTGACGGAGCTCGTTGAAGTCATGGCGAATGGAGCGTCCATAGAGCGTTGCGTCACCGCTTGTTGGCGTGATGAGACCTGTAAGCATCGAAATCGTTGTGGTCTTCCCTGCACCATTATGACCCAACAGAGCCGTGATCTGACCCGAGTAGAGCGTCAAATTCAGGCGATGCACCGCCACCTTTTCACCATCTTCCACTCTGAACACCTTGCGAAGATCGCGAATCTGGAGGCACGAACCCTTGCGTTCCTGCGAAGCGAGTGCCGCATTCACAGGTTCGATAAAGTAGTTCATGGCGTTCTGTTCCTTCATCATGATAACTGATCCGTCGTCACTTGATGGCATGCTTTCCAAACGACGAACGTTCGAAAGCACCGGCATATAATCGCTTTGAGGGCTGTTACCGCTCGTGGTCGGTGATGCAACCATGGGCAGCACGAGCGACTCACTGTCATTCGTAGGAGGCCACCAGAATTCCTTCTTCAAGATAAAGTTCCATGGCTTGCGGACACCATACTGCTGAGGGAGCACTTGCTCGAGGTACCAACCGAGGAGGAAGAGAATGAGACTGTCCAAGAGCAGCATCCACGTCATCTTGAAGGCAGTGGGGGCAGTGATTGGGTTCTCGAGAATCCCAATCGAGTACGCGTAGCCTGTTCCCAGTTGAGCACGTCGAAGGAGCTCGTCCACAGCGAGTGCGAAGGCGGTTGGCGGCGACAGTGCCGCCGCATACTTGGTCGAATTGGACTTGGACTGCACCGAGAAGAACGGGAAGTAGAGGATCAGCCACATGAGCACAGAGGCAATGGAGGCTGTGCGCGACTTGTTGAAGAACGGCGTGATGAAGTAGCTGAACGCGACGATGGACATGCTAAACGACCAGAAGAGGAACACGAGCGTCGCGTACTCGGCGCCCGGAAAGACGTTTCCGAACTTGAGTTCGGCGGCAATGACGAAAGCCAACGGCGTGGAGAGCAACGCGCTTGTGAGTGTCCAGGAGAAGAGCAGCGTGAGATCCGAGAGGCCCATGATCTTCATCACTTCGCGGATACGCGTCTCCTTCTCAATCACCATGGTCGTCGTGGTCGTCGAGACGAACTTGATATAACTGATCAACAAGAACATACCCAGCACGGTCTGCCCACTCGTGTAGAACGTCGTCATCGTCTCGTTGGGGGCGCCAATGTCGGATTCATTCACATCCGTGAGCGCTGTGCAGAGCAATGTGGTACTAGAGTCGAACAAGGCTTCACTTGAGCCCGTTGTTGAGGTAGTCGGCTCGATCGCTGGGAAGATATTGTCGAGATTTGCGAGGAACACGAGCGCTCCCACGAGAAGAACGGGCAAAAACTGCTCAAAGACGAACGCCACGGGCTTTCTCCGACGCAGCACGACGTTCTTCCAGACAAGATTCGAGATCTGGTGCCACGAGGCCATCACCGCCTCCCATCTCGTGGCGACACCAGCGGCTAACCGCCCTTCCAACGCCGCAATGGCCTTCTTTCCCTGTCGCCTTGCGTGCTTTCTCGCCAAGATGACCATCGTGAGCACCAGAATGACGACGAGCACTGTGCCGACGACCAGCCCAATGTTTTCTCCGGACAATCCGCACTGCTGGTCGAATCCAAAGGCCTGTTCCAGCACTCCCTTGCACGACGCGACCGAAGACGTCGTGGGTTCGCAGTTGTGGACGTTGCTCGCGGCTTGACAGCAGGACGAGGACGCGCCGAGAAGAGACGTGTCGGTACAGAGCAATCGACACTGGCCGACCTTGACGTTGCCGCCATTCGCCAGTAATGTGCTGGCGTATTCCTGTGATGAGGCGGTTGTATTGGCCAGCGCGGCGACGAGCCCGACGTTGCCGGGCGCATTGTCATCGAGCGACTGGCCCGAGAGCTCAAAGAGCCCCGAGTTCATGAGGCACACGGCGTAGGCCAGGTCGCGCGCAAAGACATTCTCGAGACAGGCCGAGAGCAGCGAGTACGAGGCATCGGACGCGGACGACGAGGTCATGGCTGCGCTCCCTAAGCTAATGGCGACTGAGACGAAGAGGAAGAGCAAGAGCTCGTGAGCCCATCGAGTCTCGCTTCGTAACCCATGCGTGCGTGGCTACCCCGTCCTGATATAGCAACCGAGGTATGGACTCGTTGCGAGATGGAGGGGGTCTAAATTTTTTAGCCAATCGATAGACCGCGGCAGCTGCGACACAAAAGCGGGTTTTCGACTGTTGGACAGGGAGGTTGAAGTGGACGAGGGGGGACTATTATGGATACAACGGTACACCTGCGCAATCATGGGGGAAATGTATGGGAGAGAGTGGGAGGGGGGACTATTCGGGAAAGGTTGTGTCCAACGGGCGAGAGAGCGATCATGCAAATGATCATGGGACGGATCAGTCAACGACTAGGTGATGGATGGACGGCTTCAACGAGACAACCGCGTGGATGGATGCTTCAGGATCACTTGTCATGCCTCAGCCGTGTGTGGACGCGTCACGGGCAGCGGGAGACCGTGGACAGCGAGGAGAGCTCCTCCCTCCCACTCACCCAAGAGCTACGGTACGTGGTGGCTTCTTTAGTGCGAGTCAGTGAATCCACTGGCACAGATTCAGAAGACGCGCGCGTTTTCTTCCTGTGCTCTTGAGAATGCGAACGAAAGAGACGTTGGAAGAAGAAGCGGTTTAGTCGTTATCAGTACCCGTACTTGTCATTAAGCGCCGTGCGACCGTCGCCCGTTTGGTTCGACGGCGGCACCCACACGCGCTCCCCACCTTCCAACTCGCCGTCGGTGCTACGGTACGAGCCAGACGATGGCGGGGGAGGGAGGGTTGGTCCCATGACACGGCGCTTCTTGGGTTGCGGTTCGTCTGCCGGTGCTGTGACCGGTGCGAGATCTTTTTTCACTACCTTCTCTTGCGTTCTCTCAGGAACAGGAGGTGCTCGTTCCCTTGTTTTCTCTGCGTCCAGAGGCTCCATCGACTCTTTCTGGACTGGAGTCGTGGCTTCTTGTCGTGGCGGAGACGCGACCTTCTCCATGACAGTCGGAGTCGGAGTCGGCACTGCCGCCAACGCAGGCATCGCGATCGCGAGGAGCTGCTCTTGTTGCTTGAGCTGGGCTTCGAGCTCCTTCCGCTTCGTCTCAAGACTCACCCGTTCGCTCTGCTGAAGCTGCTGCGTCGTTGCTTGCATGAACGCGTCCAGTGCGTCCACCTCGTCCTCGGTCTTGCTCTCGCCCTGCTCACTCGAAGCTGCACGCGCGCATTCCTGAACCACAGCGGCTAGCTCTTTCTTCAGCTCGCTGATTGTCTTCTGAATCGACTCGGCCGTGAGAGTTTGTGGTGCTGATGCCTTGACAGGGGCCACACCACTCTGATGGCCTGATACTTGGAGTCGTTCTTGCTGCTTGCGCTGATTCGCTTTGGTGCGGTCGTAAAAGTCATCTTCGTCACTATCATAATCATAGCGAGCGTCTTCTTTGCGCGTAGTCTTCTTCTTGGTCGCAACAGCCGAGCGAGACTTTTCTCGCTGCGCGTTACGCGCATGGAGCTGGTCCTCGAGACTCTCAATCTCTTTCTGCAGCGCCTCTATCCGGGCATTGTTTCGCTCAAGGGTCATCTCTTGGCCCTCAGAAAGGCCCTGGAGATCATTCTGCTTAGCAAGGATCCGCGACTTCTCCGTCTCGAGGTTTTCCATCTTCTTGATCTTGGCCTGCAGCTGCTGGAAGAGCTTCTGGTCCTTTTCACTCACATCCGACGCCTTGACGCTCGACTCGTACGCGCGATCGCGCTCTTTAAGCCCTCGCAGATACGATGGCAGATCGGACTCGCCCCCTCGGCCCTTGTGTGAAGCCTTCTTGTCCTCTTCGTCGCTGACCTCGTCGTCTTCCTCTTCAGCATCTTCCCCAAAGCCCCACGACGCCCCACTCTCCTCCTCTGGCTTCTCACGCCGACCCATCGACCGCGCTTCATTCTGCTTCTTCTCCAGTCGCGCACGGAACGCCTGGAGGTTCGCCGAGTCATATTCCTCTGGAAGCAGCTCGGCGGGGCCACACAGTGCATACATTCGCGTCGACTCGCCAAACACAACAATGTCTCCAATATGAAGGCGCTCAAACTGATTCGGCACGAGGCGCTTCTTGTTCACAAACGTGCCGTACGTGCTGTTCATGTCCTTGACGAACAAAGCGCCGTGGATATCGAACTGGAGCACGGCATGCACGCGCGAGATGGACGGATGCTGGAGCACGAGGTCACACACGGGCTCCATGCGACCCGCTACGACGAAGCTCTTGCTCGCATCCGGCGGCAACGTCAGCGACTCGACGACCAGCCCGCCCTTGATCACGTCCATGTAGATATTAAAGGCATTGCTGCCGTCCACGCCCCATTCCGGCGGCGCATACGGCGCAGTCGTCGGCGCCGCTCCCGCCATAGCTCCCCAATTCGGGTTTTGACGGGGTCATGACGATTTGAGAGCTTTTGATTGGATAAAATTCAATTTGGGCGTCATTTTGACCAATCATCGCTCGAGACGCTCGACTCAGAGGGGTCCCAGGAGAGATCGAAGGTCACTCGTCGATTCTCCTTGTCATGCTCGCCGTTGGAAGCTCGTTTGGTTGTTTCCTGTGGTCGTGGCTCGTATTCGTCAGGTTCCCCAGCGAAACCATACTGAGAACCTATGGAGCCGAGTGATTTCGGTCGAGTCGAGCTGGGACTCGGACCAAACTGATCCCTTCGTGCCCGTTGAGGCGTCGAGAAGGTGCCAGAGCTACGCGAGACTGGGGTTTTACTCACGATATTGGATCGCAGAAGCTCTCTTGTTAGGCGGTGGACCGCTTCTTCCGTTGCAATCATGGCGTCGCGCTACAACAGCATTCCATTAGAACCAGGTTATAATGTGCATCAGGCCACGACTCCATCCACGTACCATTCCTTCGACTTGCTGCGAGACCTCATCGTACCGGACTTCAAGCTCTTCGCACCGCAGCTCGGCGGAGCGTTTATGCTGCAAGACACAACAAAGTGAGCGGATGAGAGCACGAGAGTTATGGAGTGGCCACTACACACCTCCTCAAGTTCCTTGATTCGATCCTCTTGCTCCAGTCGTGCCTCTCGCTCATCCTCGAGCTCCTGAGTCAGCAGTCGAACTTTCTCGACGAGATCCAGTCCGATAACAAGAGATTTGTAGCAAATCTGGATGAGAGGATCGTTCGGGACGCCGTCACCCTCGGTCCCATCGTCTTCGTAAGAAGGGTACTCACTTGTACCAGTGTCTAAATGGTCTTCAGCGCTCTCACCATCGTGACTGTAGCTTTCTTCCTCGTGATCGTGCACGGAAGCATCGTCCAGGTGCTCTGCTTGAGCTTCCAAGTTGGCCAGCATGTTTTCCAGATACGACAACTCGCTTTGCTGTCCGCGCTGTCCTTCCATCCGATTTGTACGCTCTGAGCTTCGACTGTAGTCGTAATCGCCATCACTGGAAGTACTCCGTCGTGATGAACTGGCACTGTATTCTTCGGGGGCGCGCTGTCGATTCCCACCGGGACTTCGATTCCGGAAATGGGCCGTTGACATTTGCTGCATCTGCTTGACAAGCTATCCACCATAGCAAACCAACTCGTCAATAAGAGCCACCATAGCATGTTTAACCATCACCACCATGGCCTCTGGTACCTGTTTGTCGTGTGGCAGCTTGTACTGCGCATCATCCGTCAGATACGCGTTCCAGCTTGGTCGCGGGCGCGGCGGTTTGCTCGTTCGCTGCGGTGGCGGTGCCGCCCCACGAGCATTCCTCGTCACCGGTACACTAGACGTCCCTCGCGATCCAATATTATGACTCGGAGAGCCCCGTGTCAGCGGCGTACGCGCTCCATTTGTGTGCCGCTGCATCCTTCTCCTTCTCGCGCGCGCTTTTCAAGTTTCGTCAGTTAACTTTTCGTCCAAAGTGAACGTCGAGTTCGAGGAGCTCCGTTCCTGGAACCTCGAGCCTCGAACAAGGGGAACCCCCTCAAACTTGATATGGATACGCTTGCTTGAATGTCCGTGGGGATGCGACACGAGAGAACACATGCGCGACATCCATCGCCAGCTCCCTTCTCTCATCCAAGTGTATCATCTCAGCTCATCCCCCGGACGTTGACGTTCCAACTGTGCGAGTCGCACCCACCCGACGACCTAGGTACATGCGTCGTCAGACATGCCAATACAGACCACACTGTATTGCATTCTGCTGCGTGCCTTGTCCTTGTTCATTTCAGTCCTCTTCGAGAATTGGGCTGAATTTATTGGCTTCTGAACACCTTGAAGCGGCGAGGTGACATCTGGCGCTCTTCCATGAACCCAGCTGAAAATTGGAAAATTTGGTCGCGGGGTCAGCCCTCCTTGACGACATGGTGGTGCCGTCACAAGTCCGAATTTGTCATTCTTTCAACTTGCGCCATTCCAAGTCCTTCTTGCTCGCCATGAAACAAGTACACGTCCGAGAGATCCTGCCCGGCGACGCGCCACATTGGGAGAGTCTTCGCAAACGCATTCGACGGATCACAGGCGATAAAGCGGACATCACCTCGCGCACCCACACCCTCTTGCTGCATCCTGATTTCTGGCTCGAAGCGCTCGATGAACAGCATCGCTATGGGTTCCATCTGCGCGCTTTCCACGCGGCTTGGAAGCTCGGAGCCGAGCCGCCAGACAACCAGACAGATCGTTCGTTTTTCGACTGGCTAGACCACGGCGCAGGTCAAGAACTCGATTTACCAGACTGTAGTTATCGCGACTTGACGTCGACTCGTGTCGAGTACTGTGATCCGATCGAGCGCCAGCAATACGAAGTGGAGTTCATCGCGGATCCATCCGATAATGGCGACGTGCGCTTGCGATTTAAGACAACGCACACTGCCGTCCACACAGATGACCTCAACAAGTGGATCTTCGTGCTCTCCCGAGACGAGCGACTATACATCGCACGGAAACGCAAGGGGCGATTCCATCACTCGAGCTTTCTCGCCGGCGAACCGGTCGCTGCCGCCGGTAAAATTGTCGTTCAGCATGGTCAAATCCATGCGATCGAGCCTCATAGCGGCCACTTCAAGCCCACGTTGACCCATCTTCTGTTTCTTTGCCACGTGCTGGCAAAGCATGGTGTTGCCCTTGACACAATTGAATTTGTCAAACCGAAAAAGTGGCGAGACGAGTGGCCGTTTGCCAATTGCGAAGTAGTAGTAGCAGACGACGGAGACGTTGCCAAGTCTGATACAGACGAGTCATCTTAGTAGTAGCATGCTGGAAACCATTCGCATCAAGTGTGGTGTGTGTGTATTCTTCCGTCTCTCTACTTGCAATTGAATAAATTAGGAAGAGAAATACAAAGGCCCGCCTACTACGGACCTCCTCCCGCTAATCGTATTTGTCATCACCCTTCACAGCCGCTCGTTTGAATTGAATACAAGGCGTTAGTAGTTCCCGACTCACTGATCTTCAAAATCGAACACGCCGCCGTCGTACGAGCCGCGTCGCTCTGGCCGCCGAGGCGGCAAGCCGAGCGGAGGCAGAGGCGTGTCGCTGCCACGACGCGGTGGCCGGGACTCGCCGAGCGATAAGTGCTCCATCGCCATCTGCTGCGTCTGTAGGTGCACGTCAAGCTCATCTTCCTCTCGGAAAAAGTAGCGAGGATTCGAAGCTGTCGACGAGTCGGTAATGTCGTCCTCGGGTATCCTCGACTGGCGATTACTATGATACTGTGGCGGTCGTCGCCCTTCGCGCATCGCTGACATGACTGCAAGTGCTGGTGATTTCGACAAATCAAAATCATCCGCCGTACGCGGAGAAGGAGCCCTGATACGCACAAAACCAGTCATGAGATGGAACTTTCGGCACCCTTTGCCCAGTACAATCCACGTACCACGAATGCTGGTGCATGGGGAATCCGTCCCGGAGGTAGCCGATATCGCTCGGACACGAACTCGCCACTGGAATAAACGACGGCTCGCGACGACTGCCCGTCTGGTTCTGTGCCGGCGGGGGCAACACGAGCTCGGGCATGCCGCTGTCCCCCCCGGCCAACATGAAACTCGGCTCGGGCAGCGAGCCGATCACTGGCGCCCGTGGCGGCTGGTATCTTGTTGTGAAAAACGACGCGGAATGGCCGTTAACGGGACACGACTGGGAGATCATGGCGCCGTTCGGCGAGGTCTGCTCGAGGTTGAACTCGCCCACCGCCGGGATGCCGACTGGTGAGCTGCGCTGCGAGCGATGGCCGTGGCCAATCGGGATCGGACGCGTTGGACCGGACATGGCGTGCGTGTGTGTGTGTGTGTGTATCCTGTGGGTAACTCCCCCCAAGCTCTGTTCGATCGCCTTCCTTGTGTACTGAGTGCGCGTACTGGACCTTCACTCACTTGGACTCTTCACTTCGCACCCCGGCACGTCAGTTCTCGCGTTCGCGGCGTGGAAGGGCTCAAACAACGCGCGAGAGACTGGAGAACGCGCTGATGCGGACGAGAGACGCAGGGACGCGCACGTAGCGGCGAGCGAGGGCCGCGTTCGATGAATCTCCTTCCGTAGCTCCCGACGTGAGCTCCTCTGGGTTGCGCTGCTCCCCGTAGGTACCGACCGCGATCGAATCGAAATGACGAGGGTGGACGCAACAACGCGTACCACTCTCACTGGTACACACAGAATGAAGGTCACCCGTGGTGTACCAGTGCAAACGGTACCAACTGGCCAGCCCTTGCTCCAGACCTCTAGCTTTGCGTATCCTATGTAAATCAGTCCGATGAAACACTTTTTTGTATCGTTTAAGACTTTGGGAAATGAATCCCTGTGCAAAGTGATGTGGCGACCTGCCCGAACTGACCGGTGGTCGCATGTACTGGCCATCAAGGAAGAGCGGCGTCTGCGCCTTCTGACGCCCGGTGGACGGCATCCCACGACGCGCGCTTGCTAGAGAGAGACCTAGAGAGCGAGAGAAAAGCATGGTGCAGCGCGTCGACGTGTCCGCGGCGCCGTACGAGCGCCGGATCGAGATTCAAGACCGGTCGGAAGATGAGCAGGACTCGGACCACAACGGATGCGACGGCTACAGCCACATGACGACGCCCTCGCGCGTCCCACGGCCGCAGATGCTGCAACGACAAGCGTCTGGACTGCAACAGCGACCGCAGATGCTCCAGCGCCAAGCCTCCGGATTGCAACAACGCCACCCAGCGCCCTTGACGAGACAGCGTGTGGTCATGTTTGGCGGCGTGTCCACGATGAATCTACCCAGTCGCGTGGACGAAGAAGACGAGTACGAGGCGATGCGTGAGAGTGACGTGATGGAACCGCCGCGACGCTCGTCGCTCTCCACGATGAACGGCGGCGACCGGCGCTCGATCGATTCGTCCATCAGCACGCTCTTCCTCTCGGATTCGCAAAAGATCTTGGCGCACATTGACCCGAATCGCGATCTCAAGCGACTCACGAACCGATTCCGAGACGAACGCATGGAAGAATCCTTCCAGCTGTACACGTCCATGAACGACTTTCCCGCCGCGCGACGCATCTTGCTGTCGTTGTTGGGATGCCAAGTCGTGGCGTATCTCCTCTTTGTGATCCTTCGTCACACGTGTCTTGGGAGGAAACCACATCAAAGCGATGAAGCGCAAAGCCTCGGATATGCACTGTACGACCTCAATCAGACGTCCGACAGCAACGTCACGGCGTTCCATAAGCTCGAGACGTGCCATCGATACCAAATGCCCGAAGTGAATCCGTACTTTGGCATTCTGCTCTGGGGATTCGCGCCTTTCACACTGCTCTATGGATTGTTCCCGCTCAAGTACCTCGAGAGCACGATGAGTCTCCGTATCGCGGTGTACTACATTCGTCGCTTCTGGAAGACCATCGCCGCGCTCATTGTGCTGCTCTGGGCCGTTGGCTTGGATCTCTTTCTTCATCACGTGCTCTTTGCCGTGCGCGACCAGCGGATGGAGATGATCGGTGACGGCGAGTTGTCCTGTGCCAAGAAGAATCCCACGCCTCGGGAATGGTCGGAGCAGAGCGAGTGGTGGGCACATCACAAGAATCGAGAATTCCTCAGCGTGTCCTTCTGGATTCTCATCTACCAAGTGCGCCTCGCGTCCAGTATCATCATGGCGGTCCTCGCAGTCGTCGCAACCGTGACCGGGATCGTATCCGTGGCTCTCAAGCTCGATTTTCGACATGTTCTGATCAACTCGGTCGCGCTCTGGGGCACGACAATGGGCATCTTGTTCTGGGGCCAATCCATGTCGTTGAGCTCACGCGATGCGTACAACTTGGGCAACAAGTTCTTTTTGTTCCTCTGTGTCCTATTCCCAACGTGCTTGACGTTAGTGGCGACGTACTCGGAAGACCGAGCGGCGCGTCTTGCGTATGCATCGAAAGTTCGCGCCGAACGAATCAACACGACGCTCAAGCTCGATTACTCCGTTAAACGTATGGGCCTCGAGAATCGAAACCTGCCCAAGGACGAGAAGGAACTCATGGAAGAAGCGCTGATTAACGCGAACGACACGAGAATTCTTCGCAAAGTCGCAATTCCGTTCATCGAGTTAGAACTCAAGGACGTCGTCGCAAAGAGTCCGTATGGAGATATTTTGCTCGCTGACTACCATGGCACTCAAGTCGTCATCAAGCGACTGGCCCTGTCCAGTTGCACACCGGATGGACTGAAAGATTTCAAGGCGTCTGTGGAAATGCTTGCGTATCTCCGCCACCCGAACATCGTGCTGTTCATTGGTGCGACGTACGATAATCTTGCGAATGTTGGCATTGTGCTCGAGTACTTGGAACGCGGCGATGTCTCGACATTACTGCGTAGCAGCATTGCGTTGACGTGGAGTGATCCGCTTCTCAAGATTGCTACGGATGTTGCACTTGGTGTGTCGTATCTGCACAATTGTGACCCACCACTCGTTCACCGTGATCTCAAATCGTCAAACCTGTTGTGTACGGCTACGTATTCCTGCAAGATTTCGGACTTCGGAGAATCCAAGCGACAACTGGCGGCTGGCGCTTTGTTCAGCACGGTTGTCGGAACGCCGTACTGGCTCGCACCAGAGATCCTACGAGAAGAAAAGTACGATGTCCAAGTGGACTGCTACAGCTTTGGAATCGTTTTGATCGAACTGGAGACTCGCAAAGACCCATACTTTGACCAGACGGAAAATCAGAGCACGATTGATATCATGATGGGCGTCGCGCGTGGAGAACTACGACCTACAATTCCCAGCACATGCTTACCAAGCCGTCGTGAGTTGATCATGCGTTGTCTTGACCCGGATCCAAAGCGTCGACCGAAAATGACTGAGATCCTCAGTAAGCTCCAGCACGAAGTGAGACAAGAACTCATGGACCAGTCCTCGTTCGAGCACAACCGTGATCGTCGTCGTGTGATGCTCATGCAACGCCATCAGCGCCTCAATCGACGCGGTCTGAAGGACTTGCTGGATCAAAGCCTCTCGGACGACGAAGAGGAAAAGAAAGAAGATGAGTAACGGTATTGAGCCATTCAAGTTCGCATGCAATATTTTACTAGTAAAACATTGAGTCTTTGCTCACATTGCGGTTCACTTTGGTTGCCTCTGACTGAAGAAGAGCTTTACCGCGGTTCTCTAGTCGATGCAAAAATCGCTGCTCTTGATCGTAGACATGAGCTAGGTGGTCGTGATGATGCATTGCCTTTGCTGCAAGACGAGCATGGTCATGGTGAACTATTGCAGCATCCTGATGGCGCGCGTATTCTTGAACCCGATCGATATGATTCAAAAGAATGCGAGCTTTCGTCGCGGCTCGAAGTTCCTTGCGTCTCTTGTCATGCTCGAACGAAAGAGGATCGACGTCGTTCGCTGGAGGGTGCTTTTCCAGTGGCGAGAGACGACTCGGCGAATATTCAGGCGGATTGCCGAGCACAACGTCTGGTTCATTGTTTGTTACTGACAGCATTGCGCGTTTTGCAAGAGGCGAGAGCTGAATCAGCGAAGGTGCAGCATGGAACGGACCAAGACTCGTCGACAACGTCGTGCCAGTCTCCAGCAAGTGATTTGCGTGGGTTCGGATCTTTTCTAGATATGTTTGCTGACGGAAGATCACATCGTCGGACTTCTCGTCCGGGTCGGCGAAATGAAGATGTCGCACGAAGGTTCTGTAGTGGATCGGCGAAGTCTCCACGAGGTTTGGATCGTACTTGTTGAGTAGCTGTTGCGTCTGCTTTTCGTTAAGCCCTACTCAGCAAGACGGATGAGACGGAACGAGAAGCATCGCAAGTTTGATGAGTACTTGGCACGTACCAAGATTGGTGCTCTGGAGCGTTTGCCGGATCTGAGAGTACGCCAGATATCCTGTATCTTGCGCATCTTGTTGAACAAGAGCTGCCAGTACAACCGAAGCCTTTGAGCCGGGGCCGATGGGGCTTCGATACCACGGCTCATCCTTGAACGTTTTGCGATCTCTCTACTCAGCGACATGCTCAGTCAACTGACAATTTACAAAGAGGCTACCACCATGGAGCTCACCTGGATTTCCTCGATCTTTGAAGCTAGTACAGCCTAACACAGAGTATCATACTCTAATCAGCTTGCATCAGCGTCTTCTCTGGGCGTAATAGTGCTGTTACCTCAGCGTCCGACCCGAGATCGCGTCTATGTGGAGAAGCGTCGCCGACGTGCGATCGCTCGACCAGAGAGAGATCGAGTCGCCATTGCGCTCTTCGCTGACGATTCTTCTGCTTCGCATGGAGCACCACACGCTCGCGATCCTCCAATAAAGGGCCACCCAGCTGGCGGAATTGACGCTCCTTCTCGGGCTGTTCCAGCTCCTTTCGCAGCTGATTCAGATTAGTCTGCCCTATGTTTCCAGTCCGTCGATGGCGTCCCATGCTCGAGTGCTCAGCTGTCGGCAAACAGCAGCCCAGATGACACGGTCTCGGGTGATTCCTGTGCTCACAAGCAGCGCCCGCGTGATCCGCAAGGTCTCTCCTAAGACACGACGCGGTGGCTTGGGTACATTTAGAAGCCTCATGATTGGCCGAATAAGAAAACTGAACTTGAGGTAAGACCTAAGTTGGGGTTGCACTTGAAGTTGCCCTTACGTCCGATCGAAGTGCCTTGCGAACGAGCGCAACGTGGTTTTCTGTCTTGTCGGAGCTGCGACAGCCTGTGGACGCGAGTGACGCCATTGTCCGCACCGTTGATGGGCCTTCGTTGATCGCTGATCATCCGTTCTTGCACAACGTAGCGGCCATCACCCAGACTGCTCTCTTTCGAATCTCACGCGTGACATGCGTCGACTCAACGCGTCGCGCGCCCCTTATCTGGAACTGGATCTTTCTTAGGACCTAGCCATTCGAGCTTAATGGCGTGCTGATACGGGCGGGAAAAGAACATGGAGCACGACATGGGGGAAACCGCGATTCCATCTGCCTTTTCGAAACCCACGCATGCACACCTTGGTTATATCTTCGAAGGTGGAAGAACACGCATGGGTGGTGTCATATCCCACCTGGCATGTGTTGCAAGCCTACATCACCACACTTCAACGTCGCTCGGACGTGGGAAAGCCTAGGATTTGGCGCGTTGATTTCCACCATGAGCAGTCTAAACTCGTTGTACACAAATGCAGGATTCTTGGCCGTTCCTAGCCATTGTGGTGGGTGGCATTTTGTGGGTGGCTATTTGGTTAGTCCAGTCCCCCGCCGATTGCAGTTTTCACAACGCCATGGCAAAATCTCATCGTGGTGACAACAGGCAGTCACGAGTGAACCAATCAGGAGGCAGCCACATCACCTCCACACCCTCTCGACTTCGCGCGGTTGGCGGAAAAAGCCACTGACGCACTTCTGGTCGAAGCGGGCTAGGGGTAGACGGAGAGGCGGAGCAACCTTTCCAAGACTGACAACCGGCTGTTGGGGCGGTTGTCGTTAGTGCCTCGCGGAATCCACCAATCGGCGGCGAGCGTCGAGTGGCGGCAGAGCAATCAGGAGTCAGTTGTGTGATGAAAGCCAGCCCCAGTCACCAACAATCACTCCTCCGCCCCCTTCCGGAGGACTCGACCCGGCGCCGATAGACCCACCAGCAAGGCATTTCCCGTCTTTTACGTGGTGAAAAGGGGAAGCGCGCGCGGTCCCGCCAAAGAACAAGAGCGGAAACCCAGCCGAAGACGGGACTAACGCGAAGTGTGTCAATTGAGAGAAGAACGGGGGCCCTCATCGCACTGGACGCCAGAATCGTCGTCTTGAGAGCAGAGAAAGCGAGAGGAACGCACCCACCGACCTTCCGGACGCTGGACTCGGTAAAGAAAAGCAAGCATCACTGTGTACTGAACGTGCGCGGTTGCGATCGAGGGTAAGCAGGTTAGGTGAGTCATCCCATCCACTTGAACCGGCCACGTGGTTTGGTTAGCCCCGCTTCCGAGAAAACCAAGGAGATCCAGATTCGCAACGGCATCGGCGCAACGGCTGCAAGCGAGATGAATCACCGTAGCGCACCCAACACGCGCAGTAACAATGGCGCCGGCGGAGGCGGCAGTCTGCCAGGCAACTCGAGCAACGCGATGATCAACATGGACCTCGAGCTCCTCGTGCAATCCACCCAGAACCTCGCCATCTCGTTCGGACGCAAGAACAGCTTGGAGAAGTTCCATGGGTGGCTTTGGAAGAAATCGAGTCGCTTTTCCAAGTGGCGAAACCAGCATTTCGTCTTGGATGGCGGTCTCTTGTCGTACTACGACTCGTTCCCGACCGGTCAGTTTGTCACGGGCAACCCCATGTCGGCGATGTCGGGAGATACGTTGTTTACCTGCAAAGGCGAGTCGTCTCCTGCAGGTGCGGTCCGAGTAGCTCACGTGGAGCGATCGCGGAAGTCCAAGATTGCGTTCAAGGTCTTCGCTGTGAGTGGCAAGATCATCGATCTGCGCGCCAAGAACGAAGTGGTCTGCAACCAGTGGGTCGAGCGATTGAACGAAGCGGCAACTCTGGCGAAACGCCAGGAGTCTCTCAACAGCTCCACGACGAGCACTGCCTCCTCAACACTCTCAATTGGGTATTCCGACTCGGAACTCGACTCCCTTGCCAACATTGTCGATAAGAGTGGTTGGCTAGAAGTGGGCGACAAGAAGTCCAAGCGGAGACGATACTGTGTGCTCCAAGGCAGCATGTTCACGGTGTACGAAAACGAAGATCCATGGGCAGTCCCTACAAGTCGTGCGTACGTGACTCAGGCCGACAAGTACAACCCCAGTGGCTGCGAGTTCACCCTCATCACCCAAGCAGGCAAGACGACCAAGAATCTGATCCTGAAGGCGCGATCTCAAGACGAAATGCATATGTGGCTGGAGGCGCTCCAGAACGCCTACGAGTAACCATATCCAGCTGCCCGCCCAGTTCGATGTGATAGTAGAGATAGTCGTTTGTCCAGTACGTGCCAAGTATGAGGTGGCGCCATGGGATTCCGTTGAGGGAGATGCGATCGCATGCGCTTCTTTGGAAAATCATTAAATTATTCACCATCATTCGCATACTTTAGTACAGTGTTGCCTTCTTCCATCAGACCATCAGACTATCATGGAGAAGCCACGCTTTTCCCTCCATCAACCATCAACCATCATGCATCCTCACCCTCGTCGTCCGATTGTGTGAACTGTACCCAGACCTTTGGCGTCTTTCCATCAAACGTCCACCTTCAAAATAACCAACGTTTGTTTGATTCGCAATCCAACCCAACTCTAGTTTTTTGGGGTGATTGGGTTTTATTGCACGCCGATCGCCAAGTGACTTGAAGACGAGAAGCTCCGGACTAAAACGCGGAGACGCGCCATCCATTCGCTCTCTGCGTGACGCTCCATGGCCGACACCAGCGCTCCGTCGGCGGCACCTGGTGCTGCGGTATCAGATGCGCCGTTGATCCATCTCGAGTTCCAATATCGCCAGGTGGATACGATTCTCGCCGTGGCGTACGGTGGCGCGTGCTTCTTCGCCTTCTGGGCGTTCATGATGCACTACCAGTCGTCGTCCCGACAGGTCGCGACGCTCGGCTTCTATCTGCTTATGGGACTCGCGGCGCTCACGCGAGTCGTGTGGTTCGCCACGCCGTATGGTGTCATGTCGGTGACGATGGAGCCTCCACTGCTCAAAATGGGCGACGACGGATGGATCAACTTCCTCGTCGCGGAGGCTGTCGAGCTCTTCGGCTCGTACCTCATCTACAGCATCTTCGTGCTCATCGTCGTCTTCTGGGCCGATATGTTGCGACGCTTGTTCACGCAGGACAACGTACGATATCATCCGCTGCGACTCTTTTTCATCGTGTTGAGCATTGTCCTCTTCGTCCAGGGGCTGGGCTTTGCCATCTTCGCCGCCAAGAAGGTCGATTCGTATTGGCTCATGCTCTATGATGACATTCTCGTCGCGCTCTTGTCGTTCGCCTCGCTCGTCGCGTTGACGGTGTACTCGTACCGCATGAAGACCGTGCTCCAGGCGTTTCTCGAAGTCAGCCAGATCGACACGACCGACCGCATCAAGGCCGTGAACTGGGCCACGTCCATTTGCTCCGTGTTCCTCGTCTTCAACACGATCTTTGTCTCGTACTCGATCATCAGCATCGCGAGCTACCACCGTGTCGACATGATGCTCAACCCCAAGTCGTGGTGGATCTTCGTCGCTTCCAAGCACTTGCTTGAAGTCTGTGTGCTCTACTTCTTGCTCTACTCGCTGTGGGGTAAGAGCTCGGACGACGAGCAGCGCAAAGAAGGCTACGAGCAGATTCCAGACGTTGTCTCGGACGACGAAGCCCCTGTCATTGCTTCGACGACACCCAAGCGTCTTCATTAGCCATCGACATCCTCAGTACAGACAGCAAGCACGTTTTGAATAATCGGGAGAATATGCATCAATTTTAGCGTGTGTATGTTGTGTGTGTGCGTGTTCAAACTACCAAGCCTAGTCAGTCAAGTCCTCGTTGAGGTCGACGCCCAATTCCTTGGCGACCTGGAGCATATCCTTGTCACCACGGCCACTGACATTGATCACAACGACCTTGCTCGAGTCGAGCTGCGAGGCGAGCTTGATACCGTAGTAGATGGCGTGAGCGCTCTCCAGTGCGGGGATGATACCCTCCTGTCTAGAAAGGAGCTGGAACGCCTCGAGGGCCTGGTCGTCGTTCACGCTCACGTACTTGGCACGACCCGAGTCCTTGAGGAACGAGTGCTCTGGGCCCACACCAGCGTAGTCCAGACCAGCCGAGACACTGTGCGTTGGGATCACCTGGCCAGCGTCGTCCTGCATCACGTACGTCTTGGTGCCGTGCAAGACACCTGGACGACCGCCGAGCAACGTCGACGAGTGTCGTGGCGTCTCCACGCCCTCACCACCGGCTTCAACTCCGTAGATGTCCACGCTTTCGTCCTTGATGAACGGGTGGAACATACCGATGGCGTTACTGCCGCCACCGACACACGCGACGATGGCGTCCGGCAAACGACCGATCTCTTCCTCCAACTGCGCCTTGATCTCACGACCAATGATGCTCTGGAAGTCACGAACAATCGTTGGAAACGGGTGCGGACCGATGGCCGAACCGATAATGTAATGCGTCGTCTCGACATTTGTCACCCAGTCGCGGATAGCAGCATTGACGGCGTCCTTGAGCGTCTGCGAGCCTTCCTTGACGGCAATCACCTTGGCCCCGAGCATCTTCATACGGAACACGTTGAGCGACTGACGCTGCGTGTCTTCGTAGCCCATGTACACAACGCAGTCGAGGCCCAAGAGAGCACAGGCCGTGGCGGTGGCCACACCGTGCTGACCAGCACCCGTCTCAGCAATGATACGCTGTTTGCCCAATCGCTTGGCCAGCACCGCCTGCCCCAACGCGTTGTTGATCTTGTGCGCACCCGTGTGCGCCAAGTCCTCACGCTTGAGCCAGATCTGTGCGCCCTTGGCGTGCTCCGTCAGACGCTTGGCATGGTACAACGGCGTTGGACGACCAATGTAGTCACGACCGAGGTGCTCCAACTCCTCCTGTATGCATCAGAACATCACCGTCAGTTTTCTACAGTTCCCAAAACCAATACTGCAACATATTGCATCAACGTACGCGGAACTTTGGGTCCTTGGTAGCGCGCACGTACTCGTCAATGAGGTTGTGATGCGCCTGGATGAGCGTCTCGGCCACGAAGCAGCCGCCGTAGCGACCAAAGTACGCGTTGAGCTCTTCGGCGCTGTTGTACACAGGCGGCGCGTTCGAGACCTTGAGGTAGTGCGTGTAATCTTCCGTGTTCATCCTGCTAAGGTGTAATACAACCAGCGAGTTCTCGACGCGAGCGGCAGATGGAGAAATGAAATGACCCCGTAGCTTTTCATGGTGGGCGGTGTCGAATGGTGTGGCGGACACCAAACGTCCGTTCTTTTTCTGAATTTTCGGTTTGGCCAAGCGCCATAGGAATCTTCTTTAGACCACCACGGGCTACCGCCACCAGTAGAGCCGATTACGTCACCGCCTACTGGTGACTTCAACATCGTTCGCCGAACATCGCTCGAGAACCGGTATAGACCCACGGGAGACTGGTGGAGAACCGGTTCCTCAAGATCATGAAACGACGCGGATGGCGGCGCGCGCCAAGCGACGCCAGAGACGTTTTCCGCTCGATCCGAGCCGCCTCTCCTCGCCATCTTGCGTTCTTCTCGTCGAATATGATCAGCGCGTTGTTTCTCATCAGCCAGAAGGGCGAAGTCGTGCTCAATCGCTTCTATCGCGACGATGTGAGTCGCCGACACGCCGACGCGTTTCGTCTCCAAGTGATTGCGGCCAAAGAGACGGGATCGACGCCGCCTATCAAGAGCATTGACGGCTGCTCGTTCCTCTACACGCGTCATGAGAACCTCTACCTTGTCGCGGTCTCGCGCGCCAACATCAACATTGGTAAGATATGAGAATTGTGGAAATTTAGGATTCCAGCACTGACTTGGTGTATGTATCCTCAGCGATGGTGTTCCAGTTTCTCTACCAGCTCAATGGCATCTTCAAAGAATACTTTGGCAAGAAGTACACGGAGGTGCGACTCGTCTCTACTTCTGTACGTGGAGAGAATTCCTTATGGTGAAGTTTGTAGGAAACGATCCGCGACAACTTCACTCTCGTCTACGAGCTCCTGGATGAGACCATGGACCACGGATACCCACAGAACTGTGCAATCGACGTCCTCAAGATGTACATCAACCTCGGCTCACTCACGGTTCGTTTCCTTCATCTCTCTTTCCATCTTCGAGTGCTAACTCACCCTCTCTACAGAACCCCGACGGCTCGGCGACGACCCAGCCATCCCAGCTCACGTCGCAGATCACGGGTGCCATCGACTGGCGTCGCGACGGCCTCAAGTACAAGCGCAACGAAGTGTACTTGGATGTCTTTGAGAGCGTCAACTTGCTCATGTCGTCCAACGGCACGGTCCTCCGCAACGAAGTGGCTGGTCAGGTCGTGATGAAGACGCTGCTCACGGGTATGCCCGAGTGCAAACTCGGCTTGAACGACAAGTTGACGATGCAAAAGGGCAGTGACGCACCGCCAGCCAAGGTTGCAGGCCAGAAGCGTGGTACTCGCGAGGTCGAGATCGACGACTGCACGTTCCATCGTTGTGTCCGACTCGGCAAGTTTGACGCTGACCGTACCATCACGTTCATCCCACCGGATGGAGAGTTTGAGCTCATGAAGTACCGAGTGACTGAGAACATCAACTTGCCGTTCAAGATCATGCCAGCGTACCAAGAGCAGGGCACGACGCGTTTGTCAGTCACCCTCAAGATCGCTGCGACCTTCAGTCCTCGACTATTTGCCACCAACCTGGTCATCAAGATCCCGGTATGGATCTAGGCTGCTCGATTTCTCTGCTTTTCGTAGGTACTAATGTTCACATGACCTGTAGACGCCACCCAACACCGCCCGTGCGCGTATCAACGTGCCGATTGGACGGTATGTAGCTGATTCCGCTGTAGAAGGCTGTCTTGATCGCTTATAACGTTGTTTGGTGTGCATAGTGCCAAGCACGAGCCTGAGAACCACGCGATTGTGTGGCGCATCCGCAAGTTCCAGGGCAAGCTGGAGCGCATGCTGGATGCCGAAGTGGAAATGATGAAGTCGACCAAGGAGAAGGCGTGGTCACGCCCACCGATTCAGATCGAGTTCCAGGTGCCAATGTTCACGGCGTCCGGTTTGCATGTGCGCTTCCTCAAGGTCTTTGAGAAGAGCTCGTACCAGACGACCAAGTGGGTGCGCTACGTCACGCGCGCGGGCCAGTACCAGCTGCGCATCTAAGTCTCTGGTGTTGTGATCGCTGGACAAAAGGACGCTTGCTGCCTTTTTCTATATAACGCAGAGTATATAAGAGAATCAACACTGGCTAACCTGGTGCTTCTCATTTCTATCTTCGCTTGTACTCGCACGGCTTGAACTCGATCAAGACGCCGACTTCAGGCTTTCGCGGGGTTTTGACAAACTCGAAGAGCGCAAACATCTTGTTGGCTTCGTCCTTGTGCTGCAGATCGAAGCCCATGCGCTTCATGGCTGCCACGAAACCGGCGATACCACCAAGGCCCTCTGTCTCAAAGCGACTCTTGACTTCTGCGACCTTGAGGATGCCCTTAGGCTTAAGCACTCGGTAGACCTCGAGCACATATTCACGGATGCTGGTACCCATCAGCGCAAGACAATACACGGCAATGTCGATGGATTTGTCAGGGAGCGGCACCTAGAACACACAGACTGAGTGAAGATCGTTGGTGGAAGACGATGTAGGACGTACGTTGGCGATGTTGCAAGCTGTGACCTGGGGCTTTCGAGAGACGAGATCAAACGAGTGCACTTTGTTCTTGACGCTCTCGGCCAGTCGAGCGTCACCACACCCAAAGTCGGCGACGATAGCCTTTGGATGCTTCCTGCAAAGTCCTTGATCGTCAGTTTACTGTCATTTTAAGCAGAAACGAGCGAGCACGCACTTGACATAGTCGATGAACGTGTCCAATGGGTTCACAGGCCACTTTTCAGCCTGCTCACGGAAGCCTTGATGGTACTAATGACACGAAAGCACCGTCAGAGCATCCTCTTTGACTCGAAATGAGTCGTACTACGCACCACATCGAAGAGTTCTGGGTCTGACTGGAAGGTCTTGAAGGCCTCCTTGCCTGTGGACGTGTACAGTTGCTCGTTGAGCATGCGGAACTTGCCGCCGTCCAGTCGACGACGCATTTCCTCCTGCATCTTGGATAGACCCGTCAACTTCTTCCCACCTTTACCGCCCTGTTGTGGCTTTTGGGTCGCTTTCGACGCGCCTTTCACGACAGCATGCTGCTGCTTCTTGCCGCCGGCCTTTTTGCCCTGCTTGGCTTGCGCTGGGGGCTTGCCGGCACTGTTCTTGGCGCCGTTCGCCTTGCTCTTCTTGCTCTTCCGGCTCATGATTGGGATCTGCACACCAACCAGCGCAAAGTGTCCTAAACCAACGCCACGCGTGTCCTAAACCAACGGTTTTATGTACTGAAAGAGATAACTGTTAGATTAGGACAACAAGGCACATGGCTACACTTTGGACGAGCTCACTTCGTCGCTCATGAGCTATTTGCGTGCGTTGCAGTCTCCTTTCGCGTGGATCTGCTTCATGGCTGACGGCGCCGAGTAGCTGAGAATCCATGTTGCAACTGGACAAGACCACGGAGCGACTGCGATCCAAGCATGTGCGTACACTGGAGCTCCTGCAGAAGACTCTAGATGAGAACGTCGAGCTCCGCGATCGCCTTGCGCAGCTGCAAAAGGTGAGCAACGCGTGCGATCACATAATAATGTTGTTTACTTTGGTATACTTACAGTTCCGCTGCAGGGCACGTTGCATCTGAGTCAGGGCGTTCCTCGGTCCAATCGGACGAATGAGCTAGAAGACGAGATCGATCGGTTGAAAGCCGAGCATTGTGCGGCCATGGTGGCAATCGAAGAGGCCGCCAAAATCCGAGAAAAGGAACTGATGCAAGCTCTTGAGACGCAACGCACACAGCAACAACGACTTCAGAACGATGTCTCTACGCTTGAGACGCGACTGAGCAATATTCGTGAAAATGTGCAAGATGAACGACTCCAATGGCAGCTCGAGCGACAACGACTGACTCAAGAGAACGAGACGCTGAAAGACGAGCTCCGACATATCTCCGAGGGACGAGAGACGAATTACGACCGATATCAAGCCGAGATCTCGGCTTTACACAGTCAGCTTGATGCGTCTTGTTGCGCTCACAACGAAGCCGAAGCACTGAATCGCCACATGCAAGACGAGCTTGACCTGTTGCATACCGAAATCAGCCATCTCAAGCAAGTTGTAGTCGAAAACCAGGCTCAACTGAGCGCTGCTCAGGCGGAATTGGTAGCAACGCGAGTGAACGAAGCCAAGTTAATAAGCGAAATGGCTTCCTCTCGACGGCGAATCGACGAACCACAGGACAACCTGGGCCAACAACAGCCACTCCCTGCCTTGAATCCGGTTAGAATCCAGACACCACGTCAACTTCAGCTTCAGCAGCAACTGACAACTGCGTTGCTCAGACTTCAGGAAATCGAAGAGCAAAATTCGAGACTCGTGAACGAAAATCGATCACTTCAGGAGACGCTGACCAAGCTGCAGCTTCAATTGCAGGAACTCACGGCAGGTTTGCGGGCGCAGACAGCGAATGGTAGCATGTTTGCTGCTCACATCGACCTGAAACGTGAGAATGTCCAGCTTCGTGCACAAATAGAAGAGCTGAAGCAGCTCCAACGACGTTTCCTCACGACCGCAAATAAGAAAACCATCAGCTTTCCAGCACTGTAAACCAAAGAGTCATGTAAGCAATAACTGTATGAAATTACCAGAAGGACCAAACCAAAAACGAACTCCACTCGATACGTCAAGCAAGGATCCTTGATACGGGTACCGGAAAGCCACAAAAAGCTTCACGCGACAGCATTCTAATTGTCGAGCGAACCGTACGAGTGACCAGCTGGGTCGATGCGTCGACGAGCTTCGTGGTCGACAATTGGCTGGTACTCGGTCATAAATTCACGTCGCACACGGTCACGATCCTTTGGATTTGGCGTACGACGAGCGATCTCAGCCGCCTTCATAGCATTACGAGTAATGAGAGGACTGTGAGACAGCGAAGTCGACGCAAGATCCAACGTCGTTCGAATTGGAGTGAGCGATTCCTCGATTGGTTCGAGGTACGCGAAACCTGGGATCTTGAGAGTACCGTTGTACACGGCCGTGCCGGCAAGCAGCAGAACCATACCCGCGAGCTGCAGCCAGCTCCAAATTGTCCACGCCTCACCAAAGGCACCCTTAGTGAACACGTAGAAGAGCAACAAGTCGGTACCCCAGACTGTAATAGGACGGAAGTTGTCGAGAATCGCGTGCCAGATCGAGTTGAGCAAGTAGGTGACCGAGACGGCGAAGACGTTGTAGCCGAGAATCACGAGGAGGTAGACACCGACAATAATCTGAGCCAATTGGCTGTTCAGGAGCATCTCGAACGCATCGTCAAAGCGTTCGTTCGAGCCAAGGTCGTTGCCTGGCACCAAGTACGCAATCGGGTAAACGACGAATGTGGTAAGCACCAAACCCCAAACGCCTTCCATGCCCACGACCACAAGCGGTGGTGCACTGTCGCCTTCGTCCATGAGCTTTTCCTCGTACACGTACTGGAACGCCTGGACAGCGCAGCTGAGGATGATCATCAAGATACCAAAGCCAGGGTGGGCATTTTGGTTGTTATTGGACTGGTCATCCTGATCCGCAAAGCTCGTGGCACCCACGAGCAGCGCAGCAAGCGTGTTGAGACCAATACCAATCCACATGTAGCCGCGAAGGCGATCCTTGAGGATGACGACCTTCAAGACCGCGACGAAGATGATCACCGTGCACTTCATGAGTTGGAAAACACTGACAGTGACGTAGAGCAGACCCAAATTGGCCAGGAACGTCGCCAGCAGGTCGAACGCGGCTGGCAATGCAAGCAAGAAGTACATTTTGCGTGGGATGCGGTAGTGATACTTGACTAAAGGACAAAAGCAACAACAAACTGCATGAGCAACCATGACAAACTAGTAGGAAATGGACCAAGTACTTACGTCCGTTGCGCGACGACTCGCGCCATTGGCGCTCAACATACCAGTGGTATCCCCACTGGATGGGCAGCGCGAAGACCATGGCGAAGAACATGAGCCACGTCTGGAAGATGGGCTTTTCGAACTTCTTCATCTCGCCATCGATGCCCACCGAGTCCACTCCATAGAGGATCTACTCATCCACACAGTTAGAGCAAGTCCACAAAAGCCACTCGTGAGATAGCATCGTACCTTGCCGGTGCTGTCAACATCGTCGAGTATCAAGCACACTCGGTCAGTCATTGGATACGGTTAGTCCACTGGATCAGTTGAACGTACAGAGTCGTGCCGGTGCCTGTGATGAGGCCCATGCCGAAGACCAGCGCTTCCTTCATTCCGCAGGACATGGTGCTGAGTGGATGGCTGCCTGATGAGAGATGAAGGTGGACAGAGCTGATGGACGTCGGCAGTTGGGGAAGTGCTTCAAGATCGCGTCAGCTTCCATAAATCGTTCTTTTTTTACGAAACAGGTAATTACGTGTCTGGGTTCGCGAGTCCAAAAACCACGAAGACACAAAAACCATTATTGAGTCGTGGTTGACCGAATGTACCGGTCGAACATGCAATGGATGGGAGATCCGTTGCACGACGCGGGAAATGCGATGGAGAGAGTTCATCCTGCTCGGGAAATTGAACTTTTCGTGAGAAGGAGCACAAGAGTCGGTTGACGATGGATGCACATGCATGTTCTCGATCGAACCCAAGCCTGCGACAGATGAGCAACTCTTGGGCTGCAAGGACCACAGTATGTGGAGTTGTGTGTCTCGTGTGGACTCAAATCTGGTGGTGGCGGTGAGGAAGAAGAGTCATGGGAGAGTTGAAGCTGAGCATGTGAAAATTGCCGGTGAGCGAGCAGCAAATCCCCCGCCTGACCTTCAAGGTGTTTGCTAAACAGATGGCTTCACACAAATCTCGAAGAATGGTCTTCTTGGTCATGCCATCAAGCTCCATACTCATCTCGACGTGCTCAGAGTGTGGGAGCATGCCAGAGTGGATGAATCCTCGAGCGCACCTGCATGGTTGCGATCTTTTGACTCACATCTCCATCCGTTCCAATCAACCATCTTGCCTCTGTTTAGTCCGTTGCATCGCTTCTTCAACAACTTGCCTGTCAAATCACAGACATGTACTATGCGCGCACAACCATCTGAGTCGTATACTCGAATGTGTCACGTCTCGCCCCATCTAGTGGTAGGTCCTTCCACTGCTGACTCGGTTGTGCGGGAACACAGACTGAGCTGGTCTCATTCTCGATTCTGCGGCGTCCGGAGCAAGTGCAAGACCCACACTCGTGATGTTCTCGTTCCGTCGCATCGTGACGGCGGCGGCCTGTGCCGCGCTCGCACTCATGAGCACCACCACGGATGCCTACAACATCGGTATCGGCAAGGGCGACATCACCGGCCCGGCCGCCGAAGTCGTCATGATGGGCTATGCCGACAGCAACCAGAAGTCTGCTGGTCTCATCAACCGCCTCTACGCGCGTGCGTTCATTGTGGAAGATGAGACCACGAAGCAGCGTGTGGTGTTTGTCAACTGTGACTTGCAGTCCGTCTTCCAACTCGTGCATCAGGAAGTGATCAAGCAGATTAAGGCCAAGTACCCGGGTGTGTACAGTGAGCAGAACGTCGTCCTCCACGCGACCCACACCCACGCTGGTCTTGGCGGTTCGTCGGCGTACTTTTTGTTTGACGTGTCGATCTACGGCTACATCAATGAAAACTTCGAGATGATTGTGAGCGGCATTGTGAAGGCCATCTCGGCGGCTCACGACTCCGTCGCGCCTGGTACCATCAGCTTCAACAAGGGCCAGATTCCAAACGGTGGCAAGAACCGCTCGCCTGACGCGTACTTGGCCAACCCAGCGGACGAACGTAGCAAGTACTCGACGGATCGTGACGTGGATTTGCGTCTGTTGCAGTTCCGTAAGCCAGACGGTTCGTTGCGTGGTGTGTTGGGATGGTACCCGGTTCACCCGACAAGTCTGTCGATGTTCAACAAGTTGGTGAGTGGCGACAACAAGGGTTACGCCGAGTTCTTGATCGAAGACAAGTTCCCAGGTGTGATCGCTGGTATCGGTATCTCGAACGCTGGTGATGTGAGTCCAAACTTGATTGATAATGGCAACGGCACGTTCCGTGGTGAGGGTAAGACGGACATTGAGAGTGCCGAGATCATCGGTGCTCGTCAGGCGAACAAGATTTTTGAGTTGTTGGAAGCTTCGTCGGAGAAGTTGAGTGGTTCGATTGGCGCCAAGTTGTCGTACGTGAACTACTCGAACGTGACGATCAAGGGTCGTACTGCTACGCCTGAACAGCCGTACGCGAACCGTACTTGTCCTGCTGTTGTGGGTCAGAACTTTGCTGCTGGTACCGAAGATGGTCGTGCTCTGGGTCAGTTTACTGAGGGTGATTTGAAGGCTAACGTTTTGTTCCAAGCTCTGGGTGCCACGATCAAGGCGGCACCTCAATGGGTGAAGGACTGCCAGACCGTTAACAAGGTTCCATTGCTCGCTGTTGGTCTCATGGACCCTGTCCCTTGGGTGCCAGAGATCTTGCCAGTCCAGGTTGTCAAGCTCGGCCAGTTTGGTATCGCTGTGACCAACTTCGAAGTGACGACCATGGCTGGTCGTCGTATCCGTTCGACTGTTCAGGCTGCGTTGGCTTCTGCTGGTGTGAAGGAGGTGGAGCTTGCTTCGATTTCGAACGCTTACGCTCAGTACTTGACGACTGCGGAGGAGTACTCCAAGCAGAACTACGAAGGTGCGTCGACTGTGTTCGGTCCAAACCAGCTTGCTGCTGTGCAGCAGGAGTTGACCCGTGTCGCTGCTTCGGTGGCCAACCCTTCGGTTCCTCTTGACGTCGGACCAACGCCTCGTCAGTTTGACCGCACCAAGCTCTTGAACTTCCAGACTGGCGTCGCCTTTGATACGGTACCAGGTGGCAAGAAGTACGGTGATGTCCGTGCCCAGCCACAGGCCAGCTACGCCATGGGCTCGACCGTCTCGGTCGACTTCTATGGTGCCCACCCTAAGAACCGTCTCAGCGAGTTGACCTCGTTCTGCGATGTCGAGAAGCAGACTTCCGCTGGTGTGTTCACGACCGTGATGACGGACTCGCACTGGGATGTGCGCTTCAAGTGGGCTCGTGACAGTGTGGCTGACAGCAAGAGCATGTGCGAGTGGTTCATCCGCAGTGGTAGCCGTACGTCGGTGGCCGGCACGTACCGCATCCGTCACCGCGGTTTCTCCAAGCCGTTGATCGGCGAGATCACGGCGTATGAAGGCGTCTCCGCCACGTTCACTGTCACTTAAGTATCATGCATGTAACTGTTGTTGTGGCTCTTGATGTGCAAAGTCGATGTTTAACACGAATGAAAGCGACACAAGAAGCAAAAAAATGTTCATTTAGTGTATCAAATTCCACTATATCAGCTCCTTGCTCATATTAGACGACACGTTGCAATGCTCGGCACTGCTTAGATGACCTTGAAAGTGGCCGAGACACCCTCGTATGGGGTGATGTCACCGATCAGTGGCTTGGAGAAGCCATGATGACGGAGGCGGTAGGTGCCAGGGACGGACGTGCGGCTACCACTGCGGATGAACCACTCGCACGTGCTCTTGCTGTCAGCCACACTGTCACGAGCCCACTTAAAGCGCACATCCCAGTGCGAGTCAGTCATCACGGTCGTGAACACACCAGCCGATGTCTCCTTTTCGACATCGCAGAACGAGGTCACCTCACTGAGGCGGTTCTTTGGGTGGGCGCCGTAGAAGTCGACCGAGACAGTCGAGCCGACGGCGTACGAAGCCTCAGGCTGGGTACGAGCGTCACCGTACTTCTTGCCGATTGGGGTGGTGTCGAACAAAACACCGGTCTGGAAGTTGAGCAACTTGCTACGGTCGAACTGACGAGGCGTTGGTCCGACGTCAAGAGGAACCGAAGGGTTGGCCACCGAAGCAGCGACACGGGTCAACTCCTGCTGCACAGCAGCAAGCTGGTTTGGACCGAACACAGTCGACGCACCTTCGTAGTTCTGCTTGGAGTACTCCTCCGCAGTCGTCAAGTACTGAGCGTAAGCGTTCGAAATCGAAGCAAGCTCCACCTCCTTCACACCAGCAGAAGCCAACGCAGCCTGAACAGTCGAACGGATACGACGACCAGCCATGGTCGTCACTTCGAAGTTGGTCACAGCGATACCAAACTGGCCGAGCTTGACAACCTGAACTGGCAAAACCTCTGGCACCCAAGGGACAGGGTCCATGAGACCAACAGCCAACAATGGGATCTTGTTCGCTGATTGGCAGTCCTTCACCCACTTAGGAGCTTCCTTCAAGATACCACCGATGGCACGGAAGAACACGTTGGCCTTCAAGTCGCCCTCAGTGATTCCACCAACACCACGTCCATCTTCGGTACCAGCAGCAAAGTTCTGACCCACAACAGCAGGACAAGTACGGTTCGCGTACGGCTGTTCAGGCGTAGCAGTACGACCCTTGATCGTCACGTTCGAGTAGTTCACGTACGACAACTTGGCGCCAATCGAACCACTCAACTTCTCCGACGAAGCTTCCAACAACTCAAAAATCTTGTTCGCCTGACGAGCACCGATGATCTCGGCACTCTCAATGTCCGTCTTACCCTCACCGCGGAACGTGCCGTTGCCATTATCAATCAAGTTTGGACTCACATCACCAGCGTTCGAGATACCGATACCAGCGATCACACCTGGGAACTTGTCTTCGATCAAGAACTCGGCGTAACCCTTGTTGTCACCACTCACCAACTTGTTGTGCTGAGTCAAACTCGTAGGGTGGACTGGGTACCATCCCAACACGCCACGTAACGAACCGTCTGGCTTACGGAACTGCAACAGACGCAAATCCACGTCACGATCCGTCGAGTACTTGCTACGTTCGTCCGCTGGGTTGGCCAAGTACGCGTCAGGCGAGCGGTTCTTGCCACCATTTGGAATCTCACCCTTGTTGAAGCTGATGGTACCAGGCGCAACAGAGTCGTGAGCCGCCGAGATGGCCTTGACGATACCATTCACGATCATTTCGTAGTTCTCGTTAATATAACCGAAGATCGAGACATCGTACAAGAAGTAGGCCGACGAGCCGCCAGGACCAGCGTGTGTGTGGGTCGCGTGGAGGACGACGTTCTGCTCACTGTACACACCCGGGTACTTGGCCTTGAGCTGCGAAATGACTTCCTGGTGCACAAGCTGGAACACCGCCTGCAAGTCACAGTTGACAAACACCACACGTTGCTTCGTGGTCTCATCTTCCACAATGAACGCACGCGCGTAGAGGCGGTTGATGAGACCAGCAGACTTCTGGTTGCTGTCGGCATAGCCCATCATGACGACTTCGGCGGCCGGGCCGGTGATGTCGCCCTTGCCGATACCGATGTTGTAGGCATCCGTGGTGGTGCTCATGAGTGCGAGCGCGGCACAGGCCGCCGCCGTCATGATGCGACGGAACGAGAACATGACTCGAGACCGACCTAGGAGTCCTAGGAGACCTGGAGAGATGCTGCTCGACGAAGAAAGTTGCAAAGTGCCCGAGCGGGCGGCTTGGTTGGTTACTTTCTGCCTGTTCCAGTCAGGAGAAGGCTGCTCTCTTCCCATCCTCCTCCATCATTTGAGTGCAAGACCAGGACGAGAACTCTGTCATCTTCTCCATTTTCCACCTGAGTTCTAGACTCGTGAGATACAAGAGACCAATGAGTTGACTATTGCCACAAGTTGGACGGGAAAGTATACAGTGGCTCGTATACATGTCGCGTGGTTCTATGTACGTTACGACCCGGGGGTCTAAACACCAGACAGACAGTCGGGGGTTCAAGTTCGCACATTCACCATCAGTCTTTTTCGAGTGTACGTGTGGGCTGATACTGTACAACAGTGACTGTGCTCTGTCTGCCCGCGGTCTCACGCACGACTGCCATCTCTGGTTTCATGACGCAGGCAGATGTCATGGCCGCGGTCTAAAGTCACCCACGATCCAGGCCATCGAGTACACATCCGTATACAGGTGACTATCCGTATAGGTGTATACTTCCGCACTTCAAGTGGAATCAGAATGCTTGTAGACTCTTGGCCAGAACGCACGGGCTTCACAACCGTGGGACTTGGCTCACTGCCCTATGGAAGTTTCTTGACACTGCTACTTACTCTATTCGAAGTATTCAGCTGTGATGAGAGGAGTACTTCAAGAAGGAGTGGGTCCTACAGAGTCGTTTGCTGCGTTGGCGGAAGAACTCATACATCCAGATATATTTGAATTCAAAAACTGTGCTGACTTTCAACTCAATACACTCCGCCTCGCGCTCGAGGGACAGGAAAGCGACTTCCAACCCAGTTAATAGTTAGGTGGACGCTTACGAGACCCAGGTGGCCGAGTAGCCGGCGCTCTTGAGGGTCGAGTCGATCCACGACTTGGCCACAGACACCTGCGCGTACACACCTGGGTAGCCGGCGAGACCACAGCCGTTACCCCAGCTGACGACACCGACGAGGACATCCGACGAGCCGCTCTTGACGGTCAATGGACCGCCCGAGTCACCCTGGCACGAGTCCTTGTTGGCCTGGCCACCGGCACAGATCATGGTCGATGGGGTGATGTCAAGGACAGCCGCGCACGACGAGTCGCTGACGATTGGCACATCAACCGAGCGCAATTCCCTTGGCTGCGAGCCACCCGAGGATGTGGTACCCCAGCCAGCGACGTTGGCGGTCGTGCCAACGGATGGCTCGGCCGTCTTGAGCGAGATCGGCGCCACAGTCGTGGTCGAGGCCAACTCGATGATGTTGAAATCGTAGGTCAACGAGCTCGAGCTGAAGCTTGGGTGACGAGTCTCCTTGAGGACAGCGATGCGCTGGCCATCCGACGAGCCGCTCAAGTAGTGCGAGCCAACAGCGACGTACTTGGCGTAGCCGTAGCAGTGAGCCGCCGTCAAGACGTGCTTTGGCGTGATGAGGGTACCACCGCAGAAGGCCGAGCCGGTCTGGGTCTGACGAAGACCGGTCGTCCAGAGCTTCGAGCCAACTGGGACCACGGAGCCACCGAGAATCAAAGGCTTGATGGCACTCTCGGTCTCGTTGGCGAACAAAGCAGCCATCTGGGTCTTCTCCAAGTACTCGGTGTAGGTGAGTGGCTCGGCGGCGACGGTAGCCGCGAGGAGGGCACCAGCGGTGGCAATGGCGATCTTCATGATAGTTGCTTGGTCCTTGGAGTAGTCTTGCTCGGAAGCTGGAAAGTTGAGGAATGAATGAAAGCCCGCAGGGTTCTCGGGGCGGCTTTGCCAAAGGGAAAGAAGCAACTTCTAGAAGGGAGCGCACTCGATATGGGGATGCTGCTGCTCATGGCAATCTTCGTCAACACTCAACTCATGACTAAGAGCTCAAAACTTGCCGTTGAATCAGGTTTCGGCCAACAGTTGGGAAACGAAAGAACACAAGAGCGGGAAAGTGTCATCCTCTTCACACTATCAATCATTACAGACAACCTTCAAACTGTAAAAGCGTGACAATCTCGGTGTCTATCCTATGTAGGTCACACAGGCTATCAAGAGTCACGAGGGAGACGTGAGCCATGGCCATCATTCGGTGTCAGTTTAACGGGAATGATCAGCCCTTTGGCGATCTTCTCAGATTGGGCTCAACCACCATAGTTACGTTGATGCGTGCTAATTGAGTAGGTTTGGAGGGACAGATTCTAGTAATGACACTGTAAGACACTGAATTAAAGTACCTATTGGACATTCTCTGGACTCAACTTCAACGAAGTTCAGGACCAACTGTCAGTGAATGCGCCCACCTTCGTTGTTGTTGCCGTTTTCTATTCTCAGAGCCTCAGTCTGTGTCAGGCCCACGAATTCGTGTCCTTGATGCGCATCTCACCACACGGGGGCACGCACGTGCCCGAAGCAGGTTGAGCAACGGCCAATCTGTACAGTCTGCGGCAAAGTAAGCAGATCCTCGTTAATTACGGCCTAGACTCTTGGGTTCTGTGCGAGTGTCGAGAACTGCCGTGTTGCTACGATATTTCCGCATTCGGGAGTAGATAGACAGTAACACAGACACGTCTATGATAAATTTTATTCGAGGCTTGCTAGACTTGTAAGTGATCCAATCTTCCATTCCCCATCGAGAAAGTATGCTTTGAAAGACGACTAGGAATGCATCATGAAATGTCCCTAGTCGCTGGTGTTGGCAGTCCTGTGATTGCTAGTCATGAATCTATCGATATAGGCGCGGAAGGCATCAGGGAACGGTCTTACTGAGCGGGGATCAGGCTGAAAGCATGCGCTCGCATCATATCCAGTGCCGCGTGGAGGTCTTCATCAATCTTCACCTCCAAAGACGCGTGGAGCTCAGCAATGTCTCGATAGCTTCTTTTAGCTTCGTAATTTCGTTGCCGATATGGCTAATCGTCTTTTTCGTCGCGGCATGGTCGTACAGACGAGATCCGGTTAGACGAGAAACGACAGCGTCGATGAGTTGGCGACGAGCTTCTGGAGTCAGAGTAGATCGAGCATGGGGTGGCGCATTCTCCGCTGTCGTCGATTTAGTGTCAGGGGAAGCCTCGTGAACTGGCGGCGCTGCTGCGATTGCGTGAAGGTTGGGCTTTTCATGGCCAGCATGAATGTCCACCAAAAGTTTGGAGACTGTACGCGGGCAACAGCAATCTGACCGCATTGTTTGCTCGGGCGACGCCAAACTGCCGCCGAATGCCGAGTCATGAACGACCTTCGTGGAACACACGGAATGGAGGTTACGTGAAATGTCGATCCAGTCACTGGACCGGCATTCACGCGACATCGTCAGTTCAGGCAGCATTCTTGAATGAAAACATGTTTGACCTTGCCAACCACCACACTGGACTAGGGCTTCGCGAAGGCTGGGATAGCGCAGTTTTAGTTCATTATGACTCGGAGCTGGAGAAGCCTTTGCGAGAGACTATAGCTGGCCGTCCCTGGCAGGGCTGCAGATACTTTTGGCGTAGGCCACAGTCGTAATATGCATTAGCAAGCGTATCGTATTTGTCTCCACCTTCGTTGTGACTCTGAGCCTGTGATTTATTATACTTTGGAGTGTTTAGTTATTGCGGCCTCATAGAAATGCTATAATCAGGACTGTATAAAAATATACATGTGATATATAATGATACTATATCGTAGAGAATTTTGAATGGCAAGCAATGCGATCAACTTCTCGCGCTGCTAGCGCATGTCCTCGTTTTCTCCGTGGCATTGCTGCAAATTCTTGGAAATCCCGTGTCGACGTTTACATCTTAAGTCAATCAAAACGCAAAGACACACATCAGATTCGGCTTCACTGATAACACGGACAGACGCCTGTGTCCCAGAATAATCCTGCGAATTAATAAGCGTTTAGAATTTCTCGATCTATCCTCCTGGAAGCTCGATGGGAGGCTGAGAAACTACAGAGTAACGCATACGTTCATTTTGGTTATCAAAACTATCCTTCCACGAGGCGCTAAAGATTTTTCCTACGAAGCGTGGAGGAGAACTGCTTAAGCGACCCAAGTGGCGTTGTAACCAGCGGCACCGACCGTCGAGTCGATCCACTCCTTGGCAGCCGACACCTGAGCGTACACACCTGGGTAACCCTCGAGAGCACAGCCCTGACCCCAGCTCACAACACCGGCAAGGACATCTTCCGAGTCTTCCTTCACAGTCAATGGACCGCCAGAGTCACCCTGGCACGAGTCCTTGCCCTTCACACCACCAGCACAGATCATGCTCTCAGCAACAATGCTGAGCTTGGCAGCACAAGCCGAGTCGCTCACGACTGGCACGTCCACCTGACGCATACCACTTGGCTGCGAACCGCCCGACGACGTGGTACCCCAGCCGTTGGTCGTGGCCGTCACACCGACAGCAGGCTCCGCGATCTTGAGCTTGATTGGCTTCACGGTCGACTCCGAAGCCAACTCGATGATCATTAAGTCGTACGTCATAGTGTCGGCGTTGTTCTTTGGGTGGATGATCTCCTTCGAGAAGGCGATGCGCTCACCGTCCTTCGAGCCGCTCAAGTAGTGCGTGCCGACGGCGGCGTACTTGCCGTAACCCTGGCAGTGAGCAGCACTCAAAATGTGCTTTGGCGTGATGAGCGAACCACCGCAGAAGTCCGAGCCAGTGGCGGTCTGACGGAGACCAGCGGTCCAGAGCTTCTCACCGACTGGCACTTCGGTACCACCGACGATCAAAGGCTTGATGGCACCCTCCTCGGTCTCACCGTACTTGGCGAGGGTGGCGGCGATCTCCGACTTGACGAGGAGCTCGGCGTACGAGAGTGGCTTCTGGGCCGAAGCGGAGGCAACGGCGAGGGCACCGGCGGCGGCAATGAGGGCGAACTTCATGATGATGTTGGTGAAGAGGTTGTCGTTTCTCGAATTGGCTTGCTTGGGAGGCAGGAAATTGGAGAATGAGGTCTTGGAGTGAGCTTGTCGGTCGATTTGGTTTGGTCGATCCGATCGACTGAGTGACCGTACTGACTGAATGAGGGACCACCTTGATCACAAGAGAACGGCTCTTTTGAGATCTCTTGAGTTGGATAACTTCAGCAGATATTCAAGGATCACACATGTGCACCACATTCCAGGCAAGTGTCCTTTCACGCTCTTCTCAGGATCACGGACCGAGTTCAAGGAATCGGAGACCTTCTAGTCTCGCAGTCCACACAGAAGCACGATGGGAGGATGCGGAACTGCACACAAGACAACAGACTGATCCGAGTGAATGGATCGAAACGTCACTGAGGTGTCACAAAAGAGACGGTTCTATCACTCATTCGGAGACGATAGACAGTGGTGGTCAATGATCACGTGAGTGAGCCAGGACGAGCGAGGAGGGAAGAATGGAAACGAGCGACTATCCGCTCTGGAAAGCCGTGCCACCACGGTGATGCGAACAGTGTCATCTGACGCAAAGTGTTTGACCAAACACTCTGCAGGACTATGCCAGGAGAGAATCCTGGGTGGACGAATGCAATTCGTGATGTTTGTGGTCGACTTTGCTTTTGTCGGTCCTCTGCGTGCATTTAGATATGTCGTGAGATTATTTGAGAGCCTCTATGCTCTCATCGACAGCATCAAAGTGTAATCATGCTTTTAGTGATGGTAAACAGACTGTTACATAAGCTCAGAATGGAATCACGGATGGATGTGAGAATCTGCGCTTGGTTTGCCTGGAGGATCACACCAATCTTCAAGGAATCTCTTCTTTTAGTCAAAGGGCACCCTTGTCGAAAGGATTGGCGAGAATCAAAGAGACTCAAATGGGTCATTCGTCTACGTGTGGTTAATCACCATCTTGTTCGGCCAGTTGATGAAAACGGAGTCAAGGGATGATAATGATCGGCTGAGAACCTCTATATCCCTGTGGGTGTTGGTGTGCTGGAACGCCAAGTCTTTCAGAACAGCAGAAGCGTAGCCTCGGTGATGGTACCTCGAAAGAATTGTATGAATGTAGATGAGTTAGGCGCACGCCTCGATGTTACCGTAGTACAAGGAGATAACAGTCGTCCAAGTAAATGTTAGCTTCATGCCCGAGTAGCACATCAATGCTTGACGCGTTCGGTTTCCTAAGCTCAACGATCAATGATCGTGAAGTTGACTATCAAAAAGGATATTTGCAAAACAGAGGTGTTGAGAGACATAGGCGTATTACATTCAGATTATCACATTGACAAAACCTACTCTTGTAGAGGCATTTTGAGTAACTAAAAGGTACAAGCAAGCCGCTTAAGCGACCCAAGTGGCGTTGTAACCAGCGGCACCGACCGTCGAGTCGATCCACTCCTTGGCAGCCGACACCTGAGCGTACACACCTGGGTAACCCTCGAGAGCACAGCCCTGACCCCAGCTCACAACACCGGCAAGGACATCTTCCGAGTCTTCCTTCACAGTCAATGGACCGCCAGAGTCACCCTGGCACGAGTCCTTGCCCTTCACACCACCAGCACAGATCATGCTCTCAGCAACAATGCTGAGCTTGGCAGCACAAGCCGAGTCGCTCACGACTGGCACGTCCACCTGACGCATACCACTTGGCTGCGAACCACCCGACGACGTGGTACCCCAGCCGTTGGTCGTGGCCGTCACACCGACAGCAGGCTCCGCGATCTTGAGCTTGATTGGCTTCACGGTCGACTCCGAAGCCAACTCGATGATCATTAAGTCGTACGTCATAGTGTCGGCGTTGTTCTTTGGGTGGATGATCTCCTTCGAGAAGGCGATGCGCTCACCGTCCTTCGAGCCGCTCAAGTAGTGCGTGCCGACGGCGGCGTACTTGCCGTAACCCTGGCAGTGAGCAGCACTCAAAATGTGCTTTGGCGTGATGAGCGAACCACCGCAGAAGTCCGAGCCAGTGGCGGTCTGACGGAGACCAGCGGTCCAGAGCTTCTCACCGACTGGCACTTCGGTACCACCGACGATCAAAGGCTTGATGGCACCCTCCTCGGTCTCACCGTACTTGGCGAGGGTGGCGGCGATCTCCGACTTGACGAGGAGCTCGGCGTACGAGAGTGGCTTCTGGGCCGAAGCGGAGGCAACGGCGAGGGCACCGGCGGCGGCAATGAGGGCGAACTTCATGATGATGTTGGTGAAGAGGTTGTCGTTTCTCGAATTGGCTTGCTTGGGAGGCAGGAAATTGGAGAATGAGGTCTTGGAGTGAGCTTGTCGGTCGATTTGGTTTGGTCAATCCGATCGACTGAGTGACCGTACTGACTGAATGAGGGACCACCTTGATCACAAGAGAACGGCTCTTTTGAGATCTCTTGAGTTGGATAACTTCAGGTCTTCAAGAATCACAGACCGGTGAGGATGTGCACCACGTTTCAACCCAGCGTCCCTTCACGACTTAGAAGGCGCTCTTCTCAGGATCATAGACGGCTTCAAGGAATCGGAGACCTTCTAGTCCCGCGGTCCACACAACTAGAGATGGGAAGATGCGGGACCCATCCATCTGGCTCCAAGTGACTGGATCCACAGGTCACTCAAGTGTCAGCGAAGAGACCCTTTCTGTCAAGCGTTGTGGACAGGACAGGCGTGCGTCCACAGTGCGAGTCAGATGATCTCGTGAGTGAGCCGGGACGAAGGAGGACCGAAAGAATGGAAACGAGCGGCTATCCACTAAAGTGTTTGGCCAAACACTTTGAGATGGGCAACCTCACCGGTATTATCGGTAGCGTAACGATATCTCTTGAAGCCAGATTCCAACGGCATCGGACGATTGTGCCGGGAGATTCCGGTGAGGATTGCCCGAATGCTACAGTTCGATAGATTCTGGGTCGTAATTCTTCTTCTAGTGTATTTTTTCGGTATGGAAGACTTTTGTCGCATTTGCAATACCTTGCACGAGTTGGGTTAGTCGTCAGGACTCTTTAGTGTCTCTCCTTGGTTTCGTCGACAGCGACACGCATTCGTAAGTTGGCGGGATACAGGGATGCTGGTAAGTGCAGTGCAGTACGTACGGCACGGAGAGCTTAGAGGATCACACCCGTCTTCAACAAATCTCCTCGGCTTTCTACAAGGGTCCTTCTCCTTGGGATGGATGGGCAGGATCCAACACGCGGTCTTGATCGAACCGTATAACGCATTCGTCTACAAAGTTCAGATTGGCAACTCAAAGGATCCAGTCGGCTCATCATGAAGTAGAGAAAGTATAGAAGAATGGTGACGTCTTGTTTCTTGTTGACATAATTACACTGACAAAATCTACGATGTAGCGGTATTTTGAGTTACGGAACGACAGTTTAAGCGACCCAGGTGGCGTTGTAGCCCGAGGCACCGACGGTGGCGTCAATCCAGGCCTTGGCCGATGGAACCGAGGCGTACACACCTGGGTAGCCGGCGAGACCACAGCCGTTACCCCAGCTGACAACACCAACGAGGGCATCATCCGAGCCGGCCTTGACGGTCAAAGGACCGCCCGAGTCACCCTGGCACGAGTCCTTGTTCTTCTTGCCACCAGCGCAGATGTTGTTGGCTGGGATGATGTCAAGCTTCTTGGCGCACGTCTCGTCGCTGACGATTGGGACATCAACCTGACGCATGCCGGCTGGCTGCTGGCCGTTCTCCTTGGTGACACCCCAGCCGTTGACGGTGGCGGTGACACCGACAGCAGGCTCAGTCTTCTTAAGGCTGATTGGTTTAACAGTCGACTCCGACTCGAGCTCGAGGATCAAAAAGTCGTTCGACATGGTCTCACCGTTGTTCTCAGGGTGGATGGTCTGCTTCGACACCTTGATGCGTTCACCGTCCTTCGAGCCGCTGAGGTAGTGGGTGCCAACAGCGATGTACTCGATGGTACCGTAACAGTGAGCAGCCGTCAACACGTGCTTTGGCGTGATGAGCGAACCACCGCAGAAGTCCGAGCCAGTGGCAGTCTCACGGAGACCAGCAGTCCAGAGCTTCTGGCCGACTGGCACCTCAGTACCGCCGACGATCAAAGGCTGGAACTTGTTGCCCGTAGTTTCGTCAGGGTGGCTCTCAAGGAAAGCAGCGATCTCCGACTTGACGAGGTACTCAGGGTACGAGAGGGATTCCTTGGCCGAAGCGGTGGCAACGGCGAGGGCACCGGCGGAAACGATGGCGGCGAACTTCATGGTGATGAGCTGGAGGTTCTCGGACTTGGTCTTGCTTGGAAGGCGGAAGATTTGAGAATGATCGAGTGACAGCTCAGCGAGTTGACCCCTCTCAACGAGGGCGACGAATCCTCTAGGTCAAGCGAAGAGGGTCACATCTGCGTAAGACAGCCAGTTCAACTCGAACTAGTCAACCCACAATTACGTGGAGATTCACATCGCGTCGGCACAGTAACTGGCCACATCAAGGGATCACGCCCACATAATACACAACGTCAAGGACGCACAGAAAACCAACCAGACGCCCCTTACCCATCAACAACCACATGACGACGAATCCATTCGCGAAGATTCGTCCAAGCAATCCACAACATTCTGGCACCACGCCGCAGAAGAAGGAGCGAAAGCCGGGCCAGACTGTCACCAAGTGTCTGGCTGAGACCTCGAAAGGCGCCGGTATTTTTGATTCAACCCTACAAGAAAAGCCAGATTTTGGGGAGCGAAATCTGAAAATTTGTATTTTATTTTTGCGTTTTTCTTCGCCTAAGCCAGACTAACGTAGGCACCTGATGAAAACTAGCCTGAGGAAGAGGCCTTGTCGATCCCATTGCAATTGATGGGCTAAACTTTTCGCTCGAGAGGAAGCACAGGCTGCTGAGTGCCTAGTGTTCGCCATTCAGTCCGAGGTGAATGCTTGTCGCAGACGATCACATCCGAATATCACCATCTTTTAGTCGAATTCCATTTTCATCAGGACAGATAAACTCCAGACGCATCCGTCTACAACAATACAAAAGATGCTGACAATCTTCTAATGTCATGATATTTTGATTCCTTACGAGGCACTAACTATCAGTTTAAGCAACCCAGGTGGCGTTGTAGCCCGAGGCACCGATGGTCGCGTCAATCCAGGCCTTGGCCGATGGAACCGAGGCGTACACACCTGGGTAGCCAGCCATACCACAGCCATCACCCCAGCTGACGACACCGACAAGGACGTCCTCCGACGACACCTGGACGGTCAAAGGACCGCCCGAGTCACCCTGGCACGAGTCCTTGTTCTTCTTGCCACCGGCACAAATGTTGTTTTCTGGGATAATGTCAAGCTTCTTGGCGCATGTTTCGTCGCTAACAACTGGGACATCGACCTGACGCATGCCGTCTGGCGAGTTACCGTTCTCCTTGAGGGCACCCCAGCCGTTGACAGTGGCCGTGACACCGACGGCAGGCTCGGTCGTCTTGAGCTTGATTGGGGCCACCTTGGACTCGGAGGCCAACTCGAGGATCAAGAAGTCGTTCGACATCGTGTCGGCATTGTTCTTAGGGTGGATGGTCTGCTTCGACACCTTGATGCGCTCGCCATCCTTCGAGCCACCGATGTAGTGAGTACCGACCGAGACGTAAGCGATCGTGCCGTAGCAGTGGGCAGCCGTCAACACGTGCTTTGGCGTGATGAGGGAGCCGCCGCAGAAGCTTTCGCCGGCAGCAGTCTCACGGAGACCAGCAGTCCAGAGCTTCTGGCCGACTGGCACCTCAGTACCGCCGACGATCAAAGGCTGGAACTTGTTGCCTTCGGTTGGCTCAGGGTGGTTCGCGAGGAACGTAGCGATCTGCGACTTGACAAGGTACTCAGGGAACGAGAGAGATTCCTTGGCCGAAGCGGTGGCAACGGCGAGGGCACCAGCGGAAACGATGGCGGCGAATTTCATGATGAAGGATCTCGAGCTTGATCTGGCCTGGAGGCGGAAGATTTGAGAATGACCGAGTGACTTCTCCGCAATTTGGCCCTCACAACTAGAGCGATGAGTGAGTGAACCTTAGTTAGAGACAGCCAGTTCTGAACGATCCCGGCGCGTGTCAGCCTACCGTTACGCGAAGACTCACATTGCATAGGCACAACAATACGGCGCGCAGTGCAAAAGGTCAACAATGCACAGAAAACAAAACAATGACACGCATCCATCGATGTCTACGTGACAGCAAATCCATATGGCAAGATTCGTCGAGCCACTCCACAAGAATTTGGCACCACGTCGTGGTACTGTACAACGCGTGAAAGACGGACCAGGCTGTCATCAAACGTCTTGTCGAAAGGCAATGCTAGAAAAGCCAGGAGACGCGTAAGATTCATCTGTTCCTACGGTAACTAATTTATATTTCGTCTGATACTCGGTAACACATTATAAGTTACCGTGTTTTCATTTCGGGAATGACCGAATGCTCAACGAGGATCTCATCATAACATACTTCAGTACGAATCTGTTGCCACCGCTCATCGTGAGACTAACCGGGAAACCACGCTACATTCCACGCCGATGATATGTAGTACTCCATGACGTTGTTTCAACGAAGAAACAACATCAAACGCCTTCCAAGCAAGCAATCCCTCATATTTGTACACAATATAACGTCCATTAAATTTGTATCATCAAAACTACTCTCTTCTTGAGTGTCAACATCAATGTTGTCCTACGAGTCCAAAAATTTGGTCACATATCCAACTTAGGCAACCCAGGTCGCGCTGTAACCGGAGCTCTTAAGCGCCGAGTCCAACCACGACTTGGCAGCCGAGACCTGGGCGTACACACCTGGGTAACCAGCGAGACCACAGCCGTTACCCCAGCTGACAACACCGACAAGAACATCATCCGAGCCGCTCTTGACGGTCAATGGACCGCCCGAGTCACCCTGGCACGAATCCTTGCCCTTCTTACCACCAGCACAGATGTTGGTAGCTGGAACAATGTCAAGGACCTTGGCGCAAGCCGAGTCACTGACGATTGGGACATCAACCTGTCGCATGCCGCTTGGCTGCGAACCATCCTCAGTGGTAACACCCCATCCGTTGACAGTGGCGGTGACACCGACAGCAGGCTCAGCGATCTTCAGCTTGATTGGGGTCTGCTTCGACTCGGTGGCCAACTCCAAGAGCAAAAAATCGTACGTCATCGTGTTGGCGTTGTTCTGTGGGTGCTTGGTCTGCTTCGACACCTTGATACGCTCGCCATCCGTCGAGCCGCTCAAGTAGTGGGTGCCGACGGCGACGTACTTGATAGTTCCGTAGCAGTGGGCAGCGGTCAACACGTGCTTTGGCGTGATGAGAGTACCACCGCAGAAGTCGCTACCAGTGGCGGTCTCACGCAGACCAGCGGTCCAGAGCTTCTGGCCGACTGGAACTTCGCTGCCCCCAACAATGAGAGGCTTGATCTTGCTACCGCTGTCAGTGACGTTGGCGTCATGGAGAAGCTTCGCCTGGAGCTCAGTGCTGGCAAGGTATTGCGTGTACGAGAGGGCGTCCGAGGCCGAAGCAGTAGCAACGGCAAGAGCACCGGCAGTGGCAATAGCAGCGAACTTCATCTTGTTCTTGGAGGTTCTCGATTGGACTTGCTGGGAATACAGAAGATTGGAGAATGGTCAGAGGGTGTCGGTCTCAAATCGGAATCGCGACGCATTCAACAGAGATGGAGGTCATGGGTGCCTTCGTCAGGATCCACGTAGAGCACCCCTGCTCAAGTCCTGAGAGCGAACACACCCTCGAAGCCAACATTCACGGGATCAGATCCTCGATGGTCATCACTGGGTGCGCGCTTGCATAGCATGGCCCACTTGTCCTGGCTACCTGATTGACTTTATTCAAAAATCAAATGTACGTGATGCGGCACCAGGAATAGCGTAACCAGCTGTGCAGAACGCCGTGCACAGCGCGTGCAGACGAGTCATTCTGTCACGAGTGCCTCTCTCCTCGTGGAGAAAGCCGCAGGCCACGAAAACAGCCCGGATTTGTAGGATCCGGTTATTTTCCGATTGTGACAAGTTTAGTTTACGTGATTTTTAGGAAATCTACTGATTAGGTGCATTCGAACCGCACGCGACGAATTAGACGGTGTTCTGAACCGAATAAACGGAAACCTTGAGCTTGCTCACCGTGTGGATAGTGCACACCGTACATCAAAGCGTTCACTGGCAACATGCAGCTGTGAGTCGACCGAGAGACTCATCTTGAAGTGGCAGCGTGCGGCTATCTACTCTGTGGTGCTGCAGGTGTTTGCACAAACATCAGGAGGGCCTTGTGGACTGCCTCTGTCAGACTAGAAACGTTAGAAACGTGTGAGAAACATAACATCTTCCAAGGCGATCCTGAACAGTCACTGGAAGACGTCCGGATGAAGCTGCTGGGTCTTGTGCTTGCTGCGCTGCCGTGTACAGTGGATGGCTTGAATATGGACAACCCGAGTGCTCAGTTGTCTCGTCGACGTGGTCCTGGCCGTGGCGGTGTCTATGAAGTGTCGTTCTCGGATGCCGAAGAGAGTCTCCTTCGTGAACGTCAGGGTGATACGCTCGAGATGATTTCGCGGGTGCTCAATGGACGCAATGTGAACGAGATTCAACGACGATGCATTGAGCTCGGCCTACGATGTGGAGCTTACGCCCAGCTCCTCGCTAAAAACACGGAGAATTGGCGTCGCCGCAAGAATTAAGGAATAAACTCGGCACTTGGTGTGAATTTTTGCGGCTAAGGCGCATACCCAACTGTGCGAAAGGTGCCTCGCCAAAAGCCTGTCGCCAGCCTCTAAGTGATGTGTGTCGGACGTCTACAGTAATGCCGTTCACGCTTTGAGCTACAGAACCAGATCTCGCGCTGGCTCCATTATATGAGGCAGACCGCTGTGTGACGTTATTCACTCGAACGAGGGTCTGTGAGTCGTGATGCCTGGCGTCGAAGTCTTAGCCTTTCCTTGTCGACATGCCACACTTTTGTGACACTCTGGCCTGTCTTGACCCACAATCTGGGCCTCGATTCTGGTCTCAACGCCCACGCGTAGTGAAATGAGCCTAGAGCTGCGATCTGCTTCAAGGTTATCACTGCGAAGGCTTTTGTGATCAGCCCGCAGTGAGTATCCACATTCAACTCCAACGTGCCCGCTCTCAAGAGGGTGACCCCTTGCGATTTTCTAGAAGTCGAGTAAATAGTTGTGCCGGGCTGTTGATCATTCTCCAATCTTCCGCCTTCCCAGCAAGTCCAAGACTCGAGAAGCCTCAACAATGAAAGTCGCCGCCATCATCGCCACCAGCGCCCTCGTCGTCGTCGCCGCGGCGGACGACAAGCCTCTCTCGTACACCAAGTACCTCACCAGCGTTCAGATGCAGGCCCAACTCCTCAAGGCCGAGAACACGTCTGCGATCAAGCCTTTGATCGTCGGTGGTACTGAAGTGCCAGTCGGCCAGAAGCTCTGGACTGCTGGTCTCCGTGAGACCGCCACCGCCTCGGACTTCTGCGGTGGTACTCTTATTACGCCAAAGCACGTGTTGACCGCGGCCCATTGCCAGGGCTACACCAAGTACATTGCCGTTGGTACCCACTACCTAAGCGGCAAGAAGGACGGTGAGAACATTGCCATCACCCAGGAGATCATCCACCCAAGCAACAACGCCGACACCATGGCTTACGACTTCATGATCCTTGAGCTCTCTAAGGAATCGACTGTCACGCCAATCAAGCTCAAGACCGCCGAACCTGCTGTCGGTGTCACCGCCACCGTCAACGGATGGGGTGTTACCACCGAGGATGGTTCGCAGCCAAGTGGTATGCGTCAGGTTGATGTCCCAATTGTCAGTGACTCGGCTTGCGCCAAGGTCCTTGACATTATCCCAGCCAACAACATTTGCGCGGGTGGTAAGAAGGGTAAGGACTCGTGCCAGGGTGACTCGGGAGGTCCATTGACTGTCAAGAGCGGCTCGGATGATGTTCTTGTCGGTGTTGTCAGCTGGGGTAACGGCTGTGGTCTCGCTGGCTACCCAGGTGTGTACGCTCAGGTCTCGGCTGCCAAGTCGTGGATTGACTCGACCGTCAAGAAGGCTGGTTACACCGCCACCTGGGTCGCTTAAGCGCCTCTCACTATGTAGTGTGAATCGCTAGGTATACCATGTCGTGCCTCGATCAGAGGATTTTGGAAATATAAGTTGATGTATCGATCCAACCCTGCTCTTTCCTCTCTTGTGACTACGAAAAATGTGAATGAAGCGTTGGCTTCCCCACTTTGTATGATTCCCCAACGATCGAGCTCAATGACAATACAACCTCGTAATAACAGCAGTACAGCATACTAGCCGTAAATCGTGTGGTGTAGCCACAAAGCTTACGGAGTTGCTCACCTCTTGGGTTTGAGCTACTACCTTTAGCACCAAAGAACTCAATCACATCGCAATTTTGCTGTTGCAACATAAAATTTGTATTCACATCTTTCAAAACTTCGTAAGATCTTGGAACATACAGAAAATCGTGACACTTTTTTAGGCGACCCAAGTGGCGTTGGCGCCGGCGCTCTTAAGCGTGGTGTCGATCCACGACTTGGCGGCCGAGACCTGGGCGTACACACCTGGGTAGCCAGCGAGACCGCATCCCTCACCCCAGCTGACAACACCAACGAGGACGTCCTCCGAGCCGCTCTTGACGGTCAATGGACCGCCCGAGTCACCCTGGCACGAGTCCTTGTTAGACTTGCCACCGGCGCAGAGCATGGTAGCAGGCGTAATGTCGAGGACCTTGGCACAAGCCGAGTCGCTGACAACTGGGACATCGACCTGACGCTGGATCGTAGGCTGCGAGCCATCCTGGGTGGTGACGCCCCAGCCGTTGACGGTGGCAGTGGTGTCAACAGCAGGCCCGGCGGTCTTGAGCTTGATTGGGCTCACCTTTGAGGCGGTGGCCAACTCAAGGATCATGAAGTCGTTCGAGCTCGTTCTCGAGCTGTAGTTTGGGTGACGGGTCTGCTTCGAGACCTTGATGCGCTCACCGTCCTTCGAGCCGCTGAGGTAACGCGAGCCGACCGACACGTAGCTGATACCACCGTAGCAGTGGGCAGCCGTCAAGACGTGCTTTGGCGTGATGAGGGTACCACCGCAGAAGTTCGAGCCGGTCGCGCTCGAGCGGAGACCGACCGTCCAGAGCTTCTGGCCGGCTGGGACCTCAGTGCCACCGAGGATCAAAGGCTTGATGACCGAGCCTTCTTCCTGGGCCGACTTCATAACGGCAGCAGCCATGTGGGACTTGACGAGGAACTCTGGGTACGAGAGGGCATCCGAGGCCGAGGCAGTGGCAACGGCGAGAGCACCGGCGGTGGCAATAGCGGCGAACTTCATGGTAACTGGTGGTGGGGTTTCTCGAACTGGGCTTGCTGGGAAGGCGGAAGATTGGAGAATGACTAGAGCAGCAGGCGGCGAAAATCGAGAGAGGAGAGGCAAGAGGGCGCTCACGACAAGAAGATCCCTCCCTTAGTCTGTTCTCGCTTTAGTCGACGACGCTTGACGGATCAGTCAGTCAGTGTGCCAGCTGGTGTACACTAGGCGAAGATGACCGGCTCGTGGGGTTGCTCCGTGCATCAAGGTCTTTGTGGGTAAGGACCACCTTCCAGGTGGTGCTGCAGATCTGCGAAGAGTGACCCAGAACCTTTGACGATGCCTTATGGACCGAATGCCCGCTTTATGAATCTGAGAAGATACGAGTCAGCGTAGAGGCAGAACAATTCGTTCACGCTTTGTCGACGAAACAGCGAGCCTGTTTTTCTAAACTTTGACTTTGTGGTGTTGTCTGAAGCGTTAGACACCGTATTTTTGATAAATTACCGTGTACGAAAAGGTGAAATATCAAGTTAACAGTATTTTTTGCGTTCAGATTCAAGTCAACAAATCTGATGACTAGGGAGAACCCAATCGTGAACTCATTGGGTTGTGCGGCTATCCACTGTGGACACTGATGAGTGCAGCCGATGAGTGTTTGACACTTGATGTGTTTGCTCAAACAGTTTCCTTGAGCATTGCGCTTCAACGTGAAGAATCAGGCTTATGAGGCACTGACCTGGCTTCAACATGGATAGCCGCGGCCTTCTAGGTTGAAGCGCATCGCTGGGTACGGGTACATCTGAGAGAGAAACCATCGACCTAGGTTCGATTTCGATTCAGCAAGATGTAAAAGGGATACTGCGCTCCTGATGATGCTCCTCACGACGCGACGGGATTCGAATGTTTCGAAGGTGCAACAAGTCTGATCTGGGCTTCCACTCATCTCTTCTTGGCTTTATGATACGTGTACCATCCGCAGTTGTGATGCCGGCTCAGAATTTTGGTTGAGATATTTAGAACGGACTGTTTGAGACCATCACACTTGAGTTTTTCGAAACCGAGAATTGCATTTTTCACGAATTAGTCGTATCCAGGTAGCAACATCAACTACTTCAACCCGTACAACACACACTGAAGTACATGACAGTATAACCAACTTCATATCATCTACCTACACGACCCACGTAGCGCTCTCGCCAGACGACTTGAGCACCGAGTCGATCCACGACTTCGCAGCAGACACCTGAGCGTACACGCCTGGGAAACCAGCCAGACCACACCCATTGCCCCAGCTCACCACACCAACAAGCACATCCTCCGAGTCCTCCTGCACGGTCAGTGGACCGCCCGAGTCACCCTGGCACGAGTCCTTGTTGGCTTTGCCACCAGCACACAGCATCGTGGCTGGATCAATGTCCAACGCCTGAGCACACGCAGAGTCACTCACCACATCCACGTTCACCTGACGCATACCCGATGGCTGCGAACCACCGGACGACGTCGTACCCCAGCCATTCACCGTCGCCGTCGCACCCACCGCTGGCTCAACCGACTTGAGTTTAATCGGAGTCACCGTCGACGCCTCCGCCAACTCGAGGATCAAAAAGTCGTTCGAGTTGGTCTTGGAGTCGTACTCTGGGTGACGCGTCTGCTTGGCCACCTGGATACGCTCACCGTCCTTGTCGCCGCTCACGTAGTGCGTGCCGACGGCGATGTACTTGATGGTACCGTAGCAGTGCGCAGCGGTCAAGACGTGCTTTGGTGTGATGAGAGTGCCACCACAAAAGTCGGAACCCGTGGCGGTTTCGCGAAGACCCGCCGTCCAGAGCTTCTGACCGACTGGGACTTCGGTGCCACCGACGATCAGAGGCTTGAACTTGCTGTCGTTGCTGCTGTCAGTCGCGTTGTTAACACTGGCGTCGTTGGCGACGAGCGAGGCGATGCTGGACTTGACGAGGTACTCTGGGTACGATAGAGCGCTCGAAGCTGAGGTGGCGGCCGAGGCCGAGGCCGAGGCGACAAGCGCACTGGTAGCGATGATGGCAGCGAACTTCATTGTGTCAAAGACTGGAGACTTGCGAGAGCTCGTAGGGAGGAGTTGGGAGTTGAGGATTTGTTGCGCTTGCTGAGAAGGCAGAAAATTGGAGAATGAGAGCAGCAGCGAGTGGCGACCCTCCTCAGCGTGAACATGATGAGAGCGGTGCGGCGTGGATAACACTGCTTCTCGTCTCTCGCTCACTCCATGGATGTGTGAGTGTGTTTGCCAACGTATAGTGTACGGACGCTACTGGACAACCCGAGCAAGTCATCTCTGGTTCGTGCACGGCGTCTAGTATCCGCGTCAACGAATCCATTACTTTGACACGCTCTGGATTGAAGCCATCTGTCAGCAACAGGCATCCAGCTGTCGTGCACAGTGAGCGATAGTCTCCACACTAAATTTACGGAGGCTCACTCGACTGCTCAGCATCCGGAGATCGACATCTCGAATGTAGACTAGATAGACGGCGCTTTGCTGGACCCTTTTGTTGAAGTTCGTGGCTCTTTCCTCGAATGTGCGATGATCACGGGTGACAAGATGTCCCAGATCTGGACACAGCTGTCATAGCACAGAGCGGATGTTTGATGAAACGCTTGAAGCTGTCACGGACTTGACGCTTCTGTGTCAAGGCGCTTGATGGTGACGAGAAATGGTGGGTGGGAGCATGTTCGTCCACTACTACTGGAGGTTAGCTCGGTCGAGGGAAGGAAGCAATTACGGTCGTCGTGACAAAGAAGCGTTTGAGCAAACGGTTTTGCGTGAGCAGGAGTCATCCGGCTACTGAAGCAATCATCTCTGGCGGGGTCGGACCAAATGGGAGCAAGAAGGTGGCTACATGGGACACTGTACCATGTAGCTCCGTAAATTTAGTGTGGAGACTATCGCTCACTGTGCACGACAGCTGGATGCCTGTTGCTGACAGATGGCTTCAATCCAGAGCGTGTCAAAGTAATGGATTCGTTGACGCGGATACTAGACGCCGTGCACGAACCAGAGATGACTTGCTCGGGTTGTCCAGTAGCGTCCGTACACTATACGTTGGCAAACACACTCACACATCCATGGAGTGAGCGAGAGACGAGAAGCAGTGTTATCCACGCCGCACCGCTCTCATCATGTTCACGCTGAGGAGGGTCGCCACTCGCTGCTGCTCTCATTCTCCAATTTTCTGCCTTCTCAGCAAGCGCAACAAATCCTCAACTCCTAACTCCTCCCTACGAGCTCTCGCAAGTCTCCAGTCTTTGACACAATGAAGTTCGCTGCCATCATCGCTACCAGTGCGCTTGTCGCCTCGGCCTCGGCCTCGGCCGCCACCTCAGCTTCGAGCGCTCTATCGTACCCAGAGTACCTCGTCAAGTCCAGCATCGCCTCGCTCGTCGCCAACGACGCCAGTGTTAACAACGCGACTGACAGCAGCAACGACAGCAAGTTCAAGCCTCTGATCGTCGGTGGCACCGAAGTCCCAGTCGGTCAGAAGCTCTGGACGGCGGGTCTTCGCGAAACCGCCACGGGTTCCGACTTTTGTGGTGGCACTCTCATCACACCAAAGCACGTCTTGACCGCTGCGCACTGCTACGGTACCATCAAGTACATCGCCGTCGGCACGCACTACGTGAGCGGCGACAAGGACGGTGAGCGTATCCAAGTGGCCAAGCAGACGCGTCACCCAGAGTACGACTCCAAGACCAACTCGAACGACTTTTTGATCCTCGAGTTGGCGGAGGCGTCGACGGTGACTCCGATTAAACTCAAGTCGGTTGAGCCAGCGGTGGGTGCGACGGCGACGGTGAATGGCTGGGGTACGACGTCGTCCGGTGGTTCGCAGCCATCGGGTATGCGTCAGGTGAACGTGGATGTGGTGAGTGACTCTGCGTGTGCTCAGGCGTTGGACATTGATCCAGCCACGATGCTGTGTGCTGGTGGCAAAGCCAACAAGGACTCGTGCCAGGGTGACTCGGGCGGTCCACTGACCGTGCAGGAGGACTCGGAGGATGTGCTTGTTGGTGTGGTGAGCTGGGGCAATGGGTGTGGTCTGGCTGGTTTCCCAGGCGTGTACGCTCAGGTGTCTGCTGCGAAGTCGTGGATCGACTCGGTGCTCAAGTCGTCTGGCGAGAGCGCTACGTGGGTCGTGTAGGTAGATGATATGAAGTTGGTTATACTATCCTGTACTTCAGTGTGTGTTTTTCGATTTTCGATTATCGATTCTGGATTTTCGATTTTCGATTTTTCGCGGTTTAAGTCAGAAAGCACTCGAGGGGAGCATGGCATCACCCTCGCGAACCGGGCTCTCAATCCCGGCGGCCACGGCCGTCAGTGCGTGTTGTACTGGTTGAAGTAGTTGATGTTGCTACTTAATACGACTAATTCGTGAAAAATGCAAGTCTTGACAATGATGACTTTCCAAGTATTTGTAGATTGATGGGCTTCTGTCCATGTAATATGAGCCACGCACTGCAACCTTCCAGCCTGGTATCCTCCTGCGTCTGAAAGCAGAATTTTTACATCGAAGTCCAACGCTTGTTTGAGCAAACCTTCATCGGTTGTGCACAGTGTCCGGGGGTGGATAGCGCGCGTGATACCAGTTCAAGATTGCTAGCGCCCACGCAAGGTTTGCATTTCGTACAATCTCTACCAGTGATACGGCTTGAGACGATAGAACTTATCATCCAGAAAGCTAAAGTTTTGGAACGCCACCCACGTTTTGTCGAGAATGAATGCACGTGTCGTCCTGCCTCTGTGCTGACTGGTATCTTCTCAGAGACATAAAGCGGGCGTTCGATCAACGGGATACTGTATCTTCAAGCTAGAAAGGTCAATGATGTTCTCAGACCCCTTTAAGAATGAGTGGCTCATAGTCGGATGTTGATCACCCACGAGAATCTTGATGGATGAGCAGCCAGGCATGTCCGAATACTCAACTCGTTGTCTAGTGTACTCCAGCTGGCATGCCGAGTGACTGACCCATCAAACGCCTTGACTAAAGGGGTACAATCTTCTCGATCGTGAACACCCTCCTCGCTCAGTCCAAACCGCCATTCTTCAATCGCCTGCCTTCCCTATAAGCCTAGCCAAGAAGCCAACCACCACTAGCTACCATGAAGTTCGCTCTCATTGCCACGGCTGGTGCACTTGCTGTCGCTAGTGTCTCGGCCTCGGGTCCCCTGTCGTACCCAGAGTTCCTCGTCAAGACCAGTATGGCCGCCGCTATCGCCAAGTCTGCGCAGGAAGAAGGCACGATTTTCAAGCCATTGATCCTCGGCGGTACTGAGGTTCCAGCCGGCGAGAAGCTCTGGACGGTCGGTCTCCGTTCGTCTGAGACCAGCTCGAACTACTGTGGTGGCACTCTTATCACACCAAAGCACGTCTTGACGGCGGCTCATTGCTTCGGTGCTATTACTCATGCATCGATCGGTTCGCGCTTCCTCAATGGTTCGAAGGATGGTGAACGCATCAAGGTCTCGAAGCAAACAAGCCACCCTGACTACAACACGAGCACGAGCTCCAATGACTTCATGATCCTGGAGTTGGCCACCGCCTCCAAGGTGACCCCAGTCAAGCTCAAGACCACCGAGCCCGCTGTAGACACCACCGCTACTGTCAATGGCTGGGGTTTCACCTCACAAGGTGGTTCGCAACCTACGATCCAGCTTCAAGTCGACGTCCCAATTGTCAGCGACGCCTCATGTGCTGCCACGCTTGATATCACTCCCGCCACGATGATTTGTGCCGGTGGTAAGGCCAACCAAGACTCGTGCCAGTGTGACTCGGGTGGTCCATTGACTATCAAGAGCGGCTCGGACAACATCCAGGTCGGTGTTGTGAGCTGGGGAATTGGGTGTGGCCTTGATGGCTACCCAGGCGTGTACGCCTCAGTTCCATCGGCCAAGTCCTGGATTGACGCGACGCTCAAGGGCACGGGCTACAACGCCACGTGGGTCGCCTAGACAATCTAACTTTCTCTAGACATATGTGGAAGAAGGTTTGATGCCGCGACTACAGCCTGCAGTCTTTCCTGCTTCGGTGATTTCGTACCACACTATAATCCAAACAACAATACTCCACTGTGAGAGAGTCTCGTGATGAGACCATCATCGTTCGATCAATAATAATGTGTGCTTAAAATCTAGCAACTGCAACAAGGTACACCATAGATGTAGCTATTTTCTCGTTCTGATTTGATCCGACCCCGTCAGAGACGATCGCTTCAGCAGCCACAGCCATTTGTTTGCAGTCAATTGCTTCTTCGTAACGACGATTGCGGTAGCATCCCTGGACCGAGGTAACGTCCAGTAGACGAACATGTTTCCACTCACCATGTCTCGCCACCATCGAGCTCCTTGGTGTACCTCACAGAGCAACGTTAAAACGGTTTGAAATAAAGGTCACATGTGTATTTTGACATCAAAGATTGTTTGTTTTCGTGGTACCACAATGCCTACAAAACTTGGTGGTAAGCTGAACTCGTTTACGCCCACGTCACCGAGTAGCCAGCGGTCGAGACGGTCGAGTCGATCCAGTCCTTGGCAGCCGCCACCTTGGCGTACACGCCTGGGTAGCCGGCAAGAGCACAGCCGTTGCCCCAGCTGACAACACCGACCTGGACATCGTCCGAGTCGCTCTTGATGGTCAATGGACCGCCCGAGTCACCCTGGCACGAGTCCTTGCCCTTCTTACCACCGGCACAGATGTCGCTCTCTGGGTTGATGTCGAGCACCTTGGAGCACGAGGCCTGGCTCACGATTGGCACGTCGACCTGACGCATGCCACTAGGCTGCTGGCCGTTCTCCGTGGTAACCCCCCAGCCGTTGACGGTGGCGGTGACACCGACCGAAGGTTCGGTGGTTGCGAGCTGGATTGGCGTCACCTTGGACTCCGAAGCCAACTCAATGATCATGAAGTCGTACGCGTTGGTGTCGGCGTTGTTGTTCGGGTGGATGATCTCCTGCGAAGCGGCGATGTTCTCACCGTCCTTCTTGCCGCTCACGTAGTGGGTGCCCACGGCGACGTACTTGGTGTAACCCTGGCAATGAGCGGCCGTCAACACGTGCTTGGCCGTGATGAGGGTACCACCGCAGAAGTCCGAGCCGGTGGCGGTCTGACGGAGACCGACGGTCCAGAGCTTCTGGCCGACTGGCACTTCGGTACCACCGACGATCAGTGGCTTGATGGCGCTCTCGGTCGAGTTCTGCTCGGCGTTAAGAAGAGCGTTCTGGAGCTGGATGCTGCTGAGGTACTTGGCGTACGAGAGCGGCTTGCTGTCGGCGGCCGAGGCGGCGGCAACGAGGGCGCTGGTGGCAACGATGGCGGCAAACTTCATTGTAGAGGCTTCTCGAGTCGTGGACTTGTTGGGAAGGCGGAAGATTGGAGAATGATCAATTGCTTCAGGGGACTCGAGACGTGCTGAGCGGGGGAGTACCCGCTTGAATCCTCAGTGTACAGTCTTCAATGATACAGATCCTGATGAGCTGGCCTTTTCAGTAGGCTTTCCCATGGTGGGTGACGCTCTTCCAAGGTCTCCGGCTTGAGCCGGGCCACCAGCTGTTGAAGATATGTCACTGATCGTGTCACGAAGCCCACGTATCTGAGTCAGCTAGTGGACTACTGTGTTGATAAATGCTCACCATACAACGCAACGAGAGAGTCACGCGGCCGCAAACCACGCAGGCTCAGGTGATCACGAGGATTTGTTCGCTTCGGAAGTGGGTGATAAGGCTGACTCCGCAGCAAAATGGCTAACATTACTGCACAAGACCTCGCACCACACATCAGGAACGTGGCACAGCACCAGCGCAATTCCTCAAAGCACCCAACATGTCACTGGGAAGGGCGTATTCAATCATCCCCTGCGTGATTTGCCGTTACATCAAGGCATTCTAACTCGTAGAAGAAAAAGATTCACGCTTTGGCATGGCCTTCCGAATCTCTCGCCCTGAGTACTGTACCGAGAATCGAACCACTTCACGACCAGCAGGTCACTCATCAAGGCGACGTGCCTAGCATTCCTCCATCCTCGTGGCTTGTAACCCCACTGGAATCTCCGTTCATGCCGTATGGAAGGTGAGACCTAGGTGAGACCTTGGGTCAGCACACAAGATGGCTACATGGTACATTGTACCGCTTGTACCTCGTTCACTGGTACTTTCTTCCACCACCTGCCATCACCAAGTCGACCATGGAGCCGGAAGAGCTCACTTCGTATGTGGCGTCGCTCGTCCATTGCTTGCGGTGGATGCCGGCGACCGATGTCAATGACGAGACCAAGACTGACTTTATCGAGGCGCCCACCGAGATCTCCGCTCTCCCCGCGGAAAGTATCGATATGGAGGTGCGTCGGCTCTTGGTGGAAGACACGTCGGACGCGATCAAGCACGTGGTCTCGGCGCTCTCGTGTCGTGACGTGCTGTTGAAATGCAAGGCCGCCAATGCCATTGGCTCGATCTGTACGTCCCGAGTCGCGGGTCAGAGACTGTTGGATGTGTACGGTGAAGAACTGATCACAAGTCTGACCAAGATGGCCACGACCAAGAACACATGGGCCCAGGCCGATGCGTACTCGGTCTTTGGCTGGATGGTCGTGATCGCCGAGGAATCGATGGTCCAGCAGCTCGCGCGACTGGTCCCAGCAGCAATCAAGCTGCTCCAGCGTAATCTCAGCGCGCATCCGTCGTCCACGCGCGAAGAAGACGCCAATCTCTGTATCTATTGCCTCGTGTTCCTGCTCAACTTCACGCAGCGCGACGTCTCGGTCTTCAATGCAGTGCATCGCGAACTGCTCCTCATGCTGCAGCAACTGATCGCTCGACTGGTGCACGACCCGAGTCACGAAGCCGAGGGCATGGAGCTCGTACGCTTGACTGTGACGCTATTGAGTACGCTCGTAGACCAGAGCCCAGACACGACCTCGCTCATTCTCGAGCTCAAGATGCTCCCGGAGCTCCTCAAGCTCCGCAAGAGACTGCAATCCACGGAGCTCCAAGTAATGCTCGGGCCAGAAGACGTCGACGACCTGCAGCAGCGCATGGCCATCGTCAATGACGCTGTGCTGGCAAGGCGGTGAGCACAAGGACGACAGTGTATGATAACATTAAACGAAATGAAAATCCTGAAAAGAGGTCTCATGTATATATTAGAAAATCGAGGCCGCGTCGTCAGAAGACGAAGGGGACATCTCGTTCTTCTGGTTGTCTGGTTAATTACTGAGCAACGTCTCGATCGTCTTCTGCAGCACGCCACAGAAGGCCTTCTGCTCCGTCTTGAGACACACACGTGCGTTCGCCGAGCCATCAAACGTAAATTCAAAGAGCGCGACGACATTCGTCATGCTCTTGAGCGAGAAATATGCGATCTCCTTGCCGTCCACGGCACGCTTGGCGACGAAGAACACGTTCGAGTGGTTGAGACTCTCCGCGATGGCGTCGGCGCTGCGGCCGTTCGTCGGCACGGTGAAATAGTGCTCGTTGGCAGCATCGATGGCTTGCCACTGACCAATGAACGCCGTCTTCTCGATGGCACCGCTCTCGACGAAGACCGACGCGAGCTCGAGTTCGGACTGGAAGTAGAGCACGTCGCCACTCGTAAGGTTCTTGATCGCGACCTGGATGTTGAGGTTTGGAGCCACCGCGGCATTCACAAACGCTGGGTTCACACCCATCGGCAGAGCGTGCGATGTCGACTGACCTGGCGCCAATGCCTGTGGGAACTGCACCTGCTGCTGCATTGGGACGACACCGAAGGTGCTCTTGTTGAGCTGCACGGCAACACCCGCGATTGGCGCTGAGCCCAGGTTCTCGTAGTCAACATCCAACACGAAGTTGCCATTGCGACGCGTGAAGCAGCCCTTCATCACGAGGCCCTTGCCCTGCTGTGCATTCAAGAGCACCTTCTTCTGAACCGCTGGGGCGGCAGCTGGTGCTGGCGTAGGCGAGCCACCGAAGATATCCACGAGGCTCGCGCCACTGCTGGCGGCTGGGGCAGGGGCAGCTGGAGCGCTGCCGCTAACTGAGAGTCCACCCATGTCGAGCAAATCCACTGGGCCGTCAGTCGATCCACCGTCCTCCCCGTGTCGGTCCGACGAACCCTCATCGTCGTCATCACCAGCATCTTCTTCGGCGAGTTCTCGAAGCTCCGAACCGGTCGAACGCACAACAAAGGCCGATGGCAACTTGTGGTACACACTCGCGAGTGTCGAGATCTTGGTGATGAGTTCGTCCAAGATTGTGGCGTCCAAAGCATACGTGTCGTCGCTGATCACTGGCTTCTCAGCGAGCACAACGGCGTTGGCAGCCTCTGGGTTGGCCGAGAGCAAACGCCAGTACACGTAACCGCGATCGCGAAGATCTGGGTTGTCCGACTCTTCCGTGGCTTTTCGCAAGACCTTCTGCACCATCTCCTGCGTCTCGTTTGGTCGCTTGAGGAAGAGCTTGACCGTTGCGGTCAGCAGCTGCAACTGCACCTGGGCCGTCTCATCATCGAAACCGTCCGTGAACGCATCCAAGAGCTCGTCAGCGTTGTCAATACGCTCGGCGTACTCGCCAATAATCCAGATCATCGACGCCTTGGCTTCTGGTTCGTCGAGCGTGTCGAGGTTCTCGCAGAGCGTGGCAATGATACTCTCGTACTGGTTTGGGTACTTGCGGAAGATATCCTTGATCACGATGATCGCTTCCTGGACAATGTAGTTGACCTTGGTCTGGATCAACTCGAGCAAGACGTTGATGCACTTCTCCGCTGCACGCTCCAACTTCACTGCACAACGACCGATCGCACGCACAGAACGACGCACAAAGTCGACATCCACTTCCGTTGCGTACTCCTTGAACTCGAGAAGCACCTGCTCAATGTTGCGCTCCGACACCAAGCGAATGATGATCTCGAGCTTCTCCATCTTGACGTAGATAGGGTCATTGTACTTGCAGAAGAAGACCTTGATCTCATTCGCGAGGATTGTTGGGCGCTTCTGGACGATGAGGTTGATGTTGCGGAGTGCCACGTACTGGATCTCTGGCTCAGCCGAGAGCAACGTCACGAGTGGTGGCGCCATCTTACGCGACAGAGTGCGCTCCGTATCAGCATCCGTCACCTTCTCCAAGAACCTACACAAGTAGCATTGGTCAGTAATCGCTCTAATGCCAGGCAATGACGAGAACAAACGTACTTCATGATCACCTTGACCGCCGAGAGCACGACGGCCGAGTTGGCGTGCTGCAATCGCGGCGTCACACGTTCAATGATACCTTCCGCCTCGCGCGAGTCCGATGGCGTGTAGTTGGCAAGCGCATCGAGCACGAAGACCTGTCCCCACTCGTTACACTCCTGCAAGGCGGCCAAGAGCTTCTGCAACACCGACTTGGTGATCTTGAAAGCGTGCTGAGGCTTGCCGTTCTCCGTGATTTCCGTCAACGCCGCGATGGCGTTCGCCACGACTGTCGGGTTCGAGTCCGAGATGAGATCGCGCAGCATGTCCATGAAGCCCTGCTCCTCCACGAGGTCCGGGTTGATGTCGTAGAGCTTGGAGACACAGATCGCCGCGGTCTTGCGCACGTACGGATCCTCGTCAGTGAGACAACGACGCAACGGCTCGCACAAGTACTCGGTGATACGATCCACACGAATGCAGCCCATGGTACGCACAGACAAGGCACGAATGAGCGGGTTTGGATCCGCCGCGTCCTTGACAAAGGCGTTGACGGCCAGAATGGTCAGGTCCGGGTTGCTCTTGGCGTAGTTGATCAAGTACAAGTACACGAGCTTCTTGAGCTGCGTGTCCGCTGCATGAGCACAAACAAACTCTCGTCAGTCCGTGCTTCCCGTCCTACCCGTCGACTTGAGCACGTGACGTACCGGTTTGGATGCAGTTGACCACATCCGTGAAGAGCATGGAGACGTCCTTGCCCACGGTCATGTTGGCAATCACCTTCTTCATCGCGTCCTTCTTCTTGTCGCGCGACGGGTTCATGAGCTCCTGACGCAGCTCATGCGTCTCACCTGGGTTAGTCCACCACCATGCTTTCTCAGTCTCCCCCTGCGTTCCCCTCCACCAAAACTTCCATACCTTTCTTCGTGGTGCTAAAGAACTTGGAATCGTTCGCAGCGCCCGCCATGCGCTTGGCGATCGCGGCCATCGTCGGCATCGCCATCTTTGCTCTACAGGTCTAACCGCAATAGCACGTGATCTATGAGTCCCCCAGCGCTCGTGAGACCCGCATTCGCATCAGCAGAGCACGCGTACCTCTTCTAACGTGGCGTGCTTCTCTCGCCGTCCCTCGGTCGCGCTCTGGGGCGCTGCGTCGCTTAGGAAGAGTCGGCTTCGCGTTCGCCTCTCGCCGCTTTGAGCCCCTCGCTTGAATAACGCCCGGATAACGGAAGCGGTCACTTACTTTCCACCAATCAGAACGCGCCACCAACACTAGTCGACGGTTGATTGGTTGAATTGCGATACCTTCGAATAATAGAGGGTTCATAATACGATTATCGGGTTAGAAAGGGAAGAAGGTACTTGAAGAAGATCATGGATGAGATGGAGGGCTTCATCGCCAGAAGCGACGCGAGCGCTTGGGCGGAGGGAGGTAGAGCTCCTCGTCTTGAATGGCCTTGCGTTGAGTGGCTGGAGTACTGAGTCGCGACCAGTTTTGATTCCGTGTGTATAACGCTTCCAGGAGCTCCGGGAGCTCCTCATTCGATCTGATTCCCACGAAATGCACCGGATGAGCATCCACACACTGCACGCTTAGCATATAAAACGCACCGTAGCTTCTGGTGTGCTTGATATCCACTGAAACGCGGCGGTTGTAATGGTTTCCGGTTGATAATCGCTGTCATCCGACCTTGTCCAGGCTGCTAGGACGCATCTCCATCAGTCAAACGACCACGTAGACCTGATCAGTACAACCCTCTACCTTCTTGTCACTTGCAGGCGTCTGTGTGCCGCTCACCAAGGCGTAAATGGCGCTTATGGGCTCACTCGGACGCCACATCTTGTCGTTTCCCTTTGTCACGTGACCCAAACCAGCCAAGTTGAAGTCGGACCCGTATATCCCTTATTCCGTATCTCCAAATAAGGAACATGTGGAGGATATACGGGACGAATCAGCCACATCACTCGTGACAAATATCCGTTCAGTAGCTCTTTGTTCACCGCAAACCCGCCCACGAGCGAATAAACGAGAGTTGACCATTGTGTTCTGGACCAAAGGTTGCGTATTCACATGAAAAGACAAACGATTTTCTGGTTAACAAGACACGATCTAGATATGTAGGGCACAGTTTACTGTTTACTACTGTTAAGAAATGTCTCCAACCAACCAGTGCATACACCACACGTGGAGGCTTGCTCGAGGTGCTTGTTATCTGTCGAGTTTATTCGGAGAACGCATTTTCAGAGCACTGACATGACGTTAAGCTGGTGCTTTGCGGTGAAAGTTCAACGTAAAAAAGCGCTTTTTCCGTGGAATTTCGTGTTCATGATGACTCGACAGTTGCGTTTCACCAATATTTCTCAAAAAGCATTGGGTTCACTCGCCAATGGCTCTCCTCAGACTTTTTGGCAATAGACCAGTTCGTCATTTCCGAAAGTTCACAGTGCTGACCAAGTAGTAACCACCATGGGCAATCGCAAGAGCCAACGGCCTCTCCAGCCGCCTGAGGCGCCATTGACAGAACTAAGTGCGCAGGAAGCGAGGCACATGGCTCTACAGTGGGCTCAGAAGCTCGCGGGACTCGTGAATCTCCGTCCGTGCCCTGAAGAGCATATAAAAGCGTCGTAAAGAGCGTCGAGTGGATTGAATTTGACTTGTCGATGATGGATTTACGAGCTAATCGCCTCACTTCGAGCCAGACTAGCAGTCAAGGCAGCGAGACAAGCTAGTGCGGCGTGGGCACGTGTCCTGGCCTCGGTGGACACGAAGACACATCCTCAGCAGTTACATGCGTCCGAACGAGATGGTGATGGATACCGTTCGTTTCTTTCCCAGTGCGACGTTCCCTCGGTTCCGTCTCAATCTCAGTGGGCGTCTCTCAGTGGACGAACTCACTCAATTGTATCGAGAATTTGTATTTGGTTCGTCAGTTGGTGGCGGTTTTGACGTGATTGTAGTCCAGTTATTGACGTTTACTATCCCCGCTCGACTCGATCGCGGGATTTCTGTGGCAATTAGCCTCGACCACGCGCAGTGGTTAACTTTTTTGTGGGTCGTATAAGGGTCAGGACCGGTATTTCGAAACTTCACTCGGAAGGCCATGCTTGCTCCTGCTACGGTCATCAGAATTCAGTTGTCGTATTCTAAACAGTGTGGGTCGCTTGCCACCCCAAAACAAATTCCAAGTATAAAATATCGAACTCATTCCTGACCTGACCCGTAACAATACGACCTGGGAAAAAATCTATCCGCGCAGTTGTCGGAGTTTGTGGCTTTTGCACTCCAAACTGCCTTGGCTCGAAGGATTGACGGACATGCTTCACTTCCGTCTGGTAGAGATGAGTCCGGGGCCCTTGAAGATCAAGACGGGGCAGTAGGCCGCGACTTTGTGCCGCCTGTGTCGGGAAACGACGTCGTTATCCCGCATCTCTCGGGTACACTGATCCCCACCCTTTCCGGGTAAACCACCGCGTCATGATCATGCGTATAAATGGACGACCCAAGTGGGTGCGCGTCCAGTGTCTCTCGCTCTCATGTACGTCTCTGAGAGATCCACTCATTGGTGCAGTCTGTCCGATGCTACCTCACCGAGACACGGAAGCTACAGGTGGAACAATGGTGTCATCACCCACGGGCATTTAACAAGATGGCAGACCAAGCAGCTAACATCGCGATGGACTCACGTACTTCTCGACAATGCAACGTGGCTTCCGACCCCTCTCGCGGACAGATCGATGCGAATTATCTCCTCAACGATGTGCAATACTGGCTCAAAGAGACGGGACGCACTCAATCCTTCTCGTGGTCGGACTCTCGTGATCGAGCGATCGAAGCGATTGGTTTCATCCGCACCACAGTCGGCGAGCCGCGAAGCGGCTGAACGCCGACAAAAACCCTCCTAGACAAAGCGCGTATTGACGTAGTGTAGCTAGGGGAGAGGATATCGTCGTTCATTCACATGTAACACAATATACCTGACATTCATCATCAGTCTGTCCGATGCTTCCATTCGCCGAGCTGATCACAACGCATCGCTTCACGCACCCGTCGACTGCCCCGAGTGAGTCGGCTAAGCTGTGGCAGTGGCTTAGATATGCTATCTTGCACTCACGAGACGAAGAATCGTCCTGCAAGGAGTTAGCGTTGATCGGCAATCATATCGATGATGGCGTTGTCCGTCTGGTGTTTGACTATGCAGGTAGCTGCCAGGCACATGAAGAGCGGATGGATGCATTTGGAGTATACCCACACAATAGCTAAAGTCCCCTGAATAGAAACTACTCTTCTTCGCAGTCTAGTACGATATACCGCGGTCAGCTAATACAACACTTGATCGTTCCCATCCCAAGCGCGCGGCATACTTGATACTGCTGGTGCCCTGTGCCGCTTGTTGCGAGTTCCTTTAAAGACTTCACTCCTCCAACATTCTGTACCTCGCGTCGCCCTTGTGCGCTCTTCATGAGCGATCCGAGAGCATTGGCCGCATCTTCCTTTTGAGAAGGCAGGCCTTTTTGAACGAATTGAACGAGAGTTCCGAATGGTTTGAGCTTGATCAGTTCCGAGCGAGTCGCCAGGTCTTTCCGAGCAAGGGCTCCGAGCACGAACATAGCATCAGAGTGGAACTTTGGGTTGTTTGTTGGTGTCTGGATCACCTTCACAAGCGGCTCAAGCACCGCAGCAGCCTTGATTTCAGGGCAATAATCGGAACGATGGTAAACGAGAATACGCAAGAGACCCGTCGCACTCGCCTTCTGCAGCTCGGTGCCGCTTTTGACAAACTCGGTGGCTGGCGCGATGAGCACATCGAACTTGAAATGATGTCCCCAGCAGAAATGCACATTGCTGAACAAATCCGCGAATGTGCCAAGTGCCAGCACCGATTCCTCCTCTTCTTCTGCCTGCACTACCGTGAAAAGTTACTCAAGTAGACTTGGTGTAGCTATGTCGTGGTCACTGTGGGCGAGGCGACACAATGTCGACGCCGCGTGAACTCTTTGTGAGATGCTTCCGCTCTCCATCTGGCTCAGTAAGATAGGGACGGCGCCATTTGCCACGACGTCTTTTTCAATTGGGCCATGCTCGAACACAAGCAGTCGAAGAACGCGCTGGGCTTCTTTCACTTCTTCCACATTACCAGTTCGCAGCATGGTGACGAGAGCAGGAATGAATGGAGAGGAATCTTTCTTGTACGACTCCCACTTTTGGATCAAGGCGACTTTTTCAGCAGCTTCCCCTTCGTTCCGGGGAAACAACATCTCCTTCAGTTCCGCCTCTTTGTACACTCTGAGGGTGCATACCTTTTCTTCCACAACTTTGAAATCAGTAGACGAGATCGCGTGAGCAATGTACATGCGGTAGAGGACTCCAAATCCATACACGTGGTGGTAGACAGCCAGCGAAGGGTCTTGTTGACACTTAAATGCCAATTGATGCCCACCGGCTTGCTTGATGTGCTGACTCTCCGCTTCATCCGTCGCTTTCCGATAGAGCCACTTGAGCGCTGCGTACTTTTCTTGTGGCGATCCATTTTCTAGTGATGATACCATCAGCTCCCTCATCGTCAATCGAGAGTTCAGGTGTATGATTTCTTTCAAGAAGTGTTGGTTCGTGTTACTGGCGGGTACGATAGTTAGCTCCACTGAGCGTACATCGACTGCGCCATCAGACCCCGTCTCTTCACTCAATGGATACGATTCAGCGTAAGTATCCGTCTTCTCGTTGCCTCGCGAAGGTTGCGTGTGTTGATCTGGCTTCTCTGCTTCATGGGTGGTGTTTCCAGGGCTCCATGTCGCGTTCTCGCAATCGTTCTCAGCCAAGAGCTTCACCCTCGAGATGGCATCCGTCAATCGCAAACGCTTCGATGGATCGAATGTCGTCATGGACACAACTAGCTTCCACGCCTCGTCACTCATTTGCGTCGGTCGTGTCGGAAGTTGTCCGGACAAAACGAGCTTCTGCACAGTCACGTCGTCCTCCAACGAATATGGTGGCTCTCCCGACACTGCCTCAATCATACAAATTGCCAGCGAGTACACGTCGGATTCGAACGTTGGACGCTGTTTCAAGCACTCGGGTGCACGCCATCGTAGACCACCTCCACTTCCATCTGTTGCGCTGAAGGACGATCCCGTAGAACCGACGATACGCAAACCAAAGTCGGCCACACGAGCAGCACCATCAGTTCCAACCAGCAAGTTATTGAGGTTGAGATCACCATGCACGACTTGATTGCGATGCAAATACTCCAACCCGAGCGCAACTTCCAGCAACAATCGCCACATATGACGAATACCGCCATCAGAAGAAGCCAAAAAGTCCGCCAGGTTCCCATTTGTCGCGTCTTCACACACGATCAAAGGCGGTGACGACACGTGGCACGCTCCAAACACCTTGACCACATTCGGATGATGCAGCGTGTACCACAAATCAATCTCCTTGAGAAACTGCGACATCGCTCCAGTCGAAGACTCGGCGTCTTTGAGCAGCAGCCTCTTCACCACCACCTTGGCACCTGATCCCCACGTGCCTCGATGCACAGCACCGAACGAGCCACGAGCAAACGGCCTTGTATCGTAATCCAAGTCGCTGCGAGGGATGAACCACGTCGGCACAGACGGCACGTTCACCGAAGACGCATGCACGATCGTGTCAAACATTTTCTTCATCGGTCGCCGCGTCTGCTCGTCGAGACGAGGACGCTGCAGCTCAAATTTGATCACTGTCAGCGCTTCTTTAATCTCTTGGATGCCACTGAGCTCACTCAGCATCCGCTCGTGTTGTCCGAGATCTTGTCCAGATTCGTCATCTGCGTCGCGTTGTCTCGCTCCCACTGCTGCTTCCACTCCATCATCGCACCCGTCGTCGACAGATTCAAGATCTTCATCAGCATGTCGACCTCTTCGTGCATCGCGCGCACTTCGTCCATCATCTTGCTGTGCTGTAGGAGTCGTAGGTACTGCGGTTTCGCTTTGTAGCGAATCAAATACTCCATGAACGAGCGCAATGCCTCAACGTAGCGGCTGAGCGAGTCACTCGGTGGCAAGCGATTCGCTTTCTCCATCTTCTGTAGCTCCGTGAGGATGTCGGCGAGTCGAGCATGCACGCGCTTACACGTTTCTTGGCCTTCTTTCATCTCCATGCAGAGCTGGAAGATCGCACTGAGTATGCTGACGGCCGAGCCAGCGCCCGGCATCACGATGTCCACAATCAAATCCATGGCTGGAGGAGGCGGACAGCTGCGTAGGAACGACTTGCAGTCTCACTGTATGGCAAGCACCTCGTATTGTTGGTGCGATAAGCTGTGAAATACTGTCGCGAGGTCGTTCCTTGGCTCTTTTGGCTATTCCTGGGGGTTGGCTCGCGTCTCAGAACACTTTCCAGCCTCCACAATAGCTGTCTCACCTATCGTTTCCATGCCTTGAATACCATGCACAGCTGAACGGTTTCGGATGAGACTGAGTCAGATACCATTTCGACTCGTGTTGTACCAGTCCACGAAGCCAGGAATGCTTGATGTGAAGTCATAGATTGCAGGTAATGCCCATGTAAAGGCTTCGAGGAGACACTGACTGATAGCAGCACCGTACATACCATGGAGACGTGCTCAGCCAATGCAGCATTTTGGCGTTTGCCCATCGCGAGTGGGTGGCATCCCGAGTCATTATTGCGTTTGTCAGAGTCCGAATTGACGGAACAATAAATTACCATTCTGGACATGATGCACCGGTCTTGGTACCGGTTGATACTGTTGACCCAATTTAAGTTTCATCGTTACCCAATCTACTGCCTCCTGAGCTGCTCCATGGACATTAGCCGAACGGACTGCCGAGAGCAATGGCGGCGACACCTCCGACGCACGTGGTCTTTGAGACGACCGTCGTACGTCGTGCTCTGCTGATGAGAACGGATGTGTGGCGACGCTGACGCTGTGTGTGTGCTGAATGGGCGAGTACAGGGCGACTTTACCGTGGAATTGTACTCGGAGCACGCTCCCAAGACGTGCTGGAACCTCGCCGAGCTCGCGCGTCGTGGCTATTACAACAACACCATCTTCCACCGCATCATCAAGGTACGGCCCTTGTGCTCCTGGTGGTCTCGACTCTGTAGGAAGGCTGATAATGCGGGATGTTCTAGGATTTTATGATCCAGGGCGGTGATCCAACGGGCACCGGACGTGGTGGCGAGTCGGTTTACGGGTACGCACAGCCTCCTTCTCCCTCTGCATGACTGTGTCTCATGCTGCCTTGGTGTTATACAGTGGAAAGTTTGATGACGAGATCACCAAGGACCTCAAGCACACGGGCGCGGGCGTCGTGTCCATGGTACGAGAAGGAGACCATGGGATCCATCGAAGGAAGAATCCATTATTGACTTGTGTTTGTGCGCTAGGCGAATGCTGGACCCAACACGAATGGCAGCCAGTTCTTCGTGACGCTGGCGCCAACGCCTTGGCTCGACGGTACGTCCAGCTTCTCCATCTTAGGTGGCGTCTAGTACTAATTGTCCTCTCTGCTATAGGCAAGCACACGATCTTTGGTCGCATTTCCCAGGGTATGAAGGTGATCCAGCGCATGGGTCTCGTGCCCACCGGAGCCAACGACCGGTGCGTCTCTCCTCACTAATTGAATGCTCTTGCCACATGTACTAACAGTCTGTGCATCTAGTCCTCGTGATGAGATTCGCATTAAGCGCGCGTACCCAGTCACTCAATAAACACCCGAGTCTTCCTTATCTTGACGGATCAACATGCTCTTGCTGCTGCTTTGTGTCATGTTTCTTGACTCGTAGGATCGCGATCGTCGGTTCACGAGCCGTTTGGCCTGTATTTTTGAAAAGACCGCGACGAAGAGTCACTCGGATGGCGAGGAGGAACATGTCTGCGAGCGTCGTCCAGCATGGATTCGACAGTTGCGACCACAGAACCAACAGCAGAGTCCACAGTCGAGTCGGATTTGAAGGAGACTCCTCCTCAGCTGCTCACGGTATGGCAAATGGCCCTGTTCTAGACATGACCATACTGATTGTTCGATTCGCATAGCCGAAGGAGCTTCCTGAGGTCGACATTGTGCAACTCGTCAACAACACAGAAGACTCCCAGCCGAATCCAGAAGAGCCTCATGAGCCAACAGCTCGGAAAGAAGCGTGGGTGCGGGTCATTCCGCCCCCTTTGCCATTCCCCAACATCTTCGAGTTTGTTCCGCGACCTGAGACCAATCGACCGATTACAGCTCCTGGTACACCAGAAGAGCCAGTAGTTCTATCAGTCCGACCAGCAACTAGTGAAAGACCACGTTCTGGCATCCAGTTTGTAGAAGATGTGGTACCGGCGATCGAATCTGCGCCGAGACTACCAGAAGTACCGTATTCAACGGAGATGCTGGACGCGCAACAAGCGGAGAAAACGTACGCCACTCCGTTGGATATTCCCGAGCTTGGATGGCGCGACGTCTTCCAGTTGGGGCTCTCGCTCACATACAAGACGCTGCTGTTGCGTCGTGACATCTCGCCACGTTGTATGGTCCTCGATGAAGACAATGCACTAGATGCCGCTGCGTTCTGTCCACTCACGGGTCGATCTATATCAGTGTTTGCTGCAGCGGGTCTTGCGTTCAATCAGTCGACAGAGGACCTCGTCATTCGTCAGAAGCATCCAGCACCACCGGTGTCGAAGCCTCCTTCGCCCACCAAACGGAGAAAACCCAAGAAGTCCAAACAACGAAGGCGTAGTCCACGTAAACTCCTCGTCCGTCCAGTGCTACCGCCTTCACCTCGGCGACTTCGTCATCCGCGTCCTCCGGTGCCCGCTGATCCACCAAACAAAGTGGGCAATATGGGTGCCATCGCGATATTTCGAGCGCTTCGTGTGAATGCATCTCTACGATCACTCACGCTGGAGAACGCTGGCCTTGGAGACGTCTCTATGTGTGCGCTGGCTGCTATGCTACCGTGCAACTGCTCGCTGACGTCGCTTAGTTTGCGTGAAAACGCCATCGGTCCTATGGGTATCCAGGCGTTGAGTGAAGCACTGGTCGACAGTCCTGACTCGATGCTTCTGCGTCTAGACCTCAGTCGCAATCGCATCACCGACAGCGGGTTGGAGAGCCTCTGCTTTGCGCTGGAAGAGAACGAGACGCTCGTGTGGCTCGATCTCTCGTGGAATCAGCTCTCGTCGATGGCATCTTTGCGTCTCCTGGCGTCCTTGCGCGAGAATTTCACACTGCGCGAGGTGGCTTTCTACGGAAAAGACCTGGATGAAGACCAATACTGCCACAACATTGAATCCAAGTACGCCAAGGACCTCGGAGCAGCGTTGCGTCAGCTGAATCCGTCATTTGCAGAGGTCGCACTGAGCAGTGCGACGGCCAAGCTCCCAGTCGACAAGATGAAACACTCACGCTGGTTGTGTTTACCTGGCCGCTCGCTCGCTGAGCTGGATGCGCTTGTGATCGCTGGTCTTCTGCCGTTGAATCCCAAGCTGCTCACTCTGGATCTATCGAATAACCGCGAGATTGAACGTTGGGGCGTGCTTGAGATCCTCAAGAGCATCAAGTACTGCAAGACACTGCAGCATGTGAACCTGGCCAACACTGGACTCTATGAGGAGGTCGCTGAGCTGGTGGGTGATCTGATTGCTTCGAACGACACACTCGCGATCATCGTAATGCACGAGCAAACGCTCCACGTGCAGCAACTTCGGGGCAAAGACCCTGTCGAGACGATGGCATTCAAAGTCGCGACTGACCATCATATGGACCGATGGATCTTGGCCAAATGCTTGGCGCTGAATCGACCGACGCAAGAAATGAATGCGCTGAGGCTGCCTAAAGCCGCAGCGGCGCTTGTGGTTGGCGGTGGAGCCAAGCTCGTGAGTGTCAATCTGTCTGGACGCACGTTCGACATGTACGAAGTGGTCTTTTTGGCCAAGAAGATCTTCCATCATCTTCAAATCGGACGAGTGGCGATGAACGGATGCGGTATCGAGAGTTATGGCGGTGTTGCGTTAGCAGACGCTGTGCGAAACCACGCCTCGCTTGCGACGTTGGAGCTCGAGAACAACAACATCAGCAGTCGTGGCGGACGCGCGATGGTCGAGTGCGTGCAGTTCAATTCCTCACTCACATACCTCAACTTGAGTTGGAACAAGATGGGAAACGATGGTGCTATTGGCTTTGATCTGGCTCTAAAGGCCAACAAGACACTGCTTCGCTTGGATTTACGGGGGAACACGCTCAGTGGCGTCGGCATTCGAGCCATCGCAGCTGGTCTCAAGGGAAACGCATGTCTCCAAGAGCTCTATCTTCGATGGAACTCGATCTGTCCGAATGGCGCGGAAGCACTCGCAGAGGCGTTGACGAACAACAAATCGCTGCGAGTGTTGGACATCGAGCACCATACGATGGGTCCACGCGGTGGACTAGCATTCGCTGTTATGCTGGAGAAGAACACGTGTCTCCAGGATCTGAATATGAAGGGCGACGACACCATTTCAGACGGAGACGCCACTGGGATCGGCCCTGAGGCGGCGCAAAAGATCGCAGTGGCGCTGACCGAGAAGAACAAGACACTCACGCACTTTAGCATCGCTCAGAACCAAATCGGACGCGATGGGATCGTCTGGTTCTCGAATCTTGTCAAGTTCAACACGACGTTGCGACAGCTGGATCTGAGCATCTCGTCGATGGATGGCAAAATCGCCGACCGCTTCTTCGACTGTTTGTCCATGAACAAGACACTAATCAAGCTCAATCTCGCGCACAATCGCATCAGTAACGAAGGGATGGCGTCGTGTATACGCGCATTAGAGCGGAATCGGGTGCTACAAGATCTCAACCTGGCTCACAACGCGATTACTGAGGAGCCATTGGCTCTACTCTCTGCGAAGATCCGGTCCAAGCCTGGGAGTATCACGCTCAAGTGGCTCTGTCTCATTGGGAATACGATGACGCATGCGACAAGAAGGGCTTTTGTTCTGCTGGCTCCCAAGCTGGTGGTCGAGTTGGATGAAGCACAGCATCGAGCGGGAATGCAGCAATGAACTAGAACGCTTTCACCGGAGCAGTGCACTACGTAGGCTGCGTCATGTATTTGGTAATCGTATCAGGCTCTGGCTCATCCGCAACTGTCGAAACGCACGAGTTTCAACGGCTTTGGCACTCGCTTCTGTGCGGTTTCTTCGTGTAAGCGATAGGAAGAGAAGACGCGCTTACAGGAATAGCGATCAGAGCCAAGCAAGGAGGGTGTTACGGTATTTCCGTCAGTGGTCCGCACCTCATGCGAGACTCAGAGAGACCACAAGTCGATCTTCTTCCGTGAACAACAAGCACGACAACTCGGAGTAATGGATCTGATCGTGGATATTGTGATGCCTGGCGCTGGCTCGGCCGTCAGTGTACTCGGTGCGATCTTCCAGCTCTGTATGGAGATGAAGGAGAGTCAGGAGACGTGCCAACGCGTCCACACACGGCTCGCTGATATCCTCGCGGAGCTGCAGAAGATGGAGGAGACAAATAGCCTCCCACCGAGCGAGTCGCTCAGTCGCTACGTCGAGACTGTGCGCTCGTTCATGGACTACCTCACTCGCTACAAGGGCAAGCCACTCTACTCTCGACTGCTTCAGCACAGCAAGATGATGGACGAAGTGCGGTCGTTGCACGAAGAGATCGACATGTTAATGAAGGTCTTGAACCTGTCGACGACGGGGGCGATGATGGAGTGGAAGCAACAGTGGGAGCGAGACAGCGCGACGCAGCTGAGTATGCTGTAGAAGATCTCGGACAATAGCGAGCGTGTGTTGAGTGAGTTGGGGAGTATCCACCAGCAGCTGGAGGCGTTGACGGTGATCAAATTCGAGTTGCAACAGGCGCGGATGAGCAGCCAGACGATGCAGCCGATGAAGAGGATGTTCGACACGATCGTACGCGCGTCGTCGATCAGCGTGCCGGCGGTGCCTGCGTGGTTTATACCGCGTGGTGACTTGAACTATGACGTGACGCCGTTTGCTCGTGGTTCGTTCGGTGCGCTGCATCGAGGCAAGTGGGGATCCGGTGTCAAGGTGGTGGTGAAGACGCTGCTGCTGTCGGATAATGGGAACTCAGACGTTGTCAAGGCTCAGTTTCTGAAGGAGATTGACTTGTGGTACAAGCTGCATTATCCGAACGTGGTCAAGATGTTTGGTGCATGTCACGTGCCGTCGCCGCCGCTGATCGTGTGTGAAGACGCAACAAACGGGAGCCTGGCGAACTATCTGGTGAAGTCCAAGCATGGCTTTCGTCGGATGTGGCGGCTTTTGCTGGAAGCAGCGCTCGGGTTGGAGTATTTACACCAGAATCGAATCGGTCATGGCGATCTGAAGCGGAATAATCTGCTGGTTGGGTCGGACGGTTCTGCTCGGGTGGCCGACTTTGGCTTGAGTTTCGTTGGTGACACGCGAGCATCCTTCAGTGGATTGACAGACGTATCTCCCGCCACAGATGGTAGTGGAGGTGGTCTGCGATGGCGCGCGCCAGACTGTGTGAAGCAGCGTGCGACGTTCGAGTCTGACGTGTATTCACTGGCGATGTGTATCATGAGGCTGTGTCGGGCGAGCCGCCGTACTCTCTCGAAGACGATGCAACAGTGGAGAAGCTAGCTTTGTCCGGCAAGCTTCCGACCAAGCCAGTACGGATGACAGACGACGCGTGGCAGCTTGTGCAGGACATGGCAAGTCTCGAGGCGTCAAAGCGACTGTCGTTGACGAAGGTCATCTCGAGTCTTGAGCATTTGGCCAAGGCGGAAGCTTCGATTGATGACCCGGACGACGAAGGCATGCGAGCTCCAGAGCCAACGGAATCGTCAAGCAAGTGTACCACCGATTCTGTTAGTGCCGAAGAGAACGCCGCGATTATCGAGGCGATCGGTTTATTGCGAAGCGAGTCTGAAAGTACAAGGTACAACAGTCTTCAGACGTTATATCGACGCGCACACAGTGTCTCTGCCTGCCGTGCCATCAAACAGGCCGATGGGTTTCGCTGGGTTTTCCACTGCCTGCAGGATCACTGTGCCTCGCTGACCCAGCGACTGTATGCGTGTGGTATCCTGGATCAGATGATCTGTGCCAGTGAGCTCCCTGGGAATGAATCATCTCGTTGGCGAAGTCTAGTCGGCATTCTCCCAGCGTCCCTTTTCACTCAACTTATGGAGACGCTGGCTTCCTCCCACGAAGACCACGTGATTGTCGAAGCACTCGACACGTTGTGCATCGTCGGCAACGTCGATTCATGGGAGAACGGGAACAAACTGGACTTCATTCCACCAGTCACCAGTTTGCTTCGTATCGGTACCCCCAGCATGCAAGCGGCCGCGACCCTGGCACTCCGCGTTCTCGTTCGATACAATGAACCAGCTCAGTTAGAGACCGTGCGATGTGGTGCGGTCATGCTCCTGCTAAACCAGCTTGACGTTGGAACCGACGAGGTGAAATATCATTCCGCCCGGACACTTACCCACCTCGCTGCTCATGATACAAATGCTGGTTCGTCACGAATCATTCGTCTCCTCATGGCTTCCGCACAAAACCAAAGAAGCGATGGATCGTCACTGCTGGCTTTGAGCATGATAGGAGAGCAGAAGTATAACCAGCGAGATATCGTGGAGGCGGGTGTCTTCCCTTTAATTGTCAAGCTCATTCAAACCGGTAAGGAGAGCGAGAAGACGTACGCAGCGCTCAGTATGGGGGATTTTGCCAGGGGTGACATGTACACTGAAGACATTATCGGAGCGGGTGGAGTCGAAGCGTTGTTGCAACTCGTGCAAACAGGGACGGTCGATGAGAAGGAATCAGCTATTTATGCCCTTTCGTGCATTGCCGAATTCCACGAAAGGACTCGAGCGGTGTTGATGGAGCCAGATGTCCTCCGATCTATCCCCGCTTTGCTTCGCAGTGGTGACGAACACGCCAGGTTTGGGTGTGTGACGTGGATTGAACGCGTCGCGAACCTCGATGGTGCGCCACCCGTTAAGATCATGACCGAGGCAGGCGTCATCGATTCCTTACTTCAGTTCGCACGGACCGCCAAAGGGCCCGATAAGCATTTGGCGGTAAGTGCCCTTATATCAGTTGCCGGACACGACCCAAGCACATGTTTGGCATTGGTGTCGCCCGATTTGCTCACCAACCTCATTGAATCAATTGAGGAGATGGAAGGATTTTCTGTGTTCAAACTCCTGCGACGTCTCCTGGAAATTCCGTCATGTGAGTGTGTATGGGGACTCTTAGAAGCAGGAGCTCTGACAACTCTGTCAAACCTTGTGTTTGAGGGCTCCCGCGACGAGAGAGTTGAAGTAACAGACCTGCTAGGTCTCATTGCTCGACGCGACGGTGAAGCTCGCTTGGTCTTGATACAGTCAGGGGTCGTGGTGTCTTTGGTGGAAATGGCTCGAGATGGCGACGATAGGTGCAAGACTTCGGCTGCGTACGCCCTCGGATCCATCATGAAGAGCAAGGAAGGAGCACAAAAGGTGAAGAAACTGGGTGGTACTAAAGTGCTCTTACAAATGCTGAAGACCGGAACGGAGGAGCAGCAGCGCAATGCCAAGCGCGCGCTGTCGATGGGATCTGGATGCTGCCGCATCAGCTAATGTGCTGTCTAGGATGACGGCAAAAACTATTAGAGCACACATAAGGGAGGCACTCTTTGCTACATACAAGCCTAATATCATTCTAGTACTAGACCGCTTTGTCTACCGCGCCTCATTACTATAAAACCAAGCCTGGGTGCTCCGATAGCCGAGCTACGGATGTCACAAATCATACGGAGATTACAGATTCCCTTCGTGAAAGCAAATCTAGACCACTGAACCACCCAAAGATTCGACGGTACTCTGGTCAAACATCACGTGATCTGGCGCAGACATGGTCGAAAAGTTCTGAGCCCACGACTCGAGATCCAAGTCGCTCTCTCGCTCGATCATGACGGCGTCACCGGTGATACTGATCATATTGTACACTTGGTTGCGATACAACTGGCTTGACTCGATCGGGACGAGACGGAACGTGAGGATTGCGTTGCCACCGAGAGCACGCACGTGTGCACGGACAATCGCGATGGCTTCGTGCAAGAAGAGATGGTAGAACGCACCAAGACCACCGCTCTCACGCACCGTCCAGCTCTCCTTGATAAAGTGCAACGTAACCCGACCAAGGTATCTTGTAACACGAGCGCCAGGTATGTAGCTTAACGGTGTGATTTCAATCCACTCACGACCGTACGACGACGCGCCACGAGCTCCTTCGTTCTCTGGCGAAGGACGCATGTACTTTGCTGGATTGAGCGGCGTATTGACGAAGAGACGGTTCTTGTTTGCGAGTTCGAGCTCGTAGCGCTGAGCGCGATCGCGTTGGTCCTTTGCGTTTTCCGAGTCAGACTGAACACCTTCGAGCTCGAGAGACAACGCTGCCTCTGCCAACATGCTCTCTAGAGGACTCTCCACGTTCTCCAAGAGTGCCATGCCGATCAACACAACTTCAATCTGTTTCATGAATGAAAGTATGATGAGCATATCTCAGGCGCTGATCAGAGCCAGACGGAGAGCAGAACGTACCATCGTCTCCGACGCAACGGAGAGCCGAGTCTTTAGTCCACAGATTGCACACGGAGCATAGGAACGGATCTTGAATAGCAAACTGAGAGGATATTCAACACGAAATCAGCATTAATAACTCAAATGAGGGCCAGGAGAATTGCGTACCTTGCAAACAAATCCTTGAAAACGACCGAGAGAAGCTCGTTCAAGCGTGTATCACGCATGCGGTCTTCGTCCCACTCGACGCGTTTCATTGAAACAATGAGGTGAATGTTGGCACCAGGCTTGAAGTCGCCCGGGAAGCGATCAGTATTACACATGACGATACCCTATTGCAAGATCAGTTCAAGTTAGATCCTCATAGTCGACAAAGAGTTCTAAAGAGGACTGATGCGTACCTCTGGTAGCTCTTGCTCCAATAGGACCGACATGAGATCCTCATCCGTCTCATCATCGATCTCCAGGACGAACGTGTCTCGCGAATCACTACGAGTTCGTACAAGCCAAATTAGCAACGTGAAAATACTGATCCTCAAGATTGATGACAAGGCAAACCTGAATCCGTCTGCGAATGCTTCTTCTTCCGAGTCGGAGCTGGATTCGGACGAGGAGCTGACCTGACGGATAAGCTCATCAGCTCCAGTGGCAGCCCCATCCACTGAACCAGCGACAGAGGGAGGATTCTGCTCATGCAAGACGTTCTCGGACGATGACGACAACTTGACATCGCGACTTGATCCTTGGGTGGTAAGTTGTCGTCGTCGCAGGCGTCGCTGAGTCTGCCGAGTGTGATTTGTCGGAAGAAGGAACCTCTTGAAGCCCTTTTGGTCCTCGTCCACCAGTGTTGATGCCGAACTCGTCTGCATGAATCGAAGATTGCGACTACCATAGTATTCGTACTCTGGCTGAACGACGGACACTCGGTCACGGTGAAGCTAGAAAACAATACTAGTCAGTACACAAAGCCGAGGAGGGCACACACATAACCGCTACCTTCTCCTTGTTGTATGTGCTGAGGTCTTCGATCTGGTTTTGCAGCTTCACCAATCGCCGATCTTCATCGTCTTTGACCTAGTCGGTTCGTTCATTTCAGTCTTCTGAGGTAGTTTTGTATGTTCAACACACAGTACTTACATCGATGTTCCGCTCGATACGAAGTGTTGGTGGAGGGGGTAAGGCTGGCAGATAGAGGCCCGTACCCGTGATCACACCCACGATCAACGAACCACCAATCTGTTCATGACGTATCAATCAGTTTGTTAACCCAGGCAGAATTGAGATCACCCAATGACAAACCTGGATCTGCGAGTCGAAGGAGAAGACTGCGTTCACGCCCAGCACCTTCATCTTCACAATAAGCTGGCGATAAAGTTCATATTCGAGGAACGGCAGAGCATCGGACACAATCGTGGCATTAGCGTCCCCCGTGCCTTTTCGTCGTTGACGACAAACGCGAGCCTGGATGAATGTGCCTCTTCCCATCATCGCCAACCCAGCTGGCGGCTCCACCGAGGCGATAAGCATCTCAGGTACCCACTTGTTGCCACAAATTCCACATCGAACCATTCTCATACTGTACGCAGACGGAACCAATCAGTACTCGGAACGACCACACACCAAGCTCAGGGAAACTCACTTGGAGAACGGAGCCAACGATCGGGAATACGGAATGTGACAGAGCATACATGGTGATGCGCCAACACGACTTCTCCTGGCTCTCGGTCGCTGAGTCAAAGAGTCCATCGCCCCCATGAGTTGCATTGCTGACGGACTCTTTCGGCTGATTGATGCTGCCAGCTCTGGCGTGGCTGGAATGGCTGGCGATGCTGACGGCGTTTCGTCTCCAGCGTCGTAACTCTGGCTGGGTTCCTTGCGTTGGCGTTCTCTTGGCCAGTTCTTCAAAACCGCAGCAGTGCCTCTACGTGCGAGACAAGGGTGAGCTTCAGATAGATAACATAAACTGATCACACAAGACTCACGTCGCCGAGATGACGCAGACATCATCGTGAATGGTGCATGACTCAGTATAACCGATCACAAAAGGACACTGTAGTGACTGAGCATGGGCTCGAATCTAGCACGAGAACGACTGTGAGGTCCCAGATCAAATGTGCAGTAGCAATCACATCTACTTACTTCTTCACGCAGTTCCAGCCACCACGAGTCACGCGTTTCTTGATCGGCCAGCTTTGTTGCCATCTTTCCCAAGTACTTGACCGATCGCGCACTCACAATACCACCAAGTCGGATTCTCGTCGCTGGACTGAACACTTTCAATGTGATCAATTGGACTTCCTGTACACAATCAACGTCAGCCAGGGGCTGATAAGTTTGGGGACGTAGCGCAACCACTCACATCATGGACGGAAATGTCGAATCCCTCGGGAGCTCGGAGTGGCTTGCGAAAACGACGCGTCGGGAAACGTGGCGAGGCCACGGCGTCCAGCACTTCTTCCTTTGTTGCTCGCCCGTCTTGCTCCATCTCATTGCCTTCGTCATCATTCCCGTGGGCTGATGGCTCTAAATCCCCAGTGCTCGCATCCGTTCGACCGACGGGGGTGATATAACAAGCCGTTCCGCACGCTCTCGCCACCAAACCAGAGTCACCTTCGACATCAAAGAATTGCTTGTACGCCAGCACAGCGTTTCCACCGAGTTCCATCGCTTTCTTGCCCACCTAACGCACGAAACAACACCAGTGAATGTCATTGAGTTGCACCTCGGCGCTCTTTGTCAACGTACCAGCGTTCCGACTTGGGAAGACAGTTTGTATAGCAACAATTGTCGATACTCATTGCTCTTCCGCGACGTTCGAAAGTTGTCACTCCACGAATACTCTGGATCGGCATGCACCACAAGCTCCTCCACAAAGCCCAGCATCTTCTCCATCGTGTACAGCGTCGGATCCAGCGTCGAGAGTCCAAAGAACTGCACGCCCGCCGACGATTCGTGGAACGGATTCACGTCGCCAAAGTACAAGAGACGGATCACGAGGCTCAGCTCACAGCGCACACCCAGCAGCGTGTCGTACACGGGGAACCAGCCTTGAATCACGTGGCTATCGCGCATGAGCAGACAGTTCAAGTCGACATATACGATGCCAATCGTCTATTCCTCAGCAAAAGCCACCCATTAACTCGTTTTCCACCGCGATTTCGAGCCTTCCACTGTCACTTACCGCATCGCTCGTGTACACATCGTGGTCCATGAGCTTGAACTCGATCGGTTGGCTCTGTAGCACGGAGTCATCGGCGACATCGAAGCGGAACTCTTCGTCCCACTGCGGATTCAGGTTCTTCCGCGACACGGACGACTTGGCCTCGAAACTCGCAAAGGTAATGGAGACGTACGTGTCCGCTAGCTTGCTCGCGCGGTCCATCACGGGCAGATCCCGCGCCTCCACAACGCGGATCTTGATCGTGCACGGCATCTTGGTCCCGAGCTCCTCGTTTGGCTCGAACTTCAATCAGGGAGCTTCATGCAACCTTCTTACCACCTCTACTACCGTTCAAGCAACCTTTAGCCTCTTCCTGCCACCTTCAGAATACCTTGTTCACATTGGGCTACCTTCGTGCGACAACGGAGACCAAAGCCTCTCGTCCACTCGTTTGAGGAGGTCAGGAAGTCCGTGATGGTGATGCCCATGGTCAGTTTGCTTTGTGTGTGTCTTGTTGTTAGACGGCGCTGCCTCGGTTTGGGACGATGGCGTTGTGTCGGTGCGATTAGGTCCTTCATGCAGCGCCCAGAGCACTCGTCCGCGTCCCTTTCCGCATGCGGTCGCTCTCGCAAGCTTGCTTCCCTCGAGACTGGCAAAGGGAGGGCGCGGCGCAGCTTTTGATTCGATAGATTAATGGCATCTACTTCAGGCAACGTCTCCATGAGTCCCGTTGTGGGTCGGCGTGTTCATGGTGCCAGATAACACCCTCGGCTCTTTTTCAGGCCTGTGACACTTGCGTCAGTTGTCACTCGTCTAGTTCTAGGGCTGGACAGTACTACAAAAACTCTATGTGTGTGGAAGTGTGTGGCAATCTGGTGCGCCTCCACTCTTGCTTCTTTGTGGATCAGCGTGTTTTCCAATGCCAAACAGCGAGTCGTCTTGTCGGTTCTCAGACGAGTGGCAGCTGTGTGCGGCTGCTTGTCAAACCCGATAGACAGACATGCTCAACACGAATGGATTTTGTATTTGATGTAGTATGGAGGGAAACGCAGGGTAGATGACCTTCTTGTCTCTATCTCTTGCTGTATAGCCGCTCGTTCGAGTTGGCTTGACGCGACGAGCGAGCAAACTTGACGAGCAGAGACGCCTGGGTGACGCCAGGACGCACCAAAGCGCTGTTCACGCACACACAAAGTGGTTAGAACTTACGGAACTGAATGCACAGCGTAGCCGATAGACGTACCTGATGTAGGGCTCGAGCTGGTCGATGGTCCACTTCTCTTGCACCTCGAAGAGTTTGTCGAAACGGAGCTTGGGATCCATCGGCAGCTCGTCTTCCAAAAAGTAGATGAGTCGTGTTGGCTTGGAGCGTTGCGTTTTCAAGAGCGCAATGCCCTTGAGCATGTCCACACTCACTTTCACAGGCTCGGGCACCCGCATCTGCCATTTCTCCATAAAGTAATCGAGTTGCCAGTCTTCCGAGGCGCCGAGATTGAGCGTGTGGTGCGGATTCTCCTTTTCGTCCATGAAGAGCTGCTTGGCATAGAACATGGCGATCTTGTTGCAGTCGAACGTCGCACGCTTCTCGCCGTTGTCGTCCTTGGTGATGCTGCCGTACACGCGGCAGCACTGACGAACGACAGCAGTGGGTTCGTCCACAGCAGCGAGGAGCTGTTGGAGGGGCACACCCGCCTGGAAATCCCAGTCGTTCTGAACGATAGAATGGAGGATGTCACCAAAGACGCTCATTTGATAGTCCGGATCCAGTACACGCCACGATCCTGTACAGCAAGTGCAGTGAGTCAGTGGTGCTTGATCAATCTACCTCAACTCCGTTCGTACCTGCGTCTTCGAAGGCGCACAGCTGCTCGAGCATGTCCAGGAGCTCTTGCTTGCTCGCCTGGAGCTTGGCCATCAGGGCGTCCGTCGTGTACAACTTGTGGAGTCTTGCTCGCTTTGATGAGCTCGGCGACGATCCCTGCGACAGATCACACGTCAGCATCCCAGCAGTCCGCATCAAGAACTCGTGACTTGCGCACCATTGGCTTTTTGTATGGAGCTTCGAGAAGCAACGTCTTGAGCATCGTAATGTCTGGTACACGCGGCTGGAGCTGCGCATACAAACGGCCCAGTGAGCTTCCGTCTCAGCAGTCAGAGTGGTCAATACGTCCACGTACGACGTAGTGGAAGCCTGCCGAGCCTTTCATGACGATCTCGTCCGCGCCACTGCCTTCCTCCCACTTGGAGTGCTCGGTCAGCAGTCGCAGATTGGACATGTCTTCCTTGGTGAGATAGAACGACTTGGACGACGTGCACAACACTGCACGCTCCTTGGATCCTCCAACAATCACCACTCTGTTGATACACATGAGGTCAGTTCTTCCCGCGCTTTGCTCATTCCCTCCAAGGCAGAACGCACTTGTCGCCGGTCGTGAGTGCTTGCTCCACATCCGGATTCAGCTCCAGAAGACGGTACTTGTCCGTCGAGTACGTCGTGGCCGTCACAAGCCGCTGCTGCGGCGTCGCGCCGCTCGTCGTCGCCATGCTGTGTTCGAGGTATGGCGCGAAAACCCCAATCAAGTACGATTCACTGTATATAAGTACGAGCAAGACGAGTGCAGCCATATCGTTTTGGAAAGGGGATCCCTGCAATGCTCGACTTGACTCGACTCGGCTCTCTCTCTCTCTCTCTCTCTTTCCCAGACAAACGCATCGATGGGTTTGACATATAGTTTGGTTACGAGTCTATTACAATAACTTGGTCGGACTCTTCTACTCGTGGTGTGCACGTAAAGTGGAGACTTCGAAGTGTCTTCTCAAATCGGGTGTTGTCTTTTTGGAGCGAAGGTCTTCGTGCTGAGTAAGGTGCGAACTTGGCTCGACCCTGCGAGTCCTGATGACGGAGTCGCTTGGAGTTGTGCATGTCGTGGCCGCGAGGCGAGACAGAGAGCGACGTGGTCTTTACTGGGTACCGGTCATCCGGCGTCGCTTGCTCATTCACACTGGACTCATACACAACCGGATCGACCGGCAAGATCTTGAGAGTAGGCAGACCAGGCCATCGAGCGGCGTCTTGCGGTTCTTCTTCTTCGTCGAATAGAGTGTTAACGTGATGTTCAGCAGCGTCTTCATCCACCAATATATCCAGCACGGACTGGAAGAATGGATCCCTTGGTGAAGACAAGTCAAGTGAGTCGGTCGTGAACGGCAGCGGCTCAAACTCGCCATCGGCGTCGGCCTCGAACGCGTGCATGTTGGTGATTCTCGCGAAGATAATGAATGCCAGTGTGATGTGCCACCGCGGTGTCCTGCGACAGTGATACACACGATCAACACCTTCGAGCCTCATGATCCATATGGTCAGGTGCGTGTGCACCTAGCCAGCTGAGAAAGCCATCTTATGCTTATGACCAAGCGTGCAACTGGCGGACTTGGCGACGCCAAAAATACAATTCGTCATGAAGGTGCAAGTCCTAGCAGCTGAACATCCTACCTGAACGACCTACTGTTGATAGAACCAAGGAACCACCTGTTACGGAACGATCGCATCTGCTCTCAGCCGGATCATCTAGTCTTGTGACGAGGCTTTCAGGGCTTGCAGCTGGACCAGCTTTGCCCCAAGACCAGGTGTGAGACCACACCAGAGCAGGTTCAAGGTCGCCAGTCTGGATGGAACATGCGCCGATTAGTTTGCATGCGGGAGGACGCAAGGCAACCGCTCGTCATGATACGCACGTCTTTGAGTCAACATAGGCCTGGATCAGATCTTGTGCGCCTTCGTTGACTACTGTCCTGCTCAGGTGAACCCCAATTGCGTTGGTGAGATGGTGCTGCCATGTGAGAAAGAATTGTTTCACACAGACTTTTCAAGCTCGAGTCTCTGGAGCGTTCGGTTCTTGTAGAGCATGTGGGCAAGAGCTTGCGCGCCGTCTCGACCAACAGGGTTCGAGTTCAAGGAGAGCTAGTCGTAACCATCGCAGTTGCGAGTCAGAACCATACACTAGAAACACATTGTAGACAATGAAACCGCATACGTATTGGAGAGATCCGTTGTCTCGTAGTGCTGAGGCAAGTGCTGTAACACCACGACCACGAATGTCGTTCTCCAAAGCTCGGTCTTTGAATGTAATCGAGTCGTCGTTGCTTAGATCCAGTCGTTGGAGGCTAGAGGAGATCTAACACAATCGCCATGGGGTAAGAAGAAAACTCAGCAGCAAAAGGACAAGGAGCAAGGATGTACGCGAATTGCACTCGATAAGACAGCAACTCCCGCGCACGTGATTTGACAGTTCTGCAAATTGAGGACGACAAGTTTATGGGACACCAGTAGTTCCTGCATGCATAAAGACTTTAGGTTATGCTGTCTTGGCAAAGAAATGAGACCACGCACCGCGACGAGGCCACATCCAACGTTCGTAATTGCCTTGTGGTAGCGGCGGAGCTCATTCCTCACAGGACTGACAGCTGCCTCGGGTTTTTCGTTTTCTTTATCATCTTCTTCCGGCGTTTCTTCCCGGGTGATCTCTGATACCCACTTCTTCTTGTGATGGATGCGACCCTTGGACGATTTGGCCTTGATAGCCGAGCGCCATTCGTACGGTGCGATCGCCATGGTGCCGATGAGCTACACGGCAAACATGATGAGGACCGCAACGTTGTGATCATCAATCTTAGGCGCATCATACTCGCTTGAGTGGATTCAAAGCCGTATCTTCCAAGGAGACACAGAGTGCATACACGGGATACGCATTGATGTACTTGGTCCTGCAAAGATGAGGATCAGTGTCATATGTACTTTGCATCACTAGATGCCGCCACCCACCGCTTCCGTCGTTGCCTGGCTTTGATCCAAGCTTTCATGCGCTCACAGCAGCGCTGTTCTTCGAGAAGATGAAGCGTGGACAAATCATACGGCTGTAAAGCAGCTTCTTGTTTTTTGGCCAGCGCAGGCAGAGACGGCGGATAGAGCCGAGGACTGCAGACGTATCACGCATCACGCAACAAAAGAGAAACAAATCGTCATGCATACCTGTAAAAGTACTTGATGTTCGAAGCGATGGCGCGAAGACATAGCGCAAACAACGTCGAAACGGACTTTCCTGATGACTCTGTGGCTTGAACAGAGGCAGCAGCCTTGCCTTCATTCGCCTCCACAAGAGCATCGGCCATTTTCCACCCACTAGATCTTGAAGAGACACGGAAGTATACACGTCACGCTGTATACTCGCCAACCTGGGTCTGGTTATTGGACCCAGGTCTAAACCCACGATCTAGAAAACCCCAGAAGGGAGGTTTTTTGTCCCCCGAGAAAATTCGCACTGGCGTTCTTACTCAGCCCCTTTCCCTGTTCAAAATCCTCCAACCAATCAGAACGCGCGAAAATAATCTCCACGTCTTGTGATAGGTGCGAAAGGGCAGGTCTAAAGTGTCGCCCCTCCCTCTAGGTACCGTCACCCTCTGCTTGCGTTTCTCACCCCTCCCCCATGTCGCCCCCTCTCCTCCCTGTCGCTTTAGACCAGAAGACTATCGCCAACTCGCCTCACAGTCTAAAATCCGCAGTCCAAGACATCAAGCATCCTCTCCATGTGCTGAAGTCCTCGCTTCCTCTGTGGGCATGCCCGCTGTGTGTTTCGACTCGTGTGTCGTTGATCGATGATCGATTGATCGTAGACTTCCCCCCTTTGCGGCCGTCATGTGGCCCTCGACTAGTCGACTGTCGTAGGATGTCGTCAGTGTCCAGCCATGTCTTTTCTCCAAGCTTCGTCTTCTCCTTCTAAACTCCAGTCCAGTCCAGCCTCAGGGTCGGCGGCAGGTGGCGTACGTACGCAAATTGGTCTTGCATTGACTCGGTAGCGGTGCTCGTTTTCCAGTTTCGCAGTCTCGCAGTTTGAAGTCGTTTCTAGTTTGCACTCGCGGATGGTATGTCTGTCGCCTTTGCTCGATACCTCGTCACTCGGTATTGCTCGTGGTATGCAGTGCCTGCTTGGACCCCTCGTGGTTTCCAGTTGACAAGTAGAAGTACGTCTTGCAGTTATCTCCTTGCTTCATGCCGCCGTCGACCCCCTTCGTATCTCTCTACAGTCCCTGACCGCTACCTGATCCGTTTGTTCGTTTATCGATTCGAATGTGTGGGAATGCGACTCGTTGCCCCATGGATATCGTGGTAGTGCGTGTTGTCAGACGTAGCCTCAAGATGGTAGTAGTGTCCAAGGTGTTCAAGGTCCAAGGTGTTCAAGGTCCAAGATGCTCAAGATCCAAGGTCCAAGATGCTCAAGATTCAAGGTCCAAGATGCGATCCCAAGTTACAGGCTATCAGCAACCTCTTCTCCAATGCTGTCGTTTCAGTGATGGTGCGTACTTCTGGTCGTTGCTCTCGCCTTCGTCCGAGGTTGTTGTGGTCTGCAGTACCGTTGAAGAATGGTCGATCCAAGAATGAAGAACCCTATTGTCCGAGTAAGCCATGTCTCTCCTGAGTGGTGCATAACGAGTGTGTGAAGCCAGAGCAGGTTCGACTTGTCGGCCATGGTGATGGTTTTCTCGCAGTCAGACGTGTAAGCGTGTTGCCATTTCTGCTTTGGAAAACATTGTGTGTTCGGCATAGGCGGTCGTATTGTGGTTTTGTCTCTCAGTGGTGTGAATGGAAGTGTAATTCAAGCGTCAAGGCGTTGTTCGTGGTGAGATTTCTCCGCTGCTTGGTTGGAATGGCTAGAATCGTGGCATGCAGATACCAAGCCCCCATCAGCAAGCTCAGTCTACTTGGTTTAGTAAGAGACATTCGTATAGTCATGGTATCTCGGCAAAGCGTGGCATGCAGGACGAAGTCAAGCTCCATGACGGAGGAATCTCTCACAAGGTATCGTCGGTAGGTGACAAGCTCAGCCCAGGCCATCTCGTCAAGACGACGAATAGTTTGTAGACTTCCAGCCGTATCAAGATCAAGTTTCGTTGGTAGCATCAAGGTTACAGCTCTTTCGTTCCGAAGTGTTAATCGTGAGTAAAGAGTCAAGACAAATCGTCAGTATCAAGCAGCTTTCCAGTTTCGTTGTATTCAGTGCGGACGTGTCGGTCCAAGTGTGTGTCGTGTGGTGATTCGTGTTTGGTCTTTTATGTGTCTTCATGTGGTGATCGTGTCCAGTGTGGTTGTTTTGCCAGCATACGCACCCAACTCTCGCGTCCAGTGTCAAGTGTTCGGTACCAATTGATCGGCTAAGTCAGCATCAGCACCGTTTGTCTCTTCAGCAGTTGGTTCGACTTTCGACATTCCCGGATCGTATCCTCGCGGTGTTCGTCCCAAGCTTTCTCCGGTCTCAAGTCCATTCCGAGTCTGGACATGACCAGTTTCGACTTCAAGTTCTCTCCGACCTTCGGCATGCTCGTCTCGACTCAACCGCCCATCGATGCTCAAGGTAAGGATCCCTGCCATGGCTGTACTCACGGTGTTTCTCAACGCCACCCATTTAAAAAGATTATACCATCACATCGATATGAGATTAGTGAACATTTCCGTGTGACGTGCAATGTTGTGCGCGTAGAAAAAAAAGAAAACAGCAGACAAGCCAGACATCGGTCTGTCGGCCGGTGCTTGGTGTGACCATAACCGGACTGAGATCAAGATTCATCAACTTGACAGATGTCCTGTAGTTCAAAATTCCTTTGTCGATGTTTTTCTGGTTAGACGGTGACTAGCATACTGCCAACGGCACACTAGTCGCCGAGTCCTATCTGACCTAGTGAAGGTTTCTACAAGTTGGCTCGTCGATCATATCTCGGTATACAAGTCGTTGCGAAAGTTGTGCTTTGAGACGGGATCATCGAGCGAGTACGTCCGCGAAAGAGCATTTCGAACTGGACGTTGAGGAGGTGGCTGGCGCTTGATGGCGCCACTCGCGACGCTGTCGAGGGAGCGCGAGATTTTCGAAATATCGTCACCACCAGATCCCTTGCCAACACGCCACTTGTATTCAATCGCGACAGGCTGGGATGCTGTGAGATATGGGGAACGAGACTTTCCCGCAGCCTTGTTGGAGTTGTGGCGAGTCGTTTTGCGGATCGGTTCGGTCTCGGCGCGGAACTTGTTGTCGCGGTGTACATGACGAGAGTACTGCTTCTCGGCTTCATTACTGTTTGACGTCGCCAGATACAGGTCCTGACTGTTACTTGGACTGTTGTCCACAGAAACGGCTGGAGTCGTATTTGTCGAGTTTGTTCGACCTGGTAACCGGAGCTTTCGCATGGCAAACGAGAGAAGCTGGTCCTTGCTTATCCTGTGGCGACGCTTCTGTGGCGATGCATCGTCCTCGCTCATGTGGTGTGCGGCATTGCCCATCGCAGGCACTGACTGCATACCGCCAGTGGCGTCGAACATGTCGTCAAAGCTGCGCTCTTCACGAATAGTATGCTTACTGCTCTTGCTCTTGACAGGCATAGAAGTCATACCGTTACCGCGTTTGAACAGTTCATCGTAGTTGAATTCGTGGGAGGACGGAGGCACCGAGACATGACGTCGGGATCTGCTTGATCCATTGTCTCGATCACGATCACGCCCGCGTCGACCGTCACACTCGTTCTCTGTCGCGTGCCGGTCGTTATCCATGCGGTGTACACGATCAGCTGGCGAACCCTGGGAGCGAGCGGATGATACGGCAGTCGGTACCGTGGAGACATTGGCTCGCGTGAGGCATTTTCCGCAAAACGCCTCGGTCTCAGGATGCTTTGTGGTCTCATTCAAATCGAGAAGGACCTTCATGATACGACAACTCTTGCACACGCTCTAGAAACATACGTAAAGCAGTGTGAGCAAGCTATCGTGAGTGAACCAGACGCATAATAGCAAGAAATTACCTTGTGACAAATACCACAGACACGGAACGGATCGGCGACCGACTTGCGCTGTCGACACCGCAAACACACACGACTTCGCTTTGCAGGAGTATCCTTGCAGTCTTCTACCAAACGCGACAGCTTCTTCGCCTCAGAGCATGCGATCGTATTCGTCACCATCAACACACGCTCGGTAATGAGTTCCTCCATCGAACGCTGCGATCCAGCACTCGCTTTACTCGAGTACTCGCCCACAATGTAGCACTGGACGAGGTCGTCCGTCACTTTTCGGTACAAGTAACAGATTGTGTACGGATGCGGTCGTCTAGAGTTCATCGACACTCCTTTTCGTCGACCGGATCGCGTAAGAAACCAATCTTGATGGTCCTGGATGCAATGCACAACGTGGTACGCGACTTCGGTACTGTCAACATCGAGGGTCATACCCATACGCTCATACGTCAAGATATCACGCGGTCCTCCTGCGACTTGAGCCGAGTGCCACTTGATACCAGCGAATCGGAACGGCGTGTGCGAGCCGCGACGCTCCGTGACCTGCAAGGCGGCGCCGTCCAGCACGATCGCGCCACTCAGCAAACTCTCGACGGCCACCACGTCTCGATCGGATTCACAGTACAACCCATTCGTGACGTCCTCGACTTGTCCTCGGATGTACCCCGTGGCAATGACTCGCGTCCATATCCGTTCCGACTTGTCCTGCTCGTCCGTTGTGCTCTCACTCTGTGTGTCCACTGACTTGTACACAGACAACTCCTCGCGTCGTTCTACCAATTGCCATTCCTCGGGATCGACCACGCCGTCAAAGCCCGCAAACTCGGCAATCGCTTCGCACAGCACTTGGTCGCACTGCTGCTCATACACCATACGCTCGTCGCCACTCAGCAAATCTCCCCCACGCGCCGTCATCTTGGTCTCAGCCGGCGGTGGCGTCTGAAGCATCTAGTGTGTGTGACAACAACGAACTTCTTTCCTGCGGACCTAGAACACTGCGGTCCGTCTGCCGTGCCCGCAACACAGACACCTTGGGTAACGGAGCTCTTGGGTTGTTCGTATTGTCGCGGTCGGCGCGTCGTTCACTTTGTTGAGCCTTTCGCCGTGGAACCGGGTCACGTTGGGTGCGACCAGCACTCTGCAGCGGATTTAACCCTGCTCTCTGGCGTGACGTCACCAGCCTAAGTACGGTTCCGACTGTTTCTGGCCAGTTGGCCCAAGCAGCCACAAACCCTGACCCAGAGGTGGCCAACTCTCCACCCGCCGTGTGTAATCGCCCGGCCAATACCGGTATATATTCTGACCAGCCTGCCTTCTTTCGTTCTTTCCTTCTTTCGTTCCTTCCTTCCGTCGCGAGGGAAAAGCGCATTTCGTGGGTGGCAGAGAAGAACGAGACAACGAAAAAAGCGCTTTGTACTTGGAGCTCCTGGGTGTGTGGAACATGGAAGAGGTTGAAGCACATGTTGAACATGCGGCGTCGTCGATCGCGCCTGAGATATTGAATGAAGCGGACGCCACACTCACGAAGAAGCGCAAATTCCTGCACACGAGTGAGGCACAGCGCCGCTGTATCCTCGAGTGGCTGGAGCAGGGCGTCAACTTCCAGTTGCTCACGGCGCCTGCGAGTGTCGCCGTGGTCACGACGGCGGATGGCAAGCGATTCAAAAAGACGGATGGCTTCCGTGCGCTGATGCGGTTTGTCAACGACCGCACGCAGGCCGGATGGACCATGGAGACGACCAAGAGTCGGTACGAGAGCTTGCTCACGACGTATCGGAAAGCCAAGGCGTTGACGGCGCACCCCGAGACAGCAATCACGGCGAACGACCGCGCGCGCGGGATTACCGAGCTGAATCAAAAGCTGAACGCCGTATGCTCGTTTTACGATCGGATCGATGCGTTGTTCAATCCATCTGACCCTGCGGAAGGTCATGAAGCCAATGGACCGGTGGAGTCAGATGCCGAGCAATCGCTGGCAGCGCTCTCGGACACGAAAGCGTTGGTAAATCCTGCTGAAGATGAAGATGCGGCCGCATTGGGGGTGAAGCGACCACGGAAGCGTGCCAAGAGCGAAACATCGCATGTTGAAAGCGGGAATGAGCACGATCCTATTGTAGCAGTGCAGCCGTTGTCCGAGGAAATCGTTTTGCAGCAGATTGCCATCGAACGCGAGAAGGTGGAGCTCCAACAAGCGCAACTCTTGGTGCAAAAGCAGGAATTAGAGCTACGGGAACGAGAATTGCGGCTCCAGGAAGAGGAGCGACGTCAAAGCATGCGGGCAGAGATCGTGAGCAAGCTCATTTTGGCAGGAAAGTCGGCAGAGGAGATCAAAGAGTACCTCGCTATTGTTGAACAGGCCACGCTGTAGTGCGAATGGGAAAGTAGAATTTCAGATATCGTCTACGAGCGAGGAAATAGCAACTGTACTACGCGTTTCGTCTAGTAATAAGCTCTCGATGGCGTGGTGTGCTTGGTCAATTTGCTCTCCGTAGTAATCGAGAGCCAGGTTGGTCAGTACACCAACCCGACGCTCTTCGTCCGCATTGTTCTCTATCACAAGTGGGTGCATTTGCATGCACGACAAAATCTTCGTCGAAGCACCTCCGTTGATGGGATGAAGCACGGTCCACCCGCGCTCACGGACTTGGATACCAGGGGCGTTGCTTCCGGATCGAGTTTCTTCCGTATCAGATAAGCACTCCCAGACGTCAACGACTCGATCGCCTTCCACGAAGCGCTTCATGGCTGCACGAGCCACAAAATCCACTGCAAGACGCCGACGAGTTAGTGTGACGGTGTATTTGATAGCCAAGATGTCTTCAGACCCCGCGTACGCCTAGCGAAGAACGAGAGTTGATGACAACATGAGCACTGTATGAGCCAGTGTATCACTTACCTTGTAGATCTCGTGGTGGAGCTGCATGTAGCCAGACGTGATACAGCGCCACATGGCACTTGCAGTCGCTTCCTGACTGAACGGCATGGTACTCACGTCGGTCAGTTCCACATATACATCGGTCATACCGCTTGTATTGCCTTGCATTGCCTTGATGTCCACACTCCGGTGGCCAACTGGTGCCCTCATGAGTCCATTACCTTCCAGAACGACTGAGGTTTCTGCATAAGACCGGTCAATACTAGCCAGAATATTTTCGAAGATGCCAGCGTCTTCATCTCTATCCGATGTCATCTGATAGAACCGCCGTCTTCGTTTCAACTCACTTGGATCCACGTGCTAGTCATGACCAACGTTAGCTCATCGCACCAAAATGACTGCAAGTCGTGTCGTACCAGAGCATTTGGACGCTTGAGGAGCAACTTTTCGAGTGTTTTCGCCACTCTGACTTGACTTTCGACCATCTGACGCAGCTTATGATTCTCCAACTCGGCTCGTTGCCTCGTTTTCGTCTGACGCAGTGCAATTGCCTCCCACTCGGATACACCCGTCGTCAGAGCACCGTCACCGCCAACTGTTGTTGGCGATGCGTCTGGATCAACGCGTAGCGTCCCATCCGATGAACGATGCATCTGCTTCTGAGCAGCTAGCTCACTCTCGAGCTCGGTCACTCGACGCCGCAGATACTGTAGCTCTTCACGCTGTCGCTGTCTGGACGAGTTCAAATCGCGCACTTTGACTTTGGCTTCGCTTCTCGACTCCGTTTCTTGCGCAAACTCGGCGTCCTCCTCCGCAAGCAGCATCGCCAGTATATCGACATCGTGTCTTTCAAGCATTCCTTTCGTCTCCATAGAAGACAACAGACCAGTGTCATGACCAGCATCCGTCATTATTTCCGCAGTTCAATGCAAAGACTTTTGGGTACTTTCCGTACCCGGTAATACCGGTACTGATACAGGCTCGAGCTGGCTTCTCACCGAGTCCTTTGAGCCGTTCGTGTGGTCTTCGAGCCTGTCGAGCTGCGGGCATCATGCCACTCAAGGACAAGTCGCACGCAACGGATGCGAACGCGACAGCGGACGAGGCGACAAGTGTCGACCGAGAGCTTGATGACGACGCTGCTGCGGTCGAAGCCATCAGTTTGGCGGCGCTGAGTGGGGAGATCATGACGGCACGGGCGAACAAGTCGAGTCTGGGCAAGCGGGCAGCTCGGGAAGAGCGAGGGAAGCGAAGCATTGCGTATCAGCACACGGAGCCCTACAAGCAAGTACTCGATAGCTCTGGGATGCCGTTTGACGTGCGTTCGTGCAAGTACTGTGACGCAGTATTCTCGTTCCGTGGTGGTACAACTAGCGCGGCATTGCGGCATCTCAAGTCGGCGCATCCACAGCAATTCCCAGGAACTGGAGAAGGCACAAGCCTCCAAGTGATTGTCGAGGATGGCGTTTCAGCAGATGCCCCGTTCGAGGAGAACAAGGCAGATCAGCCAGACCTCGCGGGATTCTCGAGCGATAACGGTCAGGAGTTCCAACTGGCCGAGCACAAGCCACGAAGCGCCCGTCATGGATCAAAGCGGCGACGGTATGACGAAGACTCGCCTAGTCAACGCCCTGCCTTGACGTCCAACCAGATCGCCATCTCGCATTTCCTTGAGAACTACAAGGAGATGATGTCGCCACCCAAGCGCCTGCAGTTCGTCAAGCTCCTGTCGTACCACGACCGTGAAGCCGAGATGTACAACGTCCTCGACGACGACACACGTCTCGAGTACATCAAGCAGTTCCTGGAAGAGAACCCACCGACCACCACCGAGCATGAGACGGAAGCCTAATGAGAGCATTTTGCATCGTATTTGAAAGAAAATGATAGAAAAACTATGATATTCCATAGAATATACCGGTACAACAACCGGTTGGTTAACTTAATTGATTCCTATACCGAAGACGACCATTCCATTTCGTCGGCGCCACTCGCGACCATGGCGGACCATGCGAAATGGATCTTCCCGGCCTTCCGTGAGACGATCCTGAAGCGCGATGCGGACAAGAGCACTGCATTCGCGTTGCAGACAGTGTCCTCCACAGAGGACAACATGACGTGGGACATTGAACAGCAGCTGCGGTGGACGACGTGCGCGTACATCGAAGACCTCGCGAGTCTCATGGAAATGCCCGCGGCGCCGTCTGTGCTCGCCCAGCTCTACGTCCAGCGCTTCTACATGCTCCATTCGTTCGCCAAGCATGACCGTTTCCTTGTGGCGACGGCCGCGCTCTTTCTTGCGGGCAAAACGGAGGAATTCCCGATCAAAGTGCGTCTCATGACCGAGTGCGGCATGTATTTGCTGCTGTGTAAGCCGAAAGAAAACGAAAAGACACATCGTCCTGCGTCAAGGAAGCGCAAGAGCGTGGACGGACGACCCGTGGACATGAGTGCGTCCATCGGGAACGACCCCGAGGCTGCAAACGCCAAGCATCTCGATTGTCTGCATGCTCTGCTCGAGAAGATTGACGTGGGCGAGATCGAGATGACCTCTGCGCGCGTGCTTCTGTTCGAGCGGATCCTGCTGCAGACCCTTTCGTTCGATCTCGGTATCCCACAGCCGTTTGCGTACGTACCGAGATGCATGGAGCCGTTGTTTGCGCTCGAGGCGATCCATCCGTCCGTCTCGTACGACACGGTCCGATCCATCGCGTTCCTCTTTCTCGAAGATGCCATCAAGAGTGGGCTCGTGCTGGCGTTCAACTGCGTCGAGCTCGCAACGGGCGCCGTGTACCTTGCGTGTTTGTACCGGAATCACGTGTCCTCGAACGTGGCCACTGAAAAGAACGAGCCGTGGTGGAGCATTTGGGGCATGTCAGCGCAACAACTCGAAGGTACGAGACCCCACTGTACGTCCTGACCTGGTGACAGTGCACTGACTGTGGTGTATGGGTCGTAGACGTTGCACGAGGGATTCTGTGGATGTACGAAGATAAAGACGGCAAGCCACGGACCGGCGTCAGTGGTGACTTGAAGACGCTGTGGGATCGCTTCCGACCCGAGAGCAATCTTCCCGACCTCGAGTACATCAAGCAGCTGGACGCAGATCTCACCAGACACTAAAGACGCCACTTTGAGGCTCAACATGTTTATTTCAGAGCGAGTGAAACTCCTCAACAGTCACACACGTTCTCTATGCCCAGGATTTGGAGGCTCTTGGTGCGTCGAGCAGATTCTTGATGTACACAACTTGGAAGACGCAGATGAGCAGATAAACAAAGCACTCTAACGTTCCGTAAAACGCCACGCGCTGGCTCGTCATCTCCTCAACTAGAGCAACACATTGTCAATACATACACTGGATTCGTGTGAACAGCGACGAAGGGAACGTACTTCGGATGGCGCGATCCGTGCGAATGTGCTGCAGTCGCTGTTCGGATTCGAGCTGACCAAGACGGACGTCCAAGTGCGAGGCGTACTTGGCCAGGACGCTCACGTGTTCTACAACCCAGGTATATCGCTTATTAGCCACGTGTACCCTGCGTTCGTCGCTATGGTATGGCGACCTACCACGTTGCACTGGATGCTGCGACTGTAGTGTGTTGGTCACGTGCGTCACCAACTTGCCGTCGGAATCCGTGTTGAGGAAACACAGCTCGTAGATGCCTGGCTCCCTATGTAACCAGCGAGCAATTGTCTCAGTCTCTGTGCATCGATGGGAGGAGCAGGTGGTACGTACGGTGGAATGACCTGATACTGGCCTTCGGCGTCGCCCAGGCGTCGATACACCACCACGCCTGCCGGGTTCTTGATCTGTATCGCGCAGTACGAGGCCATGTCAGCTACTACAAGACCGAGTAGAGTGCTCTATACTGTCCGTACCTCGAGGTCGATGTGCGAATCCGCCGACGAGACAATGTACGCGCCGCTGATCTCATCGCCCGTGAACTTGGCGTCCTGGAAGAAACACTCTTGCTTCCCGCCGTACACGTGGAACGTCAATCCTTCCGACGGATCAAAGTCGAACGCTTCCACCACGCGCTGCCGTGGCTGGTACGTCGGTTCCGCCTGCGCCACACGCGGCTGCGCGGTGGTATCCTCCTGATACGGATCAAAGTTGGGATCCTCTTGCATCGGCGTCTTGGATGCCTCGTCCGTTTCTTGCAGGACTCGGCGTGGGATCGCCGAGCTCAGCACAGGAGGACGCACCGACTCGATGGGGATGCTCGCCTGCTCCTCCGCAGCGCTGCTAAGCCCCAGAGAGAGCGCTGCGACCGCCGCGACACGGAGCATGCGCCACATTATCATCTTTCCTGCTGGTTGCCACCTGGAAGGGGTGCATATGATGAATTTCCAAGCATATAAAGTCTATAGTTGTAATATTGGATTTTACTTTGTACATGTTCGTAAGGAAAAGTCCCAATTAAGTAAACGGTGGCTTGTCATTGTGAGCAGCTCACCTCAATGGACCCGACGGCTCTGGTGCGCGAGTCGACGGCGCGCGTCGTGGCGCAGGCCACGCACGTCCACATCGACACTGCCGCTGTGATTCGACTCGCCGAGAAGCTGGTATGTCGGTGACCACGTGGTCGTCTCCTCACGGCGCGTGGTGCTGAGTAACAATCGTTTGTACAGGGCACCAAGCTCCAGAACGACGAGCAAGGCTTTGTCACGTGGGATAGCGGCGACTTCCACTACTTTGCCGACGTGGAGCAGGACGGCCCACTGACCTGTCAGTACGTGTTCGTCATGGACGCGCTCAACTTTTGCTTCTGGCCCACGGAACAGTACGTAGCGTGTCATGTCGTATGTGAGACCGTGGTTGACAATGATCCTGAGCAGTATGGAGTATGAACACTTGGCGCGTGGTCTCAAGAACGCGTTGCTGAAGGATCCGCAGGCGCTTGATGCCGACAACTTGATCAACGTGAGCTGTGCGACCATCACTAGCTGGTTCCATCCGTTTGTGCCACCACAACTCGAAGAGCGACAACGCAAAGTACAGGAAGTGGGCCAAGTGCTCAAGCACTGCTTCGACGGTCTTGCCTTGAACCTCATCAAGCAGGCCAACTACTCCGCGGCCGAGGCCGTTCGCCTCATTCTGGCCTATTTCCCTGGCTTCCGGGACCACACGGTGTACAAGGGCGAGCAACTCCACTTTTACAAGCGCGCGCAGATTCTCGTGGGCGATGTCTGGGCTGCGTACGGGCGACGTACGAGTGGCCTGGTCTCGTTCACGGACATTCACAAGCTCACGATGTTTGGTACGTCATTTTCCCATCGAAGTGCATGGTATCCGCTTACTAATACCGTTGGTTGTAGCCGACTATCGTGTCCCTCAGGTGCTCCGTCCCGAGGGTGTGCTCGTGTACTCGTCCGAGCTCGCTGCGATCGTCGATACCAAGCAAGAGATCCCGTCAGGCAGCGAGGTGAGTCGTTTGCCTCGCTCTGTTGCGTGAGGCCTAGCTCACACCGACGTCTCGTAGATGGAAAGCGAGATCCGAGCCGCGACGATCCAAGCCGTGGAGCAGATCCACGCCCAGATGCGTGCGCAAGGCCACGAGCTCAAGGTCATCGAGCTCGACTGGTTCCTCTGGCAGATTGGCGAGGACAACAAAGACGCTCTCCAGCCACACCACCGCACGCTGAGTGTGTACTATTAGCGAGGCAGCACCATCGACATAAAGGAAAACCTAGGGTGGTACTTCAGCATCTGTCCTAGATCTGTCCCTAGTGTCTGCTCCTACTTTAGGACAAGTTCAATGTCCACATCATGGGAGAATGTTGGTCTTTTTTCGTGCAACCTTCGTACGACCTACGAATCCGTGACTGAGTGGCGGAAACCTCACAAGCGACAAAGACACAGCTCGGATCCGCATGTGGAGTCGCGTCGTGCGTCGCTACGCGGGCCAGCGCGTCGCCATGACGTCAGCGACGGCGCTCAGACGCTTTGCCAGCGACGCGTCGTCCGTGGGCAGCGTCAGCACCGTGAATTCCGCTTCCATGCTCGCCAAGGTGGGCCGCGACGTGCCATTGAAGGTCGTGCCGCGTGATGCGCGTCGTCAAGCGCGTCTTGCCGAGCGTCGCGCGGGCACTGCGGGCAAGACGACCGTGGTGCGCACGACGTCGCTGCCCACCAAGATCTCGCTCGGCTTGCTCGTTGGTAGCATCTCGGGGTCGATCGTGTGGCACTTTGTGCTGGATGATGGCGTGAAGAACCAGATTGGGGATACGCTCGGCGCCACGTTCTTGGGCGACATCTACACGTTCTTTGCCAACCAGATCGCGGAGCTCGCCAAGCCGTACACAGAGCCATCCAAGGAAAAGCTCTTGCCCGTAAGATATATGCGTTTGCATTGTTTGTTTTATTGGATATGGTGGAGACTGACGTGTGCTGTTTTGGTAGGATTGGCCAATTCCACAGGTGCCACCAGACACGCCGCCAGTACCAGTGCTCGTCCTGGACCTGGAAGACACATTGGTGCACTCGGAGTGGAGCGTACGTGGGTTGCTATGGTTTGATGGGTGATTTCACGGAGCTGATCGTATTGAGTGCATGGATCTGATAGCGCAAGCACGGCTGGCGACACGCCAAGCGACCTGGTGTCGACGAATTCCTGGAAGCTCTTGCACAGGTCACCTCCGCCTGATCTGGAATTGGGATTGTGAGGAGACTGATGAATGTGTTGGCTCCTGTAGTACTATGAGATCGTTGTGTTCTCTCAGAACCACATGTACATGGCGGAAGAAATTCTGGTGAAGCTTGATCGCAAGGTGCGAATCTCATCATTGCGCAAACATTTAGAGAACGATAGCTTATATGCTCTTCATTGTGTCTAGCAAAACGTCTTGCACCTGCTGGCTCGCGAATCCACGCGTTACTTCAACAGTGCACACGTGAAGGATCTGTCCAAGCTCAACCGTGACTTGCGTCAGGTGGTGATAATTGATGACGATCCATCCGCGTACCAGTTGCAGCCAGATAACGCCATCCCAATCAAGGCGTACACTGATGGTCGTGACCGTGGAGACCACGAGCTCAAGGACCTGATTCCATTCCTCAAGGCCCTTGCTTCGGAGCGCGTCGGTGACTTCCGTTCGGTGCTTGCCGAGTTCCGTGACGAAGACGGTGTGATCCGCGACCTCCCAACCAAATATGGCGCTCGCGTCCGTGCTTTGGAAATGCAGAAGGAACAGGAAAAGCAGAAGGGTCTCGGTGGCTTTATTCGTGGCCGACTATCGACACGTCCTAGTGTGCCAGGTCAGATGTAAGTCAGTGACAAGGTCAGGATGGTATAGGTGTTCCAGCTCGTTTGAAAAGGACTCTGCAGATAGAAAATGTCATGCGCGGAAGTGACTCATGCCTCTAATCTCGAGCAATTTAGACGACAGCCTCATTACGACTCATGCGCCACTGCATCATGCAGTGTTGGCGGTCTCTTCCATGTCTATACTCGTAAGCAGGGCTATAAGCATTTCCAACAAGAGTCCAAGTGCCATGAAGTTCATCTGCTGGCACACACGACGAAACGGATGCCTAATGGTTTCTGGAGCTATCTTCAAGAGTGCATTGAAGAGTCGCTTTCATGGGTCCGTGAAGAGTCGTGGCGCCAATGGGCCGTTAGGTGAGTGTGTGAGAGTCTGCTGTCGCCTCTGTGCATTGCAGGCCACTGCTAGACCGTTGCGAGATCAATCGCCGCTTCGTTTTCTTCCAGTATTCTTTGCCGGGTCCATCAGAGCTCAAGGGCGCCACCAGCCGCCATCAGTCTCGACGGACAAGCTGGAGCGCAGGTTCGCCACCAAGGACAAGCATCTTGTTGGTCCCCGGAACGCACGGGCGATAGGGTGGATCGCGTTGTCTGTCTTCTTTCCGTCTTTGAGTGGTGTTGAACTGCGTGGGTATCGTGGATCGTGCCGTCGAGGACCATGGCGACTCCACGTCTGCAATGGATGACCCAGCGCCTTGTCGAGACTTTTGAGCCGCAAGTCTCGGCGAGCGAGATCAACGAGTTCCTTACGAATGGCAATGTGCGCAAGTATTTCGACGAGATGCTTCTGGGCAAAGAGGCGACCAAGCTCTTCATTCACTACCAGGTTGACGGTGGTAGCGCTAATGGAAACGGCGCCGTCACCACAGAGAATGGCTCCGACAGCAATGGGCCGATCATTGCTGCGCGCACCAACAAACTGTGTCTCACGATCGGGACGTCGCTGCCGATTCGAACCAAGTCGTGCTATTTCCTGCGAACGACCCCTGACGGCAAGCCGATCGATCTGCAAAAGACAAGCGATAACATGTTGTGCTTCGGTGAACTGGCACCAAACATCCTGCGCGATCTTGAGACCACCATCAGCGATTTGTTTGCACCGCTTCTCAAGGCGAAAGATGAATGGGGGAAAGCCGACTCGGACCTCAAGAACGAGTTTATGGTCGAGTCTGACAAGTTCGCCAACGACTTGAAGGAAGCACTTAACAGCATGGACAGTGGGCTGGAATTACGCCGCCCTGACCGCGAGCTGATTGCTGAAGTTGCTATGAATGGCAGCGCTACTGGTGCCAATGGTGCACGCATGCTGCAGTCTTCAGATTCGCCCAAGCTGATCGCGCATTACGAAGAATTGCTGAAGGAATGGTGCGATGTGATCTCGACGTACTTGGAGACCAACACTGCTAGTGATGGCAAGACCAAGGACGATCAGATCGAAGACGATGGTCCTATGGGCGAGCTTGAGTATTGGCGTCGGCGCATGCAGCGTCTCACGAGCATCACAGAGCAGCTCAAGATGAACGAGTACAAGGACGTGTTCAATGTGCTGAGCCGCACAACTAAGAATGTGAGCGATGACACCAAGCAGCGTATCCAAACACTGCTGCGACGGTGGAAGCAGATCGATATCGGCATCACGGAGGCGGCTAACGAAGCCAAAGACAACGTCAAGTACCTGTTTACGCTCGAGAAGTTCATCATTCCGCTGTATAATGGGACGCCAAGCTCGATCATCGACACGCTACCGGCACTTATGAACTCGATCAAAATGATTCACTCCATTGCTCGATACTACAACACAACAGAACGCATGGCCAATCTGTTCGCGAAGATCACAAACCAGATGATCACCAACTGCAAGCGCTGCGTCACACACGGTGAGACGTACGAAGTGATGTGGGAGAAAGATCCAGAAGAGCTCGTGCGGCATCTTGACTCGTGTTTGAAGCTGAATGAAGCTTACCAGCAGCAGTATCGCATCACCAAGGACAAGCTCTTCGCGACACCGAAGGGGAAGCAGTTCGAGTTCAACGAGATGAAGATCTTCGGCAAGTTCGATTTGTTTTGTCGCCGTGTGGTCAAATTGATCGATATGTTTACGACGATCCATCAGTTCTCGTCATTGGGTCAGCACAAACTCGAAGGGATGGAAGATCTAATTGCGAAGTTCAACTCGATCATTCGTGAGTTCCAATATCGCAACCACGATCTGCTAGATTACAAGAACAACCGCTTCGACCGTGACTATGTGGAGTTCAATGTGCGCATCTCGGACTTGGAGGGGCTTTTACAGAAGTTCATCAACGATTCATTCGAGAATATCACGTCGATCGAGCACTCTTTGCAGTTATTGCGCAAGTTCCAGACGATCTTGCAGCGTGAGAACTTGAAATCTGACTTGGACTCCAAGTTCAACGTGATTTTCCAGAACTACGGCCTCGAACTGGAACACGTGCTGCAGCAATATGAGAAATACAAGCACAGTCCGCCGTACCCGCGCAATTTACCTCCAGTCGCTGGGAATATCACATGGTCTAGGCATCTGCTCAAGCGTATTGAAGAGCCGATGAAGAAGTTTGAGGCCAACCAGAACGTTCTCGCGAGTAAAGACGCCAAACGGATTATCCGAATGTACAACAAGGTCGCACGAACTCTTGTGGCGTTCGAATACATTTGGTATCAAGCGTGGGTACAGTACATTGACACGGCCAAGGCTGGATTACAAGCTACACTTATCATCCGTCACCCAGAGGACAACAAGCTATACGTGAATTTTGACCCTGAGATTCTTCAGCTGCTTCGAGAAGCCAAGTGCTTGGATCGCATGGGTATCGAGATCCCCGAAGCCGCAAAGATCGTGTTGCTTCAGGAGGAGAAGTTCAAGACGTATTACAACGAACTCCAGTATGCGCTGTCTGAGTACGATCGTATCGTAACGAAGGTCATCCCAGTGACCGCGATGCTCTTGCGTCCGCATTTCAACGACATGGAGTTCAAGCTTCGTCCTGGTATGATCACACTCACGTGGACGAGTATGAACATCGAAGCGTACCGACATCACATCCACACGGGCTTGCAGCATTTGGAGGAATTGGTCACGAACATCAACGATATTATCGAGAATCGTATTGAGAAGAACATGCGTATTGTGTCCAAGACGATGCTTGTGGATCTGCCGGTGGATCAGAGTTTCTCTCTGGAAGAATTCGTCGCAATGCAGAGTGCCAACATTCGACGTGCTGGAGCGCTGTTGCAGGGCAAGAATATCGAGATTGAGAATGCCGTCGAAGATCTGCTCAAGATCATCATGCAGTACCCACTGGATTCACATATCGAGGGCGTCTCGGTGGAGGAAGCTCTCAAGCTCAAGAAGCATTACAATCACTTCATGTACCAGGCGCTGTTGCATTGCACCAAGAACTCGCTCAACACGATCAAGAAGCGTGTGGCATCGCGTGTTAGTTCCAACGTGTTCACCATCGAGCGTCCGTTCTTTGAAGTTGACGTGCAGCTTAGTGTGCCGCGTGTGCAGCTGCATCCATCGCTTGATGACATCCAGCTGGCTATCAATCGTGCGGCGCAGACTGTGTTGAGCTGCTCCAAAGAGCTCTTGGACTGGGGTCAGAACGATACGTCGGCGTCATCTTTGTTCTTGGGCAACGGAGCTGTTGTTAACGGCGAGCGAGGTGGCAACCAAGGCAACACAGGCGCAGTTGGAGGCCACTCCGCTCATGCAACGAAGGCAACGTTCTTTGATCGTATCACCAAAGACATTGAGATCGTGCGTGTCGTCTTGTTGCTCACGGGAAGTGTCCAGGGACTGCGAAACAATGTGACAGAGTACCTGAACTCGTTCAAGACGTACGAGTGGCTTTGGATGGACAACAAAGACGCCTCATACGAAGGTTTTCTCAAAAAGAATCCCGAACTACAGGATTTCGAGCGAAAACTCAAGTCATTTGTCGAGATTGACGAAGAGATCACGCAAATTACGGCCGTGTACAACATTGGTGCGTTGTCGTTGAACACACGCAACATCAAGCTCCAGCTGAAGCACGAGAATGCGCAGTGGAAGCTCAAGTTCAGTGATAATCTACACAACCAAGCACGTCGCAAGATGGAGTCACTCACCGAGTACTTCCGTTCGACGATGGGCAAGCTGAACCGTAAGGTCGTGGACCTCGACTCTCTCCGGTTCGTGATGAACTTGCTGAAAGAAGTGCGAGCCCGCGAGAGTGGCATCAACATGGAGATCAATCCTGTGCTCGACATGTACGAGATGCTCGAGTATTACTTGCCGGACGGCTTCATGGAAAAGGAAGAGATGGATCAAAAGTCGGTGCTTCGAAGCAATTGGCGCAAGCTCATTCATCATGCCGAGCAGCGGACAGACGAGCTGAGTAAGACTCAGGCAGGGTTCAAACGTGGTTTGCTGCGTGATATCAAGGAGTTCATCATTGATGTCAAGCACTTCCGTGAGGATTACTTGGCCAACGGACCGATGGTCATTGGTATTCCACCGTCAGAAGCCGTTGAGCGCCTCAATCGATACAAGGAAGAATACAAGATCCGTGAACGCAAGTTCGAGTTGTACTCATCTGGTGAAGAGCTCTTTGCGCTGCCCAAAACCACGTATCCAGAGCTTGAAGCGACGAAGAAGGAACTCCAGCTCCAGGACAAGCTGTTTGGATTGTACACGGACGTGCTGAGTACGATGGAAGAGTGGAAGCAAATCCCATGGCTGCAAGTCGCCGAGCGTGTGCAAAACATGACAGAAAAAGTGGATTCTTTCTCGTCACGATGCAAGAAGATGCCTGCCAAGCTACGTGAATGGGAAGCCTACACGGATTTGAAGAAGATGATCGATGACTTCACAGACATCTTGCCGCTCTTGCAGGAATTAAGTAAGGAGTCGATCAAGCCGCGTCATTGGGACGCTGTCATGGAGAAAACATCAACGAAGTTCGATGTTACGGCCATCGATTTCAAGCTCCAGGCGTTGATGGATGCCAACATTGTTGCGTACAAAGCTGAGATTGAAGAGATCACGGACGGTGCCGACAAGCAGCTCAAGATTGAGATCCAACTCGGCGAAATCTCACAACGCTGGGAGACGGAAGAGTTCCAATTCAACGACTGGAAAGGACGCAACGTTCCCATTCTCAAGGCAGTCGTGCCGATTGTCGAAGAGTTGGAAGAGACACAGATGAACCTGCAGACGATGTTATCGATGCGTCACGTGATTCCGTTCAAGGAGCAGGCGCAGCAGAAGCTCGAGCAGCTTTCGGACACGTCCGAGACATTAGAGCGATGGATCAAGGTGCAGATGCTCTGGTGTTCGCTCGAATCGGTGTTTACGGGCGGTGATATCGCCAAGCAGATGCCTGTCGAGGCCAAAAAGTTCCAGAAGGTCGATAAAGACTGGGCGAAAATCATGACCAAGTCGCAAGAGCTCAAGAACGTCGTGCAGTGTTGTGCTAACGAGTTGCTCAAGTCGAGTTTGCCCATGATGTACTCGGAGTTGGAGAAGTGCCAAAAGAGCCTCGAGGGCTACTTGGAGCAGAAGCGAAACAAGTTCCCTCGCTTCTACTTCGTCTCCAACCCTGGTTTGCTGATGATCCTGTCACAAGGTTCTGACCCTCTTAGTATGAACGAACACTACGAGAAGGTGTTCGACTCGATCGAGAAGGTCTATCACGACAAGAAGGACAAGACTTTGATCCACACAATGAACTCTGGTGTAGAGGAAGTGCGCTTCTCGCAGATCGTCAAGGCGCAGGGGAATATCGAAGACTGGCTTGCGACGTTACTCAGGAACATGCAAATCACGATGAAGGACATCTGTCGTCAGTGTGCTGCGGACATTGGTGTTGCTGGTAATGATCTCAAGCGTCTCCGCGAGTTTGTTGACCGGTATATCGCGCAGTTTGCCTTGCTGGGCATTCAGTTGATGTGGACAACGGATATCCAAACTGCGTTGGAGCAATGTCGAGCCAAGAAGAACATTATGAAGGACACGGCGACTAAGCAAGCGCAGGTCTTGACGGAACTATCGACGTGGTGCCTCGGTGATCTCGGCTCCAAGCAGAACCGTATCAAGATCGAGACGCTCGTGACGATCCATGTGCATCAACGTGATGTGATGACGGATCTCGCAACTCTCTACAAGCAGAAGAAAATCTCGGACCCGAACGACTTCGAATGGCTCAAGCAAGCGCGTTTCTACTGGCGTCCGAACGTCGGTGACGAGTTTAACGCCGACGGCGCCTGCGTCATCTCGATCACAGACGTGGATTTCAACTATCAGTACGAGTACCTAGGCTCAAAAGAGCGTCTTGTGGTTACTCCTCTTACAGATCGATGCTACATCACACTAGCGCAGGCGTTAGGTATGTACTTTGGTGGCGCTCCAGCTGGTCCTGCCGGCACGGGCAAGACCGAGACCGTCAAGGACTTGGGTCGCACGCTGGGTATCTACGTCGTGGTGACCAACTGTACGGATCAGCAGAAGTACACCGATTGTGCCAAGATCTTCAAGGGGTTGTGTCAGGGCGGTCTTTGGGGCTGCTTCGATGAGTTCAACCGTATTCAATTACCCGTGCTTTCGGTGGTCGCTCAGCAAGTGCTGGCAATCATGAACGCTAAGAAGACGGGTGCTAAGTTCTTTCAGTTCCCTGGCGATCCACAGAACATCTTGTTGATGCCAGTGTGCGGTTTCTTTATTACGATGAACCCTGGTTACGCTGGTCGCCAGGAACTACCCGAGAACCTTAAGGCCTTGTTCCGTGGTGTGGCTATGATGGTGCCGGACTTCGAAATCATTATGAAAATCAAACTGTGTTCGGTTGGCTATTCAGACTACCAGGAACTGGCTAAGAAGTTCTTCATCCTTTACAACACGTGCAAAGAGCAGCTCTCGGCTCAGAAACACTACGATTGGGGTCTACGAAACATTCTCGCCGTGTTGCGAAGTGCCGGTAAGATCAAGCGTGACAACCGCAACGACCCAGAAGCCAAGTTGTTGTATCAGACGCTGCGTGATATGAATCTGTCCAAGCTTGTGGCTCAGGACGTGCCGTTGTTTCTTTCGTTGCTCGCCGATCTCTTCCCGACGACCGCATCGCCACCAAAAGGATCGTACCCAGAGCTCCAGGCGACCTTGCAGGGTGAGATTGAGAAGGGAGGTCTCGTGGACCACGCTGGCTGGTTCAACAAGGTTATCCAACTCTATGAGACGCAGTTGGTGCGTCACGGTATCATGTTGGTGGGTCCTACGGGCGGTGGCAAGACGAAATGTTTCGATATCTTAGGCCAAGCGCTGACGTTGACGACCAACATCAATCACAAGCAGTCCAAGCTAAACCCCAAGGCGATTCGAGCGGCTGAGATGTATGGTGAAGTCGATCCGATGTCCGGTGAGTGGACGACTGGTGTCTTTGCGGCCATGTGGCAGAAATTCAACAACAAAGCCAACAAGTTTATCATGTGGATCATTTGCGATGGTCCGGTCGATGCCATTTGGATTGAAGACTTAAACACAGTGCTGGATGACAACAAGATCTTGACGCTCGCGAACGGCGATCGTATGCCTATGACGGAGAACGTCAAGCTCATGTTCGAAGTCGAGACACTCGTGAACGCCAGTCCAGCGACGGTCTCTCGTGCTGGTATTGTGTTTATTAGTGATACCGACTTAGATTGGGCTCCTGTCGTCGAAGCCTGGGTTCGTAAGCGTCCTGTGTCACAGCAAACTATCCTACGTGATCTGTTCACGAAGTACATGGGCGAGAACAATCCGCTGAACCCCGGGCACTGCTTCGATTACTTGAATCGTAACACAAGTGGTGTCATGACTGTCTCGCGTGTTGGCCAAGCGGCTCGTTTGTACAACCTGCTTACGGGTTTGCTGCTGGGTGAGCATGGTAACAACATCTCGGAAGACCCAGCAAAGCTGGCCATCCAGTTCGAAAAGCTCTTCTTGTACTGCATCTGTTGGTCACTCGGTGCGTTGCTGGAACAGGAAGATCGTAACAAGTTCGACGAGTGGCTCCGTCAATACGACGACAACATGCTCCTACCAAAATGCGACCCAGGACAGACCGTGTACGAGCACTACGTTGATCCGCAGTCGTTCGAGTGGAAAGTGTGGCGTCCACCGCGCTGGGAGTACCCCAAAGGCGCCAAGACGCTTGACTTTTCTAACTTGCTCGTCCCGACAATGGATTCCGTGCGATCACTCTATCTGATTGAAAATTTGCACAAGCAGCGCAAGCCTGTGCTCATGGTCGGTGGTCCAGGTACGGCCAAGACGTCATCTGCACTCATGTTCTTCAACGACTTAAATCCTGATCTGATGATCATCAAGCGCGTCAACTTCTCGAGTGCCACAACGCCGTTCATGTTCCAGAACTCGGTGGAGTCCGAACTTGACAAGCGCGGAGGTAAGAGCTTTGGTCCTCCTGGAGGCAAGAAAATGACGGTCTTCCTGGATGATTTGAGTATGCCGCTTGTGAACGCTTGGGGCGATCAGCCGACGCTCGAAATCGTGCGTATGATCATCGAACTCAGCGGCTTCTGCTTCTTGAGCAAGGATCGCCGAGGCGACTTCAAGGTTTGCGAGGACTTGCAATATGTTGGCGCCATGGGCCATCCGGGCGGTGGTCGTAATGACATTCCGAACCGTCTCAAGCGCCAATTCTTCCTGTTCAACTTGATTCTGCCGAGTCTCACGTCGATTGATGACATTTACGGTCAAATGCTTGCTGGTCGATTCGATAAGGACACGTACAGCAAGGACGCGCTCGTGATTGTCAACAAACTGACGCGTGCGACGATTGATTTGTGGAATTTCATGAAGGCCAAGCTCTTGCCGACGCCTGCCAAGTTCCATTACATTTTCAACATGCGAGAGCTGAGTCGTGTCTTCCAAGGCGTATTGCTCACTCCTCCCGAGACGTTTGTGAGTGGTGGTGGTATTCGAGTTACACAGGGCAAGTTGCCAAAGATGGATCCGGGCCAGGTGATTCTACTTGCGTGGAAGCACGAGTGCGATCGTGTCTTTTGTGACAAGCTCACCAACCATAAAGACAAGGAGATCTACGGCGGGTACATGAAGGAAATGATCAAGAACCACTTTGGTGACGATCTGGAAACGTTCTCGCGCCAACAGTTTGAGATGGTGAGCTTCTTGCGCGATCCAGAAGAAGACGAAGACGGTGCCGTTGCCGAAGCCGCGCTCAAGATCTACGAGCCTGGTGGAACGATCGAGGACATTCGTTCGCGAGTGCTTGAGTTCTTGGAAAAGTACAACACGGAATTCCCCCAGCGCGCGATGCGACTCGTGCTCTTCGATGACGCCTTGGGTCATTTACTGCGGATCTCGCGCTTGCTGGATATGCCTCGTGGTTCGGCACTGTTGGTTGGTGTCGGTGGGTCTGGTAAGCAGTCGCTAACGCGCCTTGCCGCGTACATCTCTGGCTCGACGATTTTCCAGATCGTTTTGACCAAGACGTACAACACCAACTCATTTATGGAAGATATTCGTACGCTATACAAGTCAGCTGGCCATCAGCGCAAGTCCACGACGTTCTTGTTCACAGACGCAGAAATCAAGAACGAAATCTTCTTGGAATTGATCAACTCGATCCTGATGACGGGTGAAGTCGCCGGTTTGTTCGCCAAGGACGAGATGATGGCCATGACGGCTGATCTCCGAAACGCGTTCGTGAAAGAGCGACCTGGTCAGGCGGAGACGCAGACGAACCTCAAGCAGTTCTTCATCGATTGCGTGCGTGACAACCTTCACGTCGTGCTCTGTATGTCGCCGTTGAACGCGAAATTCGCGGATCGAGCTCGAAAATTCCCAGGTCTGATCTCCGGTCCAACGATCGATTGGTTCCTGCCATGGCCAGAGGATGCCTTGATCGCGGTGTCCAAGGGATTCATCAAGGACTACCCGATGGAGTGCGATGCGAACACCAAACTCGCACTCATGACGCACATGGGTATGGTGCATCGTATGGTCACGGATCTTTGTGAGGAATACTTCCAGAAGATGCGACGTCGTGTATATCAGACACCCAAGTCGTATCTGAGTTTCATCGAGAGCTACAAGAAGATGTACGCTGTCAAGCTCGAAGAAATCAAAGTCAAGGAGCAGCGAGTTAACTTGGGTTTGAAGAAGCTGATCCAGGGTGCCGAAGACGTGCGTGCCATGTCCGTCGTGCTTGCAGACGAGCAGATCAAGCTCCAGAAAGCCACGGAGGAGACAAACGCTATGCTTCAGTCGCTCCAGGTTTCGTCGGCAGAAGCCCACAAGGAAGGCGATCAGGTCGCACAGATCAAGTCGAAATGTGAGGAAGATGCCGCACGAATTGCCGCGGAGAAGGAGTTGTGTGAGCATGATTTGGCAAAGGCCAAGCCTTTCGTCGATGAAGCCGAGACGGCAATCGACTCTGTCAAACCAGCGCACATTGGTGAAATTAAGAAGCTCGCCAAACCGGCTGATATCATTCGTCTTGTGTTCGACGGCGTGTTGATCCTCTTCAAGAACCAGTTGAATGTCGTCAAGCCCACCAAGTTGAACGTGGCCAAGCAGGAGATTGACTTCATCGAGACATCGTTCACGCCGTACGCGCAATCGGTCATGAGTGATTCCAACTTCTTGAAGAACGTGCAGACTTTCGGTGCTGTGGGGAAGGATATGATCAACGAAGAGACCATTGAGCTGCTCTTGCCGTACATCGAGCTCGAAGGCTTTTTACCGAGTGTGGCTAAAAACGCTTCGCTCGCAGCAGAAGGGTTGTGTACGTGGGTGCGAGCCATGAAGTTCTACCACGAAGCGTCCAAGGTGGTCAAGCCTAAGCTCGAGGCATTGTCGATCGCCGAAGGACAGATGGAAGCCGCTAACAAGGCATTGAATGCCGCCGAAGCGCGTCTCTCCAAGTGTAAGGAGCGTTTGAACGAGCTTCAGGCCATGTTCGAGGCGCAAATGAGTGAGAAGAAGCGTATTGAAGACGGCGCCAACGCTCTCGCACGCAAGATGCAGCAGGCGTCCGACCTGATTAACGGTCTAGCAGGCGAGCGCGTGCGTTGGACCGACGATTCCAACAACTTTGCCGACCTCAAGCGCCGTCTCGTGGGTGACTGTGCCGTGGCATGCGCGTTTGTGTCGTATTGTGGTCCGTTCAATCAGGATTTCCGAAACTATATGATCCAGAGCAAGTTTGTGCCGGACTGTGAGCAGCGGAACGTTCCAGTCACTGTGGACATTGATGTGATCAATTTCCTTGTCGATGTCGGTACTATTGGAGATTGGAACATGCAAGGCTTGCCGACAGATTCGCTTTCGATCCAGAACGGTATCATGGTCACGCGATCGTCGCGTTACCCGCTCTTGGTGGATCCTCAGGGACAAGCTCTGTCCTGGATCAAGAACAAAGAATCGGAACGTGTACCGAGCTATGGCACGACGACACTGAACCATCCCAAGCTCAAGGATCAACTCGAGTTTTGTATGGGTGAGGGCAAGGCGTTGATCGTTACAGGCGTGGAAGAAGAGATCGATCCGATGTTGGATCCTGTGTTGGAACGACAGATTATTATCAAGGGTCGCAGCATGTCCATAAACGTGTCGGACAAGAACATGGAATTCAACCCGGCGTTTTCCATGTACTTCATCACCCGTCTCCCGAATCCGCACTTTGGTCCGGAATTGCAAGCCAAGACGACAGTGATTGACTTTACGGTCACCATCAAGGGTCTGGAGGAGCAATTGCTGGGTCGTGTGATCGGCAAAGAGCAGAAGGCGCTGGAAGAACAGCTCGCACAGGTGTTGGAAGATGTGAACATGAATACGAAGGCGCTGCTGGCACTCGACGCGTCGTTGCTCGAGCGTTTGACGTCGAATACAGGTAACTTGCTGGAAGATGAAGAGTTGATCGGTGTGCTTGCGAATACCAAGGAGAAGGCCGCCGAAGTCAAAGACAAGCTCATTGCGGCGGCGGACACACGAAAGTCGATCAATGAGAAGCGAGAACAGTTCCGACCAGTGGCGACACGAGGCTCGGTGTTGTATTTCTCGATCGTCGAGACTTCCTTGATCAACTGCATGTACCAGACGTCACTGAACCAGTTCCTGGCGTTGTTCATGCGCTCGATGGACGTCGCCGAGAAGGCGACACTTGCGTCCAAGCGTGTGGCCTACATCATTGAGACCATGACGTACATTACGTATCGCTACATTAATCGTGGTCTCTACGAGCGCGACAAGCTGACGTTCGTGTTGTTGCTGACCATGAAGATCCTCGTGACCGACAGTCTGTTGACGCGAGAAGAAGTGATCTTGCTCACACGTGGTGGTGCGGCATTGGACATCAACTCCGTGCGCCGCAAGCCATTCAGTTGGATCTCGAACGAGGCGTGGCTCAACGTCATCGAGTTGTCGCAGAGTTGCAAGTTCTTTGCTAACTTGCCACACGAGATGTCGAGTAACGAAGCCATGTGGCGTCGCTGGTACGAAGATAACGAGCCTGAGACGGTCATGATCCCAGACTACGAGTCGCGAATCGCCGAGAACGAGACGATCGGTCCGTACCTCAAGCTGTTGCTCGTGCGATCGCTGCGTATGGATCGAGCGATCCTCACCACCAAGGAGTTCATTCGTAACACACAGCAAATGGGTCCACGTTATGTCGAGCCCGTTACGGATACGATTGAGAGCATCTTTGCCGAGATGAAGGCCGAGACGCCCGTGATTTTTTTGCTTTCTATCGGTGCTGATCCGACCGAGAGCATTGAACAACTGGCTCGCAAGCGTAAGTTCCCATCGCCTGCTGTGGTGTCGATGGGTGAAGGACAGGAACCAGTCGCGCTCAAGGCAATCAACGCTGCTGTCGTAAACGGCACGTGGGTGTTGCTGCAGAACTGTGAATTGGGCTTGGAGCTCATGGAGCAGATGGAAGAGATCCTCCTCAAGCTCAGCGAGACCATGGAGCCTAACTTCCGGTTGTTCCTCACGGCGTTGCCCAACGACCAGTTTCCTCTGGGCTTGCTGCAAATGTCGACCAAGGTCACGAACGAGCCGCCGCAAGGTCTCCGTGCTGGTTTGCTGCGTTCTTACACTGTCATGGTGGACCAGGACAAGCTCGAGCGAGTGGAGACATCTCAATGGCGCCAACTGCTCTTCGACATGTGCTTCTTGCACTCGATTGTGATCGAGCGGAAGAAGTTCGGTCCGTTGGGCTGGGGTATTCCGTACGAGTACAACAACGGCGATCTCTCTGCGTGTACCATCTTCTTGGAGAAGCACTTGTACAACGGGCCGATCTCCTGGCCAACACTGCAGTATATGGTCGCCGAAGTCCAGTACGGTGGCAAGATCACGGACAACATGGATCGTCGTCTCTTCAATTACTACACCGAGTGGTGCCTCACGCCCGACGCGTGCTCGCCCAACTTCTCGTACAACCCCGCCGAACCGATTTTCCGGATCCCCAACGACTTTAACTACCGCATCCCCGTAGCGGATAACATCGACGAATACCGTAACTTCCTGCACAACTTCCCAGAAGTCGACTCGCCCGAGATCTTTGGCTTGCATCCGAATGCCGATTTGACGTACCGAGTGAAGGAAGTGAACCAATTGCTCACGACACTCGGCGATACACAGCCCAAGGGCGGCGGTGGGTCGTCCGGCGTCTCTCGCGAAGACGTGGTGTGTGACAAGGCGAGAGAACTCCTCGAGCGTCTGCCGGAAGACTACATCGAAGACGACTACAAGGCGAAGATCAACAAGCTCGGCGGGCTCACGATCCCACTCAACATCTTCTTGTTCCAAGAGATCCAGCGATTGCAACGAGTCATCGCCAAGGTCCGCTACATGCTCCAGCAGCTGCAGATGGCCATTCGTGGTGAAGTCGTGATGACCGAAGAACTGAGTTGGACGCTCGACGCCATCTTTGACGCCAAGGTACCGCCATCGTGGTTACGTACGTCGGTCGGTGACGAGTTCTCGTGGATATTACCGACTCTGGGTCTCTGGTTCTCGTCGCTTATCTCGCGTGACGAGCAGAATCGCAATTGGCTCAACACCAAGCGTCCCAACTGCTTCTGGCTCACTGGCTTCTTCAATCCACAGGGTATGCTGACGGCCATGAAGCAGGAAGTCACACGGAAGCACTCTAAGACGGACAAGTGGGCGTTGGACGACGTGGTGTACCACACTGAAGTCACGCAGTTCGAGCGAGCGGAGCAAGTACGCGCGCCACCAGGAGAAGGAGTGTACATCTATGGTCTCTTCATGGATGGCGCGACGTGGAGCAAGCAGGACGGCACGATCGTCGAGTCCGAGCCCAAGAAGCTCTTCACGTCACTGCCTGTGCTTCACGTCAACAGTATGTCCAAGGACCTCGAGCTCAAGTCACGCAAGGAGCTGTACGGCTCGGTCGGACCCTTTGAATGCCCGTGCTACAAGTACGCGACGCGAACAGATCGGTACTTCATCTTCATGGTCACGATGAAGTGTCCACCAGGCAAACCACCGCGTCACTGGGGTCTCCGCGGTGTCTGTCTGCTCTGCAACACCGAGTAGACGTGGGTAAGTTGTTCTACGGTAGGTCTAGCTATATAAATTGGGATCATTAGGTGGCATCTACTCGACGTCCATGTCGTTGGCTTTCTTCTTGGCCGTCTTCGTCGACTTCCCAGTCTTCCCGGTCGCCGTCGCCGTCTTCTGAAGCGCCGCCTGGTTCGCCTGGACCACAGTGTTCTGCAGGTGCATTTGGATCGCCGCGAACGGGTCTGTCTTGAACGACGGGTGCGTGTGCACAGCCTTGAGCTGGCCCACTTCGCGCACGCCGATCTTCTGTCGCTGCTTGCCGCTGAGCTTCTTGGCCTTCTGCTGGCCCGCGTGCTGCTGTGTGTTGGTAGCCTGCGAGACGCGACCCGCCGACGCCTTGGCGAGCTCCTTGTCCGACACGAAGAGCGCGTTCTGGAGCTCCTGGATGTCGGCAAAGACGCCGTTGGTGGCCTTTCGCTGCTGCTTCTCCTTCTCCTGCACCACGCGGTTCACGAGCCCCATCTTGCGCATGAAGGCGTTGCGGCGCTTCATACGCTTGCGCTGGCCGCGACTCAGCGCCTGCCCGTCCTCGTCTTCGTCGTCGCTCTGCTCATTGTCCACGGGCTCGTCGTCGTCGTCGCCGTCGTCTTCGTCGGCGCTGAACGTGGCCGCCACGGCCGCCGCGCCCACCGCCGCTTGCCCACCGACAGAAGCGGCATTGCTCTTGCTCTTGGACGCAGTAGACTGCGCCGCCGACGCGTGCGTGCGGAACTTCTTGCGCTGTAATCGCCCCATACTCGACTCGTGGCCTTTGGCTTTGGGCAGCCACTCAAGGACACGCTGTGGACAATGACCGAGAACGCCTTTTCAGCCAATCATATCAACGGAACAAGATGATTGGTACAAACACAGGAGAGCATACGAATTTTTATTGGATATAATGAGTCAGGGAGCATGGTGTTTTACCCAATGAGAAGGAGTTAAAGTGTAGCCATGTCGATGACCCAGGAGCTCCAATGGGGACCGTGCCTTTGCTTTGCCTTTGATCGTACACGCCTGCGGGCTCTGTTGCGCGTGTGTATCCGTGTACACGAGGATGGATCTGACTTTGAGAGGCTCCGATTGGACGGCGTTCCGTTTGTGGGACGAGAATAGGCGTGAGAAGGGAAGACGACTGTTTACGACGTCCGTGGAGGTGGGGGCAGACGCCGTACTGGGGTAGAATGAGCGCCAGCGCGTGGGAACACATCAAGTTCAGTGAGATTACGGTTTGCGAGCCGATCGGCGGTGGTGGCGTGGCGCTGGTGCATCGTGGGATCTATCGGAAGCAGTCGGTTGCGCTCAAGACCATCGTACGTTTCTCTATATCTCGGCGTCCTAGGGTCGCGAGTCTCACTCTGTTGCGGTTGATAGTTTGATCCGCGTGTCGATGAAGCACTCAAGCAGGAATTCATGGATGAGCTGCTCGTCATGAGTCAGTTGCGTCACCCCAACATTGTATCCCTTATTGGCGCATGTGTCGAGCCACCGACCATGTGTATGGTCATGGAGTTGTGTGAGACGTCGCTGCACCATGCACTGCACGTCGACAACACCTTCTTCAGCGTCCAGCACTCGACGCGGATCGCCGCTGATGTGGCCAGCGTCATGCGCTTCCTGCACTCACTATCGCCCGCTGTGATCCATCGTGATCTCAAAAGTCCTAACGTCCTCCTCGACAAGAAAGGCACGGCCAAGCTCTGTGACTTTGGCCTCGTGCGGTATGTCCGCATTTGTATTTGTTCCCCACCACCGCTATCTAACGTACTCTCGTGTTCTTAGGACCAAGACAACCACTGCTGGAACGCCGAGCTATATGCCACCCGAACTGTTGAGCGGCAAGCCGTTCTCCAAGGCTGTCGACGTGTACATGTTTGGTGTGCTCCTGTGGGAAGTAAGTCTTCTTTCATGATGTTTGGCGTAAATTAGCGCTGGTGCTGACCTATTTCTCCAGATCTTTGCGCGTGACATCCCCTTTCGAGGCTTTGACGTCGCTGACATTCGTCGCAAGGTCCTCGCAGGCGAGCGCTTTCGCATCCCGACGATTGACTGCCCTGAAGAATGCCAGGTACGCCTAATGAACTCTTCCGAACTGATCAAATCGGTCTCACACAATGCTTAATTCACTCCAGAAACTCATGAAGCGCTGTTGGGACGCGGAGCCCTCGCGCCGTCCGACTTTCGAAGAGATCCACGACATCCTGAGCCACGCTGTAGCGCATCCGAGCTACGTCGAGTCGTCTTGTAGCCTCCTTGAAGACGACGCACTCGACAGTTTGCTACGTGGCCGCTAGATATCTAGCATAAGAACACGCAAAATACATGATAAAACGCAATTATTATCCTTCCATCATGTGATCACGGTCCGATGCGCTTTCAAACGACACGGAGACGTCCTTTTTGGCTCGTCCGCAGCTGTTTGGAAACCGCTTTGACTGGTATTATCTGCCCCAACGGCCATCTCGGGACTAGGCGTGACTGATCTGTCCTGAATGGCTCGATAAAATAACGGCTCAGGGGTCATGAAAGGCTGTGACGAGGGTCTGAAAGGTGAGGCACCTCCCAAGAGCAGATCGAGGGTCAGAACTCGATCTGCTCTTCGGAGGTGCACTAATGGCCCGTACTTCACGCTCACGTACTCGCGCATGGACGAGTGCACTGTTGATTCAAATGGCGTCAAGATTGATTTTGTCAAGGGCGCAAACAACTTGAACGACGACACCGCACTGGACTGGTCAACGTTTACAGTCGCCAACAAGGACAGCGCGCCATTCACGAGCACCACCACGTTCGAAGCCATAGTGTTCCTGGATCCTATCGGTGACCCCTCTAAGGATGCCAAGCTCAAGCTCACGGCCACGGTGTGCTATCAGGCCTCCACTGTCACAACGGCCGGGCAGACACTGACGATCCCCAAGGGAGCCGTCAAGTTCTCCGCAGCTGTCTCCAACTGGCCGTTTGATGACATGGCGAATGGCCTCTACCTCGAGATGGACATCACCGGCAAGGGCGCACCGGCGTCTGCTGGTGCCGTGGGCGCTGACTTGGGTAATCCTACCATTGCTGTCGATACCAAGGACGCCAAGAACAAGATCGTGACGCTCGGCAGCAACTTGTTCGTGGACGTACCTGTTGGTGTGGTCCTCGACGGCGCTAACAAGCAAGCTGTCGTCGACGTGCCGGTGGGTACAAGCAAGCTCACGTGGACGTTTCCGAGCTTCACGTCGACCCTGGCCTACGACCCCTTTCTCCGCTACACCGACCCCAACGCCACGCCCGAGCCGACGACAACCGCCCCAGCGCCGGCCACGACGCCAAGCACCACAGCCCCAGCCCCAGCGACCACGACGCCGGCGCCTTCGAGTGCCACGCACGTAATCAGCGCCATCACGGCTGTTCTCGGCGCCGCTGGCCTTGCCTACGCCTTCTTCTAAGCAGACAACGAGGAGATTAACTGCATCTTATAAACGCCTCCTTTGCATTTCGGATTAGTTTGCGTGATGGTCTTTGGCCCAGAGATCGAGACCGAGGTCGTTCCAGCGGTCCACCTTGTCCTCTGCCCAGCCCACGGGCTCCACTGCGTACCAGACACACGCGAATGAGTCGAATACGTCAGTGTTTCCATCGGAAGAAGCGTACATTCGGCGTTGTTCGGGTCCACTTCGGCCCCAGGAGGCACTTCGATCTCTAGAAAACCCATAGGAAGGCGTCAAAACGGGTCTTAACCTTAGGGTACTGGTTTGTGGGCGCTTACCGTCGTCAGAGAGCGTGTCAGTGATCCATTTCTCGTCCACAATGTCCAAAAAGTGACGCTTGGGGAAGACGGATGGCAGCTTACTGTCCTAAAACAACGCCCAATGCGCCCAGAAACACGTGTAAGCCAATCGCAAGCACACACACCACATATAGGCACCGCAATAGCGCAGCATAGCGCAGCATAATGCGCGTAATACCCACAGGAACGCACCGTATTCACACTCATCGTGGTCAATGTCGTCGATTTCTTGCCTTCCTTCGAATCCCGACCCTGGAAACCTACTGCTTTAACGGATAGGTACCCCTCCAGATGGTACAATCGATCTTTGTACCATGCCTATGGTACGAGTCACCTAAAAAGCCTTCTTTAAAGCATACACTCTGTAAATGAATAATGGCTCCAGTCATCACCACTACCTTACACACTCTGTTGAACAATAACCCGTTTAAGCGCATACCTGTTTCATGTCGCAGAAGTGTGGTCATGCAGATGAGGAGCTAGCTCATCACTCACTTTGAGATCTGCCACCAAGACGACGAACGCGATGGCTTCTCCACTTGAAAACGTGTCGCTGGACGAAACCGCGTACGTGGAGCTGCTCCGCAAGCTCATCGGCGTCGCCGTACGTGTCCTTCCGAGTCTTTTGCGGGCTTTCCGGCCTCTCACACTCATGTCTTTCCTAGGAAAAAGTGCAAAATGCGCCAGGCTTGGGCTTGATCCCGCAGGAAAACGTCGTCTCCGACTTTGTCTTGGAGGCCTTGGAGCCGTACTTGGAGAAGAACGGCGGCCTCTTGTCCGTCGAGCGCGTCGAGTTCGTGGCCAACCGTGGCAATGTCATCATCAAGTACACGCATCCGGACGCCGCCAACTCGAGCAAGACGTTGGCGTTCGTTGGCTCGCACATGGACGTCGTGCCTGCGAATCCAGAGGGCTGGGAGCGCGACCCGTTTGCGCTCACGGTGGAGGGCGACAAGCTCTACGGTCGTGGTACCACGGACTGTCTCGGTCACGTGGCGTTGATGACGCAGCTCTTCATTGAGTTGGCCAAGCGCCGCATTCCAACCTCGACGCAGGTTGTGTGTGTGTTGATTGCCTCGGAAGAGAACAATGACATCCCTGGCGTCGGCGTCGAGACGTTGATGGAGTCGGGCAAGATCAACTTTATCAAGAACGGCCCAGTCATTTGGATCGATTGTTCGGACTCGCAGCCGTGCATTGGTACTGCTGGTGCGATTACCTGGAGCCTCAAGGCTACGGGCAAGCTCTTCCACAGTGGTTTGCCAAACCTCGGTATTAACGGCATTGAGCTTGGCTTGGACGCCATCACCAAGATCCAGGAGCGCTTCTACAAGGACTTCCCTGCTTTGCCGCAGGAGAAGGAGTACAACTTTTCGTGTCCTTCGACTATGAAGCCAACGCGCATCGAGTCGTCGCAGAACGGCTTGAACCAGATGTATGTGATGAGAGTGAGCATTGGTATCCAGCATGCAACTGACTGACCGTCTTGTGTGTGGTCCTATAGTCCTCCATGGGTCAAGATCTCGGGTGATGTCCGTCTTTCGCCGTTCTACGAGATGAAGGACGTACGTATTACCCTATCTACGATGCAGAGTGGGTGATCACCTTCACTGACGTCCTCTTGTTGTACGCTCCAACAGCTCAAGGCCAAGGTCTTGTCATACGTCGACGAGCTCAACGCCGAGATCACGTCCCTCGAAGGCAAGCGTGGTCCTAGCTCCAAATACACGCTGCCAAGCGAGAACCTCAATGGCAAGCTCGAGTTCAAGTTCGACGAAGGCTTTCTGGAGGGTATCGCGTGCTCGCTCGACTCGGTTGGCTACAAGTACGTTGCGGTTGATGATCTCTTTCACTTATTGAGGCATTCACTGATGCCCTCTGTCTTTTTGTAGGTCGTTGGCCAAGGCCATTGAGACCGTCTTGGGCGAGGCCAAGCCATTCTCGATCAGTGGCAGTCTGCCATTGGTGCGTGACCTCCAGCGCGGTGGCTTTGACTTGACGCTCGTGGGTTTCGGTAAGAGCTCGGTGTACCACGGCGACAACGAGTACTGCTTGCTGAGCGACATGGCCAACGCCATGAAGATCCTCTCGCACTTTATCCTCAACGTCGACGTCGCCACGAGCCAGTAAATGCGAGCTGAGGTGTCCTGAAGACGCCAATCTGTGTGGAAAAACATGAAAAACCTGTCTCACAACACACGTAGATTCTTGTGGATGTATTGGTGGTGGTGAAGGTTGTATGTGGGACTGTATTACTATTGTAGAGAAGTGTGGAAGCAGCATCCGAGGCGCATGCCAAGCCAGCAAGACAGATCGAAGAGGGGGTTGGTTCTATGTTGATCAAACGCTCACTCGTCGACACTCGTGATGCTGCCCCGGCGCTTTTGCCACGACATCTGCGAGAACTGCGGACTCTGCGCCTTGGTCGTCGTCTTCTTTCTCAGTGGGTCGGTTGTCGTGGTCGTCGCTGTCGTCCGCTTGCTCGTCGTGGTCGACGACATGGTGCCGTTCAATGCCGAGCTCGAGCTCGAGTTGGTGCTCTCGCGGCTCGTAGTGAGCATCGAGGCGCTCACGGACGATGGCAGACGCGCAAACGTCTTCTTGGTGATGAGGTTGACGTAAAAGAAGCGGCCGGTCTTGGGGTCGGTGCGGCGTTCCCAGTCCTTTGGTAGATTCGACTCCTTCCCCGAGCCACTCGACGGACCGTTCGACTCTTTCAGTGATGCCGAGGAGGAGGACGACGATGTCGTGGTGAGGGTGCGTCGTGAGGCCGTGGTGGAAGACGTGGTGGTCGTGGTTGCGGTGCGACTTGTCGCCGGGGCGTCGTGGTTGCTGCCAAAGATGTTGTCCATCTTGCCAGGGTGTTTCCACGACGAGACCTTGTGCAGTGTGTCGTAGTAATACTCCTTGCCCGACCTGGAGTGGATTCGCTTGACCCAGCCGTCCGGAAGCAGATCCTTT